>CM032231.1:121762500-122445000 GCA_019009955.1 Riptortus pedestris
GGGGCTGCGTAAACTAAGCAGATTTCCCTAGTAATGTTTTACAATAGAGAAATCTGCATACAGCTAACTCTTAAGACCACCGTGAGTAAATACAAACGGTAATGAGAAATCATTCAGCTAATTTTAATAAGCTCCCAATGGAACCGGCTTCTGAATTGTAAACAAATATGTCTGCCAGCCACTCCGAGCTGAACAGATAGATATATTCTTCAGCGGAAAGAAAAACAATTACTGATATATATATATATATATATATATATATATATATATATATATATATATATCTGAATATAACACATTAACTTTACTGAAAACTATTTACTATATTTACTGCAATTTATAATGGATCAGAATAATTTATATTTTAGTAACAAATTTTAGTAATGCAAGAACTAACGAAGAGGGGGGGGGGGGTGAATTAACAGAACGTGTTTGCATATGGACATATGAAGAAATGTTTAAAAAATCGCGTCATGAGTACGACCTCAATAGGTGATTTCCATTATGGAAAATATGCTAATACCTGAAAATTATAAGTTGATGGCGTTCAATTTGAATCTTATTGAAAATTAAATTTACTATAAATATTGTTGTATACATATTTTCCGTATAAAGAGTATTAGCCGAGATATTTGGATTTCTTAGTTCTACGCTTTCAGTAATGCCCCAATCCTTCTAGTGGCATATTAATAGCAGCTGTTATATCATTAACCACTTCATTAAAAGGTTAAATCCAAATATTGTTTTCATTGAACTTTTATTTTGTGAGATATATGTAAATACGTTCTGTTGACCCCTCCCCCTTTTTTTGTTCTTGGATAACTAAAATTTAAGTGATTGAGATAAAACTGATTCTGATTCATTACAAATTACAGCTTTAGTAAATTGTTTTCAATAAAATTAATATGTTATATTCAGGTCTACTTATCTATTCAGCGCTATAAGGATGTTTACAATTCAGCCGTTTCCCTTTGTAGAAATTATTAACTTGTATTGTTCATTGACTGAAAGATTTCTTATTACCGTTTGTATTTATTTACATAACTTCATGGTAAGTGTTACCTGTATGTATATATAACTATTGTAAACATTTGCGTGGGAAATCTGCTTAGTTTACGCAGCCCCTGCGAGACGGACGTTTTTAGTACTGTAATATGGTTTACTCTAATTGAAATCTATGACCTTAGACAGGCAATATCAGACAATGTGTTGTGATGAAGAGGCCGAGAGAAATGTATGATAAGAAGGAAGCCATTAAAAAGGGATAGCCCCAGTCTTACAACATAATGGTCAGAGTCAAAAGAATCTTGAAAACCCTACAAATACTGACCAATGTCGCCAACACAATGAACCGAAGCCTTACAGCTCGTTCATTATCTCTCTAGAGATAAAAGAACTTTGGAATTAGGAGCTACTGGAAGTTATAACAATGCTCTCTGAGCACAAGAGATTAATACTCGATTAGGAAGACTTACAAATATAATTAAACGACGGATAGATAAAAATAAAGGCCGTCAAGTAAGGGCTTCTAGAACTAAACGAATTTCCCACGTGTTGACGAGACGCATATTGATTTTTCACCCCCCCCCCCCATATTTTTTATATCTAATTAAAACATCGATGAGTATAAATAGGGGTTTAATTATAGCTGAAAACAAGAAAAAGTCAGTCACGCAGGGGCTGCGTTAACTAAGCAGATTTCCCAAGTGCGTCACGTTTTTGCATTTGTCTCAAAAATTAAAATTCCAATGAGAACAATATTTGGTATTTAAGCGTCAAATAAAATGCTTCATAACACAATAGAATATTGTTAACATGAGATGAGTAGGAGTGGGGGTTTACGATTATATATAGTAGTATAAAAATATTATATATCAATTTTGGTAAAGATAAAACAAAAATTGCGACCGCTAGAGCGGTAATATATAGATATATAGATAGATACTCGCTACACATTTAAGCTACGAAGAAATGAATATAAGAACAATTATAAAGCACCAATAGTTTATCATGATTGATCCTATAACATGTTTTGATTAAACTTATTATAATGGTGATATTTTGATTTTCGAAATTCCTTTCTAAACCCACCCCCCGTTTCAGGTCCAAATTTAGCCATTAACGAATATGAATTTTATAATTGAATTAAATGATTAATTATCGATTGTGGTATAGATAAAAAAAAAACTTTTTGGAGTAACGAAGTAAATCTCAATATTTTTATCTCAATAAGTAAAAGTTCAATGAAAACAGTTATTGGCATTTATGCTTCAAATAAAGTGCTTCATGAAATCACAGCTTATCGCTAATATGACATAAGTAGAAGGAGGTGTTTACTGAATAGTGAAAACTAAAAAAATACAAATATCTCCGGCAATTGAGATAGTAGAAAAAACATATACAAAATCAGTTATAGAACATGACATTTGCAATACGATCGGTTCTATACACTTTTTCGATCCGACGTATAATAACGGAAATATTTTGAATTTCTATTCTGAGAAATATCTCCGTTACTGTACGTCCGATCGAAAACTTGTGTAGAACCAATCTTATTGCAAATTAAAAGACCTATAAATGTTATGTACGTGTTTTCATTATCTTTAATATTAACCCTTCAGTAAACCCCCACTCCTACTCATGTCATATTAACAATAAGCTGTTATATTATTAAACACTTTATTTGAAGCCTAAATAACAATTATTGTTCTCATTGAACTTTTACGTCATGAGATAAGTGCAAATACGCAAGTGGGAAATCTGCTTAGTTAACACAACCCCTGAGTGACGGACTTTTTAAATTGTCATTGAAGTTCAAAATTAAAAATAATTCTTATGGAAAAAGCGACTGACCAGTACAATGTTTTGTTCTCAAATGAAAAAAAAAGTAAAAGGTGAAAAGTAATTTGACCAAACACAAAATAAAACAATTGTTTTTTTTTTAATGTTTAACAATTAAGGAATTTTCTGAGGATAAAATTTTCCATGGAAAAGCTAATCGTCGTGAAAGTGAAATAATTGCCGTTAAAAGTGGTGGTGGAACGAGCGACCAACGCATTACTCCGAACTGTTTTCCTTACTTAAACATTTTAGGGAATTCGTTATGGGACATTTTCATTATTTTCACGTTTGAGAGGCAATTTTCAGGGCAGTTCATTCTTAGTTCTCTTAGTCTTAAATATATCAAACCAAAAGGGTGGAATACTGATTGGAATAAATTCTAAAACTACTACTACGTTTTGCGTTGAAGGTGTAATTCTTCTTTTAAAAACTTAAAGTTTTTTAAACTTTAAAGTTAAAGTCGTTTATAGAATTTTATATAAATATTTTAAGCGGTCAGTGATATAGAGAAATATGGGAGAGAAAAATGGGAAACGATTTCGCTTCTGTAATGTGATTACATTTATTTTATAAAATTTAAAAGAAAAATTATTTTCAAAGCATTAAGTGGCGTTGTTAATAGAAATTGTTGTGCTTTGTTGATGTTCTAATTCTAAATGGGGGCACTGATGCGTTTTAGCAGATTTCCCTTCAGGGAAATCAACTATTGAGGTCGTACTCATGAAGCGATTTTCGAAAATGTCCAGCGACCCTACCCAGGGATGACGAAAATAAGGTCCGTCAAAATATATATATATATATATATATATATATTTGTCTGTTAACGCACAAGCGGTCACAATTTTTGTTTGATCCTTCCCAAACTCGATATTTAATCGGTTTATGCAACAAGGAAGATAAAGTTCGTTAATAACTGAAATCGGACCAGTGGGAAGAGGTTAGTGTAGAAGATTTTCGAAAAATCGACATATCTCCGTTACTATTCGTCGGTTCAAAACAGTATATAGAACTAATCTTAATGCAAATTAAATTTGCTATAAATATTGTTATATACATTTAATCTCTATCTTGAATATTAACCGAGGTGTTTCCATTTTTATTAAGTGTGTGTGGATAACGGACGAGATGAAATCGGGTATTGTCGTAAGTTACCGGCTTAGTTCCGCCGTTTCCGTTACTGTGGTTTTTTTTTTTTGGTTTTTTTTTCCCCACCTCTGCCCCCGCTGTACCTTTGGGTTTCCCCATACCAGTGGTCTCCATTTAATAAGAGATATAAAATTTTGAATAGATAAATTGGGCCAGGTAACTTAGCCTAACTCACCGAGCACGGCTAAGCATAAAAGTGCAACATTGTAACGGTTCTTGCTGAGTAAGCTTTTACTTTGTGAGATATATGCCAATACTTTCTGTTCATTCACCCCCCCCCCCTCTGATTTAGTTATAACTAAAATTTGAGTTATTATAATATTAATTATTCTGATTCATTATAAATTGCAGTAGTAGATATTGTAAATAGTTTGAATGTTAATGTGTTATATTCATATATATATATATTATCTTTCCGGTGAAGAATATGCCTATGTATCTGTTCGGCTCTGAGTGGTTGGCAGACCTATCTGTTTACAATTTAGAAGCCGTTTCCGTCGGGAGCTTATTAAAATTAACTGAAAGATTTCTCATTACCGTTTGTATTTACTCACGGTGGTGTTGAGTGATAGCAATATGCAGATTTCTCTATTGTAAAACTTCACGTGGGAAATCTGCTTAGTTTACGCAGCCCCTGGGGGACGGACATTTTTAACTTGGTTGCTCTAAATAAAATACTTTGACATGATTTCGATTCATACTAAAAAATCAGTATCAGTTTCTGCTTTGAAACCTGCTTCTCACTAGTCAGTTCACCCTCCAGAGGTTTCAGTTTTCAAAATATTGTATGGCATCTAAACTCTATTTTTCAACTTGTCACCAAGAATTAACGATGGGATCAGAAGATATTATTGAAGTATACAAATTGAAAATATTACACGTATAGGACTCAAAACTTTTTTGAATATATAAAAAACTATCTATCTATATATTTGGTTGTTACAGCTCTTGCTGTCGTAATCATTGTTTGATCATTACCAAACTCGATATTTAGTCGTTTTATGTAAAAAAAAAAAAAAAAAAAAATAAAAAAAAATTAGATCAAGTTTGATAATGGTTGAAATCGGACCAGGGGGAGAGGAGGTTTAGAGGAGAGAAAATTCGAAATATCTCTGTTACTATATGTCGGATCGAAAATGTGTATATAACCAATCTTATTGAAAATTACATTTACTTTAAATATTGTTATATACAATTATTCTCTATCCTGAATATTAGCCGAGATATTTGCATTTTTCTGTTTTCAGCCTTAGCAAACCCTTCTACTCATATCATACTAACAATAAGCTGTTATTTCATGAACCACTTTATTTCTAGGAAAATACCAAATACTGTTTTCATTGAACTTTTCCTTCGTGAAATATATGCAAATACATTCTGTTGACCCCCCTTCCCTTCTTTTGTTCTTGGATTACTAAAATTTGAGTGATTGAGATGAAACTGAATCTGATTCATGTAAAATTACAGCACTAGCTTTAGTAAATTGTTTTCAATGAAATTAATATGTTATATTTCATTAATTGTTTGACTTTCCGGTCTATCTATCTATTCAGCACTACGAGGTTGGCTGGCCTGTTTGTTGTCTGTAAATTGACTGAAAGATTTCTCGTTACCGTTTGTATTCATTCACTTGACATTCGCGGTAGTGTTACCTGTATGTATATTTGTCTAATGGAAACCTTTGCGTGGGAAATCTGTTTTATTTACGCAGCCCCTGCGTGACGGACGTTTATAGTAGTTTATGTAGGGGAATCAAAGTATTCACTGATGGTTAAATATAGTTTAAATTCTATTATTACATATGGTTTGTCGACATAAATAGCTGATAAGTACATACTGAGGTTTAAATCACTTTTGTTCACTACTGCGTTCATCAATATGACATTATACTCAAATTGTATTGAATATTATTCAATAGCTTCCTTAGTTCGGTAAAGTGCTAAGACCAATGTTTATTCAAGTAATACATAGTCTAATAATATTTGGTCACTTTAGAGTAATATCTGTTGCTTTAATTCTTAGTCTAATAACTTTACATTTGACCTCAAATCATTAAATACTATTGTAGTAAATTTAAATATTTTTAAGACGTTAAATTAAAAAGTCCGTCACTCAGGGGCTGCGTAAACTAAGCGTTTCAGTTTCCAAATAATACACTTCCAATAATAGTAATGTATAACATTAATTTCAGTTTTCAATAAAACGTTTCAAGAGATATCAGCTTATTGTTAATATGATATGAGAACGATATAATATATTTTGTATATGTGATTTCTTAGTTGGCATTAGGCATACAGAAAAAATAATATAAATTTTGAAAGTAAAATAATATTAATTTAGAAATGGAATGTCTGGTTAACAGAAATAGAGATAGACAGATAGATTTTATTGGCTAATATGTACATACTTTAGCCCATTTAGTGTTAGTAATCTCACTAATAATATACAAAAAAGATAATATATATACTCGTATATATATATATATATATATATATATATATATATATATATAAAATTGTAACCTTTGTCTATACATTGTTCTTTTTTCGCAAAATTTCACGATAACTTTTCGTTTCACATATCATAGATACCATAACTGCATTTTGTTTCTTTCGTGTCCGTTTGTTTGTTCTTTGTTTATTTGTTTCTTTGTTTGTTACCTTTTCACGCAAAAACGGCTGAACTGAATTTTATGAAACTTGGAATGTATATTACTACTAACCCAACTTAGACTAAAGGCTATATTAATTTTCTCTGAGACGAACAGGAGTGGCGGTTATAAGGGAGGCCTGAAATTAAAAATAGCGATATTTCGTTTCCTATTGGGTTTTGGCAAATATGAACATAACAAAAGTTTTTTTTATTTTGATATTTAGAGTAACTTTTGTTATATACACTTTTATCGTATACGGAAGTATAAACGAGTTATAAGCTAAAAACTATAGCGGGAGTCAATAATTTTATCCCAATAAAATTATAACACAAAAAACTAATCCGAACTAAACAAAACTCGGTATGTATATTAGCACTAACTTCTTAGTTATAATAAGCCATACCAAGCCATAGTTTCTAGAGACGAGCAGGAGTGGGGGTTATAAAGGAGGCCTGAAATTAAAAATAGCGATATTTCATTTCCTATTTGTTTTTCGGCAAATGTGCACAGGATAAAAGTTGTTTTGTTTGTTATGTAGAGTAACTTTTGTTGTATTCACTTTTGTCGTTTAAAAAAGTATAAACGAGACATTCACTAAAATCTAAAGAGGCAGCCAACAATTTTCTTGGGCACTGACGACTGAACCGAACTTAACATAGCTCTATATGTAAATTAGCATTAATTCTTCCATGGTTATAAGCTATATTACAATTTTTAGGTTCGAACGGGAGTGGGGGTTATAGCGGTATTGACGCACCTAAAACAGCTGTCACCAGTGGGTATTGTAACGCATCAAGGGAAAGGAACTTTTATTCATACATGGTTTAGAAGAAAGAATATTTTCTACGATAATGAATTAGATGGTCCATTAAGTTATAAAAAAAAAACTACATGCACAGGAGACGGGAAATATAAAAATATTGAGGACAGTGAGCTCTTCAATAATAATTAATTTTATTATTAACAAATCCACAGCAACGGCGGGTATAAATTCTAAACACTGGGACGGGGAAAGGTCAAAATATAGTGGGAAGTAAAGCCTTACCGAAAAATGCAATCTTCAATCAGCCTCAAATGAATTCCCGGGCAAAGCCAGGTACCTTAGCTAGTGTATATATATATATATATATATATATATATGTATATATATAAGAACTAGTGACTAATATTAACTTACTATAAACAATAAAATAATACATCTTTTTTTAAAAAATAAATGTTGTCAAGTAGTATTTAAACTTCTAAAATTCTTTATAACTTAATCTGGTTAGTACTATTTAACATCATATGTATTTACTTTTATTTATTTGTTTACTGTGACGTGTTAATGGTCTTCGTCGGACATTTCTATATCATAGTGTTTAATTATTAAGATAATGGTATAAGCTATGTCGTTGCCTAGTTGCATACTGCTAAAAGGAATAAGTAAATAATGTTCAGTTTATGAATGTCCTCAATATGAAGAATATTTTCCAGGGACATTAAGTCATCACTTGTGGCTATAAACTTCTTCAAGTATTGCTCTCTGTAATAGCTGTATTCCGAGCATTGCAATAATAAATGTTTTAATCCGTCGGATATAAATTCCTGGCAGCATTCACAAATTTCTTAGGATCTTATTATTTTCATTTTTATTTTTTTTTGTGATACAGCTTCAAGTAATCGTTATTTGGAATTCTGAGTTGGCTAACTAAACTTACTTTCTTCATATTGGTTAACAAAACTATAAATATCTTATTTTATAACATATCATTTTTTCAGGAATTTCAATATTTCTTATGACGAATTGAAATATTTTATATGCGGTAAATGTTTTAGCAGATTTCCCTTGAGGGAAATCAGCTATTGAGGTTGTACTCATGACGCGATTTTCGAAATTTTTCTTCAAATGTCCATCGATCCTACCGAGGAGATGTCGAAAATGAGGTCCGTTCAAAACTGTATATATATATATATATATATATATATATTTGTCTGTTACCGCTCTAGCGGTCGTAATTTTTATCTTATCGTTACCAAACTTGATATATAATCGTTTTATGTAAAAAGAAAGATCAAGTTCGTTAATGGCTAAAATCGGTCAAGGGGGAGAGGGGGTTTAGAGGGGGAGAATTTCGAAAATTGTTAATATCTCCGTTATTATGCGTCGGATCGAACAATTGTATAGAACCAATCTTATTGCAAATGTAATTTTCTATAAATGTTGTTATGTACATTTCTTCACTATCTTGATTATTTACTGATATATTTGCAATTCTTAGTTTTCGGTCTTCAGTAAAGCCCCACACCTACTCATCTCATATTTTCAATATTCTATTATGTTATAAAGCACTTTATTTAGAGCTTAAATACCAAACATTGTTCTCATTGAACTTTTAAGTTTTGAGATAAATGCAAAAATGTGGCGCACGTGGGAAATCTGCTTAGTTAACGCAGCCCCTGCGTGACGGACTTTTTATAAGTTGTTATTTCACTGTGTTATTATAATTAAATGCTATTTGTTTATCACAGCCTGTAATGGGCGTCCTTGTTCCTGTCTCATTTATACTCGAGCAATATTACCATAATTATTTATAGACTTAATATCTTTACTCCATAGATTAAATATAATATCTTCTTGGTCCTTGGTCTATGATTTATGGATAGCAATGATGATAAAATGTATCGCCTAATTAATTTCTCCGTAAATTGAACTGATTACCCAGCACATAGTTGAGGGATATTCATCTTAATCCACAATCACCAACCCCTTGATAGTAAATTTCTAAGGATAATTTGAGAATATAAATAACACTGCTTATTTTTTTGGGGGAAAACATGGAGTATATCTCGATGAAACGAATAAATATAAATATTCACTAATTATTTCTAATGGGAGCATTTGGAATACATTTTCAAACGCGAGCATTATTTCATAACGACCAATGAACAAATGGTTGGAATTCCTTTAGGGCATATTTCATCCCCAGAAAAACGTTCTTTCCCAAAATTTAAAGGGCATTGACTCAAGTGAAAAATAACAATTGAATCAAAACTCGGCGAAACAGTTTGCTTTGCATTGAAAAAAAGATTCCCGAACCCATAGGAGGGTCAAAATGGGATAGTGATTAGAATGTTAGATATCTCAAAATAACCTAATCCAAAAAGAACTCATGACAACACATACTGTACACATCAATATATTCAAGCCCAAGCAAAACATATGATACTCAATTCACGGCAGAAATCTTGGTTTGCCACAACTGATAACAAACTTTCGGAACTGAAACATACACTTGGTGCCTTCCTCAAAAAGGCTAATTAGAAGAGAAGTAGTTTTATCAATGTTAAGAATTGGCCATTCACGACTGACTCACACTTACCTACTTACTGGAGAAGAGGAACCCTACTGCCAACACTGTAATTGTAGACTTACTATAAAACATATACTTACTGACTGCTATTTAAGGACTCACATAGACCTACCATACACTTTGACTGAATTACTAGATGACCGTAGCCAGTATATAGACTGCGTATTACACTACTTGAAACATAACAACATTTTCAAAAATGTAGGACAACACTGAAACTATTTGCAGAAATGAGCATACTCTCGTAAATATAATAAAGTGATTATAGGAATTTAACTGACTCGCTAAATCGCCCCAGTCGCGAAATGCGATTATTGTATGAATAAATAAAAAAGATATCTCAAATATTATTCAAACACGCTGAGTTTTGTGTGAGGCATTACATACTTCTTTTTAGCAGATTTCCCTTAGGAGAAATCAGCTATTGAGGTTGTACTCATGACGGAATTTTCGAATTTTTCTTCAAATGTCCATCGAACCTATATAGTAGATGATAAAAATGAGGTCCGTTCAAAACTGTGTATATATATATATATATATATATATATATATATATATATATATATATATATATATATTTGTCTGTTACAGCTCTAGTCGTTTTGCTTAAAAAGAAAGATCAAGTTCGTTAACAGCTGAAATTGTACCAGGGGGAGAGGGGGACGAAGAGAATTTTGAAAATTCAAAATATCTCCGTTACTATAATGTATGAATCTTATTGAAAATTAAATGTACTACAAATATTGGGGTCTTTTATAGATACCGGCAGGCAGTGATTTGAATTGCTATTAGGTGATAACATATGATATCTAATTATAACCTGCCAATAAAAGATATAAACATGAAATGTATTAAATGGTATTTAGGAAAAGAAAAAAAAAAATATTTTAATTTCTCATATTTATAAAGTTATAAATTTCGATATGTCTTTCAAAATAACCTCAAATAGGTACTCGTTCCTATTTCTCTCTCGCCACATAAACCAAGTATCTTTCCTCAGTCTAATTGTTTGCCTGCAACCTCTCAAGTGGCACATCCATCTGTCTTCCTTTTCGGTTATTACAAGTTTCATCTGATGTCCGCTTCTACATATTCTCCTGCTATGAAGAAGTCCTCTTGTCTGCAGGAATGTGACAGCACTATTCTTGTCAGGAATATCTCTCACCAAATTCAAAAGTCCCATTGTTTCAATAAAAAACGTCTAAAAAAAGCTGAAATGGTAGTGTTCCTTCAAAAATTGTAAATAAACTATCAAATGATTAGGTTATAAAATACCATATGATTTTATTTCTAAACCTTATGTTTAAACCTAATAGCAATTCAAATCACTGGCTGCCGGTATCTGTAAAAGACCCAAATATTTTTATATACATTTATTCTATATCTTGAATATTAACCGTGATATTTGCATTTTTTTTTAATTTTCAGCCTTTAGTAGACCCCCTCTTCTACTCGTGTTACATAACCAATACTCTGTTTATATTGTTTTCCCAGAGGCCTTTATTTTACGAGTTACATGCAAATATATTTTTGTGCCCCCCCCTCGGTATTAAATTCTTGGAATACTAAAATTTGACTGATTGAGATAAAAATGATTCGGATTCATTATAAATTACAGTACTAGACATAGTACATAGTTTTCTATGAAAATAATATGTTATATTCTGATATATGTAAGTAAATGTTTTTCTTGTCGGTGATCCGTTGGCAGACTTGTTTGTTTACTTTTGAGACGTTTCCCTCCGGGAGGGTAAATATTTCTTATTACCGTTTGTATTTATTCGCTTCACGTTAGTGCTGTATTAGCGGTATGTGGGTTTATCTATTATTAAACCACAAGATGGAAATCTGCTAAGTTTACGCAGCCACTGCATGACTGACTTTTTGTTCTGTCTTTACAAAACTCGATAATTTAACGTTCGACTTATTAAACTCGTTAATTTGACGTGAAAAACCAAAGTCAAGTTCGTTAATGCATGGAATAAAAACAGGAGGAGGGGGAGGTGTAGAGCAGAGGTCCCGGAACTTATTTGTCTCATAGACCACTTGCTACTTGTTGATCGGCTTTGGGTAGACCCCTGCTTAGCTAATATTGCATTTTAGCCAATTCGTCAAATGTGATTTGATCTCTAAACCTAGTGAGACGTAGAAGGAAAAAAACAATATACACATGTTAATATTTATATGTTTATTGATGAAGCCGACGTTAAAAGAAACCAAAATAAAATTAAGTTCTTATCTATACATAAAAAGTCCGTCACGCAGGGGCTGCGTAAACTAAGCAGATTTCCCTCGGGAAGTTTAGTAATAGATAAATATACATACTGCTAACACAACACCACCGTGAATAAATACAAACGGAAATAAGTAATGTTTCATCCAATTTCAATAACCTGCCGACAGGAAGCGTTAGGTTAGAAATGTAAAAAAACGGGTCGGCCCGGCTCACGCCGGAAAGAAAAACAATTACTGAAATATATCAGAATATAACATATTATTTTATTGAGAACTATTTACTATTTCTAGTACTGTAATTAATAATGAGTCAGAATAATTGTTATCTCAATCAATAAAATTTTAGTAGTCCAAAACTTTAAGATGGGGGGGGGGGGGGCACCAGGGCATATTTGCATGTATCTCGTATAATAAAGGTCTCTTGAATACAATTTTTGGTATTTAAACTTCCAATAATGTGATTTGTTTTGTAGCAGAGTATTGTTTACGTAACATGAGTAGAAGTGGCGGTTTGCTGAAAACTGAAAAATGCAAATATCTCGGTTAATATTCAAGATAAAGAATAAACGTATATAACAATATTTATAGTAAATTTAATTTGCAATAAGATTGGTTATATACAATTTTTCGATCCGATGCATAATAACGGTGATATTTGGAATTGTCGAAAATCCCCCCCCCTTTAAACCCCCCACTCCCTCTGGTCCGATTTCAGCCATTAACGAACTTGATCTGTCTTTTTACATAAAACGGGTAAATATCGAGTTCCGTAACGATCAAGCAAAAATTGCGACCGCTAGAGCGGTAACAGACAAATATATATATATATATATATATATATATATATATATATATATATATATATATATATATATATACAGTTTGGAACGGACCTCATTTTCGTCATCTACTAGGTAGGATCGATGGACATTTGAAGAAAAATTTCGAAAATTCCGTCATGAGTACAACCTCAATAGCTGATTTCCATCAACGGAATTCTGCTAAAATCAATACGTAAAAACAAACGTTTTTTAGTGGTTGGAATGAAGTTGATGCTGTGATAATAGATGCTTAATATTTGTTAACAATTTAGTGAGGTTAATCTCCTCTGTTAATGATGTCCAGTTTGTTTCTTTTATTTGTTTGAATACTGGCAACCATTCTGAAACCTTTTCTCACTAGATACGACTTTGGGAAAAACATTCAAGCTATATACCATAATGCGGGATAAATCAGAAGTAGGTATATATTTTTGAAAATTGAATAACTGATGAGATCGACTATTGTGGACCCTCGTTTACCCCCACAAACCCTTATGTATAATAAATACTCGCCAGGCTACTGAAGATCCACATGCACATCAAGACTTTTGAAAATTCGAAATATCCCCCTTACTATACGTCGGATGGAAAAAGAGTATAGAATTAATCTTATAGCAAATTAAATGTACTAGAAATATTGTTATATACATTTATTCTCTATCTTGAATATTAACCCTCCGTCGGGCGCACCTCTGGACGAAAAAAAATCGGGCGCACACGGCCTGAGAGGCCGCTCACATATTTTAAACCCCCACTACCCAACTAATTAATTTTAATTTAAAACGCTGGTAGGACAGACTTCGCTAGGATCTTTAGAAACCAAATATAATATTTATAACGTAAAATATTGTTTTTATTAGAATAGAATGAAGCTTATACTAAAACAAGTAAAATTGATCAGGCGCATTCGGCCTGTGAGGCCAGAGTTAGACTAGCACTTATTTCTCAAGATATCGACGAACTTCCATATAGAATAGCATTAATCTTAGTAAAAGGGACGATTGCAATAGATATATCTTGAAAAAAAATCATCTTCGAAATTAAGAAGCAATTGGGCGCTGTCGGCCTCACAAGCCACCTAGGGACCAGTCGGTCTGGATGAAGGATGGCAATAGACTAAAGTAGGGGATTCTAAGCATGAACACAAATCAGGAAATTACTGGGAATGGCCCCTCACAGTGGAAACAGAATGAGGCGTGGTATCAAAAAGTATGTTTTCCTGGCCTCTCAGGCTAGCTGCGCCCGACGGAGGGTTAACCAAGGTATTTGCATTTTTCAGTTTTCAGCCTTCAGCAAACCCCCACTTCAACTAATGTTACACAAACAATACTCTGTTATATAATAAACCACTTTATTCGAAACTTAAATGCTAAATACTATTTAGACGTAGAAATATATTGACCCTTATTATACGAGATACATGCAATTTTGGTGAGTGCCCCCCCCACACGTCTTAAGTTCTTGCACTTCTAATATTTGATTGATTGAGATAAACATTATTCTGATTCATTATAAATCACTGTACTAGATATAGTAAATAGTTTTCTATAAAAGTTATGTGTTGTACTCTGATATTTTTCAGCACCGATTTTTGTTTCCAGGTTGGCATACCTGTTTTTAGCCTTAAGGGAAATCAGCTATTGAGGTTGTACTCATGACGGAATTTTCGAAGTATTTCTTCAAATGTCCATCGCTCCTACCTAGTAGTTGACGAAAATGAGGTCCGTTCAAAACTGTATATGTGTGTATGTATATATATATATATATATATATATATATATATATATATATATATATATACACCATATATAGATCTACAAATCACCATATATAGATATATATATATATATATATATATATATATATATATATATATATATAGATCTATCTATATATTTGTCTGTTACCGCTCTAGCGGTCGCAAATTTTGTTTGATCGTTACCAAACTCGATATTTAGTTGTTTTATTTAAAAAGAAAGATCAAGTTCGTTAACGGCTGAAATCGAACCAGTGGGAGGGGGGAGGGGAGTTTAAAGGAGAGGATTTTCGGAAAATCGAAATATCTCCGTTATTATATGTCGTATCGAAAAATTGTACAGAATATATCTTATTGAAAATTAAATTTACTATAAATATTGTTATATATATTTATTCTCTATCTTGAATATTAATGGAGATATTTGCATTTGTATTAAATCAGGGCGGCTAACGGACGAGTGACTTTCCCGCCAAAAGCTAGTTAGGCCGTTTCCTTAACTGCTCGGCTCTCGTGAAATTTCTTCAGCTTCTTGGCGTTAGTGCTAGATGTACCCACCGATGCCAACAACGTTAATTTTCGTTTATGGACACTTAATTAGGGTCTTTTCTACTTTACCCACTCATTTTCTGAATGTGAATAACAGTGATTTATAAATAATATAATACGGTTAGAACATGTGTTTATTTCTAGAGAAACAATACAACAACATAAAATGATAATAAAACAACTAACATTTACGAGACCAATAACGAGCAATACCCTCCAGGATTTTCATAAATAAATCCTCCTTTTCATATCTCCTCCTCCACATCCACTCGCAGAGATATGAATCCAACATAGATCTTCTAGTACCACACTCCACCTTGTTTCTTCGTTTGACACTAGACCAAACAGACTCTATCCTTTGAGTATGCACTCCTGTTTTTAGGTCAACAAAGTTTTTAGAGTGGTCTACTGTGTAATGCTTGCAATACATTCCAGGCAGCTTCTTTAGCCCATGATACGATCTGAAGTAGTCTGAATATATCATAGTTCCAGGTCGGATCACACTTCTGATACTGTCTGTTAACCCTCCGTCGGGCGCGTTATCTCTCAGATACACAGTTTCTATAGAAATAGTTGCCACTCCTCCTAGCAGAGAGTGGTGGTGTAGTGCTCCGAGTTATGTTCTTTATACGTCTCCCCCTCAAGGTCAGTTGTGTCACTTTGTTCGATGGAGTCGTGTGTTTCACCTGTCATTCAGTTGTATCTCCTAGATACCACGCGCCCGATCTCGTTAGTTTTTTTTGAAATCTGTATTTCATAAATATATAGATCAATTAAGTTTCTCTTTATTAAACGGAATCAAATAAACCTATTTTTCTATTATTTTGCTCATAAATGAGCTTTCAAAAGAACTTGTACAAGAAAATAGTGTACGATGCAGTGACTACTGTGGACGTTTACCACCCGAAATAAGGACGAAACTTGAAGAGTACAGAGACTCATTGGACCATACATTGAACTCAAGTACAAAACAGCTTAAAAAAAGTCATTCCGCTACAATGAACAAAAGAAAATGATGTGAACCATGCGAAACTAAAAAGAAATGTAGTTTTACTAATTACTCTTGTGAGATTTGCAAAACCAAAATTTGTTTACAACATAGTTCCATGCTTTGTCCTAATTGTAATGCAGCTCTGCAAAAGAAATAATAATTAAACTGCTATTTTTAAAAGGATTGGTGCATTAAAATTTAGATAATTTTTAATAAGTATTATCTAAAAGTGATTTCGTGGTACTTATTTTTGAATGAAGTTATATTTAGATAATTTGTTTATATTGTTCACAAACTGGAATGAATTATGTATGATTAAGACATGTGCATTTAAGCAATTTCGTTTGATATTTGTATTTTTTAATTATATTTTAAAAATCATCTTTCACGGTTTCAATAATAATGAATCTATAACCAACTTGATTAGTATATCAACCAAGATTTTTTTTTATTATAATACTTACCAATTTTGAAAATTATTTACTTCTTTCAAACAAATACTTCCTCTGTTATGGTTTCTAATCACACAGTGCACATTTTAGTGCTAAATATATATTAAAAAATTGTATTTCCGTAAAAACGGTTGAGGTTGTATCTCTGAGGTACACGCGCCCGAAGACGGAAGATTCTTGACGCGCCCGACCGAGGGTTAAAGTTCCTGCAGTTCTATCTGGAACGAGCTGAGTCAATTTGCTTGCTGAGCTCAATGAGATTCATTGAAAGACCCCAACTTTCACTTAATGCAACTGTATTACAACACACCTGATGCATAACATAAATTTCAAGTCGTTGCATCTTACACTTCTTTTATAAAAAATGGAAATCGAGCTGAATCCATCAGCGTGCCGAGAAACTGCTTATTTTACGCTGTACTTTCGTAATGGGGTTTTGTTATATTATTTTTGGAAAATGTCTAAAAATAATACAACCTCGAATATAAAATATTTACGGAGGAACACAAATCTTTCCGTGGAAAAGAGTTGCGCCTATATCTGATTGAAGGAGTTTTATCAGGTCATAAAGTGTTCGCCGAGACCAACAGGTACCCCAAGGGTGTGCTTCAACTTCGGCAAGGCTCCAGATAAGCTAAGTTACGGTTCAACAATAGATTGTACTTGAACAACTCCATAGGGCTTACTCGTTAGGTGGGAGCGCTTAGAAAGATGGCTTTCTTCAGGCATCGCCTTCTTCTGCTTCCGTAAATCGGGATAATTATTTGTAGCAGTTTTAGCAAGGCCTTCTTACAAGGAATAAAGCCCGTCACGCAGGGGCTGCGTTAACTAAGCAGATTTCCAACGTGCGTTACGTATTTTCATTTTTCTTGATACGTAAAATTTCAATGCCAACAATATTTGATATTTAGTCTTGAAGTAAATTGTTTCATAACATAATGGCATATTGTTAATATGATATGAGTAGGAGTCGGCGTTTACTAAACACCAAAAACTAATAAAATGCCAAAATATCTGTTAATAATGAATATATTGGAAATATGTACATAACAACATTTATAGAACATTAAATTTGGAATAAGATTGGTTCTATACAATTTTTCTATCCAACGCATAATAACGGAGATATTAAGAATTTTCGAAATTCACCCCCTCTAAACCTCTTCCTGGTCCGATATTAGCCGTAAATGAACTTGATCTTTAATAATCACGCACGTTAAACACTTAAGTCTAAAGGACCGGACTTGAGTCGACATTAAAGTGCCATCGTCATGTTGAGACTCGAATGACGTACCTCCAACGTCCAGGAGGGTTTCAAATTATAATTGCCCAAATAAATTAATTTTTCTTCCCACTAATCCTTATTTATTTGTATTCCCTTCATTTTGGCTTTCAAATTATCTATGAACCTGCTCCATTTCGGATAAAAACAGTTCTTGATTGATTACCTTAGTGGTCAGTTCAGTCCCGATTTTTGTTTTAGCAGATTTTCCTTAAGGGAAATCAGCAATAAAGGTTGCTGATACGAAATTTTCGAAATGTTTCTTCAAATGTATGTCGATCATTCCCAGTAGATGACGAAAATGAGGCCCGTTCAAAACTGTGTATATATATATATTTAAATATATATATATATATATATATAAAATTGTAACCTCTGTCTGCACATTGATTTTTTTCGCGAAATTTCACGATAACTTTTCGTTTCACATGTCATAGACACCATAACTGAATTTTGTTTCTTTGGTGTCTGTTTGTTTGTTTGTTACCTTTTCACGCATAAACGGCTGAACCGAATTGTATGAAACTTGGTATGTATATTACTACTAACCCAACTTAGACTTTAGGCTATATTAATATACTCTGAGACGAACAGGAGTGTTATAGGGGAAGCCTGAAATTAAAAATATCAATATTTCGTTTCCTATTGGTTTTTCGGCAAATATGAACATAACAAAAGTTGTTTATTTTGTTATTTAGAGTAACTTTTGTTATATACACTTTTTTCGTATACTGAATTATAAACGAGATATACGCTAAAACCTATAGCAGAAGTGAACAATTTTATTAGGGACAAAAGACCCAACCGTAATAAATAAAACTCCTTATGAGAATTAGCACTAACTCTTTCATGGTAATAAGCTGTACCAACATTTCTAGGGACGGGCAGGAGTAGGGGTTGTAAGAGAGGCCTGATTTTAAAAATAGCGGTATTTCGTTTTCTATTCGTTTTTCGGCAAATATGAACATAGTAAAAGTTGTTTATTTTGTTATTTAGAGTAACTTTTGTCATTTTCATTTTTGTCTTTTAACAAAGTATAAACGAGATATACACTATAAACTAAAGCGGGAGTCAACTATTTCAGTGGGCGCTAATGATTAAACCGAACTTAAAAAAAACTTGTTATGTCAATTAGCATGAATTCTTCCATGATTATAAGCTGTATTAAAATTTTTAGGTTAGAACGGGAGTGGGGTTTATAAGGGAGGCCTGAAATAAAAATTCGCGATATTTCATTGTCTATTTGTTTTACGACAAACATGCACATAACAAAAGTGGTTTACTTTGTTATTTATAGTAACTTTAGTTTTATACATTTTTTCGGGAACAATGTATGAAGCAAGTAATTAGCGTAGAAATATTGATATGCTCAACAATTCATTCCAATTTGAACTATGAGGTACCTCAACTGGAAAAATTAATTCAAATCTATGATAATATTTTGTCCTTAATATCTCAAATCTATGCATAATGCACAGGAGACGGGAAATATGACAATTTGGAGGACAGTGAAGACCCATAAAAAATTAATTTTATTATTAACAAATGCCAACAACGGGTATTAACCCTAAACACTGGGACGGGTAAATGTCAAAATATTGTGCAAAGTAAAGCCTCGAAAAAAAAATACCATCACCATTCAGCCTCAAATCAATTCCCGGTCGAAGCCGGGTATCTGAGCTAGTATATATATATATATATATATATATATAGATATATATATATATATATATATATAAAATGTATATTTTATATAAATTTATCTGTTACAAATATATCGGTTGCAATTTTTGGTCTAAAGTTCGTTAATTGCTGAAATCGGGGGGGAGGGGCGGGGGTTATAGGGGGAGAATTTTGAAAATTTGAAATATCTCCGTTACGGATCGAAAACGTGTATGGAATGAATCTTATTCCAAATTAAATGTCCTTTAAATATTGAAATATAAATTTATTCCCTATCTTGAGTATTAACGTTAATTTACGTAAAAAATACTCTGTTATGTAATAAACCACATTATTCGAAGCTTAAATACCACGTATTGTTTTCCAGAATCCTTTAATATACAAGATATATGCAAATATGTTCTTCTGACCCCCCTTCCCGTTTTAAATTCTTGAACTACTAGAAGTGCGTTGATTAAGATAAAATTTAATCTGTTTCATTATAAATTACAGTACTAGATATAGTACATAGTTTTCAATAAAATTAATATATCCTATTCTGGTATATTTCAGTAATAATTTTTCTTTCCGGTTCGAGCCGGATTGGCAGACCTGTTTGTTTATAATTCAGACGCTTCCCGCCTGGAAGGGAAAGATTTCTTATTAATATTAATATTTATTCACTGTATATTCAAGATAATTTTGTGTTAGCAGTATGTAGATTTATCAATTATTTAACTTCACGAGGGAAATCTGCTTAGTTTATGTAGCCCCTGCGTGACGGATTTTTTGTTCTTTACCAGTTCATGGATTAGAAGACAGCCCATGATATATTCTCAATTATACCCATGAGGCATTCTCAATTCATGATACCTCGCTTTATCCGTATCAATGAAAACGGTGTTATAGGGAGCAGTAAAGCTATGAGGCTCTCGCTCATAAACGCCCCGCCATTTCTCTCTTGGCGTGCGAGAAAACTTGGGAGAGGGAGAGAGAGGCGAAATCTGGATTCTGATCACGCAAGGTAGGTTGAAGATAAACAGCCTGAGGGTAGTGTGAGGTAGACAACAGGTGATCTCCCTGGAGAAATGATTTCCAGGGCCTGTCTTCCCCAGCTCCAGCCCAGTTCATCAACTGGATTAAGATACAACACCCTAAGGCGGCTTCATCTTATCTTGCTAGCTACATTACATTGCGTCCTTGTGGCTATGACCCCTTCCCCCATAATCATAATGCCATAAAAAAAAGAAATTTGTATTTTTTAAGCAGATTTCTCTTAAGGAAAATCAGCTATTGAGGTCGTCAAATGCCCATCAATCCTACCCAGGAGATGACGAAAATGGACTCCGTTCAAAATCATATATATATATATATATATTTGCCTGTTAACGCTCTAGCTGTCGCAATTTATGTTTGATCGTTACCACACTCGATATTTAATCGTTTTATGTACAAAGAAAGATCAAGTGGTGAAATCGAACCAGTTGGGGGGGGGGGGTTGAAAATTCGAGATATCTCCGTAACTATACGTCGAATGAAATACTTGTATAGAACCAATCTTCAATCTGCAAATTAAATGTACTATAAATATCGCTATATACATTTATTCTCTATCCTGAATATTAACCGAAATATTTGCATTTTTCTGTTTTCACAAACCCCCACTTCTACTCATGTCATATTAACAATAAGCTTTTATTTCATGAACCATTTCATTACTAGAAAATACCAAATACTGTTCTATTCGTGTGTTTCCGCCGAAAGCTATTTTTGTTTGATCGTTACCAAACTCGATATTTACTCCTTTTATGTAAAAAGAAAGATCAAGTCCGTTAATGGCTGAAATCCGATAAGTGGGAGGGGGGGATTTTCGAAAATTTGAAATATTTCCTTTACAATACGTTGGATCGAAAACTTGTATAGAACCAATCTTATTGATAATTAAATTTTCAATAAATATTGTTTTATATACATTTATTCTCTAACTTGAATATTAACCGAGATATTTGCATTTTTATTAAGTGCATGCGGATAACGGATGAGATGAAATCGGCTGATGCTGGTTCGTGAGTTTCCGCCGAAAGCTTGATTCGGTCGTTTCCGCAACTGTTCAGCTCTCGTGAAATAGGTTTAGAGACTCGTTACTACTAGCAGATTTATGCAGATTTATCTATTGTAAAAGTTCAAGTGGGAAATCTTCTTAGTTTACGCAGCCAGACTTTTTTTTTTAATCTTTGTCACTAGGGAATTAACCAGAGTTGTAGAACCTTGCAGTTGTGATTGAAAGAAATTAGTCTAACAGTTTACCATTCATTTTTCGACCGCTAATGTCGCAGAAGTGAAAATCTGTAAATCGTTATAAAATAATTATCGGCAGATAATAACATTGTAGTTTTTGACAAACTTCCATTCTTATTGAATGAATCTGATAAACAGCTGTATGTTTTCTCCAAATTCCTTAATAAAGAATAGAGTTAAGAAATTCAAATGTTGACATAAGCTATACCTCCTGAGTTAGAACTAAATTTATCATTAATCTGTATGATAATTTAAGTTGCAGTAGGGTTGGTAAAAAGAAGTCTTATTACTCATGTTGGTCCTCGTAGTTTTTTTTTTCTTTAGAAAAATATAAAATACATTCAAAATTCAAGGGTAAAAATTAAATTATTATTTATTAACGTCCACTTTTTGCAACTAAGGCTAATTGGGACGTGTTACCTCCCTTTTCTAGCCAGGGTAGCACTCAGGATTTTATTTAATGAATTCCGTTAGTTCAAGTGTAAATTTTAAATTAAAAATACAGGTTAATATTTTTCAGAACTAGTCCCTCGAAATTCAAATATATTTCTTACTAATTATTTTTCATACATCTGCAAAAAAAAAGCTATTAGCTATAAAATATTATAGAGAGAAATTAAAAAGACACGTTCTGCCTAAAATAAGTCAAATGATATTATCTAGAGCAGGTATGGTCAACCTTTGACATGTTGCGGGCCAAACGTTAGTGTGCAAATACGTTCGCGGGCCGCTTTTAAAAGTAGTGCATTTTAAAGTAGTGTTTATAATTTTTAACGATAGATATCAGACATGAAATTATAATGAAAATGAAATTATAATACAATTTATTAAAATAGCAAGATGAAATGAAAAAAAAAATAGGTACAATTAAATCGTAAAAGTTGGAATTATTACAAAAAAACGAAAGTTAAATAGCAGCACCAAAATCAATGAGCTTCAATTTGGGAAACTAATCCATCGATGTTTGGATTAATTCCACTGATACAAAGACGAAAAGAATTTTCCAAATTATCATCAGTCAGCCTTGTTATTAACTTTCACCGTTGAAAAGAACTGTTCACATTTATAAGTACTGCCAAACGCCCAAATCTATCCTCATCTTCCTCATTTCGAGTTAGTAGTGTAATATTTTTGTTTAATTGGGTTTTTTAAAATGTCTCGCGGGCCTGTGGTTGCCCACATATGATCTAGAATATTAGCAGATTTCCCTTGAGGAAAATCAGCTATTGAGGCCCTACTCATGACGCGATTTTCGAAAATTTTCTTCAAATGTCCATCGATCCTACCTAGGAGATGACAAAAATGAGGACCGTTCGAAACTGTGTATGTATATATATATATATATATATATATATATATATATATATATATATATATAGAGCGGTCGCAATTTTAGTCTTATCGTTACCAAACTTAATATATAATTGTTTTATACAAAAAGAAAGATCAAGTTCGTTAACGGCTGGAATCGGAGCAGGGGCAGGGGAGGGGGGGTTTAGAGCGGGAGAATTTCTAAAGTTCTTAATATCTCCGTTATTATATATAACCAATCTTATTGAAAATGTAAGGTTCTATAAAAGTTGTTATATCCATTTTTTCATTATCTTCATTATTAACCGAAATATGTACATTTATTAGTTTTCCGCCTTCAGTAAACCCCCACTCCGACTCATGTCATATAAACAATAAGCAGTTATATTATGAAGCACTTTATTTGAAACCTAAATACCATATATATTTCTCATTGAACATTTACTTTTTGAGATAAATTCAAATACGTGACATTCGTGGGAAATCTGCTTAGTTAACGCAGCCCCTGCTTGACGGACTTTCATTAAATCAGTTTTATAACTCATTTCTGAAAGGATTCACATAAAATAATTATCGTAGTGTATTAATTGAAAAAAATACTCGGGATTTGGGCTGGCTGGTGGAGGTCCATCATCAACGGAAGGATCAAAAGGTCAAACATCTCCACTCTTAATACTTCTTTATTACAGACAAAGTACTTTCGGGGCGAACCATCCCATCATAAGTGCTCTAGAGAAGGTCCCTATTGAGCCGACATCTTCAGCGAGACACATTTTCGACAGCCTCGTCGGAGATGTTGGCTCAATAGGGACCAGCTCTAGAGCACTGAAGATGTGAGGTTTCGCCCTGAAAGTACTCTGCATTTAAGAAACGAAACATTAAGAGTGGAGGCGCTTTTAACCTTTTGATTCCTCAGTTGATTTTATAATAGGTGTTTCCCTTTACATCAATATAACATCACGTAAAAGCAACCATTTTACTTACTATCAGTTATGAATTTAAGACCTCCGGGTCTCTGTATTTTCTCACACGCTCTGATATCTGACCGCTGTCGATACTTCGGCATTAATAAAAACCAATAGTAATTACTCACATCATAGTAATCGCTCAAAAATTAGTAAATTACTCACATATAATATTAGTCGAATGAGGAATTCTCTCAGGTTGATAGGCTCCAACGTTCTGTGCATAGGTTTAATGGAATGCAAACCGTGGCTGAGTATTTTTCCATTCCGGAGCTACGTTTGATTTATGAGAAGAATTCGAAACTTTTAATTTAGGTTGTTTTCCATAGTCGCTGAAAGCAGGATTCCTGTATTCGCACAAGTTAAAACCATTTACCAGATCGCCAGTGTCGATTATTTGCCATGCTTTGTTTATTTAATGGCATGATTTGTTTCCTAAGTGGACAAAACAATTGTAATAAAATTATTATTACAATGAGACAGAAAAAATATTTTTAAAATTTTAGCTGACGTCCATTTTATAAAAATGCGTCACGCAGGGGCTTAAACTAAGCTTTCCCACGGGAGTGTTTATAATAGATAAATGTTAAGTGAATAAATACAAACGGTAATAAGAAAATAAGAATCTTTCGGTCAAGTTAATAATCTGTACAACGGAAAGCGGCTGACTTCTAAACAAACAGTCCAGCCTACCTCGTATTGCTGAATAGATAGTTAGACCGGAAAGACAAACAAATAATGAAATATATCTGAATATAACATATTAATTCTATTGAAAACAATTTACTAAAAATATTGCTGCAATTCGCCATGATTCAGAACCAGTTTTATCTCAACCACTCAACTTTTAGTAATCCAAGAACAACATTAGAGATGGGGGGGGGGAGGATCCACAGAACGTATTTGCGTAGATCTCATAAAGTAAAAGTTGAATGAAAGCAATATTTGGTATTTAACCTTGTAATGAAGTGGTTCACGTTAAAACAGCTTATTGTTAATATGACATGAGTAGAAGTGGGGGTTTGCTGAAGGCTCAAAGCTGAAAAATGCAAATATCTTGGTTAATATTCAAGACATAATAAATGAATATAACAATATGTATAGTAAATTTAATTTGCATTAATACAATTTTCTATACAATTCTAAATTCTATACAATTTTTAGATCCGACGTATAGTAACATAGATATTTCGAATTTTCGAAATTCCTCCCCTTTAACCCCCCCCCCTACCTGGTCCGATTTCAACCGTTAACGTACTTGATCTTTCTTTTCACATAAAACGACTGAATATCGAGTTTTATTACGATTAAACAATAATTGTCACCGCTAGAGCGGTAACAGATACACAAACACACACACACACACATATATATATATATATATATATATATATATATATATATATATACAGTTTTGAACGAACCTCATTTCCGTCATCTCCTTTGTAGGATCGACGGACATTTGAAGAACAATTTCGAAAATCGCGTCATGAGTATGACCTCAACAGCTGATTTCCTTTTGAGGGAAATCTGCTAAAACTGGAGCTAACAAGAACGGCATATCTTCATGTAGTTAGTTACCTTCTGGTCCAATGAGAAGGACGGTGAAAATGTTATTGGTAATGTATGACCAAAAATTTCGGAAGCCAAAAATTTCTTCTAAAATCCTAAAACATTTCTACATATTTAATTATCCCTTTTGGAATTTTATTGCATTGATGATCCATTCTACTTCATGGTAATGCAGTACTATTATTATCTTTTATTTACATTAAATCGTTTTCATTCATTAAAAATATGAAATAATCGATACATGAATACCAGAATCCTCAGTAATCAATTAACAGTTGTTATTTGTTATTTATTTACGTCCACTTTTTGCAATTAGGTTTATCGGGACAGGTAATCTACAAATTATCACCCTTTTCAACTCAGGATTTCATTTAACGACTACGTCACTTAATAAAAAGTCCGTCACGCAGGGGCTGCGTAAACTAAGCAGGTTTCCCACGTGAAGTTTTACAATAGAGAAATCCGCCTAATAACAACAGTAGTAGTAGGGAATCTCTAAACCTATTCATGAGGGACGAATAGTTACCGAAAAGGCCCGCACTAGCTCTCGGCGGAGGGTCCCGAACATAGCCGACTCCTGCCGACCATACACATGCATACAAATGCAAATATCTCGGTTAATATTCAAGATACAGAAAAAATGTATAGAACAATATTTATAGTAAATTTATTTTTCAATATGATTGATTATATACGATTTTTCGATCCGACGTATACAATATGATATATTTCGTATTTTCAAAAATCCCACCTCTAAACACCCCTCACTCTTTTCTTATTTCAGCATTTAACGATCATGACCTCTCTTTTTACGTAAAACGCTTAAATATGAAGTTTGGTAACGATCAAACAAAAATTGCGACCGCTAGAGCGTCAACAGACAAATATATACATACATACATACATACATATATATATATATATATATCTATATATATATATATATATATATATATATATATATATATTTGCAAATATTTTCCAGTCACCCCCCCGTCTTACGTTTTTGGCCTACTTTAATTTAATTGATTGAGATAAAAATTATTTTGATTCATTATAAATAATAGTACTAGATATAGTAAATAGTTTTCAATCAAATTAATGCTATATTCTTATATATTTCAGTAATTGATTTTCTTCCCTGTGAGAGTCGGGTTGGCAGACCTGTTTGTTTACATTTCAGACGCTTCCCGCCTGGAAGGGAAATATTTCTTATTACCGTTTGTATTTATTCACTTGATATTCAAAGTGGTGTTGTGTTAGCAGTATGTAGGTTTATCTATTGGCAAGATTCGCGTGGGAAATCTGCTTAGTTTACGCAGCCCCTGCGTGACGGACTTTTTTTTCCTTATTTGGAATACTAAGGGAGTTATTTGTTTTTTTTTATTTATAACTGGCATGAGTAACCTGATTGCCCAACATTCAGCATTTCATATGATATTTATATATAATACATATACGATGTACAAGATCATCTTTATATTTTCAATTAAATTACATACGCATACATTTTTCTTATCGCCGAGAAAAAAAAGCGTCTTTCTTTTATGTTGTATATTTTTACTCCCGCCCTCCTATATAGGTTGGTCTATGTAGGTATTAGGATGTAAAAGGTAGTACAGAGAAAGTCCATAATACTGCTATATGGAATATGAAGGCTGGAGAGATGGTGAAGAAAAAAAGCTACCTGAGCCTGTTCTGCTTCTAGGACATCAAAGGATTTTAAGTATGGCTCACTCCAAGTGGCCTTCCTTCTTCTGACCAAGGGATTCTATAGAAATAACCTACCTCCACAATCACTATTATCAAATGTTTATGTTAATATGACTAGTGTTTATGTATAAACGAAACGAAACGTTATTTTTTTAATGCTTTCTACTAAAATATTTTAATTCCGTTTTCAAAAAGTATAGTCACTTTCAACATATAGTTATGCTTAAGATAAAAATTGAATACCGAAAAAATGAATGTATATATATTTTTTTAAATTCTATTTCTACGGAATTTTTAAAAAGTCCGTCACACGGGGACTCCATTAGCTAAGCAAATTTCCCATGTCACGTTTTTCATTTATCTCAAACATTAAAAGTTCTATGAGAACAATATTTGGTATTTAAGTTCAAATAAAATGCTTCATAACATAATAGAATAATGTTCATATGAGATGAGGAGGAGTGGGGCTTTTCTTAAGACCGAAAACTAAAAAATGCAAATATCTCAGTTAATAATCAAGAAAATCAAAAATATACATAACAACATTTATAGAACATTAAATTTGCAATAAGAATGGTTATATACCTTTTTGCGATCCGACGCATAATAACGGAGATATTGAGAATTTTTGGAATTCTCCCCCTCTAAACCCCCCCTCCCCCTGGTCCGATCTCACCCGTTAACGAACTTGATATGTGTTTTTTTATTAAAAGATTATATATCAAGTTATAAATCAACGAATATATATATATATGTATATATATATATATATACATATATATTGAAACAGACCTCTTTTTCGTCATCTCCTGGGTAGGATCGATGGACATTTGAAGAAAAATTTCGAAAATCGCGTCATGAGCACAACCTCAATAGCTGATTTCCCTTAGGGGAAATCTGCTAAAAGTACTTTACGAAACGTGTGTCACTTGCGAAGCTAAAAATTTATATATGATGTATCCAGAAAATGTAATTAAAATTGTCAAAACATACGGATTATTAGATTTCCCTCAAGGGAAATCAGCTATTGAGGTCATACTCATGACGAAATTTTCGAAATTTTTCTTCAAATGCCCATCGATCCTACCCAGGAGATGACGAAAATGAGGCCCTTTGAAAATTATATATATATATATATATATATATATATATATATATATATATATATATATATATATTGTGTGTGATAGAGAAAGTTGGAGCAGATTGTGAATATTTTGGATATTAAGAAATTTAATCTGTTCATTTTATTTATGTACATTCTAATTTTTATTTATTTGATTTTGATTTTAATTATAGCCATTGACAGTATATAATGGTTTTCGTAATTTTATTAGTCTTTGTAGTTTTAGCAAATTTCCCTTAAGGGAAATCAGCTATTGAGGTCGTACTCATGACGCGAGTTTCGAAAAATTTCTTCAAATGTCCATCGATCCTACCCAGGAGATGACGAAAATGAGGTCCGTTCAAAATTATATATATATATATATATATATATATATATATATATATATATATATATATATATATATATATATATATATATATATATATCTGTCTGTTATCGCTCTAGCGGTCGCAATGTTTGTTTAATAGTCACTAAAATCGGTATTTAATCGTTTAATGTAAAAAGGAAGATCAAGATAGTTCATGGCTGAATTCGGACCAGTGGGAGGGGGTGGTTTAGAGGGGGGATTTTCGAAAATTCGAAATATCTCCGTTACCATACGTCGGATCAAAACATTGTATAGAACCAATCTTATTGCAAATTAAATTTACTATAAATATTGTTCTATACATTTATTCTGTATCTTTAATATTAACCGAGATATTTGCATTTGTATTGTGAGTGTGGTCGGCTATGTTCGGGAGTTTCCGCCGAGCGCTAGTGTGGCCGTTTCACTAACTATTCGTCCTCGTGAGAATAGGTTACTACTACTGTTATTATTAGGCAGATTTCTCTATTGTAAAACTTCACGTGGGAAATCTGCTTAGTTTACGCAGCCCCTGCGTGACGGACTTTTTAATTATCGAGTTTCTTTAGAAGATATTTTTCTTTGTTGTTTGAATTTAGTTTAGTTATTTTTTTATGTTTGCTGATTCGTATTTTTTGTCTCTTTGGTTGCGTTTTTTTATTTGGTTGTGTTCTGTTATTTAGTTGCGTTTCATTATTTGGTTGTGTTCTGTTATTTAGTTGCGTTTCATTATTTGGTTGTGTTCTGTTATTTAGTTGCGTTTCATTATTTGGTTGCGTTCTTAGTTTGTTAATTAATTAATCTTTTTTCTTGTTACTGTTTTATTTTTTGTATTTTCTTTATATTCATTGGGTTTTTTATGAGAATATCGCCTCGCAGCGAACGCTCCACTATAAATTAATATTTTCTGTAAGACCAATTTTATTAGTTGTTTTTTTATCGTTTCTTTTATATGTCCCTCGCAAGCATATCTTTCAATAATCCTTTCCTCTTCCTACGCAGTTTTTTCTAAATTCATTAAATCTCGAGTTGTTCAATTGATACAACTGATTTTTTCGATTTTTCCCATATAGTGCTTACCCCCGCTAGTTTCTTTTGGATAAAACAGAACATTTTATATTCTCCGTGGAGTTATTAAAACATTGTTCATGTACGTATTCAATGGCTAATTATACATTTTTATGCTCAAGTAGACGTAAACCTTTTTTTCTCGCTACGAAACTTGGCAACTAAATAACTCATGAAAGGCTAAAAAATGTACTTGTTAAGAACTGAAAGAGAAAGAGTGAAATTTAAATTCATTAACCCTAGAATGGTATTGAACGTAAAAATTACGTATGATCTGGTTTGAACTGTTATCAAAGGGCCGTTAATGACCCCACCACCCTCACCCCTCAGCTATGAGCCCTCCAGACAGTTGGCCTTCACCTCCACGAAGTGCAGATAAGTGAACCTTACCACTCATCCAATACTATAAAAACTACACGTAATATTTACGTATCAATACTATTAACCGCAACTTTTTGGCTCGTAAAATTTACGTATCGCTACTAATAACGGGTTTTTATGCCATAACTTAGTTTATATTATTCTCAATTTATTTTCTTCCAATTTATTTTTATATTCTAATTTATTTTCTCTTAATGTTTTTAACTTTTATTTTTCAATATAAAAAAGACAAAGATGTATAGAAAGATATATTAATCTTCTTATAGTTTCGAAAAAATGGAGAAAAAATATTCAATGGATGAAGAAATCAGAAATTTTTTGAAAGAACATGACAGTTATGAAATAGGTGGATATGGATACGACAGCGATGATGATCCGGAGTATTCTCCAAGTGATGAGGAGGTTGAGGCTTCGGAAATGATTGCAACACAGAGTGAGCCAGATAGCGATGAGAGTGAGAAAATTTTAGAAAACATCAAGGCAATCGAAGAAAGAGAAGAAACACAGAGGCAAAAAAAACCTAAAACCTCTCAACTACACAATATTGACAGATCAGTGACAATAAATGTAGAAGGTGGGGTAGTCCTTGGTAAGAATGAATATGAATGGAGCACACAACCTCCGGAACGAGTTTCGAACAATGCGCCTGAAAGGAATGCCGTGCACATTATTAGATATTAACGAAGATATAAGTTAAAGATAAGTGTACGTTTTAATAAAACAAAAAAATAGTAACAAACTTTAACAAATTTTGAATAATTTCGCCAATTACCAATTGCACACGTAAATTTACGTATCAGTACCATTAAGCGGTAAATAATATCACTACCATTCTAGGGTTAAACATATCAGTCTTCATGTGTCTGGTCGGAAGGTGTCGTAGAACCTAGGGAGTTGAAAAGTAATGTACTACAATTCTTATTTGAAATAACTCTGTTAATAAACTTATTACCTATCGAAGTAATTTACCTATATTACTTCCATTGTCAATTCTACATTTTTCTTCAACAAGAATATGAACTGAGTTATTTGTATATTTTTTTTATTTAAGGTTGCCAGTAAACCGCCATGCCTAAAGTGATTTTCATTTAGATAATATATTAGTTATTATCGTTATATGCGACTCGAGTTTCAAGACTTCTCTACGTATTTTCTAAGAGGAAAATAAAGATTAGAGGAATTAAATTTTGTCTCATCTTTATCATTCTTTCAACGCGAGTAATGGTGGACTGACGGTTCTGGAGAATTTGGTCTTAAACTAGCAAATCAGTGATTCAAAACCAATGGCTTAAAAAATGAAAAATATAGGCATATATTTTATTATTTGGCTTAAGGGATGTATGAGAGGAAACAAGATTTTTCTCAACTGTTTAAGCAAATTAACGAGTTGAAGAATGTTATTATGAAAATATTTAGTTTTAAAAGTTGCGGTTGTAAATACAATACTCGGAATAAAATTGGCCTAATGAGTTAACCTGCCTTCTTGTTTAGTTGGTGTTTCCTCGTGGCTTTGGTTAGTTACAGAGGGGTATTACATTCCTGGAAACTGATAGCATAATTACTAAGTAATCCATGATAACAGTAAATTGTAATGCTTTGAACATTGGAGAAGATTTCCAACTTTATGTTAAATCCTCTTATAAATTAAACTAATTTTGCCCTTGGTCCAGTTACTCAATAACCACAGAAACGTTTGTTATATTGACAACTTCGAAATTGTCTAATGAGCAAGCACTTAAAGATTCCTTTCCACGATTTAAACTAGTAAATATCAGGTATTATTAGCAAATTCAGTCTGTGGCTGTTCGACAATCAAAGTAGTTAGTTTTTTAAATTAATGAAGAAGGATAATATTTTAGTTAATAAATAACTGATTAATGTATGCGGTCATCTAGGAAGTCAGTGAGAAATGTATTTAAAAAAACTATAAAATTCCTGATCAAACCTTCCAATCATTTATTTATTTATTATATAGTACATAGGCACCGAACTCCGGAGAGTTATTTGTGCCTAGGTGGTCGAGATTCTATTTTCATTTTCTTTCCTGTTGTTCAATAGTCCCTCCAATCATTTATGAAAATACAATTCTCCATAAGTTTGTACATTCAAACACTCCTTATTTCCAATCGGGTTGTCAACCCTGAACCATTTCACGGGTTAAATGGTACGCTTCACAGTACCGAATTAATGTCAACGAAGAAATAATATATTCATTGATCATAATCTACCCTCTACTATAGAGGAATGGAACTGGTTCTAAAGGGGGTCCAAAGCAGGCCACAATTTCATATACTCTGTGAATATTATCTCATGCACACTCGGCGCATGATAAAAAAGTCCTTCACGCAGGGGCTGCGTAAACTAAGCAGATTTCCCTCGTGATGTTTAACAATACATAAATCTACATACTGGTAACACAATAGCACCGTCAACACCAAGTGAATAAATACAAACGATAATAAGAAACCTCCAGACGGGAAGCCCCTAAAACGTAAACAAACAGGTGTGCCAACTTCTCACAGGAAAGAAAAACAATTACTGAAATATATCAGAATATAACATATTAATTTTATTGAAAACTATTTACTATATCTAGGTACTGTAATTTCAGAACAGTATGGATCAGAATAATTTTTATCTCAATCAATCAATTAGTAGTCCAAGAACTTAAGAAGTGTAGGGGGGGGGGGGTCACCATAACATATTTGCATTTATCCAATATAATAAAGGTCTCTTGAAATAAATTTCTGGTATTTAAGCTGGAAATAATGTGGTTTATTACATAACAGATTATTGTTTATGTAACATCAGTTAATATATATACATATGACTATTAAAGCTCTAGAGGTCGCAATTTTTGTTACCAAATATCGGTATTTAATTGTTGTTGTGAAAAATTAAAGAAGAAGTTCGTTAACCGCTGAAATCGTGTCAGTGGATGGGGAGAGGAGAATTGAAAATTCGAAATATCTCCATGATTATTTGCCGGATTGATAAATTATATAGAAATATCTTCTTAAAAATGTAATTGCCTATCTATGTTGTTATACAATTTTCACTATCCTGATTATTAACCTAGATATTTGCGGGTTTTTTTTTTTACATTTCGGGTTTTAACTCGGCGCCGCTGTCACTCATGTCATTTCGACAATAAGCTCTTATATCATGAGTCAGTTTATTCAATGCCAAATATTGTTTTCCTTGAGCTTTTCCTGAGTGGTTTTCATGAATATATGAAGTGTGATGACGACATAAATTAAGATTGTATGGTCGAAAATTTATAGAACCAATCCTGATAAACTATTGATACTCTTCAATTATTGCTCCATACATATTTTTCTTAACTCAAATATTTAACGAGTTTATTTTTTACAGCTTTCAGTAAGCCCTCACTTTTACTCATCGGATTTTTACATAGAAATAGAAATTACATGATTATGTGAGATCAATAGTGACATGACATCAGGTCATACCATTCCTTGGGGCATCTGCTTAGTTTACGCAGCCATTACTTGACGGAATTATTTTAATAAGTTTTGAGTAATCTATTTGTATTCGTCTAGAGGGATTGAAGGAGTATTCTATTAAATAAATAAAGCTTATTAAAACAAGGCCATACTAAAATTCCAATGACATACTTTTCCTGGGGGCAATAACTGGGTTACCTGCTACCTGGCTCAGTCTAGCCGTAAATTCTAAAAACATTTTTTGAAGACAAAAAGGGAGTGTTGAGTATTTTCATGCCTTTTTTTGTAAGTGTAAAAGGCCTAAACTCTGACGAACCCACAGGAAAGGGACCTGTTGAATATTCAGTTTTTAATGGAACATTATTGTTTTTGAATGGTAGCCCCCCCCCTACTTAGCATTCGGAGTTAGAAAATAACGGGGTGCCTATGGATGAAGAGATTTACATTTCTCTTTTCCAATGCCAAGAGGATACCATTCAGAAAGTCTCTCAAAATCAATTAACTCTTAAATCTTTTTTGTTTATTCGTTGTAGACGTCATGTTGATAGAAATGTTTTTTTTACTTATAAAAGCACACATACACACAGAACATATTTACATTATAGGGAGTTTATGCCAATCATTCAAATAAGCAAGCTTCAACCTATTATTTCAGTCTCTTTTAAAAGAATTGTGACGTAAATTGGTTTTCATTACACTGACTAGAAAACATGTGTTTTCTATGCATGATCTGCGTACGGAAACTAAGAGTTTCCGTACTAGGACGGTAAAATTTGGCGGGATTCAAACACATGTATTTGTAATATTCCTAATTTTTTCATTTAACTCTTCGTAACCTGTGTTACTAAATATTGACTAAATAATTGTTATATTTGTTGTTATATAGATGACTGTCTTAATGAAGAAATCGATGCTGTTGAATCGACATCAACCAATAATTTGGTAATCAACAAGCCGTACATACCCCCTAAAGGGTTTAACATTAGCGGCAATAATAATTGCACAATTAATATCAATATAAAGATGTAATTTGTAACCTTGTTGTTCTGACATATGTTTCATAACTACCATAAAAATTAACCTGTTTGGCTTAATTAATTTCAGTAATTTCTAGAGGTTGTTGTACAGTGTAATGAAAAGTAATTTTCATTATTCTTACGGAAACTGTCTTTTCGGTACTCGGTCTGTTTTCCAAACTCGGCTTCGCCTCGCTCGTAAAAATAGACTTCGTATCGAAACACTCAGTTTCCGTACTTGTGATGAAAATAACTATAATATAAAAAGTTCATGTGTTCTGTAAAAAATCCTAAACATTATACATTATGTATTCATTTATTACGTCCACATTTTGCAAATAAGGCTAATCGGGAAGGGTTGTCTACAGGTTACTATCATTTTATAGCCAGGGTGAGACTAAGGATTTTATTTAATGAATTCCGTCACAAATAAACATTATACATTAGGATATTTGTTCGTATGCTGGCTTCAGAAAGGGCTTATAATGATATTGCTAAAAAAAATAAGCTTGGCTGTTGACTGGATCTAAGAAACTTCAAGATTTCCGTCATAACGGAGGGGCTGTGAAGATTTTTACTCACTAGACTTCCCGCAACTCTAATAGCAAAACAGCACTAACGCTCACTTAGCTGGGTGAACTAAATTTCACTCTTATTTCAAATTGCTTAGAGAGTTTTCAGGTATAAATGTCTTCTTTTAAAATTGTACTTTTATTTCACAAATATTACGGTTAATTTAAATTATAAAGTCATTGAACAAATAATCAGTTTAAGATATTCCCGCTAGTCCCAAAAGCCTACCTTTGTTGAAATGACTCCAAACAAAATAGAAAACATATTTCATACAAGCACCCTTATCTGGCTTTATGCTTTCCCTTCAATTGGCGAGTTTATTCGCCCACAGTAAGGTTTTTTCCAACCTAAATAAGATTATGTTTGCTGACTCGCTCTGCCCATCGAGTCAAGTGGATTTTATTGTTATTAGTCTATTTAATTGTGTTATTTTTTGTTCCGTAGATCTATTATAAAAACCAACAGAAGTGGGCGTTCTGTGTTTTTTTTAATTTTCTAAATATATAATTTAAAAGAATGATCGCTGGAGAGGTACACCCAGTTATTTATGGAATTTATTAACTTTTCTCCGTTAATATATGATATATTTTACTGAACATGCTATGTACCATTAAGAATATAGAGTTCACTTACCGAACATAAAAAGAATAGTTTTAATAGCGGTTATTACGTATGTAAAACAGATGCCATCCAAGTGGTTCTTCGGACCACTTTTGAGGAAATTTTAATTATTCATAGAAGTCAGATGAACCGATATAAGGACGTATGTTTCCCTCTTTCTATTCCGTATCTGGGCTCTGTGTCTCATAAGATAGGAAATAAACTCAAGACACTCGGGATGACGGCTGCTTTCAAAAGTCGACACTCTTTGAAAGCAATGCTCCCGAGGGTCAAGGATCCTGTTGACTCACTGAACAAGTCGGGAGTGTACAGGGTAACATGCTCTAGCTGTGAGGCATCGTACGTCGGTCAAAGTGGAAGAAAGATCAGAACCCGGCTGAAAGAGCATGTTACCAGAGACACAGAGTTCCATGCCCACACAAAGAAGGAGGGTCATGAGAAATCTGCTATAAAGTATGAGCTGCTCTACGAAGCAAAAAAAGGCAAGACCCTGAGCATAGCCGAAAACCTATTCATAAAGCTAGATAGGATGAAAAAAGGAGGCTTGAATATTAATAAGACGGGAGAAGGGAACCAGGTTGAGGCATGTCTCGGAAGCCTCTCTCATGGCTCTCCGGTCCCGAGGCCTCAGTCACAGGGAATCCTTGGTTCCTGTCACATCATTGTGAAGAGGTTAGTCATTGTCTCGCTTTTCTATTTTTCTTCTTTTACGTTTTTTGTTTGTATGGCTTTCTGTAGCTCCTCCGGTGGTTGTTCCTTCATTTTTTCATTTTTGGTTTTTTTTAATTTTAATTGAACTATTCTTTTTTTACTATTTATTCTATTTTAGACTTTTTAACTGTAAATATTCATTTATTTATTTTAACTATTTATTGAAATTGTGTATATATTCTACTGACAAGTTTTTAATTTTTAATTTTAATCAGTGAAAATAGTTTTTCTTATTTCTGTAAATATTCACTGGGACACTAATTTTTAGGTTGTAATTTAAAGTTGTATGTTTTAACTCTTGACCATCGACATGTACATATATTTTCTAAATTTCTCAATTAAGTGACATATTGTACAACGTTTTTATGGTATTTGTTTGCCAGCAGGGCACTGATGATGGAGCGTATGCTCTGAAAGCGCTCTGTCACAACGAATAAAGAATAGTGAAGGAACGAGGCGTTTTTTCTTACCTGAGATATTCATAGAAGGTTGGGAATGCAGAATTTGTTCCATGATTATGAATAACATGGTTAATACGATAATCTATGATTATGTTATACATAAAAAAAGGCACATCACAGGAAACGGGTAATATAAAAACATTGTGTATTTTGTAGAATTAAGTACATAACAAATACTTTTATTATTAACCCTAGTATTACCAACCTCTCCCAGGTCGCATGGATTACCAAGGGGGGGGGGGGCTCCTCGAGCCCACAACCTTAAAAACCTTTTATTTTGGTTCTATAATTTTTTTAAAATTTTTATTTCTATTGGATTATGTTTAATGAACGTTTCTTATGACACCTGTGAAAAAAAAAATTACAAAAAAAAAAATAAATACAAAAATAAAAATAAATTAAAAAAAAAAGTTCGGATGGGGAAAAAAGGATGACTTTAAATTAAATGTAATTTTATTCTACTGGAGGAACATATCTAAACCTTGTTAGAATAAAAAGTTATCTATATCAAAGTTATTATAACATTATAATAGAATAATAATTTAAGAAAATATAATTATCAGATTCGTAATGCAATTATCGGTGCTTTTGCACAATAATTTTTTTTCCGAGTGTTTATCCAGGATGCAGCATGGACTAACTGTTCCCCTAGTTGGGAACAACCTAGAAAATCTTCTCTTTTCTAAAAAAGGACCTATCAGGAGCAATAATTATAACCATCTCAGTAATATATTTTTATATGAAAAAAAAATTATTTGGGGAGAATATATATATTTCTTTTTGAGAAAAAAAAAACTTGAGAAGGTTTGTGTATGTTAAAATTACATCAAAGTAATTATTATTTGAGCAATATAATTAATAACACTTGAATTACTAGTTAAAAGTAGTATTAAATATCAGTGGGCTCGAGGAGCCCCCCCCCGTGGTACTTAAGTGTATAACTACCCCTTGCCTTACCAAGGGGGGGGGGCTGCTGGAGCCCATACGTCAAAATAAATTTTTTTTTCTCACATAGAAATTTTTTTTATTTAATTTATTGTTATGGCCTCACTCTAGGATGTTTTTCTGAGGAATACATAAAATATCAAAAATATCCCATTAAAATTGGGTGATAGGGAACAAAAACAAAAAGTTGTGGGCTCGAGGAGCCCCCCCTTGGTAGTTCTAGGGTTAACATATCTCTCTACCAGACTAGGGTGTAAATCCTGAGCATTGAGACGGGAAAATTAAAAATAGTGTACAAAGTAAAGCCCCAAAAAAATACCATCAGCATTCAGCCTCAAATGATGGCTAAGCCAGGTTACCTTAGCTAGTATTTTATAAAAAACAAATATTTACACTTCGAAAATAAAAATGAAGAACACGAAATAATAGGTATTGAATAAATAATAACAAACGAATTGAAGCAGAGCTCACATAAAAACAGAAGAGTACTAATACTAATATGAGATTGCTCGCAGTGTAGCCACTTTACAATTAGAGTAATTAATTTAGTTTAAATAGTTTATGGCAACACTGCCACTAGGACAGGGTGGCAGCTAGTAGGGGTTAGGTTAGGTTAAGAATTGATATTGGCAGGGCCAAGCTGCTACAATGGTAAGCTACAAGGAGATTCAAACATTGGTGAAAATTATCAACCCTGAAAACGTTGATAATTTGCACTGGATAGTATAAAATAAAATCTTCTCTTGAGTAAATCCTATGATATTTCTGCTGTTTCAGGTTTAAAGCTTTAGAAGCTAATAGCACTGCCTTTTGGACCTCAGACCTTTATAGCGGGAGAGAAAAAATATGTCAAGGCTTTTGTAGGCTTTTCGGGGGGAACCTACGGAGATATTTAGGAAAAAATATTCAATATAGGACGCGGGAAAGGGACTAAAAGGAAAGGGAGGATAAAGAGCGGGGAGTGGAGTGGGCAAAACGAGGAGACGGAGCCTCATCTGGGATTAGAGGATTTTTGAGGCTAAGCAGGGGCCGCTAAGGGATATTTAAGGTCTAACCCCGGGACCGGCCCTCTGCCTCCGGAGATTTCACGGCACTCCGCTCTCTACGGCTAGCCCTACTTATCATTCCCTTCTGCCTTTAAGGTTCATGTCTCACATTAAAAGGCTCTACATATGGTCCCCTGTACCTAAGTCGTCAGCTGCTGTATTTATTTATATAGACTCACACACACTCAAACATATGTATTTGACTGTTAACGCTCTAGCGGTCGCAATTTTTGTTTGATCGCAAACTCGATATTTAAACGTTTTATGCAAAAAGATAGATCAAGTTCGTTAATGGCTGAAATCGGACCAGTGGGAGGAGGGGTTTAGAGGGGGGATTTTCGAAAATTCGAAATATCTCCGTTACCATACGTCGGATCAAAAAATTGTATAGAACCAATTTTATTGTAAATTAAATTTACTATACATATATTCCATACATTTCTTCTCTATCTTGAATATTAACCGAGATATTTGCATTTTTTATTAAATTTGGGCCGTAACGGACGACTGAGTTTCCCGCCAATAGCTAGTTCGGCCCTTTGCCGTAACTGTTTGGCTCTCGTACGGAGATTTCTCTATTGTATAACTTCACTTGGGAAATCTTCTTAGTTTACGCAGCCCCTGCGTGACGGACTTTTTTTATATATAGACTCCCACACACTCAAACGTTTATGACAATTACACCCCTAATATGTGGATACGGAAAGAGTCACGGAGAGGCTACTAAGAAGTCAAGTAAGCACATCTCCCACGAGAAGGTACAAAACACTAGTGTTTACACCACAGAGGATTTCTTTTCTATCATATTGTTTCTCTGAGGTTTACGTATTTGTTTATAACCATGCATCATTTTTATTTTAACTCTCGAGGTGGGCTTGTTTTAATAACTCATTTTTTTATTATTATTATTTAAAATGTTTCATCATATGTATACAACAATGTTTTTTATCGTTACCTAACTATATTTTTTATTTATTTATTTGGTGAGCTCCGCAACTAGGCGATGTCGTTCTGTATGATTTATTTTCAATTCCTTAAATTAAAATGTTAAAATAAAGAATAATATGTTCAAAATTATTAAAACATAGTATAAAACATAGCTATATATAAAACTAAGAAAGCATTAAAACTAAACTATGTAAAACTATAAATTTTGCGATAAATCCTGGCATGGGGATGATGGAAGTCTAAGGCACAAGTTTAAAAATGTATTATACAGCCTTGTTCACAAATACGAATTAGTAACATAATTTGAGATAAAAACGTAGAGAAGTGAGTGGGGTAGGTGTGGTTTAAAGTTTTGGTAAATGTCAATTGACTTCAAATGATTTAAGAGTGTGTGTGTGTTATGTGTGGGCTACCTTCTGTTAATAGTTCGTACGAGTCGTTCGGTAAGTTCAGATGTTCACGTAGTTTGCTGTCAGTCAGGAGGTGTTTAATGGCCAGTACTATGTTACACTGAGTGTATGTATGAAAAAAACGACTTACCTAACTATATTTAAACTTTTTATATAAAACCAAAAATCAAGTTCGTTAATGACTGACTCCTCTGATCTGTGGGAGGGGTATAATACCTCCATTATTATAGACCGGATCGAAATATAGTAGAGAACCAACCATATTGTATGGCAGAAATTAAAAGTCTACTGACAAACAAGATATGTAAGCCAAATATGAAACTGGGGAATCAATTTGCACTTATATTATGTAATAAATAATCATTATTCATGATGAAAAGAATGGTAATTTTGGAACCATTTTTACAAAGTAATTAATCAGTTTTTTATATGTATATTATGCCAAAGAAATAATTTTATCTTCTGTTTCCCCCCACTTACATCAATGCCTGCTACATTTTCATAGAATGGAATTTTTGCGTGTTGAAATGGGTAAACTTTACAAAAATTAATTAATTAATATTCTTGGAAAATAATTTATAACAGCTGACCCTAATTATTAATTAAACAGTATACATTTGAGTAAAGAAAATGATTGTAGAAGAAATTCAGAGCCTGTTGATTTAGGGAATGAGGGGCCGGGGCAGGAGTGTGAGAGGCTCCCGAATAAACTACGATACTAAACCTCTTATCGAAAGCAAACAGTTCATTAACTTACCGAAATTAATGAGCAGAAAACCACCATCTCCTAATAGAAATAATCGACTCTTTCAATAGTAATTAAACTTCAAACTACGCAACCCTTCCTTTTCATTATAAATTTAATTTCACGGCAATACGATTTAAATAAAAGGTTCCGTGGCTTTTCTATTAATCCTCTATCATAATTTATCATTATAAAGTTGATGAGCCAAATTTAAGTCGGGCGAATTAATTACAAAGCCCCGAATAGGTATATAATGTCGATTATATTATGTGTATGTAATTGAAGGAGTTTTGTTGTCTAAGGAGCATCATCACTAAAGGCAATAAGCTCTTTTTAAATAACCCTTCCAAAGCAGTCTTTCGTCAGGAGTGTACTACTTTGCGGAAGCCAAAGTTGGGCTCTCCATAAACGGGGAATATAACAAATTGGAAGCAAAAATCCAACGTAGAAGTTCTAAATAAGCCGAGTGAATGTAAACGACTTATCAAGGCCATAGAGGAAACTAAATAAAATCGGCTTGGGTATGTCTGAGGACACAACGACTCCATCACAAATATATTTGAAGGTAAGGTTCTAAGGTATAGGAGCAGAGGAAGGACTAGGAAATCCTGTTTTGAAGACATCAAACACCTTATGGTAATTTTTAGTATATATATATATATATATATATATATATATATATATTATTAATATATGTATATATATTTAAATTACTTGTAAAATGATTAACAAAAATCCCATCCACAAAGAAATTCAACAGATTTAAGAAGAAGTGCACAGAAAAAATGTTCATGTAGAATTTTTATGGATACCAGGACATTGTGGCATTGACAGAAACATAAAAGCTGACGCCTTAGCCGCCAAAGCCATCAGTGACGGCACACTAATGACAGAAGTTACGATCGCCGACGCCATCAATCATGTAAAAAGTCCGTCACGCAGGGGCTGCGTAAACTAAGCAGATTTCCCTTGTGAAGTTTTACAATAGAGAAATCTGCATACTAGTAACACAATTACCACCGTGATTAGATAATGAGAAATCTTTCAGTTAATTAAAATAAATACCCAACTGAAACGGCTTTTGAATTGTAAGAATAATTTATATTTTAATAACTCAAATTTTAGTAGTCCAAGAACTAAAGAAGGGGGGGGGCGGCGGATGAACTAAACTTATTTGCATAAATCTCACTAAGTAAGGAAGGTAAGGTAAGGTTAAAAACGCCAGGTTAGAAGAAGCTTCCACCTGAGCCGAGAAATGACGAAGATGGCCGACATAATCCGAACTATACCCCACCACAGACTTCAAAAAAATGCAAATATCTCGGTTAATATTCAAGATAGAGAATACATGTATATAACAATATTTATAGTAAATTTAATTTGCAATAAGATTGGTTCTGTACAGTTTTTAGATCCGATGCATAATAACGGAGATATATTGAATTTTCGTAAATCCCCCCCTCTGAACCCCCCTCCCTATTGCGAGGGCTAGAGCGTTAACAGACAAATATATATATATATATATATATATATATATATATATATATATATATATATAATTTTGAACGGACCTCATTTTCGTCATCTCCTGGGTAGGATCGATGACATTTGGAAAAAATTTTCGAAAATCGCGTCATGAATACGACCTCAATAGCTGATTTCCCTTAAGGGAAATCTGCTAAAAAACTGGCTTTGTCAATCTCATGGGCTGCGTGACAATAAGCTTACGCACTGTAAAAAGTAGTGTCATATCCTGGAATACTTCAAGAAGTTCTACAAGGAGAAATGAAGTATTAATATATCGCATCCAGTGGCGGCTCGTAGCTAACATTATTGGGGGTGCTGCTCCAGAAAATGTTTATCCTTAGCACGGCAGGGTCGGCACTGCGGGAACGACAGTGCTGTCGCTCCCTTGCAGCCTCGCCTGGAGCTTCCTGTGTGACAACACTCAAACACCTCGCTGCTGGAACTCTGCTCACAGTTCCATACAAAGATTTTTGTATCTTTTTCCATAAACTGGGGGATGGTTACTGCATTAAGCTTAAGGGTTATATATTATACAAGTATAAAGAAAGAATTAAAGAAAGAAGGCTCATTATATTAAATGTTATAGATAATATCTAGTGGAAATTGGGGGTGCTGCAGTTCCACAGTGCCTATACGCGAGCCGCCACTGATCGCTTCAGAATTGGCCACACAAGGCTCACACATCAGCACCTGATGAAAAAGGAAGAACCTCCAACCTGCACTGATTGTGGAGTAGAGCTGACAGTTGCACACATACTTACCGAGTGTAGAAGGTATGAGGACATCAGAAAGTCTTTTGGTATATCAGAAGTACTTTCTGAAATACTAGTGGACGATAGACACTCAATAAAAACAGAAATGTAAATAATAGTTCAACATATGGGCACAAAAGCCAGTGCCCAGTTTTATGTATATATGCTTATCTAAGCATATATACATAAAATTATATGCTTATCTAAGCATATATACATAAAATTGATTACAAAAAAAAAACTGCTGTGTTTTTGGTATTTGTCACAGGATCAGCGATTGGAAAAATAGGAGAGACCCATCATAGGCGAGGCTGAAGCAGGGGCCACGAGTGAGCGGGATATCTGAAAAGAGGGTCTACCGAAAAAAGGAAGGAAATTGTACCTTTGATCACCTAAGCACAAATAACCCTCTCTAGTTCGGTGTCTAATAACAATAAAAATAAATAAATAAACATCTTATGGATTTCTGCGGGTACAGTAATATGAAAGCAGCAAATTCTGAAAGAACACAGTGGTTGCAACTACAAGGCGTAGTCTACTTGCATATAGCAGGGGACCTAGCCAATATACACCTAACAATTCGACTGTATTTCTGGAAAAGCTCGAATCTGACAAATCACAGAAATACTGGCCCCATTTACCAAAATGTGTTAATAACATTTTCGATTTTTAATGCCGTATTTGTACATAAAGTGTTAACATTTAATGTTTTGTTTACAATTCTGCCACTTTCCTTTGTAGAAATTATTAACTTGTATTGTAAATTTACTGAAACATTTTTCATTACCGTCTGTATTTTCGAGGTAGTGTTAACTGTATGTATAATTATCTATTTTAAACTTAGCGTGGGAAATCTGCTTAGTTTACGCAGTTCCTGTGTGATGGACTTACTAAATAATGCTATCTCATTTTTTAACGAGTGTGAGATAGACTTAGGATTTTATTTATTAATTTCGTCACTAAATAATGTCCTATTGCCCATGCGGGAAGTGAACCCACCACTCTATGTTTACCATGTGAGAGTCCCTAAAATATTCATTTGATTAAATATTATCCATATATTTTATGTTACATCTTTTTTGTACGGTGTTTGAAAATTGTTGTATTTTTAAAAAGTAAAATGTATATGAACGGTGTCACATTAATTACAAGGAGGTGGCGTTCTCTTGGATTGATAACTGCCACCTGGACGATAATAAATGCACATAGTAAGCAGAGAAACGAATTTTAGGTCTCGTAAATTACAATATGCATTGGTTCACAGTTGTGGTCAGTGGGTAAGTTGAGTGCTTTGTGGTCAGCATTGACAATAAATGGCCGTCCTTCAATATATCAGCCAAATATACCATTGCCTCATTTATTGACAATAAATCTGCTTTTGATAAATGTGGCTAGGCTTTATTGATTCCCTGTGAAATAAAGTCCTTGAGTCTGCTATGGTTTGTCTCTTTGCACGCCACCCGTGACCGTATAATTTTATACAAATAATTTATTATTTCGCAAAATAAAAATAAATTCATGGGTATACAGACTTCTGTCTGTAGGCTACATTTTGGGAATTTATTTTGTAATCATTATTTCATTGATTAATCATTATCATCATAGTTTGACAGTTACTCGTAGTTCGCATTTCGTTCTCTGCTTTTTATGGGGAAGGCAAGTGAGAAATTTTTAAATGCTCTGTAATATATTGAGAACGGTATTTATTATAGAACTAATTGAACGTTTTTCCTTATTTTCTTGTTGTAGATTAACAACAACTAAATATCTTAAAGATATTCATGTAGGTACAATTCCATATACCTAAAATTAAGCGATTGGATTATAAAATGATGACAAAAAGATCGGTAGCCCTATCAATGAAAAGAGAAGAAACACGGAACATATTTACACTTTTTACAGCAAAGCTTTAATTACATTCTCGTGAGGAAATTTGAAACGTCTCTTTTCCTGCTTCACTCTATGGGACCAATGAAGTGCAGATGTAGTTTTGTGTGTGTGTTGTGTTTTTGAGAGAGAGAGAGGGGGCGAGAGAGCGAGAGAGAGAGAGAGAGAGGGAGGGGGGAGAGAGAGCGAGAGAAAGAGAGAGAGAGTGTGTGTGTGTGAGAGAGAGAGTGTGTGTGTGTGAGAGAGAGAGAGAGAGAGTGAGAGAGAGAGAGAGAGAAGAGAGAAAGAGAGAGAGAGAGAGAGAGAGAGAGAGAGAGAGAGAGAGAGAGAGAGAGAGACAGACAGAAAGACATACAGACAGACAGACAGATAGAGGGAAACAGAGAGAAAATAGAGAGAGAGAGAGAGAGAGAGAGAGAGAGAGAGAGAGAGAGAGAGAGAGAGAGAGAGAGAGAGAGAGAGTTTGTTGGGTGATCCGTTGTAGATAAATCTTGTTATACAATATGTTAATATCAATGGATTCTTTTGAACGAGGTTTTTTTTATTTCCTCTCGAGGTAGAATTTCCTGAGCCACGGGATAGAAAAGAACTGGATTATCCCAAACAAATTCCAGGATGATTGTGTCCGTTGAAGTCAGCTCAATTCTCTTCTTTCTCCATTTCCCATGAATTTCCGTGTGGACTTTATTTTATAACTTCTAAAATGTCTGCTCACACATTATATTGTATTTATGATTTACAGTCATTTATACATTCCCGCGATCCTTGACAACATTTCCAGCCCCTCCCGCCTTCTTTTCCTACCGATGAATGTAAGCCGTATTGTAATCAACGAAAAATGTATATTTCTCATACATTGATAAGCTACATTATCCCCCTGAGCCTGAATATATATATATATATATATATATATATATATATATATATATATTATTGTATGCTGAACTCGGTAATGAAAGGAAGTGAAGCATAACCCTAGAAGGATGGTTGGATAAATGGAAGAGGACTTGATTGAGGCTTCTCAGAATCCATAAATGAAAAGCATTAGGCGTGCGTGATTTTATGTTGAAAGAAGTTTGGTGCTTCGAAAACAGCAGCTCATAGTTCCAGACTTTGGGCCCTCTGCCACCCATTGCTAAATAGTGGATCCAAGTCAAATTCTGAAGTTATCTCCTGGTCAAGATGTATTTTAAACCAGATTCTTCAATCTATTGGAGCAGTGAGTGGGTGAACTCCATGGAGTTCTGTTATAGTTCCAATCAATGTTTCCTTCCTGGCTGTCCTGAATTAGGAAGGACTGGCTTTAACCCTCCGTCGGGCGCGTGATCTCTCAGATACAGGGTTTCTAGAAAAATATTTGCCACTCCTCCTAGCAGAGAGTGGTGGTGTAGTGCTTCGAGTTATGTGCATTATAGGACCCCCTCAAGGTAGTGTCAGTGCGTTTGATGGAGTCGTGTGTTTCACCTGTCATTCAGTTGTATCTCCTAGATACCACGCGCCCGATCTCGGAAGTTTTTTTGAAATCTGTATTTCATATATATAAACATCCATTAACTTTCTCTTTATCGAATGGAATTATATAAACCAATTTTTCTATTATTTTGCTCATACATGAGCTTTCAGAAGAACTTATTCAAGAAAATATTGTATGACGCAGTGACAACAGTAGACGTTTGCCAACCAAACTAGGGAGAAAAACTTGACGAGTACAGAGACTCATTGGACGATACATTGAACTCAAGTACAGAACAGCATAAAAAAAGTCCCTCCACTGCAACGAACAAAAGCAAATGATGTGAACCAAGCAAAACTGAATAGAAATGTAGCTTTACTCATTATTCTTGGGAGATTTGCCAAAGAAAGCAAAATTCGTTTACAACATAGTTCCACGCCTTGTCCTAATTGTAATGCAGCTCTGCAAAAGAGATAATAATTAAACTGGTATTTTTAAAAGGATTGGTACAATAAAATTTAGATGATTTTTTAATAAGTCTTATCTAAAAGTGATTTCGTGCTACTTATTTTTGAATGAAGTTATATTTAGATATTTTTTTTTATATTGTTCACAAACTGAAATGAATTATGAATAATTAAGACATGTGCATTTAAACTATTTCTTTTGGCATTTGTATGTTTTAATTATATTTTAAAAATTATCGTCCACAGTTTTAATAATAATGAATCTATAACCAACTTGGTTATATTATCTACCATGATTTTTTTTATTATAGTACGTGTCAATTTTGAAAATTATTTACTTATTTCAAACAAATACTTCCTCAGATATGATTTCTAATTGCACACTGAACATTTTAGTGCAAAATATATATTAAAAAACTGTATTTCCGTGAAAACGGTTGAGGTTGTATCTCTGAGATACACGCGCCCGAAGGCGGAATATTCTTGACGCGCACGACCGAGGGTTAATGAGCTAAAATATTTTTATTTTACCCATCTGATAAATATTAGGCCATTCCAGAATGCAGTCGGGCCATCTGGGCGTCCCTCGCAGAATAGAGGCAACTGAGAACCTAACTGGATCTAATCGAGATGCACAAGACGAGAGATTCCTTAGTTTTTCAAAAAAGACCGTCACGCAGGGGCTGCGTAAACTACAATAGAGAAATTTCATGAGAGCCGAACTTGGCAAAACTCACGACTAGGGCCGGAATTAGCCGATCTCATCTCGACCATAATCGACACGCAGTTAATAAAAATGCAAATATGTAGGTTAATATTCAAGTTAGAGAATAAATGTATATAACAATATTTATAGTACATTTAATATGCGATATGATTGGTTCTAAACAAGTTTTTGATCCGATGTATAATAATGGAGATATTTTGAATTTTCAAAAAAAAAACCTCTAAACCCCCCCTCCCACTGGTCCGATTTCAGGCATTAACGAACTTGATCTTCCTTTTTACATAGAACGATTAAATTCCGATTTTGGTAACGATCAAACAAAAATTGCGATCGTTCGAGCGTTAATAGCCATATATATATATATATATATATATATATATATATATATATACATATATATAAAATTTTGAACGGACCTCATTTTCGTCATCTTCTGGGTAGGATCCACGGACATTTGAAGAAAATTCTTTAAAATCGCGTTAAGAGTACGACCTCAATAGCTGATTTCCCTTAAGTGAAATCTGCTATAAGTTGGGGAAGCTCTAAGAAGGATTGACTTTGCTACCGAAGATCAGGTTAGACATGTGAGTTAAAGTGTTGCCTTTAATCTCACATGGTAAACCTAGTGTCGCGAGATCGGTTACCGCCTGGACTGGAATTTGTTTCAGGTAAGAAAAAACGCCTCTTTCCTTCACTGTTCTCTGGAAGGAGGCGTTTTTTCTTACCTGAGATAATAATTCCTTCACCATCCAGCACCTCAAAAATGGAATTTATTTAGTGACGGAATTCACTAAATAAAATCCTTAGTCCCACCCTGGCTAGAAAAGGGTGGCAGCCTGTAGATAGCCCGTCCCAATTAGCCTTAGTTGTAAAAGGTGGACGTTAATAAATAATTTAATTTTTTATAATCAAACAATAGTCAATGATTGTCAAAATAACGTATGTTTTGATTTGGTGTGGCTGAATATTTAAAAGAGGACAGGGTTATATCAACTCTGTAAGTGAAAGTTCATGAAAAGATATTACGGACCGAAAAGAATATGTCAATGAAAGTAAATATAGCGGTTAACAGGGCCCCGCTACCATATGTGCAAAGTGTGCAATGAACACGGGCACCATCCTTTAGGGGCGCCAAAACCAAGGGCCCAAAAAAAATATTTAGATTTTATTCTGTTTATTTCATTTTGATATTTTAGTCTACAAATAAATATGACTTTTAAAGTTCAGTTCTTTGCTTTATTTCAAGCACCTACCTACCATAAAAAAAAGATAATTCAAAATGCCTTAAGGGCGCCAAAATCCTTTTTTGCACACAGGCGCCAGTAGCCCTTACGGGGGCCCTGGTGGTTAATTACGTATAATGGTACGACCTCAGCAGGTTCGCTGCAGCGTTTGTTTAAGTTCTCGATAAAAACATAAATAGTACAACGTTACAAACAATTTTAAAAGTAAACATACAACCAAGGTCCTCCTCCTTCCTCTTCTTTCATTATGGACCTTATTTCCTCTCCGCTTCCTCTCCTGTTACTCCTGAAGTGAACCACTACCGAGCTTTCCTTTCATTTACGAAGCAGCTGTTCTCTTCTTTAAACTCAGCTCTCTTTGATCGTTCAACCTATTTCCTTCAATGTTCTTCAATTGTCATTGAACCTCTGTAAGAGCTTGACCGTCTAAAAATGGATTTTGAGAGTAATTAGATCATCTTTATACTCTGCCGAAGCTAGCTGAGTATTCTGGGGCATAGAACACTTAATACAAAATGTCGATAGTCATAATACAAAGAGAAGGGGAAGAGATGTATTCCCTGTTGTACTCCCCCTTTTATTCCTGTGAACGGGAGCTTTTGTATTTCTATAGAAATTCTTATTTTATTTTTGCACAACAGAGGGCTTATTACCTTCTTTATAAATTCCTCAGGTTACTTCTTGAAATTGAATTTACTTATGAAGCCCAGTTTAAAAGTAGACAGAGATATTTCATATATGTTGCCAACAGTAAAAATTGTTTAAATCCATAGCTGGTTATTTGCTTAAAGCAAATATTATTCGCATAATCTAGCATATAACAAACTAAAGTAATAGTATCATGACAGAGTTTGCTGGAGGTGAAGAACACTGGGAAGAGGTGCTACAATTATAACTTGTAATTCTTACAAAATTTATCAGAGTATGGATTCAAAAAAACAAGGAAAGTATCCAGAGTTGGTCAAAAAAATATTAACAGAGTTGTATGTATGTATTTTTAAATTTTTAGTAATCCGGACTAATCACTCGATTTTCACTTTTAGTAACTTGTAACACTAAAGATCCCTAGACTAAAGAAGTCCCTACTCCGGGATAAATAAAGAATAATATCAGATTATCATGAGCAGTTTAAATTCAGTTGTTTCCCCTTTAACAGATTTCCAATAAGGAAAATCAGCTATTAAAGTAAATCAACATAAGTAGGCGAGGAAAAGAAGAGGATTTATGAACCTTGCTGAGGGTATTTCAAGGAAAAGTACTCAATTGTAAAATGGAGCGTGAAAGCTCAAATATTGAGTGATTTATTTCGGCTTTGCAATTGTTATCAGAATTCAGCAAATCGCCACTTTTATTAATCATATTACATTTATTTATAAATAAATAATGGTGAGAAGAGATCACTAATCACTAATATGTCATACTAGCCCGTGGGAAATCTGCATAGTTTACGCAGCCTCCAAGTGACGGATTTTAAATATTGAGGTCGGACTTATGACGCGATTTTTGAAAAATTTCTTCAAATGTCCATCGATCCTACCCAGGAGATGACGAAAATGATGTCCGTTCAAAATGATATATATATATATATATATATATATATATATATATATATATATATATATATATTTGTCTGTTAATGCTCTAGCGGTCGCAATTTTTGTTTAATCGTTACGAAACTGGATATTTAACCGTTTTATATATATATTTTTTTGTTATAGGGGTATTACATAATCTATCTATTAACGGATCTGGATTTCGACTTTGTATTTATGACTGAATTTCATCAGAGGGAGTGTGCTTTGTTCACTTTAAAATGTTTAATTTATATGATTCTAACCCAAGATTGCCTAGAGATTTTTGTGATTGCCTTGAGATTTTTGTTCTTCTTTTGTTTTTGTTGCGGGTTATATCAATTTTCAGAGATAATCAAAGAAAATCCATAATCACGTGGTATTTTTTTCTTGCATCAGTATTCAGTAAATACCCACTTCAACTTACGTCGTACTCACGAGTTCGTAATAAATATATCAAGAAATTCATCCAACGTAATGCGAAACACATTATAACAATTGATCTTTATTAAGGGATGAAAACTGACTTCTGTTGTTAACTCACGGCATATATGTGTGATTTTAGTGATGGGGCTTAAAAAGCGCAGTCCCTGCAAGCAAAATTTCAGGTTATTTTCTTGACGTGAGTTTGGAAAAAATTTTACAAATATCCATCGATCCTACCTAAAAGGTGACGAAAATGTGGTCTGTTCGTATAAAGTTATACGTCTTATACCGATCTAGTGTTCGTGATCACTATCAAACTCCTTATATACGCGTTTAATGTAAAACTAAAAATCTAGTTTGTTATTTACTGGGGGTAGTTTGGCAGGGGGAGATTCAAAAAATTCCAAACAGCTTTATTTTTATGAGTTTGATAAAAAAAATGTACATAACCAATTGTATTGCAATTTTAATTTTCTATAAATGCTGAGTTGCACACCTTTTCTCAATACTAAATCTTAACCAAAATATTTTCATTTTCTGCCATTAGTTTACCCAGTCTTATTTTAGTCATCGCAGGTCAGCAATGAACCAATAGTTCATGAAATGTCTAATTCCTAGCTGAAATACCAAACATTGTTTTCAACGGTCTTTTACTATGTGACATACATTCAAATACGTTGGATTCATGAATTAAACTTTTCCGTTTTCCAGGAAAAACGTTTATTTAATCTATACTGTCCTCGATTTTTAGGCGTTTCATTCAACACACCATATTTATTAATAGCCGTAATCTAACCAGGAATATGGGAAAGGGTTTGAGAAAATTTGAAACATCTCAGTTCTTATGAGCTGGCTAGAAAAATGTTATAGAACCAAACTTGGTAATAATTTACTTTTCTATAATTATTGTTCAATAGATTAGGATCAATAAGAAGGCCAAGTCCTCTACTGTTTTTTAATATAATGCAGAGTGCACTTTCGGAGTCAACGATCCTCAGTGCCTGCTGACAAACACAAACCTCGAGTTAATTTAACATTCACAGCATGGCCAAAGGCAAAATAAACAACAGTCATAAAAACAAACACAATATAAATAGTAAAAACAATGTTAATTCTTAAAACTAGGCTGCGACATGTCGGTGACGGGGCCCTGTCTTCTCTACGGGGGCAGAGGTTCAGTCGCCCGGCGGTCGTGGTCCAGGCAACGCAGCTTTAATCAGGTACCTCCTTCTTCTTCTCTCTATTATTAGTATGGGGGTTTTTGTTTATTTTTTAGATGTCTCATACAGTTCCTCTGGGTGGTTTTTTCAGAAGTTCTCACCCACTGTGATATGTTTTCCATATAAATCTGAAATTTAGGTAGTTTTTTAGTTTTTAATTTTATTTATAGTTTTTGACATATGCTTATCGTTGTTTGCTTTTATTATTTGACTTGTTATTAAATTTTTTATTGTTTTGGCTTTAATTTTTAGTAGTTGACTAGTGATTAGATTTTATATTTTTATTAGTTGACTAGTTTTAAGAATTAACATTGTTTTTACTATTTATATTGTGTTTGTTTTTATGACTGCTGTTTATTTTGCCTTTGGCCATGCTGTGAATGTTAAATTAACTCGAGGTTTTTGTTTGTCAGCAGGCACTGAGGATGGAGCGTTGACTCCGAAAGTTCACTCTGCATTATATTAAAAAACAGTAGAGGACTTGGCCTTCTTATTGATCCTGATCAATTGGTTCCTCTACCATCCAGCATATTCCAGAGATATTGTTCAACAGATTTTTTTTTCTCGAATTAACCCCCATTTATAATCGTCTGATTTTCACTTTCAGTGTACGAGTTGCTCAGATCAAAAACCTCATTTCCAGCGAATGTTTAAATTTCTTTTTACATATGATTCGTACAACTGGAGTTCTCGTCTCAGAATGACTATGACTTTTTGTACTGGAATTCTACTGAAATTTAAGTTACAGAATCGGCCTTGTTGTTTGCACCTACATGAATGAATTTACCATCATTTGTTTTGACTTTACCTAATTCAATTTAAATTTCTTTGGTTCAAAATCACAAGAAAATCTCAGTTGAATGATTAAAGTAACAAGATGTCCAAAAATGTAATATACACTCGTGAATTGTAAGTTTATGGAGTATCTTGAGATTACTAAACTGTTTCGTGAGTGGACTACTGGAACATGGCGTTCCAAGCATCATAAATTATTCATCAGCAGAAGAGGATCTTCATCAAAAGGCCAATTTTACACATTAAATAGCCTTTAAACACTATCTATTAAGAACCACGAAAGCATATAAGCCCTATCTGACACCAGTTATTAAAATACTGTTTTTCATACTTGCTTCTCCAGTTTACTCCAACAACATGAAGTTCTTTTTCAACTTTATTTTCCACATTGTTTTCTACCCAGTTTCTTATTTTTAATTTGTTTTTGTTTATTTACAAACTTTGAAGATTATCAACATCGTATTCACAAAATTAAGAAAACAAACTGGTTAATATATGTTTTTTTTTTAATATGTGTAAGCAATCTCTTGTTATAGAATTACTTGATAGCACATTATGTTATTTATACACGTCAACTTTGTACTACTATGGCTTAACGGGATATATTATCTCCAATTACTACTCTTTTCTCGCCAAGGTGGGACGACAGGTTTTATTTGGTAAGTTCGTCAAAAAATAAATTTCCGTTGCCCACACAGCCAGGGAGTCCATGATTTAATATTTAGCAAGATGCCTTAAAGCACATGTCTAACCTATGCCCCGTTAATGTAATGAAAAGTGACTCAGAATACAGACTGAATATTCTAATTAAAAGTGAATCACTGAGTAGACTAACTAATCTAATGAAAAGCAACTCACAATACAGACTGACTATTCTAATGAAAATGACTCACAATACTGACTGACTAATCTAATGATTAGTGACTCGTAAAGTAGACCGACTAATTTAAAGAAAGTGACTCACAAAGCAGACTGACTAATCTAATGAAAGTGACTCACAACACAAACTGACTAATCTTATGAAAGTGACTCACAATACAGACTGACTAATTTTATGAAAGTGACTCACAATACAGACTGACTAATCTAATGATGACTACCAAAGTAGACTAACTAATCTAATGATAAGTGAATCGCAATGTAGTCTGACTAATCTAATGAAAGTGACTCAAAAAACAGACTGACTATTTTAATGAAAGGGACTCACAACACAGACTAACTATTCTAATGAAAGTGACTCACAAAACTAACAAAATAGAGTAATCAATTTATTGAAAAGTGGTTGACGAAACTAGCTAATCAACTTATTATAAAGTTACTAATCAAACTGGCCAATCAATTTCATAAATATTTACTAATGAATAAAGTTGATAAACCTCAAGGGTTGTTCAAAAATTGAGTCAATTTTTTTTTTATACATGTAAATGTGAAGTCAACTTGATTTTCTTTCTATGATTATAAAATAACTTATTTTGTAATTTTTTTAAAACCTTGAAAATATATTCGACTATCAATTTTACCAGCAACAAACCAGACTAATCTGTGTCCAGTACATTATACAAACATCTTGGCGTTTATTGGTTTATTGCAAAGTCATAAAATCCCAAGCCCATTGATTGCTTTTAGTGATTCGCTGCCAAATTTAATACACAATATTCTTCTGAAACCCATCTCCTCTTTGGGGTAGTAATGCTCTTTTTATTCGGGGGGAAAGAGAGTGTCAAGAATTTCGCCGGGTAAAAATTCCTCGGGGGAGGGGGTTTGCCAATGAAAGTAGGGCGCAAGATGAGACCCGGTGGGATAGAGGGTTGTATAAAGAGGTCGATTTTCATCGGCCTATCAACATAGAATACATTATGGCCCTCAGATCAATCTCGAGCCATGGCTTCATACATGGGATTGACATTCTATCTTACAGGGCAACCATATTATGACAAGCCCATGAAAAATGTGACCTTTCTTATACTATTTATTCAACGGCAAAGCATTTACATAATTCTCCTCTCTTCCCATACATTTATAAATTCAGGATCTTCGTAGTTTCTTCTACTCGAAAACATTTACTCGACGAAAGAATATTTTTATTTATACTGAAGGCGTGTTTGCGCATCAACGTCGACACATGGTTTCCTTTAAAATAAAACGATATAATATGCAGTGCACACGACAGGATAGAAGATTACTGTCTTCTGAGTCATGAAATACTGCGGATGTCACGGGTCTGTTTATTCTATTCTTCCGCGTGAACGAAATACACCTACAACTTCTTATTCCAAGAATTGTTTATTTGAAAACTATTCAAACACCAGCACAGCTTACAGTATTTCAGGACAAAAATTTTAATTGAAATTCAGACCTTACATAGCTGATTTTCAACAATTAGTTATGACTGTAAAATGTTTAGTAAAACACCGATAGAATTTATTTTACTATCAGAAAAACCCACAATCTCTTATAACGTACAACAAGACAACATTCATATTTTTACTGACTCCTACAGTTCCATACAATCAGTACTTGACCTTTACTCAACTCACCCACTCACGAAACAACTTCAGGAACTACTAACTTACAAACACAGATGGGCAAAGTAATAACTATCCATTGGATACCAGGACATTCAGACATCACGGAAAATATTTTGGTTGACAAACATGCAAAATTAGCAACTCAACTTGACATGTTACACACTGATCACATTACAGGACACGATGCCATTAAACTTATTAAAAAAGAGGTCAGCCTAAAATGCGAAGCGGAATGGCATCAGACAGACACAAAACTACGAGAAATAAAAAACACTATTCGTGAATGGCTGTCCAGTAATCGGGATACTAGAAGAGAAGAAGTAGTCCTTGCTCGTTTGAGGCACGGCCATTCACGGATAACACACGGACACCTCATGACTAGGACTGAACCACCATTATGTACACTCTGCAATACACAACTGACTATCAAACACTTACTTACAGACTGCAGACTAATAACTGACAAGAACTTACCCACCAACCTATCTGAACTACTACACGACGACAGCCCATACATTACAAAAGTCATGAAACACCTCAAAGACACACACATTTACAACCAGATATAACATTAAATAATATAATAATAATAATAATAAATAGACTGCAATAATATCCACTGGAGAAAAAGTAAAATACCGTATTTTTACCTACCTCTGTAGATTTTTTAACCTTTTTTATTGATTTTTATAAGGTGGCTTTACCTTTACTATTTTAGAATCATAACAAGAAAATGTGTGAATCGCTTAAATTGCGACACACCTAAATAAATAAATAAATTATCTTCAGAAGGAAGATTAAAGTGTTACACTTAGTTAATAGCTTTGAAAACAAATGTTTTTAACAAGTTTCCTATATTTTTTATACTCTGGATGGTAGAAATCCTGTTTCAGTTAGAAATCCTGTTAATTTTGAATAATTAAAGAATACTTCCAACAAAAATAATTTCATTAAATGTGACGAGGGCTTCAGATGTTTCAGTATCTCTAAATGTTTATCTTAATATTTATTTGGTATTTCGCAAATGAAGCGATTAATAACCGTGGTCAAGTAAGCAAATGGTAAATCGATTTAAATATTTATTGGCGCTGCTAGGCGATATTGCTGGAGAAAAAAAAAACAGGAATAAAAGGAAAATATAAAAAAAAGTTACAAGAATTATACCGTACAAAAAGGGAAAAAGTCCGTCACGCAGGGGCTGCGTAAACTAAGCAGATTTCCCACGTGAAGTTTTACAATAGAGAAATCTGCCCAATAACAAGTGTAGTAAGTAGTAAGGGATCACTAAACTTATACACGAGGGACGAATAGTTACGAAAACGGCCGCCAGAGCTCTCTTCGGAAAGTACCAAACAGCTCACTCCTGCCGACCAATGCAGTATACAAATGCAAATATCTCGGTTAATATTCAAGATAGAGAATAAATGTATAGAACAATATTTATAGTAAATTTAACTTACAATAAGATTGGTTTTATACAATTTTTCGACCCGACGCATAATAACGGAGATATTTTGAATTTTCCGAAAATCCCCCCCTCTAAACCCCCTCCCACTGGTCCGATTTCAGCCATTAACGAACTTGATCTTCCTTTGTACATAAAACGATTAAAATCCGAGTTTGGTATCGATCAAACAAAATTTGCGACCGCTAGACCGTTCACAGACAAATATATATATATATATATATATATATATATATATATATATATATATATATATATATATATAAAATTTTGAACGGACCACATTTTCGTCATCTCCTGGGTAGGATCGATGGACATTTGAAGAAATGTTTTGAAACTCGCGTCATGAGTACGACCTCAATAGCTGATTTCCCTTAAGGGAAAACTGCTAAAATTGACCTTTAACAGGAAACACAAAAAAAAGTCCGTCGCGCAGGGGCTGCGTAAACTAAGCAGATTTCCCTCGGGAATTTTAGTAAGATAAATATACATACTGCTAACACAACTACACCGTGAATAAATACAAACGGAAATAAGAAATGTTTCATCCAATTTCAATAACCTGCCGACAGGAAGCGTTAGGTTAGAAATGTAAACAAACGGGTCGTCCCGGCTCACACCGGAGAGAAAAACAATTACTGAAATATATCAGAATATAACACATTATTTTATTGAGAGCTATTTACTATATCTAGTACTGTAATTAATAATGAGTCAGAATAATTGTTATATAAATCAATAAAATTTTAGTAGTTAAAAACTTTAAGATGGGGGGGGGGGGTCTCCAAGGCATATTTGCAGGTATCTCGTATAATAAAGGTCTCTTGAATACAATTTTTGGTATTTAAACTTCCAATAATGTGATTTATTATGTAGTAGAGTATTGTTTACGTAACATGAGTAGAAGTGGCGGTTTGCTGAAAACTGAAAAATGCAAATATCTCGGTTAATATTCAAGATAGAGAATAAATGTATATAACGATATTATAGTAAATTTAATTTGCAATAAGATTGGTTCTATGCCATTTTTCGATCCGATGCATAATAACGGAGATATTTCGAATTTTCGAAAATCCCCCCCTTTAAACCCCCCCCTCCCTCTTGTCCGATTTCAGCCATTAACGAACTTGATCTGTCTTTTTACATAAAACGGTTAAATATCGAGTTTCGAAACGATAAAAAAAAATTGCGACCGCTAGAGCGGTAACAGACAAATATATATATATATATATATATATATAAATATATATATATATATATACAGTTTTGAACGGACCTCATTTTCGTCATCTACTAGGTAGGATCGATGGACATTTGAAGAAAAATTTCGAAAATTCCGTCATGAGTACAACCTCAATAGCTGATTTCCCTTAAGGGAAATCTGCTAAAAGCAGAACTCAGAATAATCAAAAAAAGAGAAACAAAAACATGTTTTAACATGTAAAACTAAGCATTCAGGTGCAATGTTCTTTTTCCATTTTAGCAGATTTCCCTTAAGGGAAATCAGCTATTGAGGTCGTACTCATGACGCGAGTTTTGAAAAATTTCCTCAAATGTCCATCGATCCTACCCAGGAGATGACGAAAATGAGGTCCGTTCAAAACTGTATATATATATATATATATATATATATATATATATATATATATATACTAGCTCAGATACCCGGCTTCGCCCGGGAATTCATTTAAGGCTGAATGGTGTTGGTATTTTTTAGCAGGCTTTACTTTGCACACTATTTTGATAATTTACCCATCCCAGTGTTTAGGGTTTATACCCGTTGTTGTTAATTTGCTAATAATAGTATTATTTGTTCGATAAGACTTCACAGTCTTCGATATTTTTATATTTCCCGTCTCTTATACATGTAAATATGGTGAATTTTTATTTCAGGCCTCCCTTATAACTCCCCTCAAGTTTGAACCTAAAAAATTTAATATAACTTATAATCATGGAAGAATTAATGCTAATTGACATACCGAGTTTTGCTCAGCCGTTCGTGCCCGCTAAAGTTTTAACGTATAACTCATTTATACTTAGGTATACGACAAAAGTGTATATAACAAAAGTTACTCCAAATAACAAAGTAAACACTTTTTGTTATGTTTATATTTGCGGAAAAACCAATAGGAAACGAAATATCGCTATTTTTAATTTCAGGCTTCCATTATAACCCCCACTCCTGCCCGTCCATAGAAATGTTGGTATGGCTTATTACAATAGGCCTCACTGCTAATACACATACCGAGTTTTATTTAGTTCGGTTGAGTCTTTTTTGGCAAATAATATTGTTGACTCCCGATATAATTTTTAGCGTATGACGCATTTAAACTTCGGTATACGACAAAAGTGAATATAACAAAAGTTACTCTAAATAACAAAATAAACAACTTTTGTTATATGCATATTTGCCAAAAAACCAATAGGAAACGAAATATCGCTATTTTTAATTTCAGGCCTCCCTTATAACCCCCACTCCTGTTCGTCTCAGAGAATATTAATATAGCCTAAAGTCTAAGTTGGGTTAGTAGTAATACACATACTAAGTTTCATAAAATTCGGTTCAGCCGTTTATGCGTGAAAAGGTAACAAACAAACAAACAAACAAACAAACAAACAAACAAACATACACGAAAGAAACAAAATGCAGTTATGGTGTCTATGACATGTGAAATGAAAAGTTATCGTGAAATTTCGCGAAAAAAATCAATGTACAGACAGAGGTTACAATTTTATATATATATATAGATATATATATATATATATATATATATATATATATATATATATATATATATATTTGTCTGTTAACGCTCTAGCGGTCGCAATTTTTGTTTAATCGTTACCAAACTTCATATATATTTAAGTGTTTTACGTAAAAAGAGAGATCAAGTTCGTTAATGGCTGAAATCGGACCCGTGTGAGGGGGAGTTAAAGGGGGGGATTTTTGAAAATTCAAAATATCTCCGTTACTATACGTCGGATCGAAAAATATTATAGAATCAATCTTATTGCAAATTAAGTTTACTATAAATATTGTTATATACATTTATTCTCTATCTTGAATATTAACTGAGATATTTGCATTTGTATTCTGCATGTGCTCGGCAGCAGTGGCTATGTTAGGACTTTCCGCCGTGAGCTCTGGCTGCCGTTTTTGTAATTATTCGTCCCTCTCGTAAATAGGTTTAGAGGTTACTTACTATAGTGCTAATACTATAGGTTTCTTTACCATAGTGTGCTGGTGTCGTAGAGGTAGTGGAATGCCTCTAGTCTATTGAGTAAGTCATTCTAACATTCTCGGTCGGTATGACGAAAGACATAGACTCTCCAAGATACTGTCGACTTACAAACTGGCCTTTGGTGATATGACCAGTGTACGTTTCCCGTAAATAATGAGACAGGGCCATTCTACTCGAGAGAACCCATTCTACGTTCTCCTTGGATAACGGGGTTGCACGCCGAGTTGATTACTCACCACGTAAAATACTCGCATCCCAAATCCCTCCAGTCCATCTCGGATCAGCTAAAGCTCGTAAAGGTCTATAATGGCAACAGGAAAAAAAAATGTAATCACGTACATATTTAACCCTAGAACGGTAGTGATATTATTTCCCGCTTAATGGTATTGATACGTAAATTTTACGTGTGCAACTGATAATTGGTGAAATTATTCAAAATTTGTTAATGTTTGGGACTATTTTTTTTATTTTATTAAAAGATACACTTTTCTTTAACTTATATCTAAGTTAATATCTAATAATGTGCACGGCAATCCTTTCAGGCGCTTGGTTCGAAACACGTTCCGGAGGTTGTGTGCTCCATTCATATCCATTCTTACCAAGGACTACCCCACCTTCTACATTTATTGTGACTGATCTGTCAATATTGTGTGGTTGAGAGGTTTTAGGTTTTTTTTGCCTCTGTATTTCTTCTCTTTCTACGATTGCCTTGATGTTTTCTAAAATTTGCTGACTCTCATCGCTATCTAGCCCACTCTATGTTGCAATCATTTCCGAAGGCTCAACCTCCTCATCACTTGGAGAATACTCCGGATCATCATCGGATTATCAATATCCATCTATTTCATAATTGTCATTTTCCCCATCTGACCCATCGGAGAGTTCTTTCAACAAATTTCTTCGTCCGTTGAATATTTTTTCTCCATTTTTCAGAGACTATAAACAGATTATTATTATTATTATTATTTATATTCTCTCTATACATCTTTGTCTTTTTTATATTAAAAAATAAAAGTTAAAAACATTAAAAGAAAATAAATTAGAATATAAAAATAAATTGGAAGCAAATAAATTGAGAATAATATTAACTAAGTAATGGCATAAAAACCGGTAATAACCGGTACTAATAAGTAGCGATACGTAAATTTTACGGGCCAAAAAGTTGCGGTTAATAGTATTAATACGTAAATATTACGTGTCGTTTTTATTTCAAAAAATAGTATTGGACGAGTGGTAAGGTTCACTTAGCTGCATTTGGCGGAGGTCAAGGCCGAACTGTCTGGAGGGCTCATAGCTGAGGGCTGGGGGTGGTGGGGTCGTTAACGGCCCTTTGATAACAGTTCATACGAAATCATACGTAATTTTTACGTTCACTACCATTCTAGGGTTAAGAAGTAGTAAAAAAATGAAGATACCCCTGCAGAAGCGTCGGCTTCATGGTGAAACCAAGTATCTTAACTTCGGAGCCGACGGAACGTCTGGAGGTGGTACCAGAGCTGCAAGCCAGTCCGCACTACAGTTAGTTATGTCTCGGTTTTCTTACTATTGAATAACAGTGCGTTCAGTGCAGCTTTATTGATCAGTGCTTATTAGATTCAGTGCAGAGCAGTGTTTCTGTGGCCATCAGTGCAGCGCCGTGCTAGCCTAGTGTGAACACGTGTGTAGTGCATCATCGTAGTTATTTATTATACAAGTGACGAAAGTAGATCATTTTACAACTCGAGTGAAACGTTTACCCACACGAGCGAAGCGAGTGTGGTAATTTCACGAGAGTTGTAAATTCTACTTTCGTCACGAGTGTAATATTAAATGTTTTCTGTAATCGTGTAATACATAATCAGATCTAACCAGAATATGAACAAAATTGGGATGTTGTGAAGATTTTGGTATGTTGTTGGTAGGTTATAAGCAGGGTTGTTAAAGGTTATAAGCATAGTTATAAAACAACTAGAGATGATTGTGAAGTAGTGCAGTTATAAACAAGTGCAGGATATAAACAAGGAAGGTAATTATTATTATTTTTAAAGTTTAAAATATATTGATTATTTCCACCAATAATTCATTCACATTTCAATTTATTTTGTTAAAATAAATTCTTACAATGTTAAGAAACATTTTAAAAGCATTTAATTTCCTACTTCAAATTATTTTTTAATTTATACTTATTACTAATTAAAAAGGATTACTTTCTTCACTCTATTTTAAAATGTTTCACTTTTTTCACTCATTTCAGTTTAGTAATGTTACCATTATTCAACGATTACAGAAAAAATAAATTTTGAAGCAATAAAAACGCTAGAGTATGTGAGTTTAATTTTGCAATCCAAAAGAACCCTAAAACTCAACATTTATTATTTTTGTAATAAATGAAAAAATATATATCTTGGGGCAATATTTCAGCCCCATGCACATAGGGATCCAGCCACTAGGTGCATCCAGATGTGGATGGATTAGAAGAGAATAAGAATTCTATTAAATTTTAGCACTACAGCATGCAAAATAAATTTGAATTAATGCGTTTAAAGAGTGAAAGTCTAGGCTTGAATCAGAGAATATTTTGGCGCTAGCAGCTTGCTTCTTTGAGCTCGCCTCCCGAGATAAGAGAACGGTGAGCTGCGAGATTCTTATTTCCGTCTGAAAGGGTTGGCTGCGGTTCCCGGCGTGAAAAGAGATGGCCTATCAGGAAGCCGATCTACATGGAATACATTAGGGGATCTCCGGCTCAATCTCATTCCTGGGGGTTTATGCCCGCCGACTCCGGAAGGAGATGACTGCCGGGGGAAGGCCCAGATCCTCTGGGCATTAGGCGACTCTTGCCGAATTTAAGGAAACCGAGCTCAAAACTCGGGAGATAGTAAAAAAAAAGTCCGTCACGCAGGGGCTGCGTAAACTAAGCAGATTTCCACGTGAATTTTAATAACAGACAAACCCCCATACTGATAACACAACGCCACCGTGAATATGAAGCGAATAAATACAAACGGCATTAAAAAGTAGTTTCCCTCCAGGTGAGAAGCGTTTGCCAACGGCTCACCAGAAAGAAAAACAATAACTGAAACATATCAGAATATAACATATTTATTTTATTAAAAACTATGCACTATATCTAATACATCAGGATTAATAAGAAGGCCAAGTCCTCTACTGTTTTTTAATATAATGCAGAGTGCACTTTCGGAGTCAACGCTCCATCCTCAGTACCTGCTGATTAAAGCTGCGTTGCCTGGACCACGACCGCCGGGCGACTTCCGCCCCCCCCCCCCCGCGGTGTATTAAAAAAAAGTAGAGGACTTGGCCTTCTTTTTAATCCTGATCAATTGGTTCCTCTACCATCCAGCATATTCCAGAGATATATATAGTAATGTAATTTATAATGAACAAGTATATATTATATCGGGAAAAATCAAGTTTTAGTTGTCCAAGAATTTAAGCGGGGGGGGGGGGTCACAAGAACATATTTGCTTGTAACTCGTACAATAAATGTCTCTAGAAAACAGTATTTGGCATTTAAGCTTTGAATAACGTGGTTTAATAAGGCTGAAAACTGCAAATATCTCTGTTAATATTCAAGATATAGATTAAATGTATAAAACAATATTTATAGTACATTTAATTTGCAATAAGATTTATAATATACACTTTTTCGATCCGAGTTATAGTAACGGAGATATTTCTAATTTTCAAAATTCCCCCTCTCTAAACCTCGCTCCTCCTGATCCGATTTCAGCCGTAACGAACTTGTTCTATATTTTTACATAAAACTACTAAATATCGAGTAACGATCAAACAAAAATTGCGGCAAAGAGCGGTAACTGACATATATATATATATATATATATATATATATATATATATATATATATATATATATACATACAGTTTTGAACGCAACCCATTTTCGTCATCAACTAGGTAGGATCGATGGAAATTTCAAGATAAATTTCGAAAATTGAGTTATCAATAGCTGATTTCTCTGAAGGGAAATATGCTAAAAGTCCGTCACGCAAAGCCTGCATAAACTGAGCAGATGTCTAACATTTTAAAATGGCACTATAATCATTGCGACTCACTGTCTATTTCCTATTTCTACCCTGAGTTTACTGAACAGATTTCCCATTGCGTCACCTAATTGCATTTATGTCAATACTTAAACGTTCAAAGACGACAATATTTCGGATTTGGGGAAAAAATCACGACCTCAGTAGCTTATTTCCATTATTGAAGTTGTAGTCATGACGCTATTTTCGAAAAAAAATCTTCAATTCGATCCTACCCAGAAGATGGCGAAAATGGGGTCCATTCAAAATTCTCTCGCTCTCTCTCTTGATTTGATCTACATCATACTCGATAGTTAACAGTTTCAGTCAACACTGAAGATGATATTTGTTATTGACTGAAATCAAATTTGGATTATAGGGGAAGGGGGAGTTAGGGGGATTGGAAAATCCAAAATACCTACATTACTATTAGTCGCATTGTAAAATGTTATAGAACCAATCTTCAACTTAGTACAATAGTTGTTCTATATATATATATATATATATATATATATATATATATATATATATATATATATATATACACTCAACCGCAAAAAAAACCGGACACTTAGATTTAGTCTTATAATTTTGTTAAATACTTAATATATATGTATATTAATCTTTTTAATTAAAATAATTGGTTAATCTATAGGTTATTTAAACAAAATCTGCCAAAAGTGAATAATTTTTATTGATTATTTACACAAAAATACAAAATAAAAAAAAAGATAAATTAACACATTTAAAAAAAAAAAAATATTCTTCATTTTTATTACAGTGAATGGTAGACTTCGCTACCCCAAGCCTTTCGCCAATGTAACGTAAGCTCCGGCCTTCCATCTAAGTTTGAAAGACCCATTATTCTGGACCGAAATAAAAATAAAACATTAATTAAAGAAAATGCTTGGTTAATAATTAAAGATGTTTAAATGTGCGAAAAACTACTTACAGTTTAGAATAGATCAACTTCACGACAAATAAATCTAATCTGAGTTTTATCTGATTGTTTACTAATCCTGAAGGGATTAGTTCAATGGACTTAGACTCTAAATTCTCTGTAATAACTAGAATAACATAAAGAAAATTGCTGAAAATGAGCTTTTAATACGACAAAAATGAAGTGTCCGGTTTTTTTTAGCGGTTGAGTGTATATATTGTTCTTGTTTTCAGGCTTCAGCAAACCCCCACTTCTACCCGTCCGAATTTTACTGAGAAATAGGAAATATATGGGGAGAAGAGATCAACAGCATGTCCATACAAGCACGTGGGAAATCTGCTAAGTTTACGCATCCTTTGTATGACAATGTTTGGCCAAACCTCTTTTTTAGACTTTGTATAATACACGACCAAATTAAAATATTCCACTGAGTGTTATACTTTGTTTGATTGAGATTTTCAAAATGGCGATGAGATTCCCAAATTGTGTGATTACGGGGAGTTGTGGATAATGCTTTAATTCCAATCAAGTAGGCTGAATCCACCCCTCCCCCCCCAATTAAGTTTGATATCAATACTCTTAATGTGAATAACAGGGCGTTCAGTGCAGTTTTAGTGAATAGTGCATTTAACCCTTAATTGGCCAGGAACTCAAAAAATGACTTGAGATGAAAATGTTTCTTAAAAACACATTATTTGCGTTCCTAATAAATAGAATATATAAGGTTTTACTTAATTTTTTTTTTTCTGAACAAAAATATTACATGGTGTCTTTAAGTACACCTTGGCCAGTTACCCTAAAACCTTAGTGGTGTCTTTAAGTACACTCTGGCCAATCACCGTAAATCAATGGTGGTGTCTGTAAGTTATGTTAATAAACTGAAATAGTTTCTAAAAATGTAATTAAATAATTTATTATGTAATAAAAGAAACGTGTTGTAAATAAAAAATAAGTACATTGTAAACAAAATATAAATCCGTCAAAAATATCATTAAACCTTCCATTCATTCAAGAGAACAGGGCCTTTTACGGGTGTTACAAAGTTTCACATTAAATTTTCATCATAAAACAACCGTTTGATTTTGGTGACAGAGTCTGCACTTTCCTTTTGTAGTGAATACTTGTCAATGGTGCATCCCATCAAGTCTTGCTGCATTGGCTATGAGAGCTGCAGCAGTTCTTGGCTGCAATTGGTGGTGTCTAGCCCTTTTAGCTCGCCGGTCCAGCAGAATATCCTCTGCAATGTGTATTCGAAATTTATTTTAAATACTTTTTTTTTTTAGGGTGTTCCTTTTGTGCAATACGTTATTAACCACCAAATCCAATTATTAGCTGAAAATGTTCATGTAATATTTGTGGGAGCGGTAACCTGTTCTATAAAGTACAACAAACATGTCACTAAGGTCAACACTTTGTTGCCATACCATTTAATAATGCTGATACACTTGTTGTTATCAACGTATTCTTCATTACATCATCTTCCCTCTTTCACCCTCAATATTGAAATGTTCCAATATTTCATTCATTTCAATTTGAAAATTTCCTTCATGCATTTTGGGGCATCCGTCTGCATTTTCTCCTTCATTGTTGCTTTCTTCTTCATCAGAGGTGATACTAAATTTTGGTAGCAAAGAGAAAAATGGTTTCACCTCGACTTTTATACGTATCTGTTAATTAAAATGGTAAAAGTAAGAAATAATATAAAATCATGCCCCTTGGGCAAATTTGTTGGTATTTGGCCAGGGTGAACTTAAGTACACCATCCTTAAAATCCATGCTAAAACTCTATTTCTCTCCTAAATGGTAAAAGAAACACATAGGAACTTAAATACAATCCTTTACAACTAATTCACCCATTTTGGTTCATATTTAAATCGAATAGCGTATATTTTAATGAATTAGAAACTTTGCTGGCAACTAGGGTGGTAAACAATGATGATTTTCTTCAGTATATTGCTAGTAATTAGCTCCAATAACAATAAATGGACTTGTGTCGCATATGTCCATGCTTGGGAGGATACAGGTGTGTGGACTGTGGCCCAAAAGGGGTAAGAATAGAAGCAGTTGCTCTCTGAAAGAATTAAATATGAACGGTGTCTTTAAAGACACCTTGGCCAGTTAAGGGTTAAGTTACAGTGCGTGACTGTGTTTTATGTGAAGATCAGTGTAGTGCCGTGTTTATGTGAAGAACAGTGCAACGCCGTGTTTTGTGATCTCCAGTGATTCGCGTGATCGTAAGTTATTGTACTGTGCGAATAAGAAGTTAACTTATATTACTTATACGACTTTGTATAATACAAAGCCAAATTAAAATATTCCACTGAGTGTTATAATTTGCTTGATTTAGATTTTCAAAATGGCGATGATATTCCCAAATTGTGTAATGATGTGATTACGGGGATTTGTGGATAATGCTTTAATTCCAATCAAGTAGGCTGAATCCACCCCCCCCCCTATTCTGCACTTAACAGTATTAGTACCACTGAATAAGGCATAATCAAGATTCTAATGATACAGCGCCTAATTATAACAACTCATTAACCCTATTGCAAAAATCGTTTTCCGCGATTTTGGATATAGGAAAGGCTATAAATCCAAATACATTTCCCAGGAATGGCGGCTTATTTCTACGAAGTATCAATTATTTATCTAGTAATTCCAATACTATTCTCCTCTTACTCATAGCACATTTTCGTAAGGCGAATAACGAGCTTAGAAATGCACAAACTCCTAAACATTATATATTTTGAAGGAATAATTGCTCTTAACGCCGATGGAAGAACTAAGTCTCACTTACAAACACATACTTTTCACAACCTAAAAATTAATGATGAATTATCACAGTCTAAATTCGTAATCTGTGAAATATGAACCCTAAAATAAAAAAAGTCCATCACGCAGAGGCTGCGTAAACTAACCAGATTTTACATATAAAGTTATACAATAGAGAAATCTCCATACGAGAGCCGAACAGTTACGGCAAAGGGCCTAACTAGCTTTTGGCGGGAATCTCAGTCGTCCGTTATCGGCCAAAATTTAATAAAAATGCAAATATCTCGGTTAATATTCAAAATAGAGAATAAATGTATAGAACAATATTTGTAGTAAATTTAACAACAATTTTACAATAAGATTGGTTTATACAATTTTTTGATCCGACGTATGGTAACGGAGATATTTCGAATTTTCGATAATCCCCCCTCTAACCCCCCTCCTCCCACTGGTCCGATTTCAGCCATTAACGAACTTAATCTGTCTTTTTGCATAAAACGTTTAAATATCGAGTTTGGTAACGATCAAACAAAAATTGCGACCGCTAGAGCGTTAACAGACAAATATATATATATATATATATATATATATATATATATATATATATATATATATATATATATCATTTTGAACGGACCTCATTTTCGTCATCTCGGATCGATGGACATTTGAAGAAAATTTTCGAAAATTGCGTCATGAGTACGACCTCAAGAGCTGATTTCCCTTGAGGGAAATTTGCTAATAGTTCTTACAGGAATATTCAGGATCAGGAGTATTCTGCTTACCTCTTGACTTGCCGTGTTACCCTTAGTTGACGGGTACGAATAGAAATCGTTTCCCGTGTCAATATAAAGATTGGATTGACTTATGAGGGCATCATCCCATTTTTTTTTTCATGAGGTAACAGAAATATCCTTACCATGAACCATAATTGTGCACTCATTCAGTTTTAATGCCCGTGAGGTAATTTGACGAATTCATGCACAAACTCTCAGTCAAATATATTTCACTAGAACATCTATGATCTTTTTAGAATAGCGGTCTAATGTATATTTGTGGTCATTATTACTTGTATTTAATGTTTATTTACTGTGTTTAATTTTTATGAAGTTTAATTTTATATTTCATGTTTTTTTTGTGTGTGTTTGTGTATATACATCTATCACTAAATTACTAAATTGATTTTATTTTCAAAAACATTAGGGCCAATATGAAAACCCTTTCTTAAATAATTAAATAATGTTTTGTTTTTGTTTATTTATTTTATTTGTTGTTTTGTGTTTATTGTTTTATGTTATTTGATTACGTTCTGTTATTTAGTTGAATTCTATTTAGTTGCGTTCCGTTATTTAGTTGTGTTTTGTTATATTGTTGCGTTCTGTTATTTAGTTGAGTTTTATTTAGTTGCGTTCCGTTATTTAGTTGAGTTTTATTTAGTTGCGTTCCGTTATTTAGTTGTGTTTTGTTATATTGTTGCGTTCTGTTATTTAGTTGAGTTTTATTTAGTTGCGTTCCGTTATTTAGTTGTGTTTTGTTATATTGTTGTGTTCTGTTATTTAGTTGAGTTTTATTTAGTTGCGTTCCGTTATTTAGTTGTGTTTTGTTATATTGTTGTGTTCTGTTATTTAGTTGAGTTTTATTTAGTTGCGTTCCGTTATTTAGTTGTGTTTTGTTATATTGTTGCGTTCTGTTATTTAGTTGAGTTTTATTTAGTTGCGTTCCGTTATTTAGTTGTGTTTTGTTATATTGTTGCGTTCTGTTATTTAGTTGAGTTTTATTTAGTTGCGTTCCGTTATTTAGTTGTGTTTTGTTATATTGTTGTGTTCTGTTATTTAGTCGAGTTTTGTTATTTTTTTTGCGTTCTTAGTTTGTATTATTTAATTTTTCTTGTTTCTATTTTCATTTTTGTATTTTGTTTATATAAATAGTTTTTGTTGTTTTTTTTAGCAATTACGCCTGGCTGCGAACGCTCCAGAATAAATAAATAAATAATTCCTTTTTTACATAATCGATTCTCTTCATTAATTCAATAAGCATTATTTTTTTTTAAATCTATTTAGACGGCCTAATGGTCAAAACGAATAAAAAAAAAATATAAGCTACAATGAAAGAGGCAAAAAGAGAAATATAAAAATGGTTAGCAAAAATTCCAAATAAAAGGGAAAATGGAGAAGGGGGTTTTATCAATGACATCACATATCAGGGGTAATAGAGCCAGAGAGCTTTGCCCATACAATAGTCTTGCCTGATGTATGTCTCGCCCAAGGCCCACCAACTTTTATATTTCACTCCATTTAGGTTACATTTACAACGGGACTTTTTATTCAAAAGCTTCGCCAATTCAATGCTCCCAAATGTCGGCAGATGATTTAAATTTTAAGCGGGCAAAACCACTCCAGCGTGGCCATAAACAATTAATACGGCCTTTCAACAAATCCACGGCCTAAAACGTGACTAGGAATCCGGAGATTGTATTCTTTAGAGAATCTTGTACAATATATTATATTAAAAATATGGAACCTATATACTATTATTTAATACTATTTTCCTAATTCGAAAGCGCAAAAATTAAAGCAAACAGACAAATTGAAATATTGTAATAAGTATACTTCCTGCTCGAAGAAAAAATTAAAATATTTAGAACTTGGAGCATCCACAAGGACCTTAAAAAAGTACTTACTTATAATATAATGATAATAAATAAACCAATAAATAGAACAATATTAACAATATAATAATATTTTTGAGGCTGCAACGCTGGGAAGTATTTTCATTGTGAGGACTTCGGCTATCTACTCCGGCGGTTGGAATTCTTGTTTTTCAGCTGAATTGCCTGACGAAGATGGACGCATTTCCATCGAAAATTTGCAGAACAACGAACATTCAAACCGCTGGAGCAGATAGCCGAAGTCCTCACAATGAAAGTATAATAATGTTTAATGAACTATTAATTATACCGCCGCTATTGAAAAATAAGACCTAAGCAATCATGTGATACATTTAGTTTTCTGGGGTATCCAGATGATATATCTGGTTAGTCAGTACTTTGCAGTGAGATGTCTCTCCAACGATTGTGGCTTATGGTGGATTTTAGCAGATTTCCCTTAAGAGAAATCAGCTATTGAGGTTGTACTCATGACGCGATTTTCGAAATTTTTCTTCAAATGTCCATCGATCCTACCCAGGAGATGACGAAAATGAGGTCCGTTCAAAACTGTATATATATATATATATATATATATATATATATATATATTTGTCTGTTACCGCTCTAGCGGTCGCAATTATTGTTTATTCGTTACCAAACTCGATATTTAGTCATTTTATGTAGAAAGAAAGATCAAGTTCGTTAACGGCTGAAATCGGACCAAGTGGAAGGGGGGTTTAGAGAAGAGGTTTTTTGAAAATTCAAAATATCTCCGTTACCATACGTCGGATCAAAAAATTGTATAGTACCAATCTTATTGCAAATTAAATTTACTATAAATATTGTTCTATACATTTATTCTCTATCTTGAATATTAACCGAGATATTTGTATTTTTATTAAATGTGGGCCGATAACGTACGTATAGAGAGACGGCTCTCGTGTAAAGATTTCTAGATTGTATAGCTTCACGTGGGAAATCTGCTTAGTTTACGCAGCCCCTGCGTGACGGGCTTCATTATTCTCTTCTGCAACAAGGCAAGGAAAAATCTCAGCTTTCCAAAATGCGTTTTTGATTAGTGTCTCCCTGCTCGTGGGAACATTAACAGTGTTGTAGTTTTTTGGATATATAGACGGAATCTTAGTTAAAACAATGAGTCTATTAATCCCAGTTTTAGCAGATTTCCCTGGGAAAATCAGCACTTGACGTTGTATTCATAGAGCAATTTTCGAAAATTTCTCAAATATACATCTACCTAGGAGTATCGTGAATACATATATATATATATATATATATATACACACATAAACACAATATATACACGTCACCAACTCTTATTTAACGCTCTTAACTCGTTAGCGTACTTGATATTTGAGTGTTTCCCTCGACACTAAAGATTATATTCGTTAATTGTTAATATCGGACCTGGGGGTTTAGGAGAAGGGTGAATTCAAAATATTTCCATTATTACTCTTCGGATCAAGATATGTTATTGGTCAAATATTGTTAAAGTAGCATTGCTCTACAATTCTTGAACAAATATGTTTTATTAACTCAAATATTAAGCAACTTATTCGTATTTGTTCTCTACTCATCGGATATTAATTTCGAAATGGAGAATATTTTGTGATATGTGATGAGTAGTGTCTCGAACCTGCACGTGAAAAATCTATTATGTTTACGCAACCCCTGCGTGACGATATTTTTTTTCAATTTGTTACCCGTGCTAGTACCTACGTGATCATCGTTCACAATTTTATCATATTTTGTGATATGTGATGAGTATAGTTTCTTATAAGCACGTAGAAAATCTGTTACGTTTACGCAGTCCCTAGGTGACGAGATGCTTTCTATTTTTTACCCATGTGGACCTTACGTGACTATCGTTCAAATTATCTTGGTAAATATTGCACTGTTGTCTTCCAATTCTTTCGTTTCTTTAGTGTTTGAAGCAGCCTTTTTTATATCTATATTGTCAGTTGGCATACCTTATACGTACATTATACTTGTTCTAAACATTCTATTCACTGTAGATTAATGAAATAGTGAAAGTGTGAAAGTCCGTCAATTATTTAAACACTCTTATGGTCTTGTGATTAAAATCCTGACGATAATTTAATTTTAATTTTTAAATCAACATCAATATCTTGAAAAAATATTTTTAACATAATAGGCTTATACGTTACATCAGTAACTAGATCATATTGTGCGCATAGAAGAATACTAAAATTAAATTATAAAGGCATATGCTTCTGTGTACATGAGCGCTGTCGTGCACTCTAGAAGAACAAGTGGAATGGGCTGAACGCAATCTGTGTAGAGCCTTTATATACACAAAATGGGATAGTGACTTGGGACTCTTGAGAAGGAAGAGAAGAGATGAGAATACTAAAATTAAAATAAAGGCATATGCTTCTGTGTACATGAGCGCTGTCGTGCACTCTAGAAGAACAAGTGGAATGGGCTGAACGCAATCTGTGTAGAGCCTTTATATACACAAAATGGGATAGTGACTTGGGACTCTTGAGAAGGAAGAGAAGAGATGATATGAGAAACCGAGCAGTCACACGGTTCATAAGTTAGGATGGGCGGGCAATGCGTCTAGACGTAAACCAACAAGATGCCTGTACGAGTCAATGAATGCCAGAATGGCGGGGATGCGACCACACGTGATATGGGTTGACAAATTAAAGCAGGTCAGAACAGTGTTCCACAAACTGGATTGGGAATTCAAGCTGCTAATTGTGGTGGTTCTGGAGTCCTATGTGGCCTCTAGACCAGAACAATTTACATATATAAACACACAAACATGTCACAAAAATGTTAGCTGCATTTTCATTTTTCTTTAGATTTCATTTGTACGTTAGATATACGAGGTGAATCAAATGAAAACCTTAAAAGGTTTGTTATAAATTATTTATTTTGACAACTAAGTAAAACTTACATTTATCACTTTCGACATAGTCTCCTTGACGTGTTATGCAAGTGTTCCACCGCTTTGGAAGCGCATGAATACCACGTTTGAAGAATTCTTTTTTTTGGTTGTGCCTGTAGCCACTCGTGCACCGTGGTTTTCACTGCTTCATCACTTTGGAAATGCTTGCCTCCCATTGCATCTTTAAGCTTTCCGAACACATGAAAGTCACTAGGGGCGAGGTCTGGAGAATAAGGTGGGTGAATGAGGCATTCAAATTTGATATCCTGGATAGTTTGAACCGAGAGACGGGCTGCTGTATGTGGTCGGGCGTTGTCATGCTGTAACAACACACCTGAAGTGAGAAGTCTTCGCCGTTTACTCCTGATTGCTGGCCGAAGTTGATTTTTCAAGAGTCATTGTGTGAACTTCAACGAACATCTCTGCCATCTACCGGATAAATCCTACAACTTCTCGGAACTTTACAGCACTTTTAAGGTTTTCATTTGATTCACCTACGTAACTTACGGGTATGCATGGCCACCTGCTTAAGATTAACTGAGATTTACCATAGAATAATACTAATCCTCCTTTTTATCACATATCCTTAATATTAGTTTGAAACATACGCAGGGTTCACACAAGCTTGTGAATGACAATAGAATAAATTTTATTTCAAACCAAATTTTCATGAAAAAACATCTTATCATTTATTTTTCTCAAAAGGACACTTAGAAATTGACAGCTTCAATCTGTCAGGCTTTTTCCACAGTCCTATGAAAAACTCCTTCTGTTGAACTCTCAAATAAATTATAAATAATAGCAAGATTCCAAAAGTGGTCCAAAACGTCAAATTATTGAATATACTAAAAATCCAATAAAAATTACTGCAATGCGAACATCTACTTTAGTATATATTCTAACAACGAAATCCGTCAAATACTTAGTTTGCATAAGAAAATCTTGAATAACCAATGTTTCCATACAATTTCAGGATTAATGCATATTGGGTTTTGTTTCATGGAACTCGCCGAAGTGAGATGGCGTGAATTATCATTATGACTGTTGCATGATAAAACTACGTTTGCTCCTGACTGGGTAATCACACGTGAGCATTGTATTCTCGGCCAGCTGTCTGCTTCTTCTCTCAAGATAATTTTGGCAGAGTAATAATTTTGAGACAAGTTAAATTATCAGTCATTGTGAACTTTTTTATTAATTAAAAATATTCTTAATATTAGTTTGAAACATGAGCAGGGTTTAACGGGACAATTAAAAGATGACAGCTTCAATCTGTCAGACTTTTTCCACGACGCTAAAATTGTGATGAAATAAATTTAGTTACTAAGAAAAAACCCTTCTATTGAACTCTCAAATAAATTACAAATAATATTAAGCTTCCAATAGTGGTTTTAATAAACTTTAACTTTTTATCCTCAGTTAAAATAAATTAACTGGCGAGTTTGATTCCCGCCTGGGCAGTAGAAATTTATTTAGTAATAAACTCATTAAATAAAATCCTTAGTCCCACCTGGGGTAAAAAAGGGTGCTAAACTGTTGATAACCCGTCCCAATTAGCCGTAAAAGCTAAAACTGGACATCAATAAGTAATAATGATATTATATTTTATTTTTAATTAATTATCCATGTGAACGTTTTAGAAATTATTCTTATGTTTAGTGTAACTGAACGTTCCGCGTATTCATTATATTACGTCATAATTATTGTAATTTGGAAAATAAAAAGTTTTTTATTTAAACGAATTTATTTGCCACATTTAATACGGAGCTCAGGTTAGCCATGTGAGTTAAAGTATTAACCTTAATTTCACATCGTAAGCCTAGAGTGGTGAGTTCGATTTCCGCCTGAGCAATAGGAATATTCATTAAATAGGGATGAACTCATTAAATAAAATCCTTAGTTCCATTCTGTCTAGAAAATGGTAGTAATCAGTAGATAACAGCTCACAATTAGCCATAGTAGTAAAAAGTGGACATTAATAAATAGTAATAATAATAATTCCAGCAAGCCAGTAATAAATGGTTTTATTCCATTATTCTAAAAATTACATAATTTTTCAATAAAACATACATTTAAATGTTACGTAAAATTTTCAAAATGAACAACTTTTTTTTATTTTTTCAAATTTCCATAATAAAAGTTTATTTTAAATGCATTCCATCCTTATTACTAAATCTTAAAAGGAATTGTGACTAATGACAAAATTGAGTAAAGATCTCTTGCGAGGAAACTTTTGGTTCGTTTTTCAGTAGAATACTTTCTTTTGAATAGCGAATATTAAAATAAATGTGCTTAAATGAATGATGAAAAGTTACAGTTGGGTGAGCTGTTTTAATAAAAAAACTTATTTCTATTTAAACATTTTAAAAATTCATTATAATAATAAACCATTCTGACACGTTAGAATATTTTATAAAAATTAAAATTATTTATTAACGTTCACTTGATGCAACCAAGGCTTATTGGGACGGGTTCTCTACAGGTTTCCAAGCTTTTCCAGCCAGGGTGGGACTTAGGATTTAACATAATGAATTCCGTGACTAAAAAAATTCCAATTGCCCAGAAGGGAATTGAACTCGCCGCTCTAGGTTTACCGTGTGAGATAAAGGTCAACGCTTTACCTCACATGACTAACCTGAGCCCCCAAATATTTTATAAGAATGAAATAAAAGAACAAGTTAAAATAAAGGAGCTGTGGTGTAAAAGTTAATTCCGTACAAGAAGGATTTCCGATGATCATGTAGGTTAATTATTAAGTAAGCAATTATTTGTGCCGTAATTAATTGAATGTTAGAGGGGTTTTAATTTGGTGGTCGAATAATCTGGAGAAGCTCGTTCTGAATTAAAATATCCCAAACGTTATTGAGTTCATCCAAGCCCTAGAATTTATGGCATGGTTTTAAATAGTGGGGGATTTTTAGTGGAAACGAGGATAAGAGATACTCATCTATTGGCCTTGTGTATGCATGAAGTGAGGCGCTACAGCTAATGTTTTTTGATAGTTTGAAAGAAAAACGAAAATTTATATTGGGCCTTTCGTATTCTGAATTTTAAGTCGCGTGGAAGTGGCCAGAGAGCAGTGGGCTGAATATAAAATTTACAACCCTTGTCAATGATCGGAACTACGGGGGAGTGGGGGGAGAACGGGGAATATTTTTTGTTATCAAACAGAACCGATCCCGCCAATACTGTTCTGAGGGCCATTGAGCAAATTCACAAAAGCTATCGCGTCGATAAATTATTATAGGCGGGGATAAGCCCTCTACTGGGGGGGGGTCCTGCAGTAAAAACCCTGAGGACGGTACCCCCAGTTTAATAGTTATCGTTATTGTGAGCCCCCCCCCCACCCCTTTTAGCCTCTGCTAAAATATATTTTACCACCCCGTAAAAACGGATTCGGGTATACGTGACCAACCTGCTACTATATATCTATACGTATACTTGAAGAAACTTCCTTAATAAAACAGTACAAAGTTGCGGAAGTACTTTGAGCGATGGGGTATGCGGGATGCGTCACCAAGGGTGTAAAACTGTTAATAAACTACTGAAGGGCACGGAAGGGATAAAAGTTTATGGGCCTATAGGGCTCGGTGCAGCTTTGCCAGGAACGAGCACGGCGGCCATAACTTGTAGAATTAATGAAGCGTATACTTTAGTAGTAAACAACTATTGAGAAGTTTGACGCAGGGCTCGTTAGAGTACGCTCTGCGAGAACAACGCTCTCAAACTAGTATATTAATCAAACTTACTCAAAGACCGTGTTTCCGTAGAAATACATTTTTAGATGGCTAACAACCAACAATCAGTGTAATATTGACTGATCAGTTGTGGTACCACAACTGATAACAAACTTCGAGAACTGAAACATACACTTGGTGAATGGCCTTCCTCAAAAAGGCTAGTTAGAAGAGAAGAAGTAGTTTTAACGAGGTCAAGAATTGGCCATTCACGACTAACTCACACTTACCTACTTCCTGTAGAAGACGAACCCTACTGCCAGTACTGTAACTGTAGACTTTCTAAAACATATACTTACTGACTGCTACCTAAGTACTCACATAGACCTACCATATACATTGACTGAATTACTACATGACCGTAGCCCGTATATAGACCGCGTACTACACTACTTGAATCATAACATTTTCAAAAAATTATAATGTAGGGCAATACTGAAAATATTTGCAGAAATGAGCATACTTACGTAAATATATAATAAAGTGATAATGCATGTTAAATAAATGATTCATCACTAAATCGCCCCAGTCGCGAAATGCCATTATTGTACAAATAAATAAAAATATTAACTTTTCGATGGTGCTGAAACCAACACTTCAAGATAAGAAAGATGTAGCAGTGCATTCCTGGACTAAATCTTCATTGTTAACTACCTGTTTCACTACATTAACTTCAAGTCTATATTTTAAAAAGTCCGTCACGCAGGGGCTGCGTAAACTAAGCAGATTTCCCATGTGAAGTTTAGTAATAGATAAATATACATACTGGTAACACAACACCACCGTGAATAAATACAAACGGAAATAAGAAACGTTTCATCATACCAACAAAGTAAGGAAGGTAAGGTAAGGTTAAAAACGCCAGGTTAGAAGAAGCTTCCGCCTGAGCCGAGAAATGACGAAGATGGCCGACATAATCCGAACTATATCCCACCACAGACTTCATAAAAATGCAAATATCTCGGTTAATATTCAAGATAGAGAATAAATGTTTATAACAATATTTATAGTAAATTTAATTTGCAATAAGATTGGTTCTGTACAATTTTTTGATCCGATGCATAGTAACGGAGATATTTTGAATTTTCGAAAATCCCTCCCTTTAAACCCCCCCCTCCCTCTGGTCCGATTTCAGCCATTAACGAACTTGATCTGTCTTTTTACATAAAACGGTTAAATATCGTAACGATCTAACAAAAATTGCGACCGCTAGAGCGTTAACAGACAAATATATAACACCACCAAAGAAACACAATGCAGGTATGGTGTCTATGACATGTGAAACGAAAAGTTATCGTGAAATTTCGCGAACAAAATCAATGTACAGACAGAGGTTACAATGTTATATATATATCTATATATATATATATAGATATAATTTTGAACGGACCACATTTTCGTCATCTCCTGGGTAGGATCGATGGACATTTGAAGAAAATTTTCGAAAATCGCGTCATGAGTACGACCTCAATAGCTGATTTCTCTTAAGGGAAATCTGCTAATAAAAAGAAACCAAAACTATGAGAATATTGATAGATAACTGGTAATAAGGTTGTTAACACATCCATCTCTATCTATTGAATAACAATGAATATCAGTTGTGAATAATACTGAATGTCAGTAGATTGATTGGTTATGTAGAATAGAATAGAATATATATATATTTATTTGTTAAAAATGTACGTCATGTACAAATTAAATAAACAAATAACAATTCTGTCTTTTTAAATTATTAGTTATATCCAAAATCTTGAGATCAACAATAATATAACAATAACCCCCTCCCCCCCGAAAAAAACAATATAGTGTAAATATCGCAGGTAAATATAGTACATAAAAGATAACTAAAAGCACTCTGTTAACCCTTTTCCGTCTTAATATAACATTTAACTGGAGTGTGGTCCATCAGCACTTATAGATTCCAGAGTATTGCATGCTGACGTGATGAAGCAGTAAATCTTGTGTAGTTCTTCAAGGCTATCGATACTAAGTATCTCTTCAATTTTATGCACATCACTGACTGCTGAGGAAAGTGTTTGTAAATAATTATTTCTGTCTTCGATGAGCTTCTCACAGTAGAGAAGTTTGGTTTGATTGGCTATGTTTGCTTTCTTATTATCTTAAGCAGTAGTTTTGGTTTCTTTTTTTAAAAATAAAGACGTGAAGACGGAAACGTATAATGAAACCTGTAGAAAAAAAGGTCCATCGCGCAGGCGCAGAGTATTTAGTCTTAAATTAAAGTGCTTCATAATATAACAGATTACTGTTAATATTACATGAGTATGAGTGGGGGTTTCCTGATGGTCAAAAACGAAAAAAATTCAAACATCACGGTTAATAACCAACGCAATGAAAGAATGCATATAAAAACATTTATAGAATATTAAATTTTCTTTAAGATTGGTTCTATACAAAATTTCTATCCTATGCATAATAACGGAGATATAAACAATTATCGAAATCACCCTCTAAACCTATCCCACTGGTCGGATTTCAGCCATTAACGAATTTGGTCTTTAGTTTTATATAAAACGATTAAACATGGAGTTTGTTAACGATCAAACAAAAATTTCGACCTCTAGAGCGTTAACAAACAAATATGTATGTATGTATGTATATATATATATATATATATATATATATATATATATATATATATATTTGTGTTGATGTTTTCGACCAAGTTATATTTACATATGGTGTTGTTATTCTTTTTGGAGTTTTGGTCAATGTTGGTGAAAAAATCTTAGTTTATGCCGATATTTCGGGAATCTTTATTTTCTCTTCTTCGGGGCTGTAAAATTACATGTACTACATTATAATATAGCACATTGTTATTAAACTAGAGTGTAAACGGGGTGTTTTTTCTATTATTACTTACAAGGACTAAAGATACTTAAATACTAATACACATAACTATTTATTTATTTGTTACGTAGAGCTCCGCAACTATGGCGACTTTGCTCTTCTTAGACATGGGGGTAAAGAAAACAAAAACAAACAACATAAACAAAATAACAGAAAATTGAACACGAAGTAATATATAGAACAAAACTAAGGGAACGCAACACAAAACAAAAGAAGAAACACGAACACAACATAGAAATAAAAACAGTCGGTAAATAAATAAGTGAAAAGAAAGCTTGATAACTTTGAAACAAAAACTAAATAGGTCTCTCTCTCTCACACACACACCCAAACATATAAGCACGCACACACATTAAAAATTTTAAAATATGTAATTAAATATTCTCAAACTGCCCTATTGTTTTTAAATATGTCAGAATCGTGGCAATATGTGGGCTACCCTCAGTCAGTAGTTCGTTCAAGTCATGTGGAATGTTTAAGTAAGCTCGTAATCTGGATTCTGTTAGAACTATTGTTATGTGTTTTTAAAATTATTGTTATTTTTTATTAAAGCTATTTTCATGTTGTATGAAAGTTATTGTGTTATTGTTATGTTATTATGTTACAGCTGTTATTTTTATGTGTTATTACAATTATTGCTATATTTTATTAAAGCAATCTTCATGTTGTGTTAATACTATTATGTTATTGCCACTTATATTACGTTACAACAGTTATTCAAAGATTCTCGAAATATCGGCATAAACTAAGATTTTTCCACCACCATTGACCAAAACTCCAAAGAGAATAACAACACCATATATATATATATATATATATATATATATATATATATAGAGTGAGAGAGAGAGAGAGAGAGAGAGAGAGAGAGAGAGAGTTGGACATTTGGGGAAATTTTCGGAAATCACGTCATGAGTACGTCCTCAATAACTGATTTCCGCTAGGGGAAATCTACTACTAAGGATTTAATACTGGAAGACTACATCTCTTACCCTGGATTTAAAAATCATTAGTTTACGATTTTTTTTAAGACCGGAATACAGCTATAATCAAGCATATATGGTATGGTCTTAAGCAGTACGATACAGATTGAGAATCAAATAATAGTGAAAACAGTAATATCTTCATGCATAAAGCTTATTTAATAATGTTGAGCCTTAATGCCCAGGACTCCTGAAACTTCACTAACTAGGGTGTCTAAAGCATACTTTACAATTCAGCACACTGATGAGTCAGTATGAATTTACAAACCCAAGTTAGTGTCCGGACAACCTCCCTCTGCTACAGAAGACGAAGATTTGAACCAGGAACTTGAAAAGATTAATTAAAATGTGCTCGAACGAACATTCAGTTTTACCGTACTATATTATATATGTATATATATATATATATATATATATATATATATATATATATATTATATTATATTACAGTCAAATCTCCTTCCTCCTCAAAATATTTTTTTTTTCGAATTTAACATTACGCTTTTGTTTCGTTTTGTTTTTTTTGTTTTTTGGCTTTTATTAATTATTCGTGTTCTTTTTCTATTTCCTTTTCATTACTTTTCAGGTTCAATAATTGTCTCTGTTTTATCAGATTTCCCTTAAGGGAAATCAGCTATTGAGGTCGTAGTCATGATGCGAGTTTCGAAAAATTTCTTCAAATGTCCATCGATCCTACCCAGGAGATGACGAAAATGAGGTCCGTTCAAAATTATATATATATATATATATATATATATATATATATATATATATATATATATGTCTGTTAACGCTCTAGCGGTCGCAATTTTTGTTTGATCGTTACCAAACTCGGAATTTAATCGTTTTATGTAAAAAGGAAGATCAAGTTCGTTAATGGCTGAAATCGGACCAGTGTGAGGGGGGGATTTTTGAAAATTCAAAATATCTCCGTTATTATGCGTCGGATCGAAAAATTGTATAGAATAAATCTTATTGCAAATTAATTTACAATAAATATTGTTCTATACATTTATTCTGTATCTTGAATATTAACCGAGATATTTGCATTTGTATTCTGCGTGTGGTCACCAGTAGGCTATGTTCGGACTTTCCGCCGAGAGCTCTGGTGGGCGTTTCCTTAACTATTCGTCCCTCGTGAATAGGTTTAGAGGTTAGGTTAACTGTTTTTTGGGGCTAGAAACTACTGGGTTATTACGCCCTAAATAATGTTTTAGGTTTAGAGGTTTCTTACTACTACAGTTGTTATTAAGCAGATTTCTCTATTGTAAAACTTCACATGGGAAATCTGCTTAGTTCACGCAGCCCCTGCGTGACGGACTTTTTAATAATATTTATGTAGTTAGTTCTTATTTTATTTTCCAACAGTGATACCGCCCAGCAGCAACTATAAATTTATATTTACTATATTCAACAACTTGGAATATTTTTTACCATTTGGTTTGTGTGATGAAGGACGTAAATCGCTACAAATTTCGTGACACCAAAGAAACAAATAAATAAATCTTCCTGCTAAAGTACAACTATTGTACAAAATATCAACATTTTGATGAGCTAGCCTGTGTTGTTTTGAATGTTGTTAGGTTATTTCAAAATAACCCCTATTAGAGGTGAAAGGTAAGAATCATTTTTTTAAAATAAAATATATTTAGAACAGTTTATTATTTTAGCCTCTTTAATGAACTGTCAATTAATCGTTCACCTTATTAATTTAGAGGACTTCCTTTGCTAAGATTCTCTAGAGTTGGAAAAGTCCAAAAAATAAATTGATTAAATAAATGGAAAAGGATTGCATTTCACAGGCACTCGAGTTGGTGAACAAAGAGAAGAGAGAGTAAAAATTTAATGAAAAAAGGCATTGACGCCTTTAAAACTTTTTGATCACTGAACAATGGGATTGAATTAAAGTACATTGGTTATGTAAAGGAACCATCCAAATGGCAGAAAAAGTCTGTCACGCAGGGGCTGCGTAGACAAAGCAGATTTCCCTCATGAAGTTCAACAATAGATAAATCTACATACAATAAGTGAATAAATACAAACGATAATAAGGAACCTCCCGACGGGAAGCTTCTGAAATTTAAACAAACAGTTCTGCCAAGTTCTTGCCTTAAAAGAAAAATAATTACTGAAATATATCAGAATATAACATAATAATTTTATTATACTATATCTAGTACTGTAATTTATAATGACTCAGAATGATTTTTATATCAATCAATCAAATTTAAGTAGTCCAAAAACTTAAGGCGGGGGGGGGGTCTCCAGATCATATTTGCATGTATCTCGTATAATAAAGGTCTCTTGAAATCAATATTAGATATTTAAGCTGGATTAATGCCCTAACAACGCCTTAACTCGCCCGGCCAACCTGAGCCCCCTTAATTTATTTTAACTGAGGATAAAAAGTTAAAGTTTATAAAAACTTCTATTGGAAGCTTACTATTATTTATAATTTAATTGAAATTCAATAGAAGGGGTTTTTCTTAGAAAATAAATTTATTTCATTACAATTTTAGAAAAAGTCTGACAGATTGAAGCTGTCATCTTTTAAGTGTCTTGTTGAGAAAAATAAATGTTAAGACGCGTCTGTTTTTTTCTTGGAAATTTTGAAATAAAAGTCATTCTATTGTCATTCACTGGTATGCGTCAACCCTGCTCATGTTTCAAACTAATATTAAGGATATTTTTAATTAATAAAAAAGTTCACAATGACTGATAATTTAACTTGTCTCAAAATTATTACTCTGCCAAAATTATCGTGAGAGAAGAAGCAGACAGCTGGCCGAGGATACAATGCTCACGTGTGATTACCCAGTCAGGAGCAAATGTAGTTTTAACATGCAACAGTCATAATGATAATTCACGCCATCTCACTTCGGCGAGTTCCATGAAACAAACCCGAATATGCATTAATCCTGAAATTGTATGGAAACATTGGTTATTCAAGATTTTCTTATGCAAACTAAGTATTTGACGGATTTCATAGATAAAATAGTTAGTAAAATAGATGTTCTCATTGCAGCAATGTTTATTGGATTTTTAGCAGAATTCCCTTAAGGAAAATCAGCTATTGAGGTCGTACTCATGACGCGATTTTCGAAAAATGTCTTCAAATACCCATCGATCCTACTCAGGAGATGACGAAGATGAGGTCCATTCAAAACTATATACATAATATTTCTATATATTTGTCTGTTAACGCTCCAGTGGTCACAATTTTTGTTTTTTCGTTGCCAAACTCGATATTAAAACGTTTTATATAAAAAGACAGATCAAGTTCGTTCGGACGAGTGGGAGGGGGGGGGGTTTAGATTTTTGAAAATTCGAAATATCTCCGTTACTATACATCGGATCGAAAAATTGTATAGAACCAATCTCAAAGCAAGTTAAATGTTCTATAAATATTGTTATATACATTTCTTCCCTATCTTGAATATTAACCGAGATATTTGCATTTTTTAAGTGTAATGGAGGAGCTATGGTCGCTTCTATTCGTTACCGCCGAAAACTAGTTCGGCCGTTTCCGTAACTGTTCGGTGCTTGTATGGAGACTTCTCTATTGTAAAACTTCACGTGGGAAGTCTCCTTAGTTTAAGCAGCCCCTGCGTGACGGACTTTTAGTATATTCAATACTTTGACGTTTCATTTAAAGCTCAACTTCTTTAAGGCCCCATACCGGGCAAAAAAAATAACCCTTAGAAAGGGGTTGTAATGTGCAATTGTAAATAACTCACATCATGTCATTATATGTACATGCTACAAATTTTACATAATCATTATTGTTTAAAAGCAATGACTTATAATTGCTTTTTTAAATATTTTCACCTTGACTTAATCTATATATATATATATATATAAAATTGTAACCTCTGTCTGTACATTGATTTTTTTCTCGAAATTCCACGATAACTTTTCGTTTCACATGTCATAGACACCATAACTGCATTTTAGCAGATTTCCCTTAGGGGAAATCAGCTATTGAGGTCGTACTCATGACGCGAGTTCCGAAAAATTTCTTCAAATGTCCATCGACCCTACACAGGAGATGACGAAAATGAGGTCCGTTCAAAATTGTATATATATATATATATATATATATATATATATATATTTGTCTGTTAACGCTCTAGCGGTCGCAATTTTTGTTTGATCGTTACCAAACGCGGAATTTAATCGTTTTATGTAAAAAGGAAGATCAAGTTCGTTAATGGCTGAAATCGGTCCAGTGGGAGGAGGGGGGTTTAGAGGGGGGATTTTCGGAAAATTCGAAATATCTCCGTTATTATGCGTCGAATCAAAAAATTGTATAGAATCAATCTTATTGCAAATTACATTTACTATAAATATTGTAGAATACTATACATGTATTCCCTATCTTGAATATTAACCGAGATATTTGCATTTTTATTAAATTTCGGCCGATAACGGATTTTCGTTTCACATGTCGTAGACACCATAACTGCATTTTGTTTCTTTAGTGTCTGTTTGTTTGTTTGTTACCTTTTTCATAAACGGCTGAACCGAATTTTATGAAACTTGGTATGTATATTACTACTAGCCCAACTTAGACTTTAGGCTATATGAATATTCTCTAAGACAAACAGGAGTGGGGCTTATAAGGGAGGCCTGAAATTAAAAATAGCGATATTTCGTTTCCTATTGCTTTTTCAGTAAATATGCACATAACAAAAGTTGTTTATTTTGTAATTTAGAGTAACCTCTGTTATATGAACTTTTGCCGTATACGGAAGTATAAATGAGTTATACGTTAAAAGCTATAGCGGGAGTCCACAATATTATTTGGCACAAAAAACTCAACCGAACTAAACCAAACTCGGTATGTGAATTAGTACTAATGCCTTCCTTATAATAAGCTATACTAACAGGGACGGGCAGGAGTGGGGGTTATAAGGGAAGCCTGAAATTCAAAATAGTGATATTTCGTCTCCTATTGGTTTTTCGGCAAATATGCACATAACAAAAGTTATTTATCTTGTTATTTAGAGAAATTTGCTCATCAATTCTTTTCAATATGAACTACCAGGTACCTCACCTGGAAAAATTAATTCAAATTATAATATATTATTATAATATTTTGTCCTTAATAATTTAAATCTATGCATAATGCCCAGGAAACGGGAAATATGACAATATGGAGGACAGTAAAGTCTTACATAAAAAACTAATTTTATTATTAACAAGTCAACAGAAACAACGGGTATTTACCCTTGGGGAAGGGTAAATGTCAAAATATTGTGCAAAGTAAAGCCTTGCCAAAAAAGTACCATCACCATCCAGCCTCAAATGAATTCCCGGGCGAAGCCGGGTATCTGAGCTATTATATATATATATATATATATATATATATATATATATATATGGATGAACACAATAACTATAGCACTGTTTCTTCCACAATAACTAACTTATTTTTTTCTCTACCACTTTTTACACTCTGAGTCCCTGGAAGAAATAAATATTTACAATTAACCAAACTATGGTGGAAGATCAACAAAAATGAAAAGCCTCTAATGGTTATTAAACCTTTTTTTCTACAAGTTTCGCGTCTTCGTAATACCTCATCAGAATAAAATATAATATAAAGAGGTAACTAAACTAGCGGCTACGTCGTTATACCACTAGCCGTGTCAGGCAGAGATTGGCCAAAATATGACTGCTCAAGTTTAGCGGCGTTAGTTTAATTACTTCATAACATTGTTACGTTAATTACAAAAATAATGAACGTTGATTAATATAGTTCTTTTGAATTGCAAAAGCGTTTTTGTCACTGCACAGTTCATTGACAATGCATTACACACTTTGTAAATTATTCTTCACTGCTACTCACAATATGCACCGATTACTTTACTTCTTATTGCACAGTACAATAACTCACGATCAGGGAAGTTCACAAGACACGATACTGCACTATCCTTCACATAAAACTCGACACCGCACTGATCTTTACATAAACACAGCACTGCACTGTTTACTAAAGCTGCCCTGAACTAACTAACTGTAGAGCGAGCTGAGTCGCTTTTAAAGACGGCCGTAGAGTTAAAAAAAAAAGGTCGAGACCGGTATAGGTCCTAGATGGGCGCCGCCTTGAACATTCTTCATCGGTTCTGTAGGATCTCCAGGTTGCCTTCATAATACTTCTTAAATACGTGATTAACACTTCGTAATTTTTCACGTACGCAGTTTTCTCAACAATATTATATTTTCTCCTGATGAGGTGTAATCTGGACGCGAAACTAGTCGAGAAATAAAAATGGTTTACTTCGAGAGCAAAAAGCGTCCAATCTTTCCTAAATTTTCAACAAAAAAAATAAATTATGAATTGCTTTCTTCTCTCCAAGTACACAATATTCCTCACTTCTAACAACACTGCGATGGAAAAAAAAATGTTTCAATTACCATTTGAGCTTTTTTTCACTTTTGTTGACCTTCCGCCATAGTTCGATGGTTAATTGAACATTAACAGCTCATGTTTTCACAATTAATTTTTTATATTATTAGGGGTTCGGGCTTCTTTATACACCACTCCTTCTCGATTGATTTTCACTTTAAGCTATACTATCAATAAACGTATCATGGTCAACAGGTGGGAAATCAGCTTTGTTTATGAGTGACGGATATTTTTATTTCTTAAATTATTTTTTGTATGAATCAAAAATTGTCATAACCTCTGAGCAAGAATGAAGCCTCACTTCCTTTTAGATGAGGAGGTATAGTCATTATAATTATTCAGGTTTTATGTCAGGAAATTGGTCATATATGTCCGATAATTACTCACAATTATTTATTTTTCTTTTGAAGGGTTCGATGAACATTTTACAACAGTTTCTTAGCGAAATAATAACATTATTTTCCTGTCAGCACCCCATTTAGTGTGACTTAGGATTCTCAAAAGATGTAAGGATTTTCTACATTTGTTGTCAATATCCTTCAAGTGGGGTATGCATGTTACAAGGACCGATAACCCTATATGCAAATACTGCAACAAACACCTTTCGATAAATCACATATTGACAGACTGTATCCAACGAAAAACCTTCACATACCTGAATATGTGGTTATGAGTAGATTTGGCCTTTATTGTGGCTGTCATCTATCAAAAGTTATCTCATAGGAATTTTTATGTTATATCGTTTTTTGGTAGTTGCTTAGATGTCGTAGCCTCAAAATACTCATGTGATAATTGGGTGTGACATATTCTAACTCCAGAGAGTCTTCTTTTAAGAGATATCTTCTTTTCAATAACTGCTGAAACCCGATGGCTGCATGCAAATTATGTATTTTATAGTTAGTAACTTATTGTCCGTGGTTGTGTTGTCTAGTTTGTATGAATCTTTCATTTGTGAATGTTTTTCTTCCTAAATCCCTTCGGCGTTCATTAGCAACGCATTACTATTTCGTCTCTGTAATAATCTCCCAGCTCATATATATGACAGAACTATTAACTTACAGGAGCCAATAAATTCCACAAATACTAACATATCTAAAACATATAAACATTTACAAAAACATATAGCACTAAACAGAATAGGTCTTCAGCATACTTAAAAATTCCGTCACGCAGGGGCTGCGTAAACTAAGATTTCCCACGTGAAGTTTTACAATAGGGAAATCTGCCTAATAACAACTGTAGTAGTAAGAAACCTCTAAACCTAAAACATTATTTAGGGCGTAACAACCCAGTAGTTTTTAGCCCCAAAAAACAGTTGACCTAACCTCTAAACCTATTCACGAGGGGCGAAGTTATAGAAACGGCCGCCAGAGCTCTCGCCGGAAAGTTCGAACATAGCCTACCTGTGACCAGTATCACGCAGAATACAAATGCAAATATCTCGGTTAATATTCAAGATACAGAATAAATGAATAGAACAATATTTATAGTAAATTTAATTTGCAATAAGATTTATTCTATACAATTTTTCGATCCGACGCATAATAACGGAGATATTTTGAATTTTCAAAAATCCCCCCTCTAAACCCCCCCTCCCACTGGTCCGATTTCAGCCATTAACGAACTTAGTCTTCCTTTTTACATAAAACGATTAAATTCCGAGTTTAGTAACGATCAAACAAAAATTGCGACTAGCGGTTAACAGACAAATATATATATATATATATATATATATATATATATATATATATAGAAAGTCCGTCACGCAGGGGCTGCGTAAACTAAGCAGATTTCCCACGTGGAGTTTTACAATAGAGAAATCTGCCTAATAACAACTGTAATAGAAAGAAACCTCTAAACCTAAAACATTATTTATGGCGTAATAACCCAGTAGTTTCTAGCCCCGAAACACAGTTAACCTAACCTCTAAACCTATTCACGAGGGACGGATATTTATGGAAAAGGCCGCCAGAGCTCTCGGCGGAAATTCCGAACATAGCCTACTGGTACCACACGCAGAATACAAATGCAAATATCTCGGTTAATATTCAAGATACAGAATAAATGTAAGAACAATATTTATAGCAAATTTAATTTGCAATAAGATTGATTCTGTACTATTTTTCGATCCGACGAATAGTAACGGAGATATTTCGAACTTTCGGAAATCCTCCCCTTTAAACCCCCCCTCCCCGTGGTCCGATTTCAGCCGTTAACGAACTTGATCTTTCTTTTGACATAAAACGACTAAATATCGAGTTTGGTAACGATCAAACAAAAATTGCGACCGCTAGAGCGGTAACAGACAAATAGATAGATAGATAGATAGATAGATAGATATATATACAGTTTTGAACGGACCTCATTTTCGTCATCTACTAGGTAGGATCGATGGACATTTGAAGAAAAATTTCGAAAATTCCGTCATGAGTACAACCTCAATAGCTGATTTCCCTTAAGGGAAATCTGCTAATATATATATATAATTTTGAACGGACCTCATTTTCGTCATCTCCTGGGTAGGATCGATGGACATTTGAAGAAATTTTTCGAAAATCGCGTCATGAGTACGACCTCAATAGCTGATTTCCCTTAAGGGAAATCTGCTAAAAGATTTAAAAGGGTTAACTTTTATTATATTCTTTAGACGAAGCACGGATATGAAAAACAATCAGCTATTAAAGAAATATTTTCCGTAATATAAAAATAAAGTACAACAAAGATAAGTGCATGAGGGAGTAAATATATTATTTTAATTATGCCTATAACCATCGCTGTGGAGCACAAACCAAATAAATAAATATTAAAGCTTTGCTAATGCATTCTTCATACTTTATAGGTGCTGTAAAATATAGAAGTTAATCGAATTTGAGAGAATAGTTAGAGTTGTAATAAACAGAGTAAAGAGTTAGAGCCTGAAAATGCCTTAACTCCTGTGCCTGTGTTTAAGGGACTTGAGGCACATCTAAACTTTGTCTACTCTAAATGCTATTAGTTATAAATACCCATTACAGAACTCGGTGGCTAGAAGTTTGCAGGATGTGCCAACGGGACAGCCAGGGTGACAACGCCCCTTGTTGCACATTGCTCCCAACTACCCTCTCCTTACCACTAATTAGTTTTGATATATTTATTCAGTTAGTCAACCAAAACCACTACAACCGCGATTAATTGTACGGATCAGTAAAGACAACATAAACAGAATCGAAATCTACGCTGACCTCTTAATTCCAGAAACATTTCAAGCTAAATTGACTCCTTGAACGTAAAAAAATCCGTCCAAAATAATCAGATTTGTCACCTGATGGTATGACACACTATTGATCTCTTCTCGCTCTATTTTTAAGTGAATCTCCGGAAAGTAGAAGTGGGGGTGTACTATAACAGAGCACAATTACAAAAACTGAACAATTCGCTAAATATTTATTAGTATTACTAGTAAATTATATAGTTAACGTTATATCAAATAGTATTAGAAAAAAGTCCGTCACTCAAGGGCTGCGTTAACTAAGCAGATTTCCTACGTGCGCCACATATTCGCATTTATTTCAAAGAGAACAATATTTGGTATTTAAGCTTCATAAATTCATAAAGCGCTTCATAACATAATAGAATATTGTTAATATGGGATGAGTAAGATTGGGGCTTTAATGAAGGCCTAAAACTAAAAAATACAAATATCTCAGTTAATAATCAAGATAGTGAAAAAATGTACATAATAACATGCACATACAGAACATTACATTTGCATCAAGATTGGTTCTATACTATAATTTTTCGGTTAATAACGGAGATATTAAGAATTTTCGAAACTCTCCCCCTCTAAACCCCCCTCCCTCTGGTCCGATTTCAGCCGTCAACGAACTTTGTTTTTGTATAAAACGATTATAACCTATATCAAGTTTGGTAACGATAAGACAAAAATTGCGACCGCTAGAGCGGTAACAGACAAATATATATATATATATATATATATATATATATATATATATATATATATATATATATATATATATATATATACAGTTTTGAACAGACCTCATTTTCGTCATCTCCTGGGTAGGATCGATGGACATTTGAAGAAAATTTCGAAAATTGCGCCATGAGTACGACCTCAATAGCTGATTTCCTTAAAGGGAAATTGCTAATAAAATATTAACTTGCTTTCTTGTAGATACAAAATTATCATATGCTCCTTCGAATAGACTTTATACGGTCAACACTTGATGAGTTAACATGTAAATAGTGTAAGTCATTTTGGATTTGTTAGTTCATATTTATTTCTAAACAACCACTATTAGAAGTATAAGGTAAGAATCTGTATATCTTTTTAATTTAATTTCTTTATCACTATTATGTGAGTGTTGAACATATCATTAATAAACTGTCAATTAAATGCCTCGCCTCAGTCATTTACCAGGATACCTTCATAACGATACTCTCGGGATGGAAAAGTTAAGAAAAAAAAAAAAGAAAAAGGAAATGAATAAATAAATGGAAAAAAGGCTGCATCTCACAGGCGCTTGTGGTACGTGAACAAAGGGAAGAGACAGATCGAAAATCCCATGGAAGTTAAATTGAAAAAGATTTTAATACCTGTAAAACTCCTTGAACAAACGACATGGAAAGGGGTTTTGGAAGGCAATCTTCCAAATCACAGAAAAACAGATGAAAAAGGATTTAAGTGAAAAGATTGGAGAAACAAAAAAAAATTAAAAAGTAACAAAAAAATATCAGGTAGGAATCTAGTTAAACTAAGACAATTTCTCAATTAATTAAATAGACAATTAAGACAAACAACCGTTAATTATGGTAATGTATCCCAATATTTTTTATAAGGTTTTTTCGAGAAAAAAGGCTCGACAAATTCTTCATTTGATTGTATTTGGCAAAATAAAGAAAAGGCAGACTGAAACGAGCAGTAGACTCCGACAAAATTGATGGGTAAGCGAGAAAAAAATCACGTTTCAGGTGGTATTTTGTAAAAACATATGATTTTTCAAAGAAAATAATGTATGTTTTTTGTAGTTTTTTTTTAAACGCCGATCGATACAGCCGTCGTTACCCAGGATGTGTATAGTCTAAGATGTGTTACCCTCAATGACTCTTATCTCAACCATGTAATCAAAGTTTGAATTTTACAAGTACATTTCCCTTGAGTAATGTGGGGATGGAGATATTTTAATTTTCAACCCCAACTCCCTTTAAACAGGCACTATTCCACCCCCGATTGCAGCCATTAATTAATATGATCTTTAGTGTAAGGATACACTGAAATATCTAGTATGGTTTAGAAGAAATAAATATTTTCATTTCTCTACCGCTATTAGCACTCCAATACACGCGCGTCATCTCACAGATGACCAGTTCTGTTTTTTCGTCATAAGTTTGATGGAGGGAGGGGAGCCTGGTCCCCCGCCCTAGTATTCCTCAAGCTCGTCTAGCTCGACAGTTCTGTTGCCGGTGAGCGTGCGTCCAGTGCAGTTTGCGCGTGTTTTGGCCGAGAGAATCTCACAGATGACACGCGTGTAAAAATGTAAGTTTTTCATGATGCCCGATTTCGATGTGGCTGGTATCAACGGCCAAGTCATCAGTCTGGGGAACGGACAAAACGTACCAACTCGACGACTTTTCCTTCTGGAACTGGGGAATGAACTCATCAGAGATCAGTTGATTATGCGAGTGCAGCTCAGCAATTTGTCACGCACCATGACCTCACGTCTTCGAGAACTCCTTCCCAATGATCAAATACCACCACGAGCTTCAAGCAACTCAGCAGCTACTGATGCTGGTGGACGCCAGCGCTGAGGATTTTGCTTGGAAAATAAAACAAAACGATACACCAAATATTCTTGCAAGGAATGTGGCCAATATTTATGTCTGCAACACTGTGCCTTTTCTTGTGCTGATGGATGTAACGTGGGTGTGGGTAATGAAAGTGATTCAGAGTGAAATTTAAGTTTAATTTTTTAAAAGCAAAGGTTCTTGGTTTCCTTTAGATTTTTTTTTTTTTTTTTTTTGGACATTTCCATTTGTTTGAGTAACTTTCCAAGTTCTAGAAATGAGGCTCAATTGTCAATGTGTTTACACATTTTACATTATTATTATGTTCTCTGAAACTATCTTACAAGACTGATAAGAGTTAGGGTACTAGTTGATTTACCTTTTGCAAGCCAGTAATAAGGAATAAAATTGAAACTAAGCTACCGTGGCAACTGTGTTACAAAAATTTAACATTTTTGAAGATTTATATGCAGATATGTTTTTTCAAATACAAATTTATGAACATTTATGAACTTTTTCATTTATCTATGCACCATTATTCCTGCAAAATTGGGAAAAAACAATTATATTATTCACTTTTGACAAAGTGAACAGTCATCTGGCTGATGACATGCGTGTATTTATGTCTCACTAGGGGGCGCGTGTATTGGAGTTTATTCTGTATCTTGAATATTAACCGAGATATTTGGATTTGTATTGTATGTGTGGTCGGCAAGAGTCGGCTATGTTCCGGACTATCCGCCGAGAGCTAGCGCGGCCGTTTCAGCAACTATTCGTCCCTCGTGAATGGGTCTAGAGATACCGTACTACTACTGTTATTATTAGGCAGGTTCCTCTATTGTAAAACTTCACGTGGGAAATCTGCATAGTTTTCGCTGCTCCTGCGTGACGGACTTTTTTATTTTACGTCCACATTATGCTACTAGGCTAATCGGGACGGGTTATCTACAGGTTACCATCCTTTTATAGCCAGGGTGGGACTAAGGAGTTTATTTAATGAGTTCGTCATTAAATAAATGTCTATTGCCCAGGGCGGGAATCGAACCCGCCACTCTAGGTCTGCCATGGGAGATTAGGACCAACGCCCCTAACTCGCACGGCCAACCCGAGCCCCGAGCCTTGACCTTTAGATTATCATGAAACGCGGATATATCGAGATTGAATACGATCAAACAAGAATTGCAAACGTTAAAGCGGTTACAGACAAGTTATATATATATATATATATATATAATTCTGAATAGGCCTCATTTAATATAGGTAGGATGGATGGACATTTGAAGAATTTTTAAACAAAAATCGCGTCATGAGTACGACCTCAATAGCTGATTTCCCTTCCGAAAGCTGATAAAAAATAGGTATACTAATAAAGTGCAGTTACTCAACTGAAACTTGTTAAGGATGCGTTCGAGGAGTAATCGCTTCAGTCGACCCTCTACAGATCTACAGGCTACTTTAAAAAGTAAGGCAAGTTAGGAAACGACTCACCGAGGAAAACCTGCCTGCTTACTCCTCTCTTGGAGATAATTTTAAAAAGTTTTTTTTTTTTTTTTTTTTTTTTTTTGAATAACTTTCTCATGATTCACAATAATAAGATATAATAAAAAGAGCGAAAGAATGCGATAAAAAGAGGATGAGAAAGGGATGATATTCCGTCTTGTCCTCTCTGCACATGAATGGTAGTGTTACAAAAGCGTAAAGTTTAAGTAAGTTGAAAAGTTTTCTCAGAACTCGTGACCAACTTCCTTCAAGATTGCGTCCAATGTAATGCAATGGAAAAATCGAAGCTGCGTATATTTCCATCCCAAAGAATTACTTCTTTTTTTTTCTTTTTTTTTTTTCTAGAACTTCCCATTTTTATATTCTTATTTATTTTCATCGCCAGATTACCTTTCTAACTTTTAAAGTTCCTCCCCTTCGATTTTTTATAAAACTATAATTTACTAATATTATGTTTTGTTCACTTACTCTTATATTAATCCAGATATTTTTTTTTTCAGCCCTGAGAAACCCCTCTTCCTTATTAGCAGATTTCCCTTAAAGCTCTTATTGAGGTTGTACTCATGACGTGATTATCGACAATTTTCTTCAAATGTCCATCAATTCTGCTTAGAAATTGACGAAAATTAGATCCATTCAAAATTATATATATACAGGATGGGGCAGAATGGACTCCCTGATTTGAAGGATGAATTGTGAAAGAACAAATAAAGATAACCTCAAAACGTTTTTATTTCCCAAAACTACATTCAATGTCATTTTATTCTCATTTGGTCATCCAGGTGACGACCTTGGCGAGCGATGCACATGCTGAGTCGTTCAAAAAAGTTTCCGAAAACTCTTCTCAGCATATCTTCTAATATTCCAGCGAGGATATCTGTAATTGCCTCCTTAAGGGCTTCCAAGGTCCTTGGTGGAACTTTTAAACCTCAGCTTTGAGATAACCCCCAAAGAAAAAAATCGCGTGGATCCGGAGAGCAAGGGGCCATGGAACATCGCCACGTAAGGAGATCAGCCGGCCGGGAAACAGTCTTAGCAGGATTTGCCCTCTGCGACGCCACTACACTATCATTGTTTTTAATAAAAGTTTCAACGACAAAGCCTCTATGCTCACCAGACCACTGTATGGCGACTACTGAAATGAAAATGGCATCGTTTCCCCGACCTAACGCCACTATCCCCACTCTGCTAACCCACCTGCGCGCTCTACAGTGAGTGTTTGAAACTAGGGATTCCATTCTGCCCCACCCTGTATAGATAGTTATATGCAATAACATGCATGCTACCCAGAACAATCTTCTCAATTTAACTTACTAACCCTACCTGACGTACGTTTACAAATACTTCAAATAACATTAAATTGAATAGTAAAAATGTTGGGATAGAAAAAGAGAAAATCATCTGCGAGAAATAAAGGCTTGTATAAGCGAGTGGTATCCAGCAGACGTGATAATGGACGAGACGAAGATGTACTATCTAGGCTTAGGATAGGGCACTCACATTTAACGCACTCATACCTCATGACGAGAACAGAAAGACCTCTCTGCAGAACATACCACGAACGATTAACCATTAAACACATGTACAAACTTCATACAGACAGGAGACAACATACTAAATTATCATAAAAAAAATTAATTTGTTTCACAAATTACTTCTACAACTTTTTATTTGGACATAGCGGGAAATAGAATATAATTTTCAACAATTTTAAATAATATAAATATTCTAGAATATATCGATAATTTATTTTCTAAAACTATTTTAAATTGTTTGGTTTATTACTAGTGTTAATGCTTATTTGGGCTCAGGTTAGCCGTGTGAGTTGAGGTGTTGCTTTTAATTCACATGTTAAACCGAGAGTGGTGACTTCGATTCTTGCCTGAGCAATAGACATTTATTTAGTGACGGGCCCATCGCACAGTAAATCTAGAGTGGTGACTTCGATTCCTGTCTGGAAAATAGGAATTTATTTAGTGACGGACTCATCGCACAGTAAACCTACTGTGGCGAACTCGATCCCTGCCTGGAAAATTGGAATTTATTTAGTGGCGGGCTCATCCCACAGTAAACCTAGAGTGCCAGGGAAATAGGAATTTATTTATTGACGGACCCATCGCACGGTAAACCTAGAGTGGTGACTTCGATTCCTGTCTGGAAAATAGGAATTTATTTATTGACGGACCCATCGCACGGTAAACCTAGAGTGGTGACTTCGATTCTTGCCTGAGCAATAGAAATTTATTTAGTGACGGGCTCATCGCACAGTAAACCTACTGTGGCGAACTCGATCCCTGCCTGGAAAATTGGAATTTATTTATTGACGGACTCATCGCACTGTAAACCTAGAGTGGTGACTTCGATTCCTGTCTGGAAAATAGGAATTTATTTATTGACGGACCCATCGCACGGTAAACCTAGAGTGGTGACTGGGATTCCTGTCTGGAAAATAGGAATTTATTTAGTGACGGGCTCATCGCACGGTAAACCTAGAGTGGCGAAGTCCATTCCCGCCTGGGAAAAAGGAATTTATTTAGTGACGGACTCATCGCACGGTAAACCTAGAGTGGCGAGTTCGATCCCTGCCTGGAAAATAGGAATTTATTTAGTGACGGACTCATCGCACGGTAAACCTAGAGCGGCGAGTTCCATTCCCGACTGTGAAATATGTATTTATTTAGTGACGGACTCATCGTTTGGTAAACCTAGAGCGGCGAGTTCCATTCCCGCCTGGGAAAAAGGAATGTATTTAGTGACGGACTCATCGCTCAGTAAACCTAGAGTGGCGAGGTCCATTCCCGCCTGGGAAAAAGGAATGTATTTAGTGACGGACTCATCGCTCAGTAAACCTAGAGTGGCGAGGTCCATTCCCGCCTGGGAAAAAGGAATTTATTTAGCGACGAACTCATTAGATATAATCCTTAGTCCCACCTTGGCTAGAAAATAGTGTTAACCTGTAGATAGCCCATCGCAATTAGCAATAGTACCAAAAAGTGGGCGTTTATAAATAATAATAATGCTTATTTGTGGTGTTTATTACTTCTTATTAATGTTCATTTGTTGTCTTTATTACTTGTATTTAATGTTTATTTATTGTGTTTATTTTTTTTGTTCTGTTAATTATTTGATTTGATTTTGTTTTTATTTTACATAGTTGAAGTTTGAACCAAATCTCCTAGTTGCTGGTGCTTATAAATAAATAAATTATATGCTTAAAATAAAGTTCAACATTATTTTGACCATTTCACTAGATAATGAAATCGTGTTCTTAAACGAGCACGCTTAGGTGGATTTAGTTTTTGAAGCTCAATCAAGCGTTGAGTAAAAGGTTCGTATGCAGAAGTTGGATGCTCCGAGCTACTTTCAATCATGTCTCTTCTGCTAGGGGTGATTATACTCCTAATCAACTTGAATCAGTTGTATAGTACTGATAGCCTCAGCAGATTTCCTCTCCATTTGGCCTAACGCATTATATCGGCTGAGGCCCGATGAACTAAACTCCTGCTCAACTCCAACTCAGCAATATCCATGATATCCCTTCGCCAAGTTGTTTCTATCAGCCGCCCCCCCCCCCTCATTAGGAATTCAATCAGATGAGTCCATTAATAGTCCACGATCCCTGACGTCACGCCCAACAACAAACTGCAATAAACAGTCAATTAATACTTACAATAATTGGATTACAATCATTTTATCATTGGTTGATTATAACAAACATTTTCCATACACACACACACACCCAAATCCAAAGGAAAGTCGAGGTAACAACATGAAAAGTATTCCCGAAGGAACTCTTTGTTATGTCAAGAAGTTTAGACGTCGTTAAGAACATACGGGTATTCTAAGAAATTTTTCCAACACTCATTAAAAACTTTTATTCATAAATTCATGTTTACGGGTGGTATGAAAGTTTAATTTACATACGGAGATTCTGGATTTATTTCACTGAATGCTCCTATTCGGCCTAGCAAAAAATTATTATTCCATTTTGGGTAAACATTTAAATATTTATACAAATGCCACTGGTGAGGTAAGACTTTTTATTAGTTGGAAAACGGTGAACTTGATTAGATAAAAAAATATAGCGCAGTTTTATTAACATCCTTTTAGGATGTATTACCTTTAAATGAAAATAAAAATGTTATGCACTTCGTTTAAAATAATTTCTTTTTAAAATGGTATACGATATCTCTGTACGAATGAATCACATAGAATACTGGCACTGAATATAATTTATAGATAATTTTCTTATATACAAAAGAAAACGCAATAAATAAATATTTTGAATCTCTTATACGAAAGGAGAAATTGGAACATTTTGTTTCTCCGTTCCCAAAAAACCCTTCTACTGCCGTAGTCGATTTGGTTCATGAAGGGACGGACACATCAACACATTACGAAAATCCTAAGCATGAGTTTTCATTGATCTACAATTAGCTCTTTTAGCAGATTTCTCTACAGGGAAATCAGTAATTGAGGTTTTTCTCATGACCAGATTTTCGAAAATGTACTCAAATCTCGATACAAGTAGACAAGAAAAATGGTGTTTTATATATATATATATATATATATATATATATATATATATATGTCTGTTACCGCTCTAGCGGTCGATATTGTTATTCTTCGTTACCAAACTCGATATATAAAAAGTCCGTCACGCAGGGGCTGCGTAAACTAAGCAGATTTCCCACGTGAAGTTATACAATAGAGAAATTTCAGAATAGCGAGCCGAACAGTTATGAAAACGGCTTCTTGACGGAAACTCACGACTAGACCCGAAATTAGCCGTTCTCATCTCAGAAGCTGAAAACAGAAAAATGCAAATATCTCGGTTAATATTCAAGATACGGAATAAATATATATAACACTATTTATAGTAAATTAAATTTGCAATAAGATTGATTCTATATAATTTTTCGATCCGACGTATAGTAACGGAGATATTTCGAATTTTCGAAAATCCTCCCCTCTAAACCCCCCCCCTCCCACTGGTCCGATTTCAGCCATTAACGAACTTGATCTTTATTTTTACATGAAACGTTTAAATATCGAGTTTGGTAACGATCAAACGAAAATTGCGACCGCTAGAGCGTTAACAGACAAATATATATATATATATATATATATATATATATATATATATATATATCATTTTGAACGGATCGATGGACATTTGAAGAAATTTTCCGAAATTCGCGTCGTGAGTACGACCTCAATAGCTGATTTCCCTTCCTTTGGACTTATAGATGTAGATGTGCGATATTACAAGGGCTGTTCATAATAAAATAAAGAGTTAATAGAGCAGGGAAAAAGGGATTATCTCCACTTTATTTAAAGAGATTAGCTATAATGTATTTAGGATTACTCCCATATAAGAAATATATGTGATTATGATAATGCTGAAGGCTGGGATGATTGCGAGATTGAGAAGGTAATTATGATTATTGGAAGAGGAAGGGTTATAATGAGAGCAGGCTATTCTCCGATCGACCACTACCAACCCCATAATCCCTTCGCACCCCTTCACAAAAATTCCCTCCCATTTCCCCTCTCCTATCATCCCCTTCCCGATAAGCCTTAGCCGAGCCCTTATTGTTGGAATTAAGGCGGAGCCCATGCATTAACACTATTGGTTCCCTTTATCTACCGCTGCTTACCTTGTGTCTGATTGCTGTCGTTTAATGTCAGTTTATCACGTCAAGGGAGTTCCCGGTCGATACGAGCTTCGACATTTATTGGTGAAAGGCATCGTTTCCCCCCAAGGGCTGTGCAAGATGAGCAGATTTCCTAACAGCAAATCATATAACAAGCTGACCACCCAACAAATCTCTATTTCTTTCTGAACATTATGTTAACAGGAATTGAAATACTAGCTGGAAATGTGGCGCTTTCTGACTCATTTACTCAAAGTAAACGTCAGATGAGTAGAATTGGGAGATCACCAAAGACTCAATACTAAAAAAAAAGTCCGTCACGCAGGGGCTGCGTAAACTAAGTAAATTTCCCATAGGAAGGTTTACAACAGATAAATCTACATACTGGTAACACCACCGTGAATGTTTTTAGATAGATAGATTTTATTGGCTAATATATACATATTTTAGCCTGAGTCTGGCCCATTTAGTGTAAGTAATCTTACTAGTAATATACAAAAAGTATATATATATATATATATATATATATATATAAGAACTAGTGACATAGTATTAACCTACTATATACAATAAAATAATATATTTTACATTTTTTTTTTTATTAAATGTTTTCAGGTACTTAAACTTCTAAAATTCTTTATAATTTAATACGATTAGTACTATTCAACATATGAGTATTTACTTTTGTTTATTTGTTTACTGTGACGCGTTAATTGACTTCGTTGGACATTTATAAACTATGGTGTTTAATTTTCAAGATAATGGTATAAACTAAGTCGTTGCCTAGTTGCATACTGCTGACAGGAATGAGTAAATCAAGTTCAATTTATAAATGTCCTCATTGTGAAGGATATTTTCCAGTGACATTAAGTCATCACTTGTGGCTATAAACTTCTTCAAGTATTGCTCTCTATAATAGCTGTATTCCGAGCATTGCAATAATAAATGTTTTAATCCGTTCATTATAAATTCCTGGCAGCGTTCACAAATTTCTCCGGATTTTATTACTTTCATTTTTTTATTGTGATACAGCTTCAAGTAGTCGTTATTTGAAATTCTAAGTTGACTTACTAATCTTACTTTCTTCATATTCACTTTGAATTTAAGATAATCTTCGGGTTGGGGGCTGGTATAATGACAGACACTTCTATAAAAGGGATTGTATGATGTACTATATACTCTATTGATGTCGGTGAATAATATATGACTTGTTGCTTGTTCCCAAAATTTTATTTTTATTTGCTAGGAAATTTGTTTCACACGAGATATCGGTAAAATACTCTTGCACATTATTTAAATTTGCTATTGCTTTTACTTGTGAGACCCAATTATAGTTTGTATCTTGATTACTGGCATCCAGTGCTATTAGTCTATTGACATTTTCTTGCTATTCTATTTTTGGAGATTGACAATATTTTTATACTGAAATTAAGGATTTTTTTCAACACTTGAACTGTTATGTGGCACCGTCCAGTCTAATCATATAGTTTGGTGTGCATTTCGGCCAAAAATACAAAGATTTGAAAAATGCAAGGTCGGCCGATTCCAGTTGGTCCAAGTAATTTATGCTCCAGATTTCAGAGACATACAGAAGAGTTGATGATATGATTGCTTCAAAAAGTTTAATCTTCGTTTCCCATGTGTCGCTCTTCCCTTTTCGATTTCTTTTACACGTGAGAAGGCGACTGATGCTGTTTATACAAAATGCTCCGTTGCTTTTAGATGCCACCACCGTGAATGTTAAGGGAATAAATACAAACGGTAATAAGAAATCATTCAGTCAATTTACAACTTAAAAATATCTACAACGGGAAGCGTCTGAATTGTAAACAAACAGAGCAGCCAACTTCACAGCGCTGAATAGATAAGTTATTCTAGACAAGGAAAGATGAACATTAATGAAATATATATGAATATAACACATTAATTTTATTGAAAACTATTTACTATAGCTAGTGGAGAAATTTGAAATGAAACAGAATAATTTCTATCTCAATCACTCATATTGTAGTTCAAACGTTTGTTTAAAATAACGTAAATTTCAGTGAGACTTAAGAATCTTATACAACGCGCTCTTAATAAAATAATTTGTATAATTTTACAGACGTCCTTCATTTTGAATGTCAATTGACCGCTGAACAAGGTAACCGAATTAATCACTCAGTAATGTTTTGTTTTTAGCAGATTTCCCTTAAGGGAAACCAGCTATTGAGGTCGTACTCATGACGAGATTTTCGAAAAATTTCTTCAAATGTTCATCGATCCTACTCAGGAGATGTCGAAAATGAGATCCGTTCTAGATCCGAGATATAGTATATATATATATATATATATATATATATATATATATATATTTGTCTGTTAACGCTCTAGCGGTCGCAATTTTTGTTTGATCGTTACGAAACTCGATATTTAACAGTTTTCTGTAAAAAGACAGATCAAGTTCGTTAATGGCTGCAATCGGACTAGAGGGAGGGCGGATTTTCGAAAATTCAAAATATCTCCGTTATTATGCATCGGATCGAAAAATTCTATATAACCAATCTTATTGCAAATTAAATTTACTATAAATATTGTTATATACATTTATTCTCTATCTTGAATATTAACCGATATATTTGAATTTTTATGAAGTCTATGAGACATGTGGTCGGGTATAGTTCGGATTAGATCGGCCATTTTCGTAACTTATCGGCTCAGGTGGAAGCTTCTTCTAACCTTACCTGTCGTTTCTAACCTTACCTTACCTTCTTTACTTTGTGAGATTTATGCAAATACGTTCTGTTCATTCGCCCCCCCCTTCTTTAGTTCTTGGACTACTAAAATTTGAGTTATTAAAATATAAATTATTCTTACAATTCAGAAGCCTTTTCAGTTGGGAATTTATTTTAATTAACTGAAAGATTTCACATTACTGTTTGTATTTAATCACGGCGGCGTTGTGTTACCAGTATGCAGATTTCTCTATTGTAAAACTTCACATGGGAAATCTGCTTAGTTTACGCAGCCCCTGCGTGACGGACTTTTATATTATTAAAAATAAAAATCTTTTTATGTGTTTCGAAAAACCGGCCTTGTACCATCTTTGGTGCTCTGTGACACAACTAACACACATAATGATTCGATAATTTATAACATTTTAAAAAATAGTCTTCTAACAATTGTTAAAAAAAAAAAAACAATTATTTATTAACGTCCACGTTTTGCAACTAAGGCTAATTGGGACGGGTTCTCTACAGGTTACCACCCTTTTCTAGGTAGGGTGGGACTAAGGATATTACTTATTGAATTCCCTCAAAAAATAGTTGTCCTTATAATAGTAAAGTCTATTTTAAAAGTATGAAAAAGGAAAAATTCTAAACATTGTGAAAAATGTTGAATCTAATAATTGGGGAATTTGTTTTACTTTTTTTTTTCTAAAACTAGGTCTTCTTGGTTTATCAGTTCAAAAAAAACTTCTTAGTTGAAGTTGTGTTGAAATTATGACCACCTTTCCAAGCATGAGGTGTTCTTCGTCCATCTTGAAGAGTAGAGAATCTATCAGAACCAAAACAAACTTTCTGAAAACATTAGAAGTGGCCCAGCTGACAGAGCAAAAGCTAAGTTAATGCCTCTGTCGTAGCCAGTAACTCTTCTCATGAATTTTTCACACAGCTGTTGAACAATGTATGAGGCAAGCTTCCAAAGAAAGCTTTTTCTATATTTATACTTATTCAAATATTTATTTTGAATTAAACTTGCAATATCTCCACCAACTTGTGCGCCGTAACCTCACAAAGTTGTCATTTAGAATCAGATGTTTTCCCAACCGCAGACAGAAATCCATTATTCCCAAAATTATATTCACTGATTGTTTTTCAATCCTCTGAGTTATTGGGAATAACCTTTCTGTAATCCTTCGTTTTATATATAGAATAATATAGTTAAAGGTAGCAACAACGTAGCTATTATCCTATTACACAGGAATAATTTTAATTGGTAATTGTAAAACCAACAATGACTGCAATAAGTGAAATATTGTAGACCATATAGGAATGAAGAATAATTTCATCCCGCAATGAACGTCTTTTTAGCAGATTTCCATTAAGGGAAATCAGCTATTGAGGTCGTACTCATGACGCGATTTTCGAAAAATTTCCTCAAATGTCCATCGATCCTACCCAGGAGATGACGAAAATGCATTCGCACAGCATTCTTGTAACTAAAGAAATGTAACATACAGGCTAGTATGTAAATCACATTCAAGTTACAACATTTTTCTACAATGTATAAAATTTTAAAATTAGTAACTATATTTAAAAAGATATAAAAACTAAAAATATATATATATATATATATATATATATATATATATATATATATATATATATATATATATATATATCTTACAATTCATATATATTTTTTATTTGGTTTCACAAAACTTGTAATCCATTAGTTGCTGTTACCTGCCCTATCCACATCTGTCTTCCTTGGGCCATGACTTCATTGTCCATTTCATACATTTTAGATTTTTTGTTATTACCGTCCACTTTGCACTACTAAGGCTATCTACTGATTCCCACCCTTTTAGCAGATTTCCCTTAGGGGAAATCAGCTATTGAGGTCGTACTCATGGTGAAATTTTCGAAATTTTTCTTCAATTGTCCATCGATCCTACCCAGGAGATGACGAAAATGAGGTTCGTTCAAAATTTTATAAATATATATATATTTGTCTATTAACGCTCTAGCGGTCACAATTTTTGTTTGATCGTTACGAAACTCCACATTTAGTCGTTTCGTGTAAAAAGAAAAAGGGATTTTCGAAAATTCGAAATATCTCCGTAACCATGCGTCGGAACAAAAAACGGCATAAAACTAATCTTATTGCAAATTACATTTACAATAAATATTGTTCTATAAATGTATTCTCTATCTTGAATACTAACCGAGATATTTGCATTTTTCAGCCTTAAGCAAACCCCCAATTCTACTCATGTTACATAAACAATACTCTGTTATGTAATAAACCACATTATTCAAAGCTTAAATACCATAAACTGCTATTAAGATATCTTCATTATACGAGATAAATGCAAATATGTTATCATGACCCCCCCCCTTCTTATTAAGTTCTTGGACTACTAAAATTTCATTGATTGAGATAAAAATTATTCTGAGTATAAATTACAGTACTAGATATAGTAAATAGTTAGTAAAACTACTATGTTATATTCTGATACATTTCCGATATTCTTTTGCTTTCCTGTGAGAAGTTGGCACACCTGTTTCTTTCAGTTTCAGACACTTCCCGTCTAGAGGTCTCATACTATCGTTTGTATTTATTCACTTGATGTTGAGGGTGCTATTGTGTTAGCATTATGTAGATTTATCTATTGCTAAACATCGCGAGGGAAATCTGCTTAGTTCCACTCCATTGGTAATATTTTACTTTCATATTGCGGTAAATCGTATGTTTCTTAAAGTTATTTCTTTTCTTGTCTTCCTTCTCCAGTCTCCTAACTCACTATCCCATTTTGAGTCTATTATTCCTCTAAGAACCCGAGATCCGACCTTCATCATAAGTGCCGGTGTCTTGCATCGAAACATTACAACAATCCCTTGAGAGATTTACTCAATTGGGAAAACCAACTGATTTAATCAAAAGTCCGTCACTCAGGGGCTGCGTAAACTAAGCAGATTTCCCACGTGAAGTTATAGAATAGAGAAATCTGCCTAATAATGACAGTAGTAGTAATGGCTCTCTAAACATATTCACGACAGACGAATAGTTACGAAAACGCCCGGACTAGCTCTCGCCGGAAAGTTCCGAACATAGCCGACTCCTGTCGACCACACACACAATACAAATGCAAATATCTCGGTTAATATTCTAGATACAGAAAACATGTATAGAACAATATTTATAGTAAATTTAATTTGCAATAAGATTGATTCTTTATAATTTTTCGATCCGACGCATAATAACGGAGATATTTCGAATTTTCAAAAATCCCCCCTCTAAACCCCCCCCTCCCACTGGTCCGATTTCAGCCGTTAACGAACTTGAACTTTTAGCAGATTTCCCTTAAGGGAAATCAGCTATTGAGGTCGTACTCATGACGCGAGTGTCGAAAAATTTCTTCAAATGTCCATCAATCCTACCCCGGAGATGACAAAAATGAGGTTCGTTCAAAATTATTTATTTATATATATTTATATATATATATATATATATATATATATATATATATATATATATATATATATATATATATATATTTGTCTGTTAACGCTCTAGCGGTCTCAATTTTTGTTTGATCGTTACCAAACTCTGAATTTAATGGTTTTATGTAAAAAGGAAGATCAAGTTCGTTAATGGCTGAAATCGGACCAGTGGGAGGGGGGGTTTAAAGGGGCGTATTTTTGAAAATTCAATATATCTCTGTTATTATGCGTCGGATCGAAAAATTGTATAGAATAAATCTTATTGCAAATTAAATTTACTATAAATATTGTGCTATACATTTTTTCTGTATCTTGAATATTAACCGAGATATTTGCATTTGTATTCTGCGTGTGGTCGCCAGTAGGCTATGTTCGCACTTTCCGCCGAGAGCTCTGGTGGCCGTTTCCATAACTATTCGTCCCTCGTGAATAGGTTTAGAGGTTAGGTCAACTGTTTTTTGGGGCTAGAAACTACTGGGTTACTACGCCCTAAATAATGTTTTAGGTTTAGAGGTTTCTTACTACTACAGTTGTTATTAGGCAGATTTCTCTATAGCAAAACCACGTGGGAAATCTGCTTAGTTTACGCAGCCCCTGCGTGACGTACTTTTTTTTTACATAAAATGATTAAATATGAACTTTGGTAACGATCAAACAAAAATTGCGACCGCTAGAGCTTTAACAGACAAATATATAATATATATCATTTTCGTCATCTCCTGGATAGGATCGATGGACGTTTCAAGAAATTTTTCAAAACTCGCGTCATGAGTCGACCTCAATAGCTGATTTCCCTTAAGGGAAATCTGCTAAAACAATTGTTGATGCCTGGAGACTCATTTGGTAATCATTTGTTATTTTTCTCCGTTATTCCTTGAAATGTTTTAAAGTAACGTCAAACAAACTATTTAGTGCACAATTTTTAATTGTCTACCTTACAGTCTTTCTTCTATAATCCTGATATACATTTCGTATCAGCTCATTTCTTAATATCCGTATTCTGATATAAAATAACCCATTTAATTTCAAAGAAATGTAAAATGTAGAATGCATATGACATTATGCAGTGACTAATTTCAATTAACATACTATCACACTGAACAGAATTAATTATGAGTGTATTCATGAAATCAGTATAGTATTTAGTATTCAGTTACATTCGCTAGGTTATGGTTCGTATTGGGCTAGATTGGTTAGATTATGGTCCAGGTATTAGAATAGATTATGGGCTATATTAATATGATAAATCCTGCAACCCATATCAGAATATTTGCTCATTAAGTTTTCCATAACCTGGCTCTGTTGCAATTAGTAAGGATTTGTATTTAATTGCATTGTTTTTATCCCTACATTTGAGTAAAATATATCATTCATTAGTGATATCTGCAAAAAGTAAATTCGAAAGGATTATTTACATTCAGGTTTTCTCGGAAGAGAAGAAGGGAAATCAGAGAGCAAAAGAATAATAAAGAGTAGTCCCTCGCACAATTTATTTTATTCTGTAAAACTTTATTCGAGGGGAAAAAATATATTATGCAAAATTTTGTATACCTAATTTATTTATATTTATTCAGCATATATTTTAACAAGGTTAAAAAAGCTTTATTCCCCAATTGGCTAATTGTAATTGTATGTTCCCCCTTTCTTGAATAATTATCAATAAATGGAAATACTGAGATCTTGATTAGAAGCACATTTTGATTGATATTTTTCATTTATATTTTATCATCCTGTATGTAAACTTTATCATGTTTGTTTTACTAAACACCATTTACGTTTTACATACCTCTCTATGTTTTCTCTTTGTCTAAATTCTCTCTGTGCTCACTAAAGAGTGAATTTAGACGATTTACAGTTTATAAGCCATATACTGACAGACGCACACTGGAGCGAGTGATAGGGTAAGCCGGACATTCATTAATATCTCCGTTTCTACTGGTCCTAGAATATTGATTCTGGTGTCATGTTAAAGCACATCCAATACTCTATTGAACTACCTCATCAGCAATTTTGCCAGATATAACGGTAGGATGAATTTTAAATGTGTACATACAGATATGTATCGCTTACTACATAGAGAATTGTGATTTGTAGACACATAATATCAACATATGTTTTTTAAATTTTTATTTTTTTTAATAAATTGAAGTTCACAAACGCAATACTAAAATTTTAAACAAAAATATATCTAGAATAAAAATTAAAAAAAAAAAAAAATTATGTATTTAATTTAATAATGAGAATTTGTAAGCTGGAAGAATATCTAACATTTCTAAAATTTCAAATGTTTTTTATTTTTCAATTAGAAGTTCTTTTACTTCCGAAGATATTGTTTCTAAGCAATCGCTATCGTTGTTAAGTGTTGGCCTTAAATGTGATACACCGTACGTAGTTGGGAAAGGTCCGCGGGAGGTATAATACGTCTTCCGCACTAACACTAAAAGTAAAATATTTAATGAATAGGCAAGTTTAGGCAAGATCTGACGACGTTGTAAATAAGACAAAATACTCCTAAAAGCATGCCAAGTGGTATTTTTTCAAACAAATACAAGCGATTTGCGAATTCAATTAAATAAAATTATTTTCAGCTCGATGTAAAAAAAAAATAAAAAAAAAAAAATTAGAGGAATTTTAAAAACCTTTTGTGCCAGTTTTTGATTTTTTATAAAACCCTTAATGTGTACAGGAGCAACAATAATTTACAAAATGAAATAAGAGTTCACGACGAATTAAATAAGCCAAGGCTTTTTTTAACATAGCAATTATAACCAGGCATTATGTAAAAACCATTGCAATAATATGGCTAAAAATCAATCTGCTCAATTGAAAAGGGTTTATGTGGTACTAACAATACAATAAAAAAACCAAATTAAAACTTTTATTTTTACCCCCAATGTCCAACATTACTGAAGGATCGCTCCAGTGTGAGACGTCGTGAATATTTATAGATCCCACTTGACTCACGCAACTTAGTGACACAAGGTAGCCAACACTTACCCATTATTATTCAGCACTTAAAAAATACAAAGATATACAAAATAATTTAGTTATAATACTTTTTTTTTGTATATTTTATTATTATCAAATCTGTGTAATTGGGGAATTAACTCTGTATGGATGTTTGTATGTGAGTGTGTGCTTGTGCGCGTGTGTGAGAGTCATTGTCAAAAAATTTGCATTATATACATAACTGTTTTTTTTTTATTTCAAATTCTTATACTTTGAAAACTATTTATCCTTATATTACCATGCATTTTTATTGTTTTTTAGCAGATTTTCCATCAGCTATTGACGTAGTACTCATGATGCGATTTTAACGATCTAGAAGTTGCAATTTTTGTTTGATCATTATCAAACCACTTGTTTAATCCCTTGATGTAAACGTAAAGATCAAGTTCGTTAATGGCTGAAATCGGAGTACTGGGAGGGAATTAATAAAATTCGAAATATCTCCATTATGATACGTTTGATCTAAAAATTGCATAGAACCAATCTTATTGCAAATTAGGGTCGTAACCTGTAGATAACCCGTCCTAATTAGCCTAAGTTGCAAAAAGTTGACGTTAATAAATAATAAATAAATTATTGCAAATTTAATGTCCTATGAATGTTGCATTGTGCATATTTTCTGCATCTTGACTATTAAATGAGATATTTTCATTTTTATTAAGTGTGTGGGGATAACGGATGAGATGAGATCGGCATTTATCGGTTCTGTTCATAGGTTCCGCCAAAAATTGGTTCGGCCGTTTCAGATGCAGTTCGGCTCTCGTGAAATTGGTTTAGAGACGCGTGGTTGCTTTTAGCAGATTTCCCTTGAGGGAAATCAGCTATTGAGGTCGTACTCATGACGGAATTTTCGAAATTTTTTTTCAAATCCTACCTTTAATCGATCCTACCTAGTAGATGACGAAAATGAGGTCAGTTCAAAACTGTATATATATATATATATATATATATATATATATATATAATTTTATATATATTTATTATATCTATATATATATATATATATTTGTCTGTTACCGCTCTAGCGGTCGCAATTTTGGTTTGTACGTTACCAAACTCGATATTTAGTCGTTTTATGTAAAAAGAAAGATTAAGTTAGTTAACGGCTGAAATTGGACCAGTGGGAGGGGGGGTTTAGAGGGGAGGATTTTCAAAAATTCAAAATATTTCCGTTACTATACGTTGGATCGAAAAATTGTATAGAATCAATCTTGTTGAAAATTAAATTTACTATAAATACTGTTATATGTATTTATTCTCTATCTTTGAATATTAACGGAGATAATTGCATTTTTATTAAATCTGGGCTAACGGATGAGAGTGAGTTTGACGCCTGAAGCTCGGTCGGCCGTTTCCTTAACTGTTCGGCTCTCGTAAAATTTCTCTATTGTAAAACTTCACGTGGGAAATCTGCTTAGTTTACGCAACCCCTGCGTGACGGACTTTATTACTTTCTGAGATACGTATATGCAAATTCGTTCTTTTGGTCTACCCCCGCCCTTCTATAGTTCTTGGGCTACTAAAATTTAAGCTATTAAAATATAAATTATTCTGATTCATTATAAAATACAGTACTTACTAGATATAGTAAATAGTTTGAAAATGAAGGTAATATGTTGCATTCAGTTATATATCAGAAATTGTGTTTCTTTCCGGTGAAGAAAATGCCTATTTATCTGTTCAGCTCTGATTGGTTGGTAAACATGTTTGTTAACAATTCATAAGCCGTTTCCGTTGGGAGCTTATTAAAATTATCTGAAAGATTTCTCAGCGTGGGAAATCTGCTTAGTTTACGCAGCTCCTCGTAGACGGACATTTAGCAGATTTCCCATAAGGGAAATCAGCTATTGAGGTCGTACTCATGACGAGATTTTTGAAAATTGTCTTTAAATGTCCATTGATCCTACCCAGGAGATGACGAAAATGAGGACCGTACAAAACTATATATATATATATATATATATATATATATATATATATATATATATATATTTGTCAGTTATCGCTCTAGAGGTCGCTATTTTTGTTTGTTCGTTACGAAACTCGATATTTATCGGTTGTATGTAAAAAGACAGATCAAGTTCGTCAATGGCTGAAATTGGACCAGAGGAAGGGGGGGTTTAGAGGGGAGATTTTCGAAAATTCAAAATATCTCCATTATTATGCATCGGATCGAAACATTGTATAGACCCAATCTTATTGCAAATTAAATTTACTATAAATATGGTTATATACATTTATTCTCTACCTTGAATATTAACCGAGATATTTGCATTTTTATGAAGTCGGTGGGACATGTGGTCGGGTTTAATTCGGATTAGGTCGGCTGTTTCCGTAACTGATCGGCTCAGGTGGAAGCCTCTTGTAACCTTACCTTTCCTTCGTTACTTTGTGGGATTTATGTAAATACGTTCTGTTCAACCGCCCCCCCCCCTTCTTTAGTTTTAGGACTACTAAAATTTGAGTTATTAAAATATAAATTATTCTTACAATTCAGAAGCCGTTCCAGTTGGGAATTTATTAAAATTAACAGAAAGATTTCTCATTACCGTTTGTATTTACTCATTCATGGTGGTGTTGTGTATGCAGATTTCTCTATTGCTAAACTTCACATGGGAAATCTGCTTAGTTTACGCAGCCCCTGCGTGACGGACTTTTTCTATATGGTAACGAGGACTAGTGGTTGCCACTTTTATTTGAAAAAAATATCTTCACTTACTGTATTTCACCATTCTATTTCCTGTACATACATTTTTGGCGGCATCCAGAGTTTTTAAAAATATGTCTTATTCTTATAATTCACTCATTTGAGAAAACCATTTCCCTCAAATAGAAACTACATATTTAAGTCGAATCACTCAGATAATATTTTGAAGACTTGATGTTCATTTTAGAGTCCTTGAATCAACTAATTAAAGCTAATTATTTTTTAATGAATGTATTTTAAATTAATCATGAGTAGTAAGTTCAAAACTGTGCACTCATATTTAATGCAATCATTTGCCCTATTCAAAATCCTACGAAGAGAAAAAAAAGAGTTCTGTAATTGGAAAAAAGTAGTATAATGAATTTCTAATCTCTACTGAACTAATTATGGCGGTGATTGACATTAAGAAAGTTTCTTAATTTATGTTATAAAACATGTTTCGTAGAAAAATTGATTGGCTGGCTAATGAAGGTTAAAAATATATCCAGTAAATTACTTTTGATGCCATTTAGACTCTGCAAGAAAAATTAAATTGCATCCTTACCTGTTTTTTTATACTACAAAAAGTCGCTATTTACAAGAAGACTTTTAAACTTAGTTAGGAACAAAATAATAATAGTGAAAATAAAACTCTGTAAAAACATCTCAACTCAAGTAGTATGGATAGTGTTAAACACCTTTTTATATGAACAGTGTTAAACACGTTTTTACTTTATTTTTAATTCTAGCAAAACTACAATACGAAACTAGAGGCGTTTCTCTTGCATTTTAATGGTTTCATTACAACCAAAACAATTTCTCGTTTGAATAATCTTCCACTAGACTCACTGGAATATTCATGTTGAATTAAGGGTAAAATTTCTTTGGAGTATAACGTAAAGCGTATTCAAGTAGAATTGCAGCAGTGCATAATACGAAGCAATATAATGCAGTGGAACAATAGGATAAACAAAAAAAAAAAAAACTTTGAAATGTCAAGGATGCATTTTACAGACGGCTCTAGTAAAAAAAATAACAAGCATTTACGGTTTGCGAAATCATATAACTCAGAACAACAGCATAAATGCACAAGAACCTTGAAGTTATAAAATACTTTTGCTTTTCAACGGAAAAGCATAATTGTAGCAAGTTTTCATTCTTTGGAATTTAGAATTTATTCGCTCCACCTAGTTCCGGTTCTGTTATATGTTAAATAGGTTATATGTTAAATATGTTATAGGATATATGTTAAATAGGTTATATGTTAAATATGTTATAGATTATATGTTAAATAGGTTATATGTTAAATATGTTATATATTAATTATTATGCTGTATATTAAATAACTGATTCGTCGCTAAATCGCCCCTGTTGCGAAATGCGATTATTATATAAATAAATATATGAATAAATAGTTCCGGTTCTGGGGGCTTTTCATTGTTTTAACATCCTATTTTTCAACTTTTATTCTAATATATACACGTACATATGTATACTCGGAGAGAAAAGAAGACGTCCAATTTTTCACAAGTTTTTTTTTTTTTTTATTTTAACAAGAGTCACAAAGAGAAAAAATCTGAGCGCCAAATTGCCGCACAACTGAAAGTTTCGAAAACTAGCGTACATAAAACAATCGCTCGCTATGAAGAGACACACTCTCACCACGACAAACTTCGTTCTGGAAGGCCTAGAATAACGTCTGCTCTAGAAGATCAATTTATTATTTTGAAAAGCAAGATGAATAGAAGACTCACTGGTCCCGAGATTCTAGCTGAGACCAACAGCGCCTTGAAAAAGTCCGTTTCTCTTTCTACCGTGAAAAGAAGACTCAGGGAAGACAATTTATTGGGTCTTGTCGGCACGCTAAAAGCACTTCTAAGACCAGCCAATAAAGAGAAATGTATCTTTGGGCACTTGCTTACAAGGATTTTATGTGAAGGATTGGAGAAAGGTATTTTAAACAGAATCAAAGTTTCAGGTGTTTGGAACTAATCGTAGTATTATGGTTCGTCGCAGGCCTTCGGAAATGTTCATTCCTCAGTTCATAATTCCAACAGTAAAGCATGGAGGAGGGTCAATTTTGGTGTGGGGATGTTTCTCAGGCTTTGGGCAAGGGGATCTTGTACAAATCACAGGAATACTTAATAAAGAAGGCTATAAAGACATTTTGTAAAACCATGCAATTCCTTCTGGTCTTCGTTTAATTGGTTCTAATTTTATTCTGCAGCAGGACATTATTCTAAGCGATTTCGAAGACTATTTTCTCCATCTTCAGAGCTATACATAGAGACTACAACTCAATAAAACTTATATACATTATAATAGGGTTATTTATCATGCTAATATGAATAAATAAAAACACAAAATAAATACCTAAAAGAAGTAAATATAAATAAATAAACTTAAGTCAAATTTTAAAATAAAACACATATGTGTAATATATATATATGGCATGATATATGGCTGGATTCTTACTGGCTTAAGTAAGCTATTGCAATAGAAAATCAAACTCTTTCATAGAAGTTAATAACATAAAAGTTAACGGTCAAGTGTTTTTGTGATTGTGCTTTGTCTACCCATTAGCATTAAAATATTTTCAAAGTTCAAAATCTTTTAAATAACTATCACTTCGTTTTGAAAAATCCCAATTGAATTACAGCCTTTCTCAAACAAACCTTAGGCATAATTTTCTTGTGTCGCTTTTTTGAGAAACTAATGCCCAAAAAAATTAATATTCTATATGAAAAAAATTAATATTCTGTATGAAAAAACACCTCTTAAAATGATAAAAATTGTGAAATTTACCATAAAACCCTTAAAAATATTAATAGTATTCATTATCATGGTATAATCAACGTTTGAAATCTTAATTGTAATTTCTATAAAGTCTTTGAAACCACTGATGAACATTATCTCCTCCAAAAATTTGCTACCATTGTGGGAGACATCGAAATAATAGAACAAGCGTTGTATGCAATATGTGCCAAAGGAATTTTTGCCGAAATCACAGTATCCATCAAGTAACGTGCAATAATTGTCAGGGAAATGCTTTATACGAGGAAGAAGTTTGATTTTTGTTCTGTAATATAAAAAAAAAGTTCATTTTTTCTAGTTCCTAATTGATAAATTAAATTTTTTTTCTTGCAAATTTTGAACCGAATATTTTTTCTGTATTTGATCATTTATAACCTTGAACTTATTTTTTTATTATATTACTAATATACTATTACTCTGTATTTATATTACAAAATGTTTTTTCAAACTATATGAAAATAATTAATAATTTTACTCTATTTTTAGTCTGTAAAATAATATTATAAAACATAAAATTGTTGTTCCTATACCACTATTCCTACGTTCCTGAATATCCTATGTTGGTGGTTATTTGTAATAAACAATTTATTATTAAAATATCTCGATCATTATTCTACCTATTGCAAGGTTGTTTTTTATATTCCAAAGCTATTTATAAAAAAAATGTTTTAGTCATCCTTTACTTAGCAATATGATAACGTATAATTTTCATGCATTAGAATTACTGTAAAACCAAAGCAAAAATGAATAAACAACATAAATAAGTAAGTTATTGCTTATTTTCTAATAAAAAATAGAAAAAACAAAATGCGGTCCAAACACCGCAACGCGCCAGGTAACGTAACTCAAATAGGCGCGCCCGCCGGAGGGTTAACTTCACAGTAATGACTCTATAAACTATTCAAAGATCATAAATTATTGAAAAGTGACCACTACCTTTACTTATGATCTTTTGGCTAAGATAAGAATTCCATTAAGTAAATAATATTAAGAAAATTGATAATTAATGTTATGTGTTAGAAGCAAGAACCAGTGAAAGTACAATCTCGCAGGAAAATGTGATGAATCACAATCAAACAGTTTGGAAGTCACAATGTAGGTCCATCATAGCTAGAATTAGTAGATTCTATCTATATTCTGTCAATTGAAAATGGCATGGATGTGCAGAAAGGACTCTTGCAATAAATTAAATAAAGGCTTCATTGAGGGAAGATTTTATTCTTCATCCTATATTTGGAAACTCACGCTTCTGGTATCCTACAAAATATTCTGAGAACTATATTAATTCATTACTGAATGAAATACACTTCAAAATATCATTACAGCAATATGCTTTTAAAAATATTATTTATAGAATTTATATAAAAAGTTTTCATTTGGGAAGTGGATGTGAAGCACCTTGTACTTCTATTTGATTTGTGAAAAATATCAAAAGTAGAATAAAAGTGTATATTTTAATTATAAACAATACAAAAACAATCTTTTTTGTATATATGCTAAATGTGTGTTGAAGCATATGTTCTACACACTACCACAAACAAACACACACACACACACACATATATATTTTTACGAAAACTACGTACATGTATGATTGAACAGAGATAGTCACGTATTTGGAAAGGACGGAGGAGATGAAAGGAGCCGACCGATGGGAGAACTATTGGCGCCAAAAGTGTCTACTAGACTGTTCTAGACTAAGCTTCTATTCCCTTCGAGACAGTGTCCTTTGATGTCGCCGCTTCTCTATAAAAGCGTACAGCTGGGCCCGATAGTTTAGTTTGTTCTCAGCTTTCTTCAAGTGATCAACAGTGCGTTCAGTGGAGCTTTAGTGAACAGTGCGTCTTAGTTGCAGTGCGGTAAAGCGTTTTATGTGAAGAAGCGTGTCTTGTGCCGAGATTCTTTTAAGAACAGTATAGTGCCGTGTTTAAGTAAAGGGCAGTGCAGTGCCGTGTTTTTGTGAACTTCAGTGATCGTGAGTGAGCTATTGGTCTGTGTAATATAACAAGAACATTGAAACTCTCAGTGCATACTGTGAGTAGTAGTTAAGAATAATTAACCAAGTGTGTAGTGCAGTGTTAAATAAATTGTGCAGTGATAAAAACTCTGAAGCTTATTTGTGTTTGATTTTGCAATCCAAAAGAACTCTAATAAACAACGTTTATTAATGGTTTTGTAATAAACGTAACAATATTATCACAGTGCAGTAGCTCTTATAATGCTTAATTTTTTATGAACCCGTATAATGCTTAAATTTTTATGAAGCCAAAAATAATATCTCCTTATTCACAAAAATAAATCAATAAACAAATATAAAAGGTATATTATTTTTTATAGTTATATTCAGATATATAAATGGAATATAAATGGATTTATTTTATTAATTAATCTCATTGAAATCTTGATCAAATGATTTTTAAATTAGTATTTTAATAATATTAGTTTGTTATTTATTAGCGTCGAGTTTGTGGTGAAAGGCTAATTTGGAGGTGCTACAAGTGTCCACTCTTTTCTAGCCAGGGGAAGAAAGTTTTAGTTAATGAGTTCGTCACAAAATAAATAACCAATTGCCAAGGTGAAAATCGAACTCTGGACTCCAGATAAACCAAGCAAGATTAAAACCCATCGCCTCGCATGTATAATCTGATACTCCAATAAACAGTGGGGTACAGTATTTCTAATTTAATATTCTAATAATACTAAATTAATTTCATAAGGTTTAAATATAACTTGTGGATTTATATTTTCTGAATGAATTACAAATATAAATTTGAGGAAATCTAAATCCCTAGGAACAGCCATTAAACATGCATATTCTAATCCACCCCACGTGTAATTGGATTGTAGAATGAAATGGACTGTAACCACGGCGACTGTGTAACCATGGTTTATCTCACTTTAAATAAGCTCTATCCAGATTTTAGGCCCACCGTATACCTTTATTTATGCTTTATTTGTTATAGTTAGCCATAAACAGCCAATGATGATTAGAGAAAATGGTAATCAGTTTTTTTTATGTTCAAAAACGGCTTTTCTTGGGTCAGTGAGTGAGTACCGTGATTTGAATTTCGTGTAGTACATTTTAGCAGATTTCCCTTAAGGGAAATCAGCTATTGATGCCGTACTCATGACGCGATTTTCGAAAATTTTCTTCAAATGACCGTCAATCCTACCCAGGAGGTGAAAATGAGGTCCGTCCAAAATTATATATATATATATGTGTGTGTGTGTGTGTGCGCGCGCGCGCGCGCGCGTGTGTGTGTGTGTGTGTGTGTGTGTGTTTGTGTGTATTTGTCTGTTAACACTCTAGCGGTCGCAATTTTTGTTTGATCGTTGCCAAACTTGATATTTCAAAGTTTTACGTGAAAATAAAGATGAAGTTCGTTAACGGCTGAAATCGGACCAGTGGGAGGGGGGTTTAGAGAGGAGAATTTTTGAAAATTAAAGAATATCTCCGCGACTGTACGTCGGATCGAAACATTGTATGAAACCAATCTTATAGCAAATTGAATGATCTATAAATGTTATGTACATGTTTTCATTATCTTTAATACTAACCGAGATATTTGGGTTTTTTAATTTTTGGACTTCAGTAAACCCCCACTCCTTTTCATGTCATATCAACAATAGGCTGTTATATTATGAATCCATTTATTTGAAGCCTAAATACCAAATATTGTTCTCATTGAACTTTTACGTCACGAGATAAATGAAATAAGGGACGCAAGTGGGAAATCTGCATAGTTAACGCATCCGTCAATTGTTTTAGAAATGTGTGATCTTTCGTTGGTGAACTTTTTTTTATAAAAAATTTAAAACATTGATTCATTTTACTGTTCTATTAAAGCTTTAGCTTTTCCGTAAATGCTAGTCATGGTTACAATTACTACAATATTTTTCCGTGTGGTTTATTGGGTGTATTACTATATTTCTTGTAGTTAGAACAGTTGTATGCCCAAATACTATAAAAATTCTCCTTGAGCTCACTCATACCAAAGAAGATTGCCACTCAGATTAACATATCACATTATGTTCTCAAACTACTTTCTTAGTTAGAACTCTAAGAAATATGAGAACTCTAAATTTCTCAATTAAATGACATATTGTACAACGTTTTTATGGTATTTGTTTGCCAGCAGGGCACTGATGATGGAGCGTATGCTTTGAAAGCGCTCTGAATAAAGAATAGTGAAGGAACGAGGCGTTTTTTCTTACCTGAGCTAAGAAATAAGACTTCAAATTTTGGCTTTACATGAAAATCTTAAGACTAGTACCCAAAACAAAAGACAAAGAACTCGTTAATTTTCTTTCGTAAACGTTTACAGTTTTCTTCAAGAATATAACATTTGCATTTTTATTAAGTATGAGCAAATAACGGACAAGATGAGATCGGTTGATGTCGGTTCTAATCGGGACTTTCTTAATCGGTTGTTTAGGCCGTTTCCGTAACTTTTCGGCTCTTGTGAAATTGGTTTAGAGACTCGTTAATACTACTGTTATTACTAGGCAGATTTCTCTATTGTAAAACGTCTTGTGGGAAATCTGCTTAGTTTACGCAGCGTGAGGGACTTTTTATAGCATCATAAGTTTCACGCTTTCTTTTTTAATTTTTGTGGTAATATTAATGGTGGTTTTTTCAGCCACCCCATTTCTTCTTATTTGCTCCTCTTTTCATTCATATCAAGGACGTACAAAAATTAATGGTAATATTGTAAAAAAAAAAAAAAATGATACCCAGATCCTATAGAGCAAAAGAAACCTTAAGCTAATATCACGGAGTCATAAGATAATAAAAGTGGGTTAGGAGACTCTAAATAAGACGAGATAGGTTCCTCGCGTGTAAGAATTTTATCGCCCAAGTTTCCTTATAAAATACACATTAACAATTTTTCTAATACACTATAACATATGTGGGCAACCACCGGCCCGCGAGACATTTTGAAAAACCCAATAAACTAAAATATTACACTACTAACTCCAAATGAGGATGAAGAGGACAGATTTATGCGTTTTGCAGTACTTACAAATGCGAAAAGTTCTTTTCATTGATGAAAGTTAATAAATCAAAACATTGTACAAGGCTGACTGACGACAATTTGGAAAATTCTTTTCGTCTTTGTATCAGAGGAATTAATCAAAAAATCGATGGATTAGTTTCCCAAATTCTAACTCATTGTACCGTGTTGTACCTTTTTTTTTTTCATTTCATTTTGTTATTTTAATAAATTGTATTATAATTACGTTGTCGTTATAATTTCATGTCTGATATCTATCGTTAAAAATTATGAGCACTAAAATGCACTACTTTTAAAAGCGTCCCGCGAACGTATTTGCACACTAAAGTTTGGCCCGCAACATGTCAAAGGTCGCTCAAACCTGTAATAGAGGAATATCAATCTGTACAATCAATGTTCGCGGAATTTGACATACTTAGAAACATAAAATTGGCCTTACAAGACACTTCACAAGCAGTTGATAGAATCATTTCGTTCAACATCACTATACAATAAAATTTAGGTTTTTTATAGTAGGATATAAGGATATTTATTTATAAGTTTATGTTCCACAAGACTAAATTTTACATTCCTGAATGGTATAATAACCACGATGTTCATTGCCCAAACATTCTCCTCCACCCCTTTATCACCTTATCAATGACCTCTGTTCTTTAGGCTAGGGCGTTGCTGGATTCTCCAAAGTGCTTCAGAATTGACCAGTACTGCTTGAGCTATGTAAGGATGCACAGAACTCTTATTCCCCTTCTGGAATTTCTCATGCGCTATCAGTCAATGGGGCAAGACTGGAAGGTACTTTGAAGTTGTAGTTCGAATGCACAAACAGGCTACCGAGGGATGACTCTAATAATTTATTCCTCGAGAGTGGTTCCCTACACTCTTTCTGATTCCTTTAATCTTGTTTATCCACGACCTAAAGATAAAAGGAAACGACAGCACATCCAAGTAGCTCCCTTTCTTTTCCATCATTCATTTCCGTGAAAATTATTATAACTTGATGTTTTCACGATCGAACTACTTGTGAGAAGCCTACAGAAGCAATGCACTATCAGATAATCTATATTTTGAGTAAATTATTTTCATCCAAATTCCACAAATTAATTGTAGTCTTTGTATTCTTTTTACAGAGGTGCCTAAATTTGGAGAGCCCATCACAAACATTACGGTGACCGTTGGGAGAGAAGCCGTGCTATCCTGCATCGTAGAAGACCTTGGGACTTTCAAGGTATGTAATAATATATACATATACATATGATATAAATATATATATACATTTGAAGGTAAAGTCCTTGGATATAGGGAAAAGCGAGGCCTAAGAACCCTATTATGGAGACATCAAACATCTTAAGGATTTCGGGGGTATAGTAATATGAAAAGAGCGGCTTCTGAAAAAGCGCAATGAAAGCTACTACAAGGCATAGTCTGTAAAATGTATACGATGATATCAAATACTCGAATGTATCTTTAAATAGAATGAATATATTATACTCAAATATATTAAAGCCCTCGTTCAAATATAATATTTAAAAAAAAAAATTTAATAACGTACTCTCAATGGACATTGAACGGTCCTTCAAATCCAATTTCAGCCTTTTCTATAGATATACCTCTATAGCTATTCTTTCCTCGGGCCAGAAAATTACTTATAATTTAACGTCTCTACAAGAAAGCTAAGAATAGTAAGTAAATTAAGATTCCCATGCGATGAATACTTAAAATTCTGCAACAGGAATATTGCCCATATAATAACCCAGATGAATTTAATAAATAGTGAGCCCGATTTACTTTTCATAGTGTAAAGCACTTATTGTTGGAAGGTCCTTCTGTAGAACCCGCTAGCATACAATACCTTTAGATATATATATATATATATATGTTGATAATTAGAAGCATGATTTATCAATGGAAACTGTTTATTAAAATTCTTCACCAGTTAAACAATATATTTTATTTACAACATTTTTTTGTGTGGCGGAGAGGCAATATTCAGAAGATTTGCGGAAAAATATTGTCACCTTTATGTAGGTTTACTTACCTTATGGGCTGGCACTTTGGGATTTTCGCCTAAAACCCATTTTTGGTCAGCTACACCACACTACTTGTCCTCGTAACCCTCTTCGTTCCCTAATTGTTTCGTTGTAAACGGAGGTTACTTGTTTACTTGAAAAATAACCAGGTGAAACCTGTAAATACAACACAACTTACGTTAGCAGCAGTCATGATGCCCAGGCTTTGGACGGCTACACGAGGCCGTCCGTATATGAAAAGGATATTCCTCAGTGCATTAATGGATCGTCTATAGTGTTGCGACAAATTAAATGCATGAAAACAGATATACTCACATATTTTGGAAGTACGAAGGAGATCAAAGAAGCCGACAGAGGTTCGAGTTCGCCTACCAGTCCGGATGTAAAAGAGTCCAGACAATACCGCTTTGATGTTTGCCGACAAGCTATAAAAAGGGACACAGCCCGCCCGGAGTTAGTCAGTTTGTTCTCAGCTCTCTTCAAGTGATCAACAGTGCGTTTAGTGCAGCTTTAGTGAACAGTGCGTCTTAGTAGCGGTAAAGTGTTTTATGTCAAGAACAATCTTGTGCCGTGATTCTGTAAAGAACAGTATAGTGCCGTGTTTATGTAAAGGACAGTGCAGTGCCGTTTTTTTTTTGTGAACTTCAGTGATCGTGAGTGAGTTATTGGACTGTGTAATAACAAGAACAGTGAAACTCTCAGTGCATACTGTGAGTAGTAGTTAAGAATAATTAACCAAGTGTGTAGTGCAGTGTTAAATAAATTGTGGAGTGATAAAAACTCTGAAGCGTGTGTGTGATTAATTTTGCAATCTAAAAGAACTCTAATAAATAACGTTTTTTACTGATTTTGTAATAAACGTAACAATATTATCACAGTGTAGTAGCTCTAAGGTTGAACCCGTATAATGCTTATATTTTTATCAAGCCAAAAATATTATCACCAATTCTCGCCTTATTCACAAAAATAAATCAATAAAAAAATATAAAAGTTATATTATTTTTTATAGTTATTTTCAGATGCATCATATAAATGAATTTTTTTTTTAAATTAAACACATTAAAATTTTGATGAAATGATTTTTAAATTAGTTTTTGAATAATATCAGTTTGTTATTTATTAGCGTCGAGTTTGTGCTGTAAGGCTAATTTGGAGGGGCTATAGGTTGTCACTCTTTTCTAGCCAGGGAAAGAAGTTTAGTTAATGAGTTCGTCACTAAATAAATTCCTTTCCCCGGGTGAAAATCGAACTCCAGATAAACCAAGTTAGATTAAGACCCATCGCCTTAACTCTCATGGCTAAACTGAGATTCCATTATAATAATAAAGAGTAGGGTACAGCATTTGTAATTTAATATTCTGATAATAATAAATTAAATTCATAAGAATTTTGCCTTTTTTTATTTTTTTGTGAACTTCAGTGATCGTGAGTGAGTTATTGGACTGTGTAATAAGAAGAACAGTTAAGCTATCAGGGCAGACTGTGAGTAGTAATTAAGAATAATTAACTAAGTGTATAGTGCATTGTTAAATAAATTGTGCAGTGATGAAAACTCTGAAGCTTGTGTGTGTTTAATTTTGCAATCCAAAAAGAACTCTAATAAACGACGTTTATTACTGATTTTGTAATAAACGTAACAATATGTTGCCGAACGGTCTAAAACGTATAGTCAGAAGAAGCTCAGGAATAATGGTTAAGATTAGTAATTCCTTGATGCGTATGTTATGGTGGGCCATGACTTCAGCATGTATCACTAAGAGTCATGGGTCAAAGTTTTAATTGCACATAGCAAGTAACGTATCTTGAAGTACCTCGGCTCAATATTAAAATTTTTATGTGGAAAGAAGGAGGTAATTTAAGTGGCTGTTTAAAACAAAGACCTTTTCAAGATGCAAAATGATATGCCACTACATTTTGAGTGGGACACTTTAACTTCCACATTCAAGGAGGCGATAAAACCCGGACGTGGGGGGAAGACCATGCAGGTAATATAGAGTAGGTGATGTAGTTTTAGCTATGTAGAAGAAGGAAGGGTGTTTATTCTCAGAGATTTTCCTAAATGATGAATACGGGTTCTACGAGGCCCCGCGGGACTCTTGCAAAGTGCCCTGCACGCAGCGCACATTTTTCATGTCCATCCCCCACCCCTCTCGTACGTCGGCGCCAATTTTATATCCCTCCAAAAAGGAGCTATCTATGCTTTCTCTCGGCCCAATGGATTGGAGACATTTCTCAGGGAATATTGGATATCCAACATCGTTCTAAGTTGGGAGAAGGTAATATAATGCTCTCAGCGACGACCCTGAAATATTTACTGGATAATGGAATAGAGAAGACGGCATCTCCATATGTCTCGGAAATGGTTCAATTCATACGAAATGAGGCATCTTCATTCTTTCATTTCTTCTTTTAACAATCGGCTTTAATTCCTTTATCCAATTCGTTTTATGAATACATCCCTTTACAATAATAAATGAAATGGAGAAATAAATAACAAAATAAAAACATTCTATGTTTTGATGTTTCCCTGCTGTATGTTTTAATTTACAAACTCACTAATTCAAGTCCAAACCTGGCTACAAAAGGGTGGTAATCTGTGAGTATATAACGCCCTGATTCCCGTAGTAACTTAAAAAAGCGTCCGTCACGCAGTGGCTAAGCTATGCAGATTTTCCACGTGAAGTTTTACAATAGAGAAATTTCTCGAGATCCAAACAGTTACGGAAACGGCCGAACTAGCTTTTGCGGGGAAACTCAGGACTAGTACCGAAGTTAGCCGATCTCATTTTGTCCGTAACAGAACACTATTAATATAAATGCAAATATCTCGGTTAATATTCAAGATAGATAATAAATGTGTATACCAATATTTATAGTACATTTAATTTGCAATAAGATAGGTCTTATGCAATTTTTCGATCAGATGTATAGTAACGGAGATATTTCGAATTTTCGAAATTCCCCCTCCCACTAGTCCAATCCCTTAAGGGAAATCTGCTAATAACAACATAGCATAATATTAAAGCGTTCCAAGAAACAAGGCACCCTTCATTTAAGTATATCTTGTTATTACTTCCTTGAAAGAAGTAGTGGAAGTATTAGTATTATAAATGCGAATTTTTTTTTTTGTTTTTCCTCCTCCTTGGATCCATTTTGAATAGCGTTGGCGTGACGTCTATACGAATCTCAATGAAAAACGATGAGCCTTAAAGGTTAAAACTTCATAGTAAGCATTGCTGAAATATTTCCTCAAATGTCCATAATTCCTACCCAGGAGATGACGAAATTGAGGTCCGTTCAAAATTATATATATATATATATATATATATATATATATATATATATATATATATATATATATATATATATATATATGTTAACGCTCTAGCGGTTGCAATTTTTATCTGATCGTTAACAAACTCCAAATTTAATCATTTTATGTAAAAAGGAAGCTCTAGTTCGTTAATGGCTGAGATCGGACCAGGAGGAGCGTTTAGAGAAGGGCAATTTTGAAAATTCGAAATATCTCCGTTAGTCTAAGTCGGAGCAAAAAGGGTAAAGAATTAATCTTATTGCAAATTAATTGTTCTATACATATTTTCTGTATCATGAATATTAACCGAGATATTTTCATTTTTCAGTTTTCAGCTCATGTTACATAAACAATACTCGGTTGGTTATTAAACCACATTATTCGAATCTTAAATACCAAATATTGTTTTCAAGAGACCTTTATTATACGACATACATACAAATATGTTCTGGTGACACCACCCCCCCCCCCCAGATTTTTCCTCCACAATATTTCCCCGTTCTCACAATCGGCTTTATTTTGTGTGGATTTCCCTCTAAAGTGAATTGCAATATCTAATAATACAATACCGTAGAATGATCCGAAAACACCATAATCATTTTATATTTAGAATTCTATTCATTGACTTTTAATAATAATAAGTAATAAATATATGCTGATGAATTACAACTGTCTATTTTCGAAAGGAAATAAATCAGATAATAATGTGTCAAGTAATGGCATATTATGAAGAATTTCAGTGAGAATGTGTTGCATTTTTTCTAGGCAACCAAATTAGCACAACCTACTTGAAATGGCCCTTTTCACAGTGTGTTGTTGGAAGTGAAGAATATTGTGTACTTGGAGAGAGAAAAAGACGTACAATTTTTCACAATTTTTTTATTTCAGCGCTAAGCTCTTTCGAAGACCGTTGTCTCCATCTTCTGAGCTACACATAAAAACAGCAACGTCAATAAAATCTATATACATTACAACAGGGTCATTAATCAGGCTAATATCAATAAATAAAAATTCACCTCTTTTAGATATTTATTCTGTGTATTTATTTATCGATATTAGCGTGATTAACGGCCCTGTTCTAATTTATATAGACTTTATTGACGTTGTTGTTTTTATGTGTAGCTCTCAAGATGGAGACAATGGTCTTCGAAAGCGCTTAGCGCTGAAATAAAAAACTGGCAAAGAATTGGACGTATTTTTCTCTCTCCAAGCAAAATGGCCCTGTTTTCATTAATATTTATCTGTTCCTTCAGGAATTGTAATCTCATACACAATACCTCCTTATTCAGTTGCAGATATATCATTTTTAAATTGAAGGCTCTTATTCATGTCATGAAATAAACTGGATATGTGGTATTTATCAGTAAAATGTTGCTATATCTCGCTTTCGATTCAGAAAACAAATATATTTATTTGAAACATGGGCTGTAACCTTAGTATTGAATAACCCTTTAACCCTTATGCTTCTCTGGAGTATATATATATTTTTTTTCATTTTATGATATTTCGTTGTTGTTTTTTTTTCTGATATATGAACTTATTTTGATATGTTATTAGAGTTGGTGCTTTGTGAGGCTTGGTTGGAGCTTTATTTTTAATTATATTAACTCACCTCGAGTAGTAACATAGACATATATGCGCAAAACAAATATCTTTGACTTAAAATACTTCTGCATTAATACCTTCATGTCCATTTTCCTCTTTTCAAAGATCGTTAACAATGCAATAAGAACGAATGTTTTCGAACCCTCTTTTTAATATTTAAATATTATCTTTTCATTAATATTAAAAAAAAAGTGATTTGGTTAGAAAGATTTTTTTTAATAAATAAAAAAAAAAAATCGGACGCCCACTTTATAAAACCCAGGCAAATTGGATTTGGGGACGGACCGTGATGGGACTAGTGATATTTTTTCAGTGCGTCAGTCGGTAAATAAATTCCCTCGAGGAACTCGAAACGACGCCAGAAAGTTTTCAAAGAGAATTATCACGTTTACGAATCACATGGTTAACGTGTTTTCATAAAGCAATTTAATGTTAGCTGACTTAAAACGTTCGTCACGCAGAGGCTGCGTTAACTAAGCGGATTTCCCACGTGCGTCACGTATTTGCATTTACCTCAAACTTAAAAGTTCAATGAGAAAAATATTTGGTATTTAAGCTTCAAATAAAGTGTTTCATAACATAATGGTATATTATTAATATGAGATGAGTAGGAGTCTGGCTTTACTGAAGTCCGTAAATTAAAAAATGCAAATATCTAAGTTAATAAAGAAGATATTGAAAACGTGTACTTAACAACATTTATAGAAAATTATATTTGCAATAAGAATGATTCTATACAATTTTTCGACCCGACGTTTAATAACGGAGATATTAAGGATTTTCCAAATTCTCCCGCTCTAAAGCCCCCTCCCCGTAACGGATTTCAGCCGTTAACGAACTTGATCTCTCTTTTTGTATAAAACGATTATATATCAAGTTTAGTAACGATAAGACAAAAATTGCGACCGCTAGAGCAGTAACAGACAGACCTCATTTTCGTCATCTCCTGGATAGGATCGATACACATTTGAAGAAAAATTACGAAAATCGCGTCATGAATACGACCTCAATAGCTGATTTCCCTGAAGGGAAATCTGCTAAAAATAAAACTATACAATTTGCACCCAAATTACAACTGGGTTAACCACCTCATTACTACGAAATAAAAGTCCGTCACGCAGGGGCTGCGTAAACTAAGCGGATTTCCCACGTGACGTTTTTAGTAGATAAATCTGCCCAATAACACCTGCAGAAGTAAGGTATCTCTAAACATATTCAAGAGGGGCGAATAGTTATGGAAACGGCCGCCAGAGCTCTCGGCGGAAATTCCCGAACATAGACGACTCCTGCCGACGACACACAGAATACAAATGCAAATATCTCGGTTAATATTCAAGATACAGAATAAATGTATAGAAAAATATTTATAGTAAATTTAATTTACAATAATATTTATTCTATACAAGTTTTCGATCCGACGCATAATAACGGATATATTGAGAATTTTCAAAAATACCCCCTCTAACCCCCCCCCCCACTTGTCCGATTTCAGCCGTTAACGAACTTGATCTTCCTTTTTACATAAAACGATTAAATTCCGAGTTTGGTAACAATCAAACAAAAATTGCGACCGCTAGAGCATTAACAGACAAATATATTTGTATATATATATATATATATATATATATATATATATATATATATATATATAATTTTGAACGGACCTCATTTTCGTCATGTCCTGGGTAGGATCGATGGACATTTGAGGAAATTTTTCGAAACTCGCGTCATGAATATGACCTCAATAGCTGATTTCCCTTAGGGGGAAATCTGCTAAAAGGACCGCCATTCAGGAGCTGCGTAAACTAAGCAGATTTCCCACACCTTGGTAAATGACCGCTACTGATCTCATCTCAACCAATATTCTCAATTTCTAATTAAAAAGTCCGTCACGCAGGGGCTGCGTAAACTAAGCAGATTTCCCACGTGGTTTTACAATAGAGAAATCTGCCTAATAACAGCTGCAGTAGTATGAAACCTCTAAACCTATTCACGAGGGACGAATAGTTACGAAAACGGCCGCCAGAGCTCACGGCGGAAGTCCGAACATATCCACTGCTGCCGAGCACATGCAGAATACAAATGCAAATATCTCAGTTAATATTCAAGATACAAAATAAATGTATAGAACAATATTTATAGTAAATTTAATTTGCAATAAGATTGATTCTGTAACATTGTTCGATCTGACGTATAGTAACGGAGATATTTCGTATTTTCGAAAATCCTCCCCTCCCACTGGTCCGATTTCTGCAGTTAACGAACTTGATGTTTATTTTTACATAAAACGACTAAATATCGAGGTTGAACGATCAAACAAAAATTACGACCGCTAGGGCGGTAACAGACAAATAAACATATACATATATATATATATATATATATATATATATATATATATACAGTTTTGAACGGACCTCATTTTCGTCATCTACTTGGATCGATGGACATTTGAAGAAAAATTTCGAAAATTCCGGAATGGGTACAACCTCAATAGCTGATTACCCTTAAGGGAAATCTGCTAAAAGTAGAGTAGTACAACAACTTATTAATCATTTAGTCAAGTATAGATAACCTTAAATACTAGAACCAAATTGTTACAGGTCTGAAATTTTATAGAAATTATGCAACTCAAGAGCTAAGTTGTTGACAAAGTTCTTTATGTATACATTGTAGTAATTAATATGTTAATAGTAAATAGGATTAGATTAAAAAAACTGAACACCTCTACTCAAATTCTTATTATTTGAGAAGTACTTTCTGGCTGTACGAGATCTCTTATCAGGATTATATTAGGAAGATTAGTATTAGATAAGAGTAAACCAAATGGTGATAGGTATTTGCATTATAGATTACTAATATAATTATTAGGAATGATAATATTTCTTCTTCATTATTATTCTTATAAAGAATGATAATAACTCTTCTCCTTCTCCTTTGTTCCCCTTTCTTTGTCTAAATAGTCTAGTTTAAGTCTTTCAGATATTTTTAATGTCCCACTTGTACTCACTTAATTTAATAAAAAAAAATCCATGTTGGTGTATGAAAAGTTTTATACGTTATTTAATTCTAAGAAAGATACTTTTTTATTGTTATGTGTTATCTATTTTACCCCTTATCTAAAATATTTTAATAGAGATAGTAATTATTGTTTTTGTGTGCCAACAGGGCACTGACAATGATGCGCTGCATCGAAAGCGCTCTGCCTTTTTAATAAATTGTCATAGTGGAAGTATAGCCAATTCTTTCATCCTACCTACATTAGAAGTCACTTCTACCTGCAAGAATACCAACTCAGAATAGGAATAATTAATTAATATATACCTATATTATCAGACCACAGGTATACTTGTGAGGACACCTGAGTGGTATATTTAAATTTGAAGGAATAGTATATTTCTTTACAAGGGCGGAAAGTGACTGTTTCCTATGAGAGATCGTGTTTTACGGCCGAGGCGAAGCTGAGGCTGGAAATAAGATCGAGCATTGGAAACTCACTTTCCGCCCGAGTTATGAACGATACTTTACATCACGAGGCAAAAAATGCAAAATATAATTTAAACTCGTAATTATTAAGTATTATCATATTAAATGATTTGTTTTGCATTCTGTAGTATCGATTATTTCTGAACAGCTGATTTAGAGCACTAACCTGATACAAGTAACATAACTTTAATAACTCTTTCAAATTTTATAATAAAACTAAGTTAAATTAGTGTAATTATATTTTCTAATGATAAGTAATCGACCAATAATATCTTTAGTGCTTTAAAATAACTAAAATATAAATCGTTTTTCGAATAGAAACGCTAGCTTAACCTAGTGTTGGAAACTGTAACTTCAACTGATAGTATGTAAGTAAGTATAAACAGCTGTTCTCTTTCCCGGTCTAGGGAGGGAAAAACTTTTCAACCAAAATTGTACTTTTAACATTTCTATAAATCAAAAATAAACGAACTAACTTTTTTTAGCATTTTGAAATATATCAGTTGTATTAAATGAAACACACATATGTTCATCTCTCTTTATTAACTTACATAATAACATAACGTAAAACAATCAATACATTAACCATTCATGTCCCCATAACCACAAGATAACCTTTTAACAAAGAGGTACACTTAACCAATAGAAAATCTTGTTTTTGATTAATGTTATATCGTATTAATATTTATTGTAGTATGGTGAAAAATAGCGTTCGTGCCTCGGGCCAAAGTGCTTTTGCCGGCCCTCGAACTTTTCATGAAAAAATATCTCGGGCCGGCAAACACCCACTTTCGGCCCTTGGTACGAAATATACTATTTCACCATACTACGATGTAATCACCTGTTTTACACACCTAATTTGCGGTCCGAAAGCTACACTTCGCCGCCCTAGGGCCGAAAATGAATATTTCGCCCTAGGGCCGCAAAATCAGCTGTTTATTATTTTAATTCATTCATTTCATTATATACATTATATTAGTTTGTTTTGCTCGTATTATTGTTTAGTTATTTAGTAATTATGGCTAATAATATATCAGAATCTATAAATAGAAGAGCAAAAGAAATGTTCATCTCTCTTTATTAACTTACACAATAACATAACGTAAAACAATCCATACATTAAACATTCATCATGTCCCCATAACCACAAGATAACCTTTTAACAAAGAGGTACACTTAACCAAAAGAAAATCTTGTTTTTGATTAATGTTATATCGTATTAATATTTATTGTAGTATGGTGAAAAATAGCGTTCGTGCCTCGGGCCAAAGTGCTTTTGCCGGCCCTCGAACTTTTCATGACCTCGACTACGTCTCGGTCAAAAAATATCTCGGGCCGGCAAACGCCCACTTTCGGCCCTTGGTACGAAATATACTATTGTTATCTTTAATATAAATTGAGTTATGCGGATTTAATTAAACCGTCGGGTTCCAATTCGACGAATTCCAATTCTACTCATATGCTTTTGATTAAAGCAATTATACCAAAATATATCTCGTTTCCAGACTAAATTTGAAATCACTTTAATAGTGCGGTATGGCTGATGTTTTTAACATTAGCATTGAAATGGATGAGAGTAAATAAAAATGAGAGGCACCAGCAACTTCGCAAATGAGAATTACTTGAATTATTGTTGCTTTCGTGCTTTACATCCGTGACAAAAGTTAATGGCATAGGTACGGCCATATTTTGCCGTTCATTAAGAAGATTACTTAATTTTCAGTTGCTAATTTTTTAATGAAGATTAAATTAATTTATCCAGTTGCAAGAGCAGAGTCCCCAAAATTAAAATAATTACTTTCTCCACCACAATTACGGAACGCATTTGTTTGCCTCTAGAACACATCTTTAATGTATTTTTTTCTTTTTGACACTAATTAGTAATAATAAAAGTTAATTTCTATTAATTCTACTCCTTCTTAAGTTTTTCATTTAAAATATATATTAATTAGTACTGTGCCATCGGGAAGAACCCAGAATTAATAATTTAACAAAGAATTTTTTCCCCCCTCATCTTCTCCCGTTTGCAAACACTTAGGACTCTGATGGTATAACAAAATATAACCTGGAGATTTTGTTTAAGCTCTTGGAGAACAAATCCTGGCGATGTCCAGAAATTACATGGGACAATGTTCACTTTTAAACTAGCCGCGTAAACTAATCAGATTTCCCACGCATTGGTAAAACACATTTAATCTAATCTCTTCACATATTTCTCTATGCTATCGATGAGCAGAAAGGGGTTTGGTTAATGAAGAAAAAAAATAAACAATTAATACCTAAGTTACGAAAAAAATGCATAGAATAACAATTGTAGAACATGAATAGTTTAACAAGAATGGTTCTATAACATTTTACGATCCGACTCATAAAAACTGAGATATTCTGAATTTTTGACTTCCCCCATCTCTAAACCCCCACCATTCTAGGTCCGATATCAGGAAATAACAAATATGATGTTTAGTTTTGACTGAAACGGTTAGGTATCGAGCATGAAAGAGATCAAATAAACATTCTCGAGTAAAGGACGACAAGTATTAATTTATGACGATATCATTACAAAGCGCATTTCCTCGTGTCTCACAAAGTAAAAGTTCAACGAACACAATATTTTGTATTTAATTTTGGAATGAACTGGTGCATGATATAACTACTTAATATGACATGAGTATGAGTGGGGGGTTTGTTAATGGCGGAAAATTAAAATATGGAAATATCTCGGTTCATACTAACTTTAGAGAAACATGTAAATAACAACAATTATAGAACATTAAATTTGTAATATGATTGGTTGTATAACATTTTTCGATCCGACGCATAATATGGGGCATATCTTGAATTATAGAAATTCCCCCCTCTTAACCACTGCTCGGATTTCAGCATAACAGACTGTATATATAATAGTGGACCCAACAGACGTTGCCCTGCATGACATCTCAGCGATTAGGAAATTAAATTTAATAATATTATGTTTAAAACAAAAGCTACTTTTAATAACAACTTTTTTTATGTGCACGTTTGCCTAAAAACAAATAGAAAATGAAATACCGCGATTTTTTTATTGAGGCCTCCCTTAAAACTAATGCTACTTTTCATATACAGTTTTGTTAAGTTCGGTTCAATCGTTAGTGTCCAATAAAATTGGCTCCCACTTTAATTTTGTAGTGTATATCTCGTTTATACTTTGTTATACTAACAAATGTGAATATAACAAAAGTTACTCTAAATGACAAAACAAAAAACTTTTATTCTGTGCCGTAAAACCAATAGGAAACAAAAAATCGCTATTTTTAATTTTAGGACTCCATTACAACCCCCACCACTGCTCCATTTGCCGGGCTAATTTGTGAATCTAAACCATCCAGGGCGTCAAACCAACGCATACAAAAATAAAGTCATAAAAATAGGTCCACCCGTTTAGGAGGAGCTAAGTGACTTACACACGTACAGTACAATTTTATATATATATATATGAACAGACATCATATAATCTCCTAGGTAGGATCAATGGACATTTGAAGATATTTTCCGAAAAACCCGTCATGAACACACCCCTCAATAGCTCATTTATGGGAAATATTCGGAATTGATATATTCGGGTCAGAGAAAACAATATTTGTAGAAACTAAAAATCGCTACACCATTGGTTATATACAATTTTAGCAGATTTCCCTTAAGGGAAATCAGCTATTGAGGTCGTACTCATGACGCGAGTTTCGAAAAAATTCTTCAAATGTCCATCGATCCTACCCAGGAGATGACGAAAATGAGGTCCGTTCAAAATTATATATATATATATATATATATATATATATATTTGTCTGTTAACGCTCTAGCGGTCGCAATTTTTGTTTGATCGTTACCAAACTCGTAATGTAATCGTTTTATGTAAAAAGGAAGATCAAGTTCGTTAATGGCTGAAATCGGACCAGTGGGAGGGGGGGTTTAGAAGGGGGATTTTTGAAAATTCAAAATACCTCTGTTATTATGCGTCGGATAGAAACATTGTATAGAATAAATCTTATTGCAAATTAAATTTACTATAAATATTACTACTACTATAAATATTACTATTACTATATATACTATTTTTTCTGTATCTTAAATACTAACCGAGATATTTGCATTTGTATTCTGCGTGTGGTCGCCAGTAGGCTATGTTCGGACTTTCCGCCGAGAGCTCTGGTGGCCGTTTCCATAACTATTCGTCCCTCGTGAATAGGTTTAGAGGTTAGGTTAACTGTTTTTTGGGGCTAGAAACTACTGGGTTATTACGCCCTACATAATGTGTTTAGGTTTAGAGGTTTCTTACTACTACAGTTGTTATTAGGCAGATTTCTCTATTGCTTAACCACGTGGGAAATCTGCTTAGTTTACGCAGCCCCTGCGTGACGGACTTTTTTTGATTCAACTCATAATGATGACCTCTTTTCAAACATTCAATTATATGAAGCAATTAATTAATAATTAAAATTAATATATAGTGCATCTCCCAACTGACTGCAGACTCCGTGAAAATTTGAATTTACCGATCGACTTGTACGAACTATTAACAGAAGGTAGCCCACATATAAATACAGTCGTAAATCACTTGAAGACAATTGGCATTTACAAAAAACTTTAAATCACACCTAATCAACTCATTTCTCTACGTTTTTATCTCAAATTATGTTACTAATTCGTTTTTGTGTTTCTGTGAACAAGACTGTGTAATACATATTTATACTTGTGCCTTAAATTTCCATCACACTCAAGCTTGGATTTATCACAAAATTTAGAGTTTAACATAGTTTTATTTTATTCCTTAGTTTTTTGTATAGCTATATTTTATACTATTTTTTAATAGTTTTGAAAACATTTTTCTTTATTTTTTTTATTTTAACATTTTAATTTAAGGAATTGAAATTAAATGATACTGAGCAACATCGCCTAGTTGCGTAGCTCACCAAATAAATAAATTAATTAATATATAATTAAAAACCTGATAAAGTGACTAATGGTGAGAATGGCTTTCAGTAGCCGGATATTCGTAATTGGTGGACACTAACACCAGACCGCAATAACAATTCTGAATGGCGGTTGCCACTCGCTAAATTACTCTAGGTTGTAACAAGTAGAAATGAATGTGCTAAATTAATTATGGTTCGTACACATGAATAGTATAATGCAAATTAGTTTATATTGTGGCTTAATTTATACATGTTATAATTATTAATATTCATCAGCAAACTTTAATAAGGTATTACTGCTTAATGATATATTAATAAGCTCATACAGTTTTTTTGTTAGTTTCGGAAGTAAATAAATAAATAGCTTTTAATGTATTTGGGTAACTCTTTAAGTATACTCTGCATACGACGTCTATGAACGCACAAGTTGCATTTTATTGTCGTGACATTATCATAGTTCTAGAATCAATTTTTTTTTAGTGAAAAGCTATTTTAATAATCAGAGGCTTAGAGTTTTTTTTTTTTTGACAAAACGTCTTATTATTATTTAATTATTTTGTCCTGTTTGTTCATTAGCATTGCAAAAACTTTTTTGAACGCTGATATGAACCAAGTTTATAAAGAATCATTCCGTTACGTGGGCTCTGCGAAAAGTAAGCAAATTTCCCACGCGCGAGGGTAGCAAACTTTTGATCTCATTTCCCTATTTATTTAAAATAAAAAGGGAAATGAGTGGGGGTTTACTAAAGGCAGAGAACATGGAGGTACAAATAACTCCCTTAATATTGCAGTTCTGAAAAAATATATAGAACAACAATTGCAGAGTATCAATAGATTGATAAGATTTATACAAGTTTTAGTTACATTTTTCCATACGTCTCATAATAACTGAAATATTATGAATTTCCGATTCCCCCCTCCTCTATCCACCCTTCCTTCCCCGTCCGATTTAAGTCAGTAACTAATATTAACTTTAATGTAGAATAATTTATGTTCATATTAATTATTCAACATTAAATAAATTATTCTATTTCTTTCTTTTTTGTGTTCCATTTCTGCTTTTTGTTCTCCATTTCAGTTATTTTTGTGATAAATTTCTGTTTTTTTTTTTTTTTCCATTTCTGGTTTGTAATACATTTCCGGGTGCATTTCGAACAAGCCATATAACCAGCCTTTGTGTTGAAGCAAATGAATTACCATTGGGTTACTGACGAATGCTATTGTCCATACATTATCTTCTCAAAGCAAAATTCTTAAACTCTCACTGTGTCCCCAACAATGCTGATGAACATACAATACAGAAGTATACAGCAAACTCATCGAGACAACAACCTCTACCAATCCGATTCCTTAAATACACACACAACTCCTCTATCCAAAGAACACATATTTACACTAAATATACTGAAACATACTATCCTTGGAAAACTGACAAACTGAGTTTTGACTTGACTCTAACACAGTACCCTAAAACTAACCCGACTTCTGAACATCATTACCAAAAACATTTTGCTTCTCTACTAACAGACAAGAAACATGACCTAATTATTTACACAGATGGATCCAAAACAGGCCAAGGAGTAGGGGCAGCTGCAATTGTTGGCTCAGCTAACTTTCAAATAAAGCTGCCAGATGAGACTAGCATATATACAGCTGAGCTTGAAGCCCTCAAACTTGCGATAGACAATATACCTGAAACTACAGACACGGACATCATAATTTGCACTGACTCTCTTAGCTCATTACATTCACTAAAAAACATATATAGTTCACATCCACTCATCTCGTACATATTACACAAAATCCAGACATTAAACAAAAGAATAACTATGTATTGGTTACCCGGACATACAAAAATTAAACAAAGCACACAAGTAGACGAACTTGCCAAGTCAGCTACTCAAAAAAGAACTCACGACAACACATACTGTACACACCAAGATATTCAAGCCCAAGCAAAACATATGATACTCAATTCATGGCAGAAAACTTGGTTTACCACAACTGATAACAAATTTCGAGAACTGAAACATACACTTGGTGAATGGCTTTCCTCAAAAAGGCTAATTAGGAGAGAAGAAGTAGTTTTAAGGAGATTGAGAATTGGCCATTCACGACTAACTCACACTTACCTACTTACTGGAGAAGACGAACCCTACTGCCAGCACTGCAACTGTAGACTTTCTATAAAACATATACTTACTGACTGCTATCTAAGGACCCACATAGACTTTGACTGAATTACTACATGACTGTAGCCCGTATATAGACCGCGTATTACAATACTTAAAACAAAACAACATTTTCATAAAATTATAATGTAGAGCAATACTGAAAATATTTGCAGAAATGAGCATACTTACGTAGATATACTAATTATATGTTATAGGTTAAATATGTTATATGTTGAAGATGTTGTATATTAAATATGTTATATGTTGAATATGTTATATGTTAAATATGTTATATGTTGAATATGTTATATGTTAAATATGTTATATGTTAAATATGTTAATTATTATGCTGTATATTAAATAACTGATTCGTCGCTAAATCGCCCCTGTTGCGAAATGCGATTATTGTATGAATAATAATAACAATAATACATTTCCGTTTTTTTTTGTTCAATTTCTTTTTTGTGGTTTTGTTTTAGTTTAAATTAATTTTGTGTTTCTAAAATTTTATGCTTTTTTTTGAGCAACGTCGCCACAGCTGCGAAGAATCAATAAATAAAAATTATGTTGAATAAAACAGTTTAATATTGAGTAGGTATGGCATAGATCAAAAAAGTAAATAGATTTTCCAGTTTAGAACGTAAAATCTTAAACAATAACGTCATCGCATTAAGTGTTAGCATGTTTCTCACACAATACAAGTTTAATGAACACAATATTTGGTATTTAAGTTTAGAATAAAGTGATCAATGATATAACAGCTTATTTGTAATATGACATGAGTAAGAGTGGGGTTACTAAAGGCTGAAAACGAAAAAAAAATAAAAAAAAATGCAAATATTTCGGTAAATATTCAACATGGTGAAAGCACATACATAAGGACATTTAAAGTACATTAAATTTTCAATAAGATTAGTTCTAAACAATGTTTCCTACCGGCGAATAATAATGGAGATATTTGGAACTTTGAATTTTACCCTCTAACCCCCTCCCCGCTCATTAGTCAGATTTCAGCTGATAACGTAATTGATCTTTAATTTTGCATAAAAGACATATTTTTTTTCCACTTCATAGTAACCCTATAATAAGTTATTTATTTCAGTACATGCTCCATTGCCTTACGGCATATTACATGTATGTTTAAATACATATTTGCAATATATACATTTTAATAGGTTATTGCTGTATAATCAAATATCATAAATAAATAAAATCAAATAAATACAATTATGAAATAAGCAAGATAATTACAAATAAAATTAATAATTAAAAATGAAAAAACAAATTAAATAAAGTTGCACTCAACCAATGTGACGGGTTTTCTCTTCTTTAATTTGTGAGTCTATGTGAAGCAAATATATTGAATTATAATTCTCTTTCCTAATAAATCAACTTTATATTCTAATGTATTTTCGCTACATCCACATCTAGACATTTGATAAACTTTATGAGTTCTTTATTATATTTAATAAATAATATATGAGGTGGTTCTGACCAATTATCTCCTTTTAAAATTATGTTCATTATGAAATTTTATCTTTTTTGATGTGTACATGTTGAAAAGTCATAGAATATATGCAAAAACGTTTGTGTTGCCTGTGTATCGTAAGTAAATTGATATATAAGAGACATATATATGAACAACCAATGAAACAAAATTGTGAAATATAGAGCGTTAACAGACAGACAGACAGGCAGACAGACACACACACACACACACACACACACACACACGCACGCACGCACACACACACACACGCACACTATATTACACACAGAACTAACCAAAGACAATATACTATAGATATACAAAAACATAAGGCTGTGACCCTGCTCAATGTAAACAGACCAGGGAAGGTTATTGTAACCAGTAACCCTAGAGCAATATGTACAGTAGTTTTTAAGTATCTTTAGTCTTGGTAAGTAAAAATAGCATAAACACCTCCTTTTACACTGTAGTTTAACAACAATGTGCAATATTATAAAGTAGCACCTGTATTTTTACAGCCCTGAAGAAGAGAAAATAAATATTCTCGAAATATCGGCATAAACTAAGATTTTTTCACCAACATTGACCAAAACTCCAAAAAACACCAACACCATATATATATATATATATATATATATATATATATATATATATCTATATATATATATATATTAGTAATATCTTGTAGGATCGTTGAATATTTGACGAAATCTTTCGAAAATTGCGTCACTAGTACAATCTCAATAGTTAATTTTCCCTACGGAAATCTGCTAAAATGTGACATGAAAAGTAGTTTTAAATATAATAGGAAGCGTAAGGGTGAGACAGGGATGATAAGACGACCGGAAAGTGAAGCGTTGACATTCTCTTCCCTTACTTGGCATTTAGGGATCCCTCATTTGGTTTAGTAATTGTATGAAATGCCAGCTATATTCTAGCTCAATACTTCCTTCTATAAGAACTAACCAAACTCAGTTAGTACTGAAGTATTAAATCTCTTTTCCACCATTTTCACAAGAAAGTCTGACCTAGATATACTAGATCACACATAAGTCACTTCAGACTCTTATATTTATTTATGTATTTTACAAGCTACGTGTTTCTCGATTCATCTTGTTCCTAGAAGAAACATCCTCTTTGCAAAGAAATGACATGTTTTAATATCTTTGGTCTTAAAAAGAAACAAACCCAATTCAGAGATGAATGACTATTAATTTCAGTGTCCCTGAAATGTTAGTTTAAGTGGAATGTATCATTGTGTTTTCATATAGTCTGAAAGAGCGCCTCAATATTTAAATATTTTTTCCATAATAATAAAAGTCTACAAAATAAAATTGACATAACAGAATTTCCTAAGAGAAAATATACCACTTCCACCTTTTCAATGGAACATAATCCAATATTTAGAATTAGAAGTTCTAAAATATTTTTCTGTTCCAAAAAATTCAAAAATTTCAAGGGCATTCGAGTTATGTCCTAAACATTATTAAGGACTACACTAAAATTGTTAATCTTTAAAAGTATCACTGAAGAAGGATATCGAATCAATACACTAGTTCTTATATATAAAGTTGCCTACAGAGTAACAATTTTTTTAATTCTACATTTCGATCCCCTGATTATTCTTACAAAACATTCTTCTGGTTATATTTTATTATTATTACTATTTTTAATTAAATTTAGCTGTAAAATGTCTTCTAATAGCTTCAATCTTCCATAGCTTGATGAAAGACATTTTTATGAAAAAGAATTACTCCGGATAGTTATTCTTGACAAAATGTTGACTTATTTTTATGGCAGAAATTTCACTAATCAAATTGACCTTAATATTTTGTAATGTTTACAGAGTATTTATAACTATTACACAAGGCATTCATAAATCCAGATTCAAGCACATATTCGATAATGCGTAATTTATAACTAATACCGTTATTCTACACCTAAGCTAATTCAGTTGGGCTAGGTTACAAAATTTGATAATATTGTAGAGGTATTGAAAATGATTGAACTTATGTAAAATAGAGCCATGCTACTTTATTAGACATGGGCATTGTGTCTCACAAGAATTACTCAATCGAACCCATTCCACCTTAGGTGAAATATTAAATGTAAGACAATTAAAAAAACATTTACTTAATAAACGTACAAATATGTTAATATGATTTAATAAGTCAGTAAACTCAACAATAGACACAAATACAACTAGCATTAGGAATTACAGACAAACCTTAAAAAAAAAAGACACGAATGAAAAACTGCTGTGCTAGATGGAACTAAGGATTGGTAGACAAATCATGGAAGAATAACATTAATGAAAATAAAACAGAGGTCTAAAATAAATCTGAGACGATTCCTATGTACGTCTAACTTGAATCCTAGGCTAAACATTTAGAGTAAAATCCCATAGATAACAGTAGTACGTAAGATGGACATTAAGAAGAAAAATTAAATAATATAAATATTTTCACAGGTTACGTTGTGAACTAAATTAAAATGTCATAATTTGTGTATTATGTATGTAGTATGTGTTAGGGCAGATCTGGGAAACAGGTTTTAGTAACAGAAAGTCGTCCCACCAATTTCCAAAAAATCCGTCACGCAGGGGCTGCGTAAATTAAGCAGATTTCCCACGTGAATAATAGACAAATGTTACGAAAACGGCCGACCTAGCTTTTGGCGGGAAACTCATTTTCGTCCGTTAACCGCCCACATTTAATAATAATGCAGTTATCTCGGTTAATATTCAATATAGAGAATAAATGTATCTGACAATATGTATAATACATTTAATTTGCAATAAGATTGTTTCTATACAATTTTTCGATCCGGCGTATAGTAACGGAGATAGTTCAAATTTCAAAATCCTCCCCTCTAAACTCCCCTCCCCCTTGTCCGATTTCAGCCGTTAACGAATTTGATCTGTCTTTTTACATAAAGCGTTTAAATATCGAGTTTGGCAACGATCAATTAAGGGAAATCTGCTAAAATTGGTGGGAGACTTTCTGTTATTAAGACCAGTTCCCAAATTAAAAAGTATTAATTATTACCAATTAAACTGAAATGTTCGAATTACAGAAACGCTGTAAATCTCTCCAACTCCCTTGTCTTGAAATTTTTAGTAGATTAAAGAAGAGCTTAACAGATTTCTGGGAAATTATTTGAATGATTTCCTCAAAGAACGACAGCTTGACATCCGGTCGACGGAGATGGACTGCATAGGTATAAGACTGGACCACTGCTTAGTTACCTGACTATATGGAAGCACGGGATTGCTAAAATTGCTTGCTGAAGGACCACAGCATCTAATGATCTTATCAGAATGATAAGGAAGTTAAGGTGAATATCCTTCTTAAAAACGAGATTCGTTCTGGCAAAGAGTTTTCAGTCTCTAATTGAAATTATTGAACTGTAAAAATCAGAATTCACTTCAAACATGATCAGAGAAGAAGATGGGACTCTCAAAAGCTTTAAATTTCTAAGGGGATTGCATTGATGTTGAAACATCGATAAAAAGCAAGTTTCCTTTTGAAGAAAAGACATTGGAGGATATTTATCTACTTTTATTTTTTTTTCAGACACTGCAAATGAAACTATTTATGAGATATACACATGAAAAAGAAACGTTATTTGTGAAACATGTTGAAAGAATGAATGTGGCAGAATTTCGAGATCTGATAAGATTAATGTTTCCTTATATCTTAACTTTATGGGGCTATGACTAATTGCGACGGTTTCTAGAAGTTGCCAACCTTTTAGCAGATTTCCCTTGAGAGAAATCAGCTAGTGAGGTCGTACTCATGACGCGTACCTGCACTGAAGATGACGAAAATGAGGTCCGTTCAAAATTATATATATATATATATATATATATATATATATATATATATATATATATATATCTATATATATATATACCAAACCCGATATTTAGCCGTTTTATGTTAACTTTCGAAAAATCTCCGTTACTATACGTCGGATCAAAAGATTGTATAGAATCAATCTTATTGAAAATTAAATGTACTATAAATATTGTTATATACAATTATTCTCTATCTTGAATATTAACCGAGATATTTGCATTTATATTAATTGTGTTCTGATCGGCTAACTTCGGTACTAGTCGCGAGTTTCCGTCAAAAGCTAGTTCGGCCGTTTCCTTATCTGTTGGGTTCTCGTGAAAATTCTCTATTGTAAAACTTCACGTGGGAAATCTCCTTAGTTTACGCAGCCCCTGCGTGACGGACTTTTTCTAGCCAGATTAGGATGAAGGATTTTATGAAATGATTTCATCATTTGATGAATTCCTATTTCCCAGTCAAACAATCGACTCTTTTTTACCAAGTGTGGTGAAGACCAACACGATGTGAGATACGATAGACAAGGTAAGTACTTGGCAGTACGAAACCCATGCTACGACTTTTTCCCGGCACCTAGGAATCGAACTAAAAAGATATAAACTGAATGACCTATCTTACCTTATTACAAAAGGGTACGTTGGGGCTCTAGAAAGGCAGGCATTAGGAAATTAATGTATTGTCATAATGTATGATTGCATCATACTAATTTTATCTTAATAAATAGCTATTTTGTTTTTGAAAATATGGAACAAATTGAATTAGGTACAATCCCTTTGGAGTAAATAAATTCCTCGATTTGTGAAAAGGAATTGAAGATATTAAATCATTTCTTTAAACAAAATTATATTCCAATCTTATTCACATTGAAGAATTTCTGTGTTTGTATGAAATAAAAGAATTTATTTTGATCAGGATCAGAAAAAAAACTTTTCCTCTACAAGCTCAATGCCACCCAGGCATATTTCAAAGTAATACAGTAGACAAATCAGCCAAACAATCAACTGAACTTGAACAAATAGATTTTTTGTACATACCTCACCATGACGCTTTCTCTCAAATAAGAAAACTCGTAAATAAAGACTGGAATAATTTGTGGTATAACACTGACAGTAAACTTAGAGAAATCAAATCAAACACGCTCAACTGGACTTCAAGTAATAGACTCTCTAGAAGAGAAGAAATTGTACTTACATGTCTACGAACAGAACACACTAGACCAACGCATTCATATCTACTGGCAGACAAGATGAACGTATATGTCGCTACTGCAACAGAACGCTGACTGTAAAACACATACTAACTGACTGCACACAAGTAAAAACGTACCCATGGCCCACAAATTTATGCGAACTATTAGCCGACAATAGCCAATTTATAGATGATGTTTTTTAAGTATTTAAGAAATAAAGGATTATTTGATGAAATATAAAAGCTATTATTTAACATTATAAAAGATATATATATATATATATATATATATATATAGTGTAGTTTTGCCTCCTTCCAGTTTTACTATTTATAGTTTTTATTTTAGTTTTTTGTTTTATTTATTCTTTATTTTCCCCTCTCATGTTTTAAATATACTAACAATTCATAATTAGTTTTGCCCATTCTATTTGTTTTGTACATTTGCAAAACTCAGCTTTGTAAAAATTTTAATATTTATTTAATTTTGAAAAACTATATTTTATTTAATTAATAAATAGTTAATGTATTACATTGTGAAAATTAATTAATTCTAACATGTTAAAAGATGAATCACCATTGTAGCGGCATGGTTCTATTTTTTTTTTTGTTCATTTGTAAAATTTAGCTTTGTAATAATTTCAATATTTATTTAATTTTGTAAAATTATATTTATTTAATTAATAGATATTTAAAGTATTGCATAGTGAAAATTAATTTATTTATTTTTATTTTCAATTATTAATTAAAACGTGTTGTTTTTAAGATCACTTGTAGGAGTCTCCCAATTCCAAAATTATTTAAACTTTGTTATTTCTGGAGTCCGTGGATATGAAGGAAAATCGGAAAATTTAACAATTCTATCATTCGTGCGGATGTTATTACTCGGTGATTACATTTTCTAATTACATTCGCTGGGGTTGTTGTGATAAATTAAAGCTATGTTATACAGCCATTAATTCTGAATGAATTGCCCGGAAATTTGTATGTAAAAAGGCTTTGAAGCTGTATTTTGTATTTTTCGCTGGTTAGCTGTAAATCATCCGATCGCCAAGACAAACATGAAATATATTTTTATACGTGGTCCTCTTTTCTTCTCTCAGTATCCTTCTCTCTCGGTTGAAAGGATCCCACCCCTGAGTTCCATTCCATTTTCATTCCTTTATGTCAATAATCCAACAGCAATCCTTATATATTTTTTAAGTTTACGTTCTACTGAGATAATTTCTTCAGGAATACATTTTAGATAGTTAAATGTTAAGTTTATCATTGATTCTTCTCTGTCTGTAAATATTAATGTCCGCCACACAGGGGCTGCGTAAACTAAGCAGATTTCCCTCATGAAGATTAAGAATAGATAAATCTACATAATGGTAACACAACACAGCCGTGAATATTAAGTGAATAAACACAAGTGGAAATAAGAAATATTTCCCCTCCAAACGGCAAGCGTCGGAAATGTAAACCGGGAGGAAAAACAATTACCGAATTATATCAGAATATAACATATTAGATTAATTGAAAACTATTCACTATAGCTAGCGCTAAAATTTACAATGAATCAGAATAATTTTTATCTCAATCACTAAACATTTAGTAATCCAAGAGCAAAAGAAGGGGGTGGGGATCAACAGAACGTATTTGTATGTATCTCGTGTAATTAAGCTTTATTGAAAACAATATTTGGTATGTAACCTCGAAATGAAGTGGTCCATGATATAACAGCTTATTATTAATATGATACTAGTAGGAGTTCAGGAGGAGGGTTCACTGAAAACGTAAAACTATAAAGTCCAAATATCTCGGTTAATACTCATTATACAGGAAATATGTATATGACCCTATTTATAACAAATTTAATTTCCAATAAGACTGCTTTTAAGCAATTTTTCGATCCGACGTATAGTAACTGAGATATTTCGAATTTTCGAAATTTCTTCCCTCGTCCGATTTCAGCCGTTAACGAACTCGATCTTACTTTTTACATAAAACGACTAAATATCAAGTTTGGTAACCAAAATCCATATGGCAAACCATAATTACAAACGCTAGAGCGGTAACAGAAAGATTTATATAGGATCGGTGGACATTTGGAGAAAAATTTCGAAAATCGCGTCTCGAGTACGACCTCAATAGCTGATTTGCTTTAAGCGAAATCTGCTAAAACAAGTTATTAGGTAAACTAAAAAATTGTATGGTTTAAAAACTCAACTTAGAACGAGAGGTGTCGTGTGAGCAATCCACAACATTTCTGTCGTGTTACATCAGGCTTCATCAGATGGTGGTGGTTGCTGAGTTTACGCTACTTCGGGTAGTCTTCTGTGCCAATAGATTTATCCGAGACTACCAAGAAGCGCGTAATCATCACCCTATGAAGCATGAATACCTGTGATGAGCATTACTGTTTTAAGTAAAATTGCTTGCCGTCAAGAGTGTTGGTTACACGACGTTTGGACTTTATCCTTTTGTCAAACAACCTTTCATCTCAACTTTGTCCTAGGCTAGCACTTGGAGCAACAGCTCACGTGCAGCACACGCCTTGCTGAAGAGACCGAAAGATCGAAACGAAGTCATCGCAAACATATCAACGCACTGAAATTGCATCCCGAAAAATACATGTTATAGTTAAGTTTCAGTGTTATAAGTGGGACTTTGGTGGTGACTGTTTTCGTCATATGGTGACTCATGAGCAACGCGAAGTAGCTTTGGAACGGTTGGATTCTAAGCTAAACAGATTGTTTTAAGCAAAACTGCTTGTTTCCGTCAAGAGTATTGGTTACATGACGTTTGTTCACACGTTTGAACTTTATCCTTATGTCATACGAGCTTTTGCCAAACAACCTTTAATCTGATAAGCCACCGTATGACAAAAACGATCACCACCAAAGTCCCACTTCTTTCAGTGCGTTGACATGTTTAGGATGACTTCGTTATCCCTCGTTGTCTATGAAAAATTTATAAGAATTTTAAGGCCACTACTTTGTATTTTTTATTTGAATCCAGGGCACAGAATACGATTACTTAAATTAATAAAGGCCCCTTCATTTTAGCAGATTTCCCTTAAGGGAAATCAGCTATTGAGGTCGTACTCATGACGCAATTTTCGAAATTTTTCTTCAAATGTTCATCGACCCTACCTAGTAGATGATAAAAATGAGGTCCGTTCAAAACTGTATATGTGTATATAAGTATATATATATATATATATATATATATATATATATATATATACATATATATTTGTCTGTTACCTCTCTGGCGGTGTAATTATTGTTCAATCGTTACCAAACTCGATATTTAGTCGTTTTATGTAAAATAAAAGATCAAGTTCGTTAACGGCTGAAATCAGACCAGGGGGAGGGGAGGTTTAGAGGGGAGGATTTTCGAAAATTCCTTTGTTACTGTACGTTGGATCGAAAAATTGTATAGAATCAATCTTATTGCAAATTTAATGTACTATAAATATTGTTATATACATGTATTCTCTATCCTGAATATTAACCGAGGTATTTGCATATTTCAGTTTTCAGCCTTCAGCAAACCTCCACTTCTACTCATGTTAAATAAACAATACTCTATTATATAATAAACCACATTATTCGAAGCTTTAATATCAAATATTGTATTCAGGAGACCTTTATTATACGAGATACATGCAAATAAGTCAGGGTAACCCCCCCCCCGCCCGTCTTAAGGTCGTGGATTACTTAGATTTGATTGATTGAGATAACAATTATTCTGACTCATTATTAATTACAGTACTAGATATAGTAAATAGTCCAATAAAATTAATATGTTATATTCTGATATATTTCAGAAATTGTTTTTCTTTCTGGTGAGAGGTGGGCAGACCTGTTTGTTTACATTTCAAACGCTTCCTGTCGGCAGGTTATTGAAATTGACTGAAACATTTCTTATTTCCGTTTGTTTTTTTTTTTCATTTAATATTCACGGTGGTGTTGTGTTAGCAATATGCAGATTTATCTATTACTAAACTTCACGAGTGAAAGCTGCTTAGTTTACGCAGCCCCTGCGTGACGGACATTTTTCTATACGTCATCTAATAAATATTCCTTCATGTTTGTGTTTTTTTACTCAGCATTATTCAGTCCTCTCTCGTAGGCCTCCAACAACATCAAAAATAATTGTAATATTTTTGAATATGTAACACATTTGAAAGTTTACGTGCCACAAAAAAAAAAAAAGGAGTAGTAAGAAATGTCAAAAAAAGTAAAAGGGGATTCCGTGTTTGTGTTCGTTTGCTTAAATAAACTATTCTTGGATAAAGTGAGGCCTACGCGCTGGGAGGCACTGTTTGTGAAATAACGTAGTGTCAACACACCACTCCATATTCCCTCCTTACTCAGAATCAAAAAACTGTGAACAACATCGGCAAGGAACGCTCCTCCTGCCCACATTTCCAATACGTAGCAAAGCTTCCTGCTATTAAATCAGTTTCCAGAGTCAATTCATTCAAATAATTTATACGAAATGGTATCTTATGCTTTTTGAACTTTTTTTTTTCTTATTTACACAATGGTTTTCTATTCGAATTTAATAAAAAACAATTAAACTTATTTTCCTTCTGCTTTAGAAGTCAGAGTATCCCAAAATTTAGAAATGTAACTCAGTTTTTAGAGTACCAGTAATTCTATTCTTAAATTTACAGTGGAGAGGGCTATTGACTTGAATTATTATTTTTCATAAAATACAAATTAGTTGTTCTACATAAAAATGCCACGTAAATATAAAATCCATTTAAGAAATAATTAAATAAAATATACGACATAAAATATTTGTAATTGCGGGAAAAATTACCAATAAAAAACTAAAACAAGATAAAGGAAATAAAATATAAAGGAAAAACACAATATTGTTATGAAGTAAAGTAAAGTTGCTTATTTTTTATTTTTCATTTTTTTTTCACTAAATTTTACATTCACACTTTGTCATAATTGGTTACCTGTGAATGACATAAAATCATTAGTAAAAACAAAAATGCACGAGCCAATTATGCCATTAAGCATTTAATGATTATGTCCACTAGAGACATTTAAAGATTGTGCGCATTAGAGAAATGATTTATGTGAACTAGAGATATTTAATGGTTGAATTCAGTCGAGAAATTTATTTATTATGTTCATTAGAGAAATGTAATGATATTCAATGATATAATCGAGTTGAGTTAATCCTTTTTAAATGAATGAGGGTATATTTTTTTGATTTTTTACAGTTATCCCTTTGAAGGGATGCGGAGAGTGAAGGCGAATGGAAGATAATGGTATCACAAGTTACAAAATTTAACACTTCTCTGGTTGATAGTTTTTAACTCCTGTTTCTTGATTAATGAACGTTACACAACCCCCTCATTTAGCAGTAATTATGCATTTTGTCAGTTCGTAATTCCATCTGCACCTTAGACATTTTGTACCTAATTTACGACAATTCGTTTCTACCTTTAACCATGGATCCATAACTACTATAAACTGTGAATCTATAGTTACTAGACTTAGAGCAAGTTCCCGTCCTTATTATTACAGTTATTCAGTAATTTATGTTCATTATTCAGCTCATCATTCTAACCGAGTATTCAAACCATTTTGATTATGGGAGCTAACCTCCCGAAGGGAGTAAGTTACCCAGTGTAATTGCGACATTATCGATGTTTGTATAAACTCCATCGCACGTAAGCCATCACAAACTCGTGGAGACTGTAATAACGTTGCTAAATGGACAAGTTGTAGAGCTAGTTAGCTCTCTGCGAATCTCCATTGCTCCAGGCTAAGTGTTCTAATGCTCTTCTCCTATATGTTCTGTTCAATATGCATCTTCTAAGTCAATATTAGCATTTCATTTAATAGGCGCACTTCTATATGCACTTTAATAGCGAAGGGTTTACTGCACTAAGTTTCCTGAACTGTGGATTATAACTTCGTCTGACGAAGCATATGAAGTATTGAAGTTGCTAAAAATTTCAGTTTTCAAAATGCAAGAGGTATATCTGCTTTGATTAGGATTAGAATTAGGATTAATATGATTTGGGCAATCAACAACTAGGTTATTATGCCCTTTACAGTAGTATAATTGTGTTTACAAGTCCCTGTTTTACTCTGTCTTAAATAATATCAACTAATATATTGTAAATACCGCTCCATATCCTAAGGATATTAAATTTACTAATTTTCTATACAGTTATTTCTAACTAAATCTATAAATACATTTTTATTTATTTATATTTACTTAAAGATGTGTGCTAGTAGCACGAGTTACGTTGTACCTATTTACACTTCTTACTACTGGCTTAATAATTTTAACTGCCTTTATATTTGGCCAATAATTAATAATTATTGTGCATTTTTTAATACTGACAATATACTTAATTGTCGTACATAATAATAGTCTATATACTTTTTTCATTATATATTATATTACATAAACATATATTTTCTCCCTTACAAGAACATATTTTAAACTGGCATTATAATTAGCCAATATTACAATTAAATGATTTTCATTTTTAATGTATGTACTTTTTTTTAATTAATTCATTTTTTAGAAAGTAATTAAGATCAATTTATCACACACTTACTCATACATACACTTACTGCATTTTTTTTAAAAATTATCTGCTATGGTTCTCCAGGAATCAATTTTGTCTAGTGTCAGAGTACAGTTTCTACACATCAGACAAAACTAAAAAACGACTAGCCTTGCAACGATGAAATTCCACATTAAGAATTGGTTCAAGCTTTTTGATGAAGAGGAGTAAGAAAATAAAAAAAATACGCAAAGTCTGCCGTACCTGTTAGAGATGTAGAAATTTTTTTAGTAACTTTAGTTCCTTGTACAAAATAAAGAACATATTGTAATCTCAAAAATTTTAGGTTTAAAAATTTGTTGTGAGTTATTTGTTCTGGACTTAACCTTTGTACTTACATGCGATGTATTGGACCGGAGATATGTTATATAATTTTAAAATGAAAGTTATTTTAAATGAGGTGAATCTAAACATTTTTTTAATTTCATTTTAGGAAGTCATTAGGAGGTACACACATCAGATTTGTATTAGTTAAACATAAAGACGTTTACAAATTATGATCCATGACGTTTTTCGGTCCGGAGCATTGGAACGGAGATATCGCATATCAGTTTCAAATGATATAAATTTGAATTAAGTGCAGCCGAGCAGATGTTTTAACGGCTGTTAAAGACATTGCACTTGTGACAAGGAGTCCTTTTGTAAACAAAGGAGCAACAGTGATGTACAATAGCTTTTAAGTATCTTTACTCTTGCCCCGAAGAAGAGAAAATAAATGTTCTCGAAATATTGGAATGAACTAAGATTTTTTTCACCATCACTGACCAAAACTCCAAAAAACAACAACACCATATATATATATATATATATATATATATATATATATATATATTATATATATATATATATATGCCTGCTAACGCTCTAGCAGTCGCAATTTTTGTTTGATCGTTGCCAAACTCGATATTTAAACGTTTTATGCAAAAAGACAGATCAAGTTCGTTCATGGCTGAAATAGGATCAGTGGGAGGTGGGGGGGTTTAGTGGGGGGGATTTTCGAAAATTCAAAATATCTCCGTTACCATACGTCGGATCAAAAAATTATATAAAACCAATCTTATTGAAAATTAAATTTACTATAAATATTGGTTATTCTCTATATATCTGTATTTATTCTCTATCTTGAATATTACCCGGGATATTTGCATTTGTATTGTGTGTGTGGTCGGCAGGAGTCGGCTATGTTCGGGACTTTCCGCCGAGAGCCAGGGCGGCCGTTTCTGTAATTGCTCGTTCATCGTGAATAGGTTTAGAGATCCCTTACTACTACTGTTGTTATTAGGCAGATTTCTCTACTGTAAAACTTCACGTGGGAAATCTCCTTATTTTGCGCAGCCCCTGCGTGACGGAGGTTTTTTAAAAATAAAGGAGTAAAGTACTTACAAAATCAAGTTTTCTGACCACTGCCAACATCATTTTTCTGACCGTTTCCTAAATATTATGCTTCCGATGTTAAAGTATAGCGATGAATGTCGACGTCACTTCAATTTTATTACCTCTTTAAAAAAAAGAAGGGAAAAAAGTGTATTTTCATAAATCATAACATAAATGTTTTATCTTTATTTTTAGAGTGAAAAAGCTGAAAACAGCCAGCGTTGAAATATATATCGAGAGCCTTAAGCCATAACATCTGCATCACAATGGCTGCCTGGAGTGCTTACTGTTCATTGTTATCTCTCCTGTGCGCAATCCTCAGCGAAATATTGTGGCTTCGGTTTATAAATAATTGCTATTTAAGTTGTCAGATTCCCAATGCAACCGCTCTCGTATTTTTGGGGGTTTTGTTTGTTTTTTGAATGTATAGATTTATCGCCAGCGGATGAAAAACTCTATTCAACAAAAAGAGTTTTTCATTTATTTTTTTTAACCTGTTTGATTGATATAAGAAGGTTGATTGTTTTGTATGACTATTCAAAAAATCATATTGCTTCAGAAAAAAAAATCAGATAAAAATTAATATTTCACTACTTATTGTGTCCAAAGAAATATATTTATAATAATATTGTCTGTAATGACATTTCAAAAATTTGCGAGTTTCTAGAAAATTTTATTTTGGTCCAAAACAACAAAAGTCCGTCACGCAGGGGCTGCGCAAGCTAAGCAGATTTCCCACGTGAAGTTTTACAATAGAGAAATTTCACGAGAGCCGAGCCATTCAAGGAAACGGCCGAACTAGCTTTTGGCGGGAAAGTAACTCTCGTCCCTTTGGCGCCCAGATTTAATAAAAATGCAAATATCTCGGTTAATATTCAAGATAGAGAAAAGCTGTATATAACAATATTTATAGTAAATTTAATTTGCAATTAGATTGCTTCTGTAAAATGTTTCGATCCGACATATAGTAACGGAGATATTTCGAATTTTCGAAAATTCTCCCCTTTAAACCCCCCCTCCCACTGGTCCGATTTCAGCCGTTAACGAACTTGATCTTTCTTTTTACATAAAACGACTAAATATCGAGTTTGGTAACGATTAAACAAAAATTGCGACCGCTAGAGCGGTAACAGACAAATGTATATATATATATATATATATATATATATATACAGAGAGAGAGAGAGAGAGAGAGAGAGAGAGAGAGAGAGAGAGATACTGTTTTGAACGGACCTCATTTTCGTCATCTTCTAGGTAGGATCGATGGACATTTGAAGAAAAATTTCGAAAATTCCGTCATGAGTACAACCTCTATAGCTGATTTCCCTTAAGGGAAATCTGCTAAAAGTATTATATACAAATGTTGCATTTGTTACAAAATTAAAATATTTTGGTATAACCTTGGAGGCCGTCGCCCTTCTACGAGTTTCTATAATGACTAGAAATGGTAAAATATCTAATAATTCCCTGGTGTCTAATTTTTCAATTTATTTATTCAGAATTTAGTCTTGAGCATAGTACACCTTCAGTCTAGGAGAGGCTCTGTCACCCATTCTACTGTCATTCTTCTAAAAAAAAAAACACCTTAAAATAAACTAATTCAGACACATTTAAATATGTTGAATAATTTCATTAAAGTTTGATAATATATGTGTAAATGTGATTGGCGTCTATTAAATATAAAGTAATTATTAATATATTTGTAACTATGTTAGTCCTTTGAGACAGTGCTCGGTTTTATCAGATTCCTCTCATGGGAGCTTTTGAGGAAGTAATCATGACAGAAATGATAAAAAGTCCGTAACGCAGGGGCTGCGTAAACTAAGCAGATTTCCCACGTGAAGTTTTACAATAGAGAAATCCGCCTAATACCAGCTTTAATAGGAAGGGATCAGCTATTGAACCTATTCACGAGGGACGAATAGTTTTCTGGAAACGGCCACCAGAGCTCTCGGAGAGAGTCCGGAACATGAGGTGGGTTCCTTCGACCACACACACAGAATACAAATGCATATATCTCGGATAATATTCAAGATACAGAATAAATGTATAGAACAATATTTATAGTAAATTTAATTTTACAATAAGATTGATTCTATACAATTTTTCGATCCGACGCACAATAACGGAGATATTTTGAATTTATGTAAAAATCCCCCCCCTCTAAACCCCCCCTCCCACTGGTCCGATTTCAGCCATTAACGAACTTGATCTCTCTTATTTTACGTAAAACGCTTAAATATGAAGTTTGGTATGCACGATCAAACAAAAATTGCGACCCCTAGAGCGTTAACAGACAAATATATATATATTATATATATATATATAATTATATATATTGAATATATATATAGATAGATATTTAGATTTTAGATAGATAGATAGATAGATATATATATATAATTTTGAACGGACCTCATTTTCGTCATTCTCCTGGGTTTAGGATCGATGGACATTTGAGGAAATTTTTCAAAACTCGCGTCATGAGTACGACCTCAATAGCTGATTTCCCTTAGTTCATGGACTACTAAACTGCTAAAAAATAAATTATTCACAATTACAGAAGCCGTTTCGTGGGTACTATTTCAAAACCAAGATTTCTCATTATCTAAACGGTGCACCAATTATGAGATTTCTTATGTAAAACCTCGCAGGAAATCTGCTTTTTTAGCCAGACTGCGGACGGATTTCAATTTCATTTATTCAGAATATTAACAGTGCTGCATGATGTACAAATCCATCCGCCCTAGAGGTCTGTCACCCATTAAGTCAATTTTTGAAGTTAAGTAATAATAATTAAAAAAGAAGATTTCATTTTAGGAAATCATGAGGTGCACAAATCAGGGTTATTTATTTGTCGTTTAAAATGAAGGTATTTGCAAATTAGGTAACTTTCCTGTTATCTGGTACCTGCGACAAAAAATTCTTTCCTGTTATCTGGTACCTTTGAATCATGACAAAATGAATAAAACAATAACAACAAACATTGATTAATCAAATTAATCAAACAAAAAAAACTACAAACATTTATACTCAAATTAATCAAACAATAACAACAAACAATGTTTACATCTGAGTTTTCAGGAGGTGGCCAGAATAGTCACGAAATTGCTTCTAACAGTGCTCTCGAAAACAATCGCAATCACCGACCAGCTTGCGCCACATAAACTCTGCCAAATAAGACTCTAAATGATGACGTGCAGTGCCTCGGTGCTTCTTGTTGCGCCACTTCGCTGATTTTCCACATAAGCGTTTCGACGGTCTGAGTATGGGCTCCGGACTCTGGATCGACGGAAGTTGTACTTGTGGATGACCTTCAAAAGTGCTCGAAACGGCCTTCTCCAGCTCTTTGGTCTTGTACGCAAAACGCCAAATATGAAGTCGGGTAGATCAAACGTGCTGCCCCTCTTGATGTGCTTCTTGATCTCCTTCATGAGCGTCTTGGCACTACGATCTGGAACTTGAAACAATTTTGAACGGCACTCGCCTTCGTCTCTCCTGGGTAGGATCGAGTCCACCGAAGATCCAAAACTGTCATGCGGCAACACCTCAATAGCATTGTTCTGCGCTTCGTGAACAACTGCTAAATAATTGAAATAATAATAATTCGTGAACATGCTAAGCAACAAATAATCAAAATATCAGACTGGGCGGTTCCTATAAACAGCTGAATTTAAAACATTCAGCAAGCTACATAAAAGTCAATATTTGAAGTTGGAGTAAAGACAAAAAAAAAGTTAGTATTTTGGCAGGTACCAGATAACAGGAAAGATTTTTTTCGCAGGTACCAGATAAACAGGGAAAGTACCGCAAATTATGTTCCAAGACATGTTTCGAGGCGGTTTATTGGACCGGAAATATCGAATATGACTTTCAAATGAAATAATTTTGAAGGAAGTGCAATTGAACTGAAATTTTCATCTTCATAGGCATTGAAAACATCGCACCCGTGACAGCAAAAATCGAGGCCATTAAGATTAAGAAAATTACTGTATCAATTGTATTCTCGGTGACTGTAAACATTATGCACTCCTTGGTATAAAAATATACTACTTAAAATGGCCATTTGAACTCATAAAAAAATAAATATTGAAATGCTTTCATTATTTTTTGTCCTGGAGTTTATATATGTTAATTAATTTATTCTGTCTAGAATTGTACTAATGCCCGTAGTTTAAGTATTTATTCACAATTGTTATTTTTGTTATGTATTCAGTCCCGCATTAACCCAAAGGTAGAGAAATCATTTTCTGCTTGCTCCCTAGTATATAATATATATTTAATGCAAAAGTATTTTTTTTTCCGTTGACTATACAGTAATGGAAATAATATTTGTTTAATTTTTATATAAACACGATTACCTTCGCATTTTAGCAGATTTCCCTTAAGGGAAATAAGCTATTGAGGTCGTACTCATGACGGAATTTTTTAATTAAATGTCCATCGATCCTACCTAGTAGATGTATATATATAATATTTATATATTTATATTTGTCTGTTACCTCTCTGGCGGTGCAATTATTGTTCAATCGTTACCAAACTCGATATTTAGTCGTTTTATGTAAAATAAAAGATCAAGTTCGTTAACGGCTGAAATCAGACCAGGGGGAGGGAAGGTTTAGAGGGGAGGATTTTCGAAAATTCCTTTGTTACTGTACGTCGGATCGAAAAATTGTATAGAACCAATCTTATTGCAAATTAAATTTACTATAAATATTGTTATATACATTTATTCTCTATCTTGAATATTAACCGAGATATTTGCATTTTTATTAAATCTTGGCGGCTAACGGACGGGTGACTTTCCCGCCAAAAGCTAGTTCGGCCGTTTCCTTGACTGCGCGACTCTCGTGAAATTTCTCTATTGTAAAACTTCACGTGGGAAATCTGCTTAGTTTAGGCAGCCCCTGCGTGACGGACTTTTTGATGGTTGTTTATTCAACAGTAGAGATCTTTCAAAGTAAAAGTGTGATCATCAGGTCTCAATTTCAGTCATTTTTAAATTTCTTTTTCATATATTTCAATTTTTTAAAATTAAATTATTTTATTTCTCTTAATATGAACATGTTTACTAAATATTTAAAAAGTATTCAAAAGAATTTATCAATTAGAGTTTACACGAGCAGTAATAATGATTTCTCCTAATCTTAATTTGATATTTTTTATTTATTTGTTAGGAGCTTTCAAGCTTATTAGCAGATTCCTCTTAAGGGAAATCAGCTATTGAGGTCGTACTCATGACGCGATTTTCGAAATTTTTCTTCAAATGTCCATCCTACTCAGGAGTTCGTTAATGACTGAAATCAGACCAGTGGGAGAGGGGAGGGAGTTTAGAGAGGAGGATTTTCGAGAATTCGAAATATCTCCGTTACTATACGTCGGATCGAAAAATTGTATAGAATTGGCATTTTTATTAAGTGTGTGCGGATAACGGACGAGATGATGTGTTATGAGTTTCTGGCAAAAGCTAGTTCGGCCGTTTCCGTAACTGTTTGGCTCTCGTGAAATTTCTCTAATGTAAAACTGCACGTGGAAAATCTGCTGTGAAGGACTTTTTAAGATATACTTGCAAGTAATTGGCATATGAGGAGGGAGAAGGAAAAGAGGCAGACCCAGTCAGGTATAGTTTAATAAGTTCGAGAAAGACTTCCGATCCGTAGTTGAAAAGGCTGGAATCCGCAATGAATGTTCAAAGGTGACGGAGGCAGAGTCTCAAATACTTCAGTGGCACTACTAAATATTTCATGAAATACGCGTTGCATTCAAGTTAAAAATGCTGGAGCCACACATTAGTTTAAGTCAGAGAGAACACCCAACTACATAAATGATGTTCTCCTCACTCACGAATTCAGAATTATAGGTCTTTACTCAGCCTAAAAGCGGTGTATGTCTCGGGATGAAGAAGTGAGTCACAGAGTGGTCTGACGTGAGTGACGCTTATTTCATATGAAGGGCTTGACAACATAAAAAGGGGCCTCAGACAGCAATATATAGGAGGCAATAATATCATATAGTGACGCGGTGGAGGGGGGCGGGATACAACATTTCCGAGAGAGGGCGGTGAATATGAAAGCACGCCGGCTGCTATGAAGTTGTAAGAGGTAGGGTTTTACAAGCTCGTCAGAGCTGAACTGCATTAATCAAAAGCCTTGCTAGGGGATTGCTCTGCAAATGAAATCAGGTAATGCGGCTCCCCTCCAAATGAAACTCCGGGGCAACACTCATTTTTCATCGAACATCGCTCGGCAACCGCTCGTCCTCCATACGGGATACAATTAATTCTTTCCGCCCTCTCTTAAAAATTGCCTAATTTTTAATTAACTCGAAAAAAGTTCAAGAATAATAAATAGACTCTGCAAAGTAAGCAGATCTCTCTCGTGAAGTTTAACCATAGATAAACCTACATACTAGTATCACAACACAACCGTGAATATTAAGTGAATAAATACAAGCGGCAATAAGAAATCTCCCTCCCAACGGGAAGCATGTGAAATGTAAACAAAAAGTTCTGCCAACCTCTCACCAGAAAGAAAAACAATTACTGAAATATATCAGAATATAATATATTTATTTTATTTGAAAATTATTTACTTCATCTAGTGCTGAAATTTATAATGAATCAGAATAATTTGTATCTCAATCAATCAAATTTCAAATCTCGTATAGTAAAGGTCTCTGGAAAACAATATTTGGTATTTACGCTTCGAATAATGTAGTTTATTACATAAGAGATTATTATTTATGTAACACGAGTGGAAGTGGAGGTTTACTGAAGGCTGAAAACTGAAAAATGCAAATATCTCGGTTAATATTCAAGATAGAGAATAAATGTATATAAAAAATTATACAGTCAATTTAATTTGCAATAAGATTTATTTTATACACTTTTTCGATCCGACTTGTAGTAACGGAGATAATTTCTCCCCCTCTAAACCCCCTTTCCCCTTGATCTGATTTCAGCCGTTAACGAACCTGATCTTTCTGTTTGTATAAAACGACTAAATATCGAGTTTGGTAACGAACAAACAAAAACTGCGACCACTAGAGCGGTAACAGACAAATATATATATATATATATATATATATATATATATATACAGACTGTATATATATATATATATATATATATATATACAGTTTTGAACCTACTTCATTTTCGTCATCTACTAGGTAGGATCGATGGAAACTTGAAGAAAAATTTCGAAAATTGCGCCTTGACAGGCCTTGCTTCTCTTTAGAAAAAAGTATTTTCTCGTATCTGTACATTGATATCAGAATATAATAAAAGTCCGTCACGCAGGGGCTGCGTAAACTAACCAGATTTCCCATGTGAAGTTTTACAATAGAGAAATCTGCACACTAGTAACACAATACCACCGTGATTAGATAATGAGAAATCTTTCAGTTAATTAAAATAAATTCCCAACTGAAACGGCTTCTGAATTGTAAGAATAATTTATATTTTAATAACTTAAATTTTAATAGTCCAAGAACTAAAGAAGGGGGGGGGCGGATGAACAAAACGTATTTGCATAAATCTCACAAAGTAAGGAAGGTAAGGTAAGGTTAAAAACGCCAGGTTAGAAGAAGCTTCCGCCTGAGCCGAGAAATGACGAAGATGGCCGACATAATCCGAACTATACCCCACCAAAGACTTCATAAAAATGCAAATATCTCGGTTAATATTCAAGATAGAGAATAAATGTATATAACAATATTTATAGTAAATTTAATTTGCAATAAGATTGGTTCTGTACAATTTTCCGATTCGATGCATAATAACGGAGATATTTTGAATTTTCGAAAATCCCCCCTCCCTCTGGTCCGATTTCAGCCATTAACGAACTTGATCTGTCTTTTTACATAAAACGGTTAAATGTCGAGTTTCGTAACGATAAAACAAAAATTGCGACCGCTAGAGCGTTAACAGACAAATATATATATATATATATATATATATATAATTTTGAACGGACCTCATTTTCATCATATCCTGGGTAGGATTGATTTGAAGAAAATTTTCGAAAATCGCGTCATGAGTACGACCTCAATAGCTGATTTCCCTTAAGGGAAATCTGCTAAAAGTTACACCTTTGTAAATTTAAGAAAGTACGTAGGAGACTTATTTTATAATGAATGACTTTATAATTTTTGTTAAATATTTATATGTTTTAGGCGTATTAGTATATTGACTACTGTCAGTTAGCAGTTCAGCCATACCGTGGTGTATGTCGTGGTCTTTAAGTTGAATGCAGTAGAGTTAGTATTTGTTTCATTGTTGGGCATTTCCTGCAGAATTTAAATACAGGAATGCCTGTCCTTGTCATTAAGTGTTTATGTGTCAGGCCGGTACTGAGTCTGGCAAGAACTACTTCCTCCCGTCTAGTACTCCTATGGCTCGATGGCCACTCCTTAATTGTACTTTTGTTACAGCGCCGGTGGTCTAAATTAACCCTGGGATGAAACTAGCTAAATGTTGAGACATTTTAGCAGATTTCCCTTAAGGGAAATCAGCTATTGAGGTCGTACTCATGACGCGAGTTTTGAAAAATTTCTTCAAATGTCCATCGATCCTACCCAGGAGATGACGAAAATGAGGTCCGTTCAAAATTATATATATATTTGTCTGTTAACGTTCTAGTGGTCGCAATTTTTATTTGATCGTTACCAAACTCGGAATTTAATCGTTTTATGTAAAATGAAAGATCAAGTTCTTTAATGGTTGATATCGGACAAGTGGGAAGGGGGGTTTAGAGGGGGGATTTTTGAAAATTCGAAATATTTCTGTTACTATACGTCGGATCGAAAAATTGTATATAATCAATCTTATTACAAATCAAATTTACTATAAATAATGTTATATACATTTATTCTGTATCTTGAATATTAACCGAGATATTTGCATTTTTCTGTTTTCAGCTTCTGAGATGAGGTCGGCTAACTTCGGGTTTAGACGTGAGTTTCCGTCAAGAGCTAGTTCGGGCCGTTCCCGTAACTGTTCGACTCTCTATTCTGAAATTTCTTTATTGTAAAACTTCACGTGGGAAATCTGCTTAGTTTACGCAGCCCCTGCGTGACGGACTTTTATTTGATCATTTGACTATTTTGTTAATATCTTTTCTTCTTTCAATTGGAACAATGCAAGCAGTTAATTAATAAAATGAAGAAGTTATAAGGTAAATGAATGATATTGAAGGTTTTACTTCAAATATACTTTTTTTATTTATTTACTTTTTTTTTTAATATAAAAAATTGAATCTTTGGAGCTTACAGGTAAAATGTTCACTAATGAATTTCATTCTTCTTATTTCTTATTCTGGAAAGTGAGTTTACTGGCTGTATGAATAATCCATGGAAGGTCGGACAAGTTCAGAGTTTTAATATAGTTCATTGGTATCTCTGAGATTTTATTTTATTTTAATACATTGTTTAATTATCTTTTTTTCATATTAGGTGTTTCTTTCTTTGCAAAGTGAATAGTTATTTAGCTGCTATAGTACTGTACACTGACAAAACCTTTAACATTATTTAGATACAAGACTTTACTAATTATTTTTCTTGGTTAACCAGTAGAGTTTTCTTTCTTCATTTGTTTTTATTAGAAAAACCGTTTATATAAAATTATTTAAAAAGTTCTCTGGTGTTGGAAAGTTTACAAAATAGATAAAGAACTAACTGCTATTTCTATGAGTTTATTTCTTTACCTTAATTTATCACTGGAAGTGCAAAGATATGGAGCAAAGTAAATAATGCGGAATCAGCACTGAATTTAGATTTTTAGAAAAGTTTGTAATTTATTGCTTTTCCCTTATACAATTTATAAATTCAAAGAGTAGATGAATAAATTGAAGAGATGTGTTCCTTCAAATCAATATCTATTTACGGCTAATAAAATCCAGTGAAGTTCAGATAATACAAACGTTTTCTTCTCAGCATTGATATTCTATTTCTACTCCAATTAAATCGACATAATTAAGACAAGATTCAATTAGTCATTACAAAGTCAAAACAAGCAGTTAACTGTCGAATTCACTAAATTCTTCTTTATAAATTAAACAATAGCAGATTAAAGAACATAATAAGAAAACAATTTTTTCTAAGATAATATGTAAGAAACACACTGGTTTTAAGGCAATAGGACCAAAACAAATCAAATTAAAACTTGAATATTAAAAGAAAATATTTGAATAATAAAAAAAAATGTAAAAAAAACAATGTGGATGAACACAGAAGGCCTGTAAAAAACAAATCTTACGGAACATTAAATTCTGAACAATATTTTGTTACATTTTTCGATACGAAGCTTAATTGGGATATACGTGGAGTCGCATTTTATTTTTTATTTAATCTCCCACATTTGTCCGTCCAATATCGGGCAATAAGCCATTTCATCTTTAGTTTTGCATGAAACAGAATACAGTAATAGTTGAACAGTATTTGGTCTAGGGCGTTTAGGCATAAATATATGTCTTCACTCTCTCTCTCTCTCTCTCTCTCTCTCTCTATATATATATATATATATATATATATATATATATATATATATATATATATATATATATCAGTATCTGTCTCTCTCTCCTCCAAGGAAGGGGGTTGTGGGGCTCAAAAAGAGTTCATGATGGATTTTGGATAATCTTTACAGACTGACTTTGAAGGTCTTATAGCAGATTCCTCTTAAGGGAAATCAGCTATTGAGGTCGAACTCATGACGCGATTTTGGAAATTTTTCTTCAAATGTCCATCGATCAGGACCTAGGAGATGACGAAAATGAGGTCCGTTCAATATTCTATATATATATATATATATATATATATATATATATATATATATATATATATATGCCAGTTACCGCTCTAGCGACCGCAATTATTGTTTAATCGTTACCAAACTCGATATTTAGTCGTTTAATGCAAAAGGAAGGATGAAGTTCGTTAACGGCTGAAATCGGACAAGGGGGACGGGGGCGGTTTAAAGCGGAGGAATTTCAAAAAATCGAAATTTTTCTGTTACTATACGTTGCATCGAAAAATTGTATAGAAACAATCTTATTGCAAATTAAATTTACTGTAAATATTTGTATATACATTTATTCTCTATCGTGAATATTAAACGAAGTATTTGCATTTTTCAGTTGTGAGGACTCAGGCAAACGCCCACTTCTACTCATGACATATTAAAAATAAGCTGTTATATCATGTACCACTTCATTACAAGGTTAAATACCAAATATTGTTTTCATTGAACTTTTACTTTGTTAGATATATGCAAATATGTTCTGTAGACCCCCCCCCTCTTCTTTTGTATTCGGATTACTAAAATTTGAGTGATTGAGATAAAACAGGTTGTGTTTCATTACAAATTACTGCACTAGCTTTAGTAAATTGTTTTCAATATAATTAATATGTTATATTCAGATATATTTCATTCATTGTTTGTCTTTGCGGTCTACCTATATATTCAGTGCTACGAAGTTGGCTGGAATGTTTGTTTACAACTTAGCCGCATTCCGTTGTAGAGATTATTAACTTGTATTGTAAATTGACTGAACGATTTCTCATTACCGTTTATATTTATTCACTAGCATCAAATCAACATAGCGTGAGAAATCTGCTTAGTTAACGCAGCCCCTGCGTGGCAGACTTTTTGTAAATAATGCACGTTATTCTTTGTTATAAAATGATTAAAGACTAAGTAGAAGAAGTAACAGAGAGGTAGATATAATGGCAGAATGGTCGATAATGAACCTATGTGAGAAAGTCAGTGCTGTGGATGGTTTGAGTACATTTCTGCTCATTTATGAAACATCCCTTGGACCAATATTTAACTGAGGCAGTGAAACGAGAGCGGAAAGCAGGCCTGGATTTGAAACAAACAGGCCTCAAGAACAAATTAAGACCGGGAAGTCAAGGTTAATAATTACTATAACCTCCCTGCTGTCTCCAGCTAATGGAAAGTTTGATAGATAAAGCAACTGCATTTGCAATCCAAAATAATTCACTTTTAGTCGATTTATCTTAAGGGAAATCAGCTATTGAGGTTTTACTCTTGACGCGATTTTCGAAAAATTTCCCCTACCTAGGAGTTGAAGAAAATGAGGTCCTTTGAACATTATATAGTGAAGTGAAGATCAGTCCAGTGCCGAGTTTTATGAACTTCAGTGATTCACGTGATCATGAGCTATTGTACTGTGCAATAAGAAGTGAAGTTATCAGTGCATATTGTGATTAGTAGTGAAGAATAATTTACCATGTGAGAAAAAGTGTGTTGTCCACCGTCAAATTAATCGTGCAGTGATAAAAACTCTAAAGCTTGTGCGTTTAATTTTGCATTCCAAAGGAACCTTCATAATCAACGTTTATTATTTTTTTATTGAACGTAGCAATGTGTACATATACGCTCTATTGTATGTTGGACAATGAATGAAACCGGGTGGAGAACTTAGGGTGGAGGGAAGATGGAATATTCAGAATATCTCTGTTATAAGTCGTATGGAAAAATGTTACAGGGCCAAACCTGTTAAACTATTCATGCTCTACACATTTTTTTCGTAGAACAACAATGTAGCTAACTAGTATTGTATTTTATTGTTTTCAGACTTCAGTATCCCCCACTTCTAGTCATCGGAGTTTTACTTAGAAATAGAGTATTTATGGTGAGATGAGATCAATAGTGTGTCTTACCCGCACATGGGAAATCTGCTAAGTTTACGCAGTCCCGGTGTGAGAAACAAATTGCGAATTGTGGTAGGGTGTAGTTTTTCTTACTCAGTTAAATATTATTATTATTTTTTTATTTGTATTAAGAATATTACAGTCTGCATATAAATGCATTTGGTAATGTGAATGAACAATACAATAGACCTCCGTCACTCTCGACAGAGGCGACACCCCTTCACCACAACGAGAGGAGCAGCCTCTCCCTGCCTGGCAAGGAAGCCAAGAGCTAAGGAGAAATATGCCACTTGATAAGAAAAAAAAATTAATTTGCAATAAGATTCGTTCTGTACAATTGTTCGATCCGACGTATAGTAATGGAGATATTTTGAATTTTTGAAAATCCTCCCCTCTAACCCCCCCCCCTCCCGCTAGTCCGATTTCAGCCATTAACGAATTTGATCTTTATTTTTAGATAAAACGTTTAAATATCGAGTGTAGTAACAATCAAGCAAAAATTGCGACCGCTATAGCGTTAAAAGACAAATATATTATTTTGAACTGACCTCATTTTCGTCATCTCCTGGGACATTTGAATCAATGGACATTTGAAGACAATTTTTGAAAATCGCGTCACGAGTACGACATAAGGGAAATCTGCTAACAGCCCCTGCTATCACTTGCATAGGAGATCTCTGGGCCATTGTCTCTTGAGGCAGCGTGGAGAGGAGTTTGTTAACACTTTTATTGAAACACCGGTCTGAGAGCCCGGTAGGAATTTTCATATCTAATGTATTCAAGACCTGCTAATATTGGTGGGCTCTCCACCTCATTAGCTGCGAGTCTTTCTTTCCTCTACACTCAGGAAGTGTTTTGGGTTAGTTTGTCACCGGCATTCGACCTTGATTAGCTATTGCACGTTTTGTTCCGGTCTCGTGTCCTCTTGTTTCGGTTAACAGCCTACGCATTGCTGGCCTAAGATGCGGGGTAATTCGGTTTACGTATGTCGTGTACCTTTCATTATGGCTCTTAATACTGTTTGATCGTATTCTTTTCGTGTGTGCTTTACATAGTATATGATTTGCTATGGAGCCTTCCACGAGCCATGAACCAATAAAACGCTCATCGTCACGATCTATATATCGCACTGATGACAATGATTTCCATGAAAGGGTTAAAAATTGCAATAATAGAATTAATGTGATACGAGTTATTCAATCAATAAATAAAAATAAAGAATTTGTTTATGAGAATTACTATTGACCCTTCCAGGCCTGTGCGATCGGATGATTCGGTTTACGTCACGGAATTCATGTTTCGGTAAGAGTGTTAAATATAGAGAGATACTACGAACTTGAATTTCATATTCGTGATAAACAGTCATAATAGAGGGGACAATGTGCGTTCTGGAGTAGCGCATGCGGCGATATTGTCATCCATCAATAGCAACCAATAAAAGTGAAATAATTAATTAGATATTCCGAGTTGATCCATAAAGCAGGGGTGATCTGCCAATAAACTGGGTCCTTGGCCATGATGCATGGCAGCTGGGAGGTTTGATTAAGGCTCGTTGCCCGCAGGCTGTAATTCAGCCGGCGGTAATCCTTAGCAAATCACTATTCATAATGTCCCCCAGGGAGCAGCACCGTCGTCCCTCGGGAGCAGTCCTATTGTATCGGGAGGGGATCTGCCGTATTGTAGGCGGGGACCAGCTTGTAATAGGCTCCAACAGAGATACAGCAAACATTGCCCATCTCGTTACTCGGCGGGTTCCGCCCGGAGAATTACTACTCTCTTAGTAGTAAAAGATGGCGGGATTCTTGAGGCCACTCGAATTTAACGACCCCGGATTTCTTGTTATACAATCCGAGTTTCTTCAATTTGTGTTTCCTAATTTCCAGTTTCCTCCCCTCTTACACTCACTCGTTACTCCCCTTTACAATCGTTTCCGCAGTTTTGTTCAGGATAACGAGATAAGACCAATCGTCACAACACTCAGATTTTTATGCTCTAATGAGATAACTCAAACAATCAATTTATTATTCCCTTCTGAAGTGTGTACTGCATTCAATTTTCCCATTTAATATTAACGCGTTTCCTGGACTCCTCAAACAAAACGAAGTTCCTTCTATATTGTGGTTACAAACCAAAACCTCCATAAAGATCTTAATAACAATTTGTAAAGGACCTTATTCCCTTAAGATTCAGAAAATTCCACAGCAATCTAGCCAATCTTCCTAATCCAGAAGTCCTAGCCCTTTCCAGTACCACTCATCCATATTCCCCTCCACAAGAGCCAATGGCCCAGAGATCTCCTATAGAAGTGTAAAGTGAAGTGATAGCAGTAGCTATTTTTTTATCAAGTGCCATTCCTCCTTAGCTCTTGACTTCCTTGCCAGGCAGGGAGGGGCTCCTCTCATTGTGGTGAAGGGGTGTGGCTACTGTCAAGAGTGATGGAGGAACTATTATACTGTACATATCGCACATTACCAAATGCATTTAAATGCAGGCTGTAATATTCTCAATTAAAAAAAAAAAAATCTATATTGTGGAACAGTTTGACCAGGTTAAGCAGATAAAATCTATAAGTTATAACCTCTATCTTGAATATTAACCGAAATATTAGCAATTTTCAGCAAACCCCCACTCCTACTCATGCTATATTAATAATAAGCTATTAAATAATGAGGCACTTTATGCCAGGGTTAAATACCTAACATTCTTTTCATTGAACTTTTAATTTCTGAGATACAAACAAATACGTTCTGTTGATCACCCCTCCCCCTTGTTTTGTTCTTGGATTAATTAGTCAAATTTGAGTGATTGAGATAAAAATTATTCTGATTCATTATAAATTACAATACTAGATATAGTAAATGGTTATCAATAAAATTAATATGTAATATTCTTACATATGTTAGTAATTGTTTTTCTTTTCAATAATATATTTAGAAAGAATATGTCTATGTATCTGTTCAGCTCTAAACGGTTGGCAGACCTGACGCTTTCCGTTTAGCGATTATTAAAATTAACTGAAAGATTTCTCATTACGGAAGTATTTATTCACTTAGAATTCACGATGGTGTTAAGTATAAGTATGTAAATTTCTCTATTGTAAAAACACGTGGGAAATCTGCTTATTTTAAGCAGGCCCTGCGTGGCGGACCTTTAAGCACCTACTCCAGTTGGCCCAGCTTTGGCAATTAAATAACTTTAACCTTAATTTGACTTGAAGATTTATATATAGTATGGGGTTGCAGAAATTAAAGAATAAGTGGTATATAAGCTACGAATAATATATTCTTAATGTATTAGCATGGCGTCAATGTGAGATGAATTAGAGTACGGGTTTACTTACTTAAGGCTGAAAACAGAAAAAAAACCCAAATAACGTGTATAATTTTCGAGTCTATATGAACAAATAATTTCAACAAGATTTTTGTATAATTCAATATCTGTCCATTCGTGTCATTGTCAGTACCGATACCTTCTCCATAACAAGGACTACCAAATCCTAATTATTCTATGAAACTTTTAGATATATTCCGTTGCCATACTCCAAATATAGCCGCAAACTATCATTTAATTAATATTAACACAAATATATACCTTGACAACTCATCAGATGTTAGTCCCAATATCAAATATAGTAAACCCTTGCTTTGTAACAACCATTAAAAACTCTCGTGCCCCCATTTTTCTATACTATTTATTTAAAGAGTTCAGTGTTGGTTTGGGTTAATTGCCAATTTCTGGAACCCTTTTTATATTAATAACTAGATATACCCTGCGCGCGTTGCTACGCCACCAACTAAAATACTAAATTATGATAAAGATGTATATAATAAAAGTTACCCTAAATATCAAATTAAACAACTTTTGCCATGTGCGCGTTCGCCAAAACAAAACAATAGGAAACGAAATATGACGATTTTTCATTTCAAGCCTCCCCAACAACCGCCACTCCTGTTCGTCCCTAAAAATATTAATATAGCTTATAGTCAAAAATACGGAGTTTCGTTGATTTCGATTTAGTCTTTCGTGCCCTATAACATTGTTAAGCCCTTCTATAGTTTTTCGTGTATATCTCATTTATGGTTCGTTATACGGAAAAAGTTCATATATCAGAAGTTACTTTTAATAATAAACAACTTTGTTTATGTTCATATTTGCCGAAAAGCCAGTAGGAAAAGAAATATCGCTACTTTTTAAATTCAGACCTCCCTTACAACCCCCACTCCTGATCGTACCTCGAAATTTTAATATAGCTTATAATCAGGGATGTGTTAATACCAAATCACATATAGAGTTTCGTTTAGTTTGGTTGAGCCTTATGTGCCATTTAAAAATTGACTCCCACTATAGTTTTTAGCGTATAACTCATTTATACTTCGGTATACGACAGAAGTGTATATTACAAAAGTAACTCTAAATAACAAAACAAACAACTTTTGTAAGGTGCATATATGCCGAAAAACCAATAGGAAACGAAATATCTCTATTTTTAATTTCAGGCCTCCCTTATAACCCCCACTCCTGTTCGTTTCAGAGAATATTAATATAGCCAAAAACCTAACCTGGTTTAGTAGTAATATAGATACCAAGTTTCATAAAATTCGGTTCAACCGTTTACGATTCTATAAAGGACATACAGACAAACATTCATTTTTATATATTAGATATATCAAATTCCTAATATTAATGCTGTAATATTTATTTTTATCCGTAGCTTTATACTCAACTTGGGCAAAAATTAGTCGAGGGCAGACAGGCAGGGATGTAAGAAAACCACCTGCCAGAGAGGAAGAAGGATAGATCAGACACTTTAATTAGCTTCGGCGAACTAAGTGGGCGGCTTAAAAAATACCTCGAGAGGTTGTCTGTGGAAGAGAATCGCCTTCTGGCTCATCTTGATTATCCACAAGACCAGGGCTACCTCTTGACTTCATCCCCAGACTGCCAACTTACTAACGAGGAATAATTTAGCAGTTCTCTTCTTCTCAAATAAATAAATAGAGGGTGGCTAGGCAAAGTTTTATACTCTACGAGTGTTGCCAGCTGTTAGCGAATGAAAGTTTATTTAGTCAAGTATGCAAGTTTTCAAGAGTCTGTTGCGAAAGTAAATCGGACATTTTATTTTTCTTGCTCAAAACACTGAAATTACTGACAGATTTGAAGAAGAAAAGTTAAAAGTGTGGCAACTCTATTTAAAATAAATAACTCTCTAACATTTTGAAGCCTATTATAATATGAGTTCCTCCATTTATATAAATTTATACTCCACAGGAAATTATTTTAGGTACCCAATCTTTGAGATTATCCTTTAAAAACCCATAAGGTTGTTGATAATTTTTATGAAGTCAGAATTAATACAAGCCTATTCCAATTCAATAATATAAATATATCTTGTTTCTATGTAAGTCAATTAAAATGTGCATGGGCATAAACCATACAGTGCTTACAAAACTTCGATCTTTATATAACTCTGAAGATTAAGGTGTTGCTGTTTTGAAAATATAAAAAAATTATTAACGTACATTTTTTTTACAACTGAGGCTAATTGGGACGGGTTATCTACAGGTTGTCACCCCTTTCTAGCCATTAGGATTTTATTTAATGAATTCCGTCACTAAATAAATTCCTTTGTCCAGGTGGGAATTGAACTCGCCACTCTCGGTATACCATGTGAGATTAAAGTCAACTCTTTAACTCACATGGCTAACCTGAGTCTCTGTATTGTAAGATAGATGGATTATAGATTTTCATTTAAAAACATAAATATAATAATTGAATAAGATTGTGTAGTTTTTTATATCAACTGTTTCTTTCTGTCTGATTTTCCAAAATTTAAATTTTTTCCTGTTTGTCGCACATTCTATTAACTTTCACAATAAAGTCATTGAGAATCCATGAGAATTCTTTAACAGGAGGCAAGTCAATTCCCAATATCATCGAACGAAATATCTCAAATGAAACTCTGTAGGTAAAGAATATTATGTGGAAAAGAGCTCTCAGGTCACCCAAGGGTTTTCTTTATAACTTTAGACCTGTTGTATGTTTTTTTTTGCGTGTGTTATAACTATTATATTTTAAGGTATGAATATAAAGTTTTCCACTAAAATTGGTTAGCTTTATCTGCGTGTTTCAAATTCAGATATGCCGGTGGTAACGAGTTGCCCTTCCCAAAAATGAAAGCGACGCACTGAAGTTTTTGGGCTAATTTTTCCATTTTGCTCTCTACTTCTGAATATTTTTACTGTTTCTGTTGTTTTTTTTTATTTTAAGGATTATTTTTATTGATTTGGGACCATCAGTTTTTTTTTTTTTTTTACATTCTGTAATTTTGACTGTTCCACTTATGATTCTCTGATCATAATTTGAAATACTTGACTATTCACTACTGACTATTTTAATTTCTATTGAAGGCATTTTCTGCCACCTCTGACTTTGATTCATTCTCCTAGCAGTTTGAGCAGATTTCCCTTAAAGGGAATCAGCTATTGAGGTCGCACATATGACGCGAAATGTTTCTTCAAATGTCCATCGATCATACCCAGGAGATGATGAAAATGAGGTCCGTTCAAAACTATATATATATATACATGTCTGTAAAACTCTAGCGGTCGCAAGTTTTGTTTTATCTTTACTAAACTTTATATATAATCGTTTTATACAAAAAGACAGATTAAGTTCGTTAATGGCTGAAATCGGGCCAGTGAGAGGAGGGTGTTGGATCGAAAAATAATATAAAACCAATCTTATTGCAAATTTAATGTTCTATAAATGTTGTTATGTGCATTGTTTTCACTATCTTGATTATTAACTGAGATATTTGCATATTTTAGTTTTTGGTCTTCAGTATAGCCCCACTACTACTCATCTCATATTAACAATATTCTATTATATTATGAAGCACTTTATTTGAAGCTTAAATACCAAATATTGTTCTCATTGAACTTTTAAGTTTTGAGATAAATGCAATTACGTGACGCACATAAGAAATCTGCTTAATTAACGCAGCCCCTGCGTGACGGACTTTTTAATTATTCCAGTAGTCACTAGCACAATAACCAACTGTTTACCTGTTATATTATTCATGCAGGTTTCTGAAAATCCTAGGAGATCCTAATTTCATTATTAATGGTTATTTCACTGTTAATGGTTATAGCCCTTCATAATATCATTCATCTTTCTGTAATATCGTTTGTATATGATGAAAACAGTCCTTGTATTGCTTGTAGTCCTTTTCATTTTTTGCTCCATTATCAGTTGATATGTGTTGACTAGTTAAATTAATCCAATTTGATTACGTCCGATTATTTTAATCTCACTCTCATATTTATTTCTTCAACTCCTAGTGTCGGAGGCTCTAATTTTCTTACGATACTAGACAATGGATCAAACCAATATTCTCTTCTTTGCTTTAATAAGTTATATTTGAACTCGCATCATGTTTTTGGTTCCAAGACACTTTGTTTTGAGTTCAGAATGTAGCGATCAACTACCGAAGGACCTAATAGCTTTGACGAGTTCACAAAGTCAGTAAACTTACGCCGGTTGACGGAAACACAATTGTTTTTTAGCTAAAATTAGTAGGACGAAGGGAGTATGCTGAAAGGCCCATTGTTCTATTGTGCTGAACTTCCACACGAGTGGGACTCTACAGGAGTAAACCCTCGCCTTACTGCCATCAAAGATCAAAAACCGCCATCGGCTTATCATTCATATTGTGCAAACATGCTAAATTATCTCAATACGATAATAAAAAAAACAAAGAGTACAAGTTTTTCTACAGTAATGTCCTTTCAATATTATCCCAACTATTTGAAGCTCTCCGTAATTTTTGATGGCAACGTTTATTAGAAAAATGTTCTCTTTTTCAAACAGACAATCGCTTACAAACAGCATTGAAAATAAAGATAAATGAACGGCGTACAGAAAATTACATGCACATTTATTTATTTATTTGTCGCAATTTAAAGATTCTCACATTTTCTTGTTATAATACTAAAATAGTGAAGGTAAGCCCACCTTATAAAAACCAATAAAAAAGTTTAAAAAATCTACAGAGGTATGTAAAAGTACGGTTATTTATTTATTCTCCAGTGGATATTATTGCAGTCTAGTGCATATGCACATTTAAAAACCTACTTATATGACAAGGAAGAAGAAGACGCAAAACAATTTATAATGAACATATACGCCCATTTAGACAGAACAAACGGGACTCTAAATTCGCCAACCATTTGAAGGAATATAACTGCCATAATCCACAAATATGGCAGAGGGAATGAAACTGTAATACAAAAAGACGCAGGATGGGTATATTAGAAAACATGGAAATGTATAAAAGGAACACATTTAATGAGGATATCATCAATGAAAAACTTAATACTAGCTCAGGTAAAATATTGGGGACATTGAGATTACTTCGAAAGAAAAGAAAGACTTCACCAGGACAGTCCAACTGATAAATAAAATAAAACATAACAGTGAAGAGCAGAAAATAGACAAGGTACACAAATAATAGCCTTTCCTCTGGAGCACTTATCTGTGAGAGAAACGACACCGAAGGTTAAGAGGAAAGGAAAGGGAGGAAGGACAAGGTTAAAAGGAAATTATGGACGTTTCACCAATTCGCCAGAATGGACCTGCTGGGGAAGTAAGTTCAGATATACGGGCTTATAAGTGCACCGGAAAAGACGACTTGTAACGCCAAGGGTAGTTGGTTCACACTTATAGAGATAGACGGTACCCACGTCAAAACCAAAAACAAAGAATCCCGAGCACATGGAGCACTGTAAGCAACAGCGAAAGGTGGTAAAAGAAAATGTAAAAGCTCATTCGTCAAAACATTTACTCGGAGTTGGTAAAAAAATGAGCCAAGGCTAGATATACAACCTCTAACACCGGTTTATCTGTGAAAACAGAATGGAGGAGGTTCCTAAATCCAGAAAACCTAAGATCGGGTTCATATACAACACGTAACAAGACAATTTTTTATTGTTCTTACAAATAACTCTCATGCAAGTTAATAATAATAAAAAATACTTTGATTGAATTAAAATAACAAACAACTTCAGTACATTTATATTGCATATATAAACAAATAAAAACAATATGAAAAATAAAGAAAACAATACATGCTAAATGGAGATCCTGAATGGACCCAAGACGACATCTATAGGGACAGCAAATCCTACTAACAAACTACGTCATGAGATAAACCAATTTGGATACAGTAATCTTGATTTTAGTATAGAAATCTTGAACTGTAGAATATGATACAATCTTGCTTATATTACTGCTGAGCTGTTGATCTCTCCGTTGGGCAGTCACAGACAGCATATCCTTCAAAGGGAATAATATTTGAGTTATCACTGAAAGGCTACCTCAGAGTAATCTGATTAGTCCACGTTATGATCATGGTCCTGAAGTCAGTCCTGCTTTTACAGTTATGTTCTAATTCGAATTAGTAATGAATAGGTTACTGTATAATTTACAATTATTAAATAAGAGCACTATTTTCTAGAATTGGAAAGAAATAATATATTAATTGATTTTGTATATGAGAGAAACATTGATGCACTCTATAAACTGAGTAAAAAATACGCACAGGCTAGACCCGAAACATTGTTAATATTCAGCATAGAGAAAATATTCATATAGCAACATTTATTGAACAAATTTCCCTAAAATGAAGGTAAACGCTAGCTGACTAAAGGACTACATAAATACTAGAAATTTCAAACTTCAGGGACTCCACAGATCGCCGAACGACTGGTTTGAGAATGGTGCCATGGTACTCGTCGATCAGCCAGTAGTGGTAGCATATTCCTACATTTATGAGAACAGCATTGTATAATTATTCAAAATTACTAGAATTTAAACAAGATTTGAACTCAGTGGAGGTGTTTTGACCTTGTTATCCTTCCGTTGATGATGGACCTCCACCAGCCAGCCCAAATCCAGAGGGAAGATTTGAACGTTTTTCCTATTCAACCCATAATAAATGAGATATAAACTATTTTCTTTTTTCTTTTTTTACAACATCTTTAAGTATTCACTTCTCCTGGTCTGACTCAGCCAATAACACACTCAACTTTAAAAGTATGAATATCTTCGCCAGTGTGAGTATATAGATTTCCGTTAAGGAAAAATAGCTAATAAGTACTAAATAATAATAATATCAAAGCAGTTTCTTGATCTGGAGAACATTTAGAAGAATTATTATTATGAATAATTACAAAATAATTAATCCTCCATAAGGCGATATCGTAACCAATGAAAGTCTACTGAGGGGCGATAATTGCTATCAGAAAAAAAAAAAATTATTTATTAACAATAACGCAACACATTGAAAATGGTATCATTGAATCTAATGTGTATATCAACTATGTTTTAGCAAAACCTAATTAATAAATATCCCTCATCCTTTAAATGTCAATCTATATACCTCATCCCTTAATTATCAATTAATATTCTTCATCCCTTAAATGTGAATAAATATTCCTCATCCCTTAAATGTCAATCTATATACCTCATCCCTTAATTATCAATTAATATCCTTCATCCCTTAAATGTCAATCTATATACCTCATCCCTTAATTATCAATTAATATCCTTCATCCCTTAAATGTCAATCAATATCCCTCATCCCTTAAATGTCAATCTATATACCTCATCCCTTAAATACAAATTAATATCCTTCATCCCTTAAATGTCAATCAATATCCCTCATCCCTTAAATATCAATCAATATCCCCCATCCCTTAAATGTGAATAAATATCCCTCATCCTTTAAATTTCAATCAATAACCCTCATTCCTTTAATGGCAATCAATATCCCTCATCCCTTAAATATCAATCAATATCCCTCATCCCTTAAATATCAATCAATATCTCTCACCCCTTAAATATCAATCAATATCCCTCATCCCTTAAATATCAATCAATATCCCTCACCTCTTAAATATCAATCAATATGTATCATCCCTCAAATATCAATCAATATCCCTCATCTCTTAAATATCAATCAATATCCCTCATCCCTTGAACATCATTCAACATCCTTCATAATAAAGAAGAAATTTCAAAACTAAAGACAAAAGTAAGAATGATAGGCCTTTCTGGACTTGAATACATTTGACGTACAAACGACACGGGCAATCTTGCCAAACATGCAACACCGAGGCAATCTTCTGACTTTAACTTATTGACCCTACCAGACTTACATTTACAAATACCACAGACACCACTTAATGAAAGGAAAAATGTTGGCACAGAAAATCAGAAAATCATCTCTGGAAAAAAAAAAAAAAACCTTGTATAAGCCAGTGGTCATCCAGTAGACGTGACAATAGAGGAGACAAAGTTGAACCAACGTTGCTTAAGATAAGACACTAACATTTAACGCTCTCATATCTCAATACAAGAACAAAAAGACCTCTTTACAGAACATGCTAAGTACTATTAACCATTAAACAACCTCATACAGACTGGAGCCTCATATCAACAATATACTAAAAAATTGATTTTTTTTTACAAAATTTTACTTCTCTCCTTTTTGAATTCCACTTATTGAGAAATGTAATTTTGGACAATTTTAAATGATATAAATGCTCTACAATATGGAAATAACGTATTTTTTGTATTAAAACCATTGTAAATTGTAGTCTTTATTACTAGTGCCTCATGTTAATTTGTTGTCTTTATTACTTTTATGTAACGTTTTATTATTGTGTTTAATTCTTTATTTGTTGGGTTTAGTTCATTGTTATTTTTATACAATTTTTTTTTAATTTCACTTGTTAAACTTTGAGCAAAATCGTCTAGTTGCGGGTGTAATTTATAAATAAATTCTCAATCAATAAAGGAAAGTGTTTCATCGGCAGGAAACAACTTTTATCACAAAATAGAGAAAATCTACAAACAATATAAAATACTGACTTCTCGAAATTACTGAGAAATGGTTGCTTAAGACTGTCATAAAATCCACTCAAAACAGCGTATAGAATTGGGGGGGGGATTAATCATGGCTCTAAATCTTGCCCTAATCCCGGTGGGGCTGGTTCGTGTACTTTATTACAAAGATTGAAGGAGGAGTTAGAGGGGGGGGGGGGGGGCGGTGAAAGTTATTTGATGAAAGTGAGGAGAGGGGGAGGCTTCCCTTGGAGGAAAACGAGCATTGAACTCTGTTTACCTAATTAAAAGTGTACACCTGGTGTTTGAGCCTAAAATTACATTTAGTTGATGAGCCCTTGTCAAAACCTAAATGAATTTCATCTTTACGCCCAATCTACTTTAAGAATTTGACCCTCCGTAAAATGTCCTAATTTAAAAAATAGATGTAGTAAAAAAAAAAAAAAAAAAAAGGTTTGTCGTAAAAATGCATATAACGTTTCGCTTGAGAATTTCTTTTTAAAGCGTGTGTAGCCGAGATTTAAACAATTCTCGATGAAAACACTTCTCGGAAGAAATAACTTGGCTACAATTTCTGTCGACATTTCTCAATACAGTCGCCATGTGAGTTAAAGCGTTGACCTTAATCACACATGATAAACCTAGAGTGGCGAGTTCGATTCTTGCCTGGGCAAAGGAAATTTAGTGAAAAGGAAATTCATTAAATAACATCCTAAGTTCCACCCTGGCTAGAAAAGGGCGGTAACCTGTAGATAACCCGGCCCAATTCGCCTGAGTTGCAAAAAGTGGACGTTAATAAATAATAATAATGATACAGCCGTCATAAGTCTCTTGATATACCAGAACAATTTCTGTACTACATTATTGTTATTATAGCAACAGATATTGCTTTACAATCTGTAAAAGCCCATGAATTATATTTTATATGGCGCCAGCCATCCTTATGCGGAACGAAACAATTATAAATTATCCCTACACCATTAAAAGAAGCTGAAATGGGTGCCTTGTGACCTATTGTACTCGCATTCAATTAAATAAACAAAATGTTTTTATCCAATTCATTCAAAATTATTTAATTTGAAAGAAAAATTTACGATAACTGAGGTGCTCAGTATTATAGTGGCCCAACCCTCAAATTTTGCTTATTTGACTTACCATAGCATCTGTTGCTGAATAATGTGCTCTTTTAAATATTAGTGGCCTAAGCCACCTTCCAAGTTTTTTCACTAGATAGCAGCAGCAGTTTGTTTTTAACTAACAGTATTGGCGGTCTTTGAAAAATATATAGTGGCCTAACCAACTTGGTTTTACACAAATCTTCCTTTTTGGGGTTAGGCCACTATTATTCTGATCGCCTCAACTCTGCTTCAATAAGTCGGATCAAAAAACATTATTGAACATAATTTAAAGATATCTTCATGATTAAAATGACTCAGTACAATTTTTGTGTATCTAATAGGTAGACACAATCATTGAGAACATAATAAAACAATAATATATACAACACACTAAAGTCTTCAATTTCCCCAAACTACTCTTCAATTCTATTCTACATTAGCAGGGTGTATACATTTTAATTTTATTTGTTCCTGCTTTTTTGGTTTCACTTTTTTTTCTTTGTGTTTCCTCCCTTCTATACTTATATTTTTATTTATATAATTTTCATTGCTCTGATGTTTCCCTAGACAATATCATTTTCTACATATAGACTGCTATGCCATTGAACTGTTACAGAAATCACTGTATTCCATAGCGTTTTCCTGTTCTCTTTTTTCGTTATTTTTTTTTGTTTGATATTTTTAAATAAATTTTAAAAGAAGTGATAGGTACGTAGAAATTTTCGTATTTTATTTCCGCCACTCTTTCTCCAAACCACCCATCCCCCCTCATAGTACATTTTGATCATGAGAATTGGTGTGCAACTAGAGGTTACAACAATTAGAATCAGTTTTCAGTTATGCGATGGAGAAAAATTCGTGCAGACGCTAAGCCTAGACTAGTCAAAATAGTTCAAGGGAGGTAACAAAATGTATAACTCCCTTGAAATCTGAAACCCCCAAATGTTAAAGATTACAATACTTAGTACAAGGAAGTAATAGAAAAACACATTCACTATTAAAAATTCTGTCAGGCAGGGGCTGCGTAAACTAAGCAGATTTCCCACGTGAAGTTTTACAATAGAGAAATTTCACGAGAGCCGAACAGTTACGGAAACGGCCGAACTAGCTTTTGACGGAAACTCACGACTAGACCCGAAGTTAGCCGATCTCATCTCGTCCGTTACAATTAATAAAAATACAAATATCTCGGTTAATATCCACGATAGAGAATACATGTATATAACAATATATAGTAAATTTAATTTGCAATAAGATTAATTCTATACAAGTATTCTATCCGACGTATAGTAACGGAGATATTTCGAATTTTTGACAATCCTCCCCTTTAAACACCCCCCCTCCAACTCGTCCGATTTCAGCCATTAACGAACTTTATCTTTATTTTTACATAAAACGTTTAAATATCGAGTTTGGTAAGGATCGAGCAAAAATGCGACCGCTAGAGTTAACAGACAAATATATATATAATTTTGAATGGACCTCATTTTCGTTATCTCCTGGGTAGGATCGATCAACATTTGAATAAAATTTTTGAAAATCGCGTCATGAGTACGACATCAATAGCTGATTTCCCTTAAGGGAACTCTGCTAAAACCTATTGACGATTTTAGAAAAATAGTAAAACAGTATCATCCACTAGCAATCTAATAAATAAATAGACATGTAAGATCTATTCTCTCGTGGGTTTGTGTCCATATTTTGAGCCTATAAATACACAAATAAGTTATTTATTTACATGCTAAGCTCCAAGGCTTGGATGATTTCCACGCTTAGGTGAAAAATATCCAACTATACATACATAATTCAAAAGATAACAAAATAACTAGTATCAAAGTAATTGACCAAGGAATAATGAGTAGACAGAAAGTGTGGATCTCTCAACACCTACATTCGGAAACTTTTAAGAAGCATTGGTTTTTTTAATATAGTAATCTTGAGTATAGTATTCGATATAATCTTGCTTATATTAGCGATAAGTTGTTACTCTCTCCGTTGGGCAGTCACGTCAAATAACTATCATCCAAGTTAATAATAATAAAAAAAAAAACTTTGATTAAAATAACAAACAACTTCAGTACATTTATATTGCATATATAAACAAATAAAAACAATATGAATAATAAAGAAAACAATACATGCTAAATGGAGATCCTGAAGGGACCCAAGACGACATCTATAGGGACAGCTAATCCTACTAACAAACTACGTCATGAGATAAACCAATTTGGATACAGTAATCTTGATTTTAGTATAGAAATCTTGAATGTAGAATATGATACAATCTTGCTTATATTACTGCTGAGTTGCCCTCTCCGTTGGCCAGTCACAGACAGCATTTCCTTCAAAGAGAATAATATTTGTGTTATCACTGAAAGACCTACCTCAGAGTAATCAAATTAGTCCACGTTATCATCATGAGGCTGAGATCTGTCCTGCTTTTACAGTTATGTTCTAATTCGAATTAGTAATGAATAGGTTACTGTATAATTTACAATTATTAAATAAGAACACTATTTTCTAGAATTGGGGAAAAAATAATATATTTCATCATTTAATTATTTTGTAAAGGGGGAAGAAGAGGGATCGATGCACTCACCAGGAGCACTGATACATAAACTGAGCAACAAATAGTCACAGACTTGACCTGAACATTTTTTTTTCCATATAAAAATGTCTGCCGAAACTATTGGTTATTTAAGCTTGAAATGAGGAAGGCGTTTCATGAAATAGTCTAAAAGTGAGGGTATACAGAAGGCCGAAAATATTTTTTTTAAAAAATCAAGAAACTCGACCAATATTCAAAATCAATGAAAAGCGCATAGGACCATTTTTTTTAGGAAATTACAACAAGATTGGTTGTTAATAATTTTTTGATCGGACTCATAGGATGAGAGATATTTTCGATTTCCTCCCGCTTTAAAGCCCACCTCTCTCTCCTTTCCGATTTCAGCCGTTAGAGACAAGTATGTATGTATGTATGTATGTATGTATGTATGTATGTATGTATATATATATATATCTATATATATATAAAATTGTAACCTCTGTCTGTACATTGATTTTTTTCGCGAAATTTCACGATAACTTTTCGTTTCACATGTCATAGACACCATATCTGCATTTTGTTTCTTTCGTGTATGTTTGTTTTTTTGTTTGTTTGTTTGTTACCTTTTCACGCATAAACAACTGAACCGAATTTTATGAAACTTAGTATGTATATTACTACTAACCCAACTTAGACTTTAGGCTATACTAATTTTCTCTGAGACGAACAGGAGTGGGGGTTATAAGGGAAGCCTGAAATTAAAAATAGCGATATTTCGTTTTTTATTGGGTTTTCGGCAAATATGCACATAACAAAATGTGTTTATTTTGTTATTCTGAGTAACTTTTGTTATATACACTTTTTTCGTATACCGAAGTTTAAACGAGATATGCGCTAAAACCTATAGCGGGAAGTGAACAATTTTATTTGGACAAAAAACTCAACCGAAATAAATAAAACTATGTATGTTTATTAGCAGTTAGGCATTCATTATAATAAGCCATACCAACATTTCTATGGACGGTCAGGAGTGGGGGTTATAAGGGAAGCCTGAAATTAAAAATAGCGATATTTCGTTTCCTATTGGTTTTTCCGCAAATATAAACATAACAAAAGTTGTCTATTTTGTAATTTGGAGTAACTTTTGTTATATACACTTTTGTCGTATACCTAAGTATAAATGAGTAATACGTTAAAGCTTTAGCGGGCACTAACGGCTGAACCGAACTTAACAAAACTCGGTAAGTCAATTAGCATTAATTCTTCCATGATTATAAATTATATTAAAATTTTTAGGTTCGAACGGGAGGGGGGTTATAAGGGAGGCCTGAAATAAAAATTCACACTATATTTACTTGTATAAGAGACGGGAAATATAAAAATATCGAAGACTGTGAAGCCTTATCGAACAAATAATATTCTATTATTAGCAAGTCCAAGGCAACGACGGGTATCAATCCTAAACACTTGGACGGGTAAATGTCAAAATATTGTGCAATGTAAAGCCTGCTAAAAAATACTATCACCATTCAGCCTCAAATGAATTCCCGGGCGAAGCCGGGTATCTGAGCTAGTATATATATATATATATATATATATATATGTATGTATATATATATATATATATATATATATATATATATAAAATTTTGAAGGGTCCTAATTTTGGTCGACAGGCATTTGAAGACATTTTTTGAAAACTGAGAACCAGCTCAGTAGCTGGTTTTCCTTAAAGGAAATCTGCTAAAAAGCATTTGCATAGTTACTTAAAATTTAAGCTGGACACGAAATCTTTAATGATACAGTTGCCTTAAGTGAAATGGTATGAGTAGAAGTGTGGGCTAACAGAAGACTAGAAATTAAAATTTAAAAAATACAAATAACTCTGTTAATATTGGAGTTGCATAAAAACTAAAACCGCAAATGTAATATATTTAATTTTCAACTAGACTTATGATGAAAAGTCTTCCCAATCTGATTTGAGAAATACTTATTTTGTTCTTACGCATAACAACGGATATTTTTCGAATTTTTGAAATTCTCCCCCTCGAACCCCCTACCTCCCACAATTGCCCGTTTAACGAACATGATCTTCATTTTTACAATAATCGATTAAATATCGAGTTTGGTAACGATCAGACAAACATCGCGACCGCTAGAGACAAATACATATGTATAGATACATAGATTAGATAGATAGAACGATATATCTATATAACGGGCGTCATTTTCCCTTAAGGGAAATCAACTATTGAGGTCGTACTCAAGACGCGATTTTCGAAATTTTTTTTCAAACGTCCATCGATCCTACCTAGGAGATGACGAAAATGAGGTCCGTTCAAAACTGTGTGTATATATATATATATATATATATATATATATATATATATATATATATATATATATGTCTGTTACCGCTCTAGCGGTCGCAATTTTTGTTTAATCGTCTCCAAATTTGATATCTAGTCGTTTTATGTAAAAAGAAAGATCAAGTTCGTTAACGGCTGAAATCAGACCAGGGGAAGGGGGGGGGGGTTTAGAGGGGAGGATTTTCGAAAATTCCGTTACCATGTGTCAGTTCTAAAATTGTATAGAACCAATCTTATTGCAAATTAAATGTATTATAGTTATTGTTCTTTACATTTATTCACTATCTTGAATATTACCCGAGATATTTTTTCAGTTTTCAGTCTTCTGCAAACCGCCACTTCTACTCATGTTATATAAACATTACCCTGCTACATAATAAATCACATTATTCAAAGCTTAAATACCAAATATTGTATTCAAGAGACCTTCATTATACGAGATACATGCAAATATGTCCTCGTGACCTCCCTCCCCCGTTTTAAGGTTTTAACTACTAAAATTTGATTGATTGAGATAACAATTCTTCTGTCTCATTATTAATTACAGTAATAGATATAGTAAATAGTTCTCAATAAAATTAATATGTTATATTCTTATATATTTCAGTAATTGTTTTTTCTTTCCGGAGTCACGAGGGCAGACCCGTTTGTTTACATTTCTGACGCTTCCTGTCTGCAGGTTATTGAAATTGGATGAACCATTTCTTATTTCCATTTGCATTTATTCACGGTGGTGTTGTGTTACCAATATGTAGATTTATCTATTACTAAACTTCACTAGGAAAATCTGATTAGTTTACGCAGCCCCTGCGTGACGGACTTTATCTCCTGGGTACGATCGATGGAGATTTTAAGAGACCTTTCGAAAATCCCATCATGAGAACAACCTCAATAGCAGATTTTCCCTTAGGGAAGTCTGCAAAATATATAACGAGACACAAACCTCAGCGCAAGCTGATTTTATGCTGCCCATATATTACTTAAACCAAATTTCCAAGAACTGAACATGTAAAATTTATATATAATATTTTAAATGTTGTACACTTTCAGCATAAATAAAAAGTTTTCACCCATGCTTATATTTATATATATGTAAATATGAACGGACATGATTTTCCTCTTTTTCTAGGTAGGATCCATGTACATTTTGAGAAAATGTTTTTATAATTAAATTATTAATTATTTACCCTTGTCCTATTCCGTCCTTAGAATCAATATGGGGTAAAATTTTGTTTGATTTCAATATAGAGACTACTAATATAAGCAGGGACCCTGCTACTGTTTGTGTAAGTTGAACACAGAAAACAATATTTACACAAGCATGTGTGCTCTCTGACCCACGCTACCCCTTCGCTCACTCTCTCAAGCTATATTCCTTTAGACCATCTGTTTCCCTTCCATTCTTCATGTAATATACTGCCTTATATCTGAACAAACAGGCATTACAGCTGATATTAATGCATCTATGGTGCATTTGACATACGTCCGAATTTATATGAATTACCCAGTAGTAATTATCTGTAGATAAAATAAATTAAAAAAAAAGTATTTAAAATTCCCTTTTATTTTGCCAACAAATAATAATATGCGGTGTCCTTTCTAACTCATTTTAAGTAACCACGTTTTGAATTCCTCCAAGATAGGAACGCGAGAAAAAGATCTTATTTGCAATTTCAAATAATTAATAAATTGATAACATTTGAACAAAATAAATGGTACTATGTTACTCCCAGTATTTGAATAGCTTAGATGTTAGCGTCACTGTAGGGTCATAATACGTATTTCGTTATTTTTAGAAAACAAATAAATAAACTTCTTATTCCGGGCCAAATATTTGTTATATATTCTACATATTTTATGGCAAGGGTCACCATGTTTCGTGGCTTACTTGCCACCTCTTTAGGGGCTATCCCTTTTCAAAATAAAATATAAAAAAATTAAATTAATGCTACTTACATTTCTGAAGTGCTCGATCTCCCTCTTACATTCATTGCGACTGCCATCACTGAGGAGGTAGTTGATTCAGAGCGGTTCACAAATCAAATATAAAAAAATAAAAACATTAATTTAACACATCCCTTAATAATTCTTTTGCTGCATATCGTAATGCAAAAAGGAACCGAGCGCTTCAGAAATGTAAGTAGCAATCAATAATTACATTTAATAAATATATCATTGATATAATATCTTGCAATATAATATCTATTAATATAATATCTAGCTTAAGAATTATTAAGGAGGGATTTGTTAAATTAATGTTATTAATTTTGTATATATTTTTTTGATAAGGAATAGCGCTTGATGAGGTAGAAAGTAAGCCACGAAACATGTAGGGCAGTTTCAATATATTTTGCACCGAAAAAAATGTTTTTTATTTGTGACCCTGGCCATAAAATATGTACAATATATAAAAAACAAATGAACATTTATACAAATGCTACAAAAGATTTAGTTATGATTAATAGCAAAAATCGAACTATTCATAATTGTATTACTATATTTTACTTTCGTAAATTAGAGTTCGCATATTAATATATCAAATAGTCATTTAAGTTCTAAAACGAAATTTCATTCATATGAATATATACATGTTTGAGCCAAAGTAAATTTATATAAGTATTTTTGTTTACCTTTTGTTTAAACATATTTAAACTTATAACGTGCGTAGTATTTACCTTTAAAGTAGTTTTATTAATATTTATGTCTTTTAGTTTATAAAGCGTTATCATTAATATTAATATTATTATTTATTAACGCCCAATTTTTGTTACTAGACATAGTGGGGGGATAAATGAGAAATAAACAGGTTACTACCCTTTCCTAGTCAGAGAGTGACTCAGGATTTTAGCAGATTTCCCTTAAGGGAAATCAGCTATTGAGGTTGTACTCATGACGCGATTTTCGAAATTTTTCTTCAAATGTCCATCGATCCTACTCAGGAGATGACGAAAATGAGGTCCGTTCAAAACAGTATATATATATATATATATATATATATATATATATATATATATATATATATATATATATATATCTGTTACCGCTCTAGCGGTCGCAATTATTGTTTAATCGTTACCAAACTTGATATTTAGTCGTTTTATGTAAAAAGAAAGATCAAGTTCGTTAACGGCTGAAATCGGACCAGGGGGGGGGGGGGGTTTAGAAGAGTGGTTTTTTGAAAATTCAAAATAACACCGTTACCATACGGGGGATCAAAACATTGTATGGAACCAAAATTAATGCAAATTAAATTTACTATAAATATTGTTGTATATATTTATTCTCTATCTTTAATATTAACCGAGATATTTGTATTTTTATTAAATGTGGGCCGATAACGAACGTATAGAGAGACGGCTCTCGTATAGAGATTTCTCTATTTTATAGCTTCACGTGGGAAATCTGCTTAGTTTACGCAGCCCCTGCGTGACGGACTTTTATTTAAGGAGTTCGCCACTATTTAAATCACTATTTCATGAAACATGCTATGGTACTCGTAATCGGTTTCATGCCTTCTTCATATTTCTCTTATATACACCTAGAATGCTGTCAGCTGTTGTTTAATGGAACCTGTTGTTAACTCAATGGATTAGCAAAGTACAATGAGAAAGATCTTTAGTAAATTATAGAATATAGGAGAAATATAACAATAAAGTACAAAAAAAAATTAGTAGAATTAAAGATAAAGTAACTGAATCGAAATCTAAATATAATATATATGAAATTAGCTGTAACACCTGCAATGGAAATTATATTGGTGAATCCTTGCAGCTGCTGATTAAAAGGTTAAAAAAAACGTAAAAAGTATAGACAATAATGAAAATAAAACTGCTTTGGCGGGTCATTCTATCTCCAGGAAACACACCTTCAATTTTGAAATAGCTCAAATAATTGATAAAGGAAGAAATAATACTAAACAGAAAATAAAAGAGAACTCTCACGTAATAAAAAATAGAAAAAGGGCAGTAAACAAAAAATCTTAAATTAATCTATTTTAAATTATGACGCGAAATAATCGAGTTCAAGATTGACTTGTAAATAATCGATTTTTAGTAAGCTGACTTAACCTACCTCGGGAACCTCTCAGTACCAACTACCTCCACTGTGAGGACAGTCGCAACGTAATGTAAAAGGTAAACAAGCACTTCAGAAATGTAAGTAGCAATTTATAATTAGATTTAATAAATATATCATAGATGTAGGCACCTACTAATACAATATATAGCAAAAGAATTATTAAGGGATGTGATAAATTAACGATATTAATAAATCTTTTATATTTTTTTAAAAGGGATAGCCCCTGAAGAGGTGGCAAATAAGCCACGAAACATGTAGGGCAGTTTTAATAAAGTTTGCACCGGAAAGAAATGTATTTTATTGGAGACCCTTGTCATCAAATATGAAGAATATATAAATAATATTGGGTCCAGAATAAGAAGAGGAAAGTTGCCAGGCCACTTGAAGAAGGTTTTAATACCGAGTATTGATTTCTGCAACCACATATGCCTTGTTTCTGTAACCTATACATCCAGCTCTATCTATATATATATATATATATATATATATATATATATATATATATATATATATATAAAATTGTAACCTCTGTCTGTGAATTGATTTTTTTTTTTCAAAATTTGACGATAACTTTTCGTTTCACATGTCAAAGACACCATATCTGCAATTTGTTTCTTTCGTGTATGTTTGTTGGTTTTTTACCTTTTCACGCATAAACGGCCAAACCGAATTTTATGAAATTTGGTATGTATATTACTACTAACCCAACTTAGACTTTAGGCTATATTAATATTCTCTGAGACGAACAGGAGTTGGGGTTATAAGGGGAAGCCTGAATTTAAAAATAGCGATATTTCGTTTCCTATTGGTTTTTCGGTAAATATGAACATAACAAAAGTTGTTTATTTTGTTATTTAGAGTAACTTTTGTGATATTCACTTTTGTCTTATAACAAAGTATAAACGAGATATACGCTAAAACTTTAGCGGGAGCCAACAATTTTATTGGGCACTAACGATTGAACCGAACTTAACAAAACTCTGAATATGAATTAGCATTAATTCTTGCATGATTATAAGCTATATTTAATTTTTTAGGTTCAAACGGGAGTGGGAGTTATAAGTGAGGCCTGAAATAAAAATTCGCGAATTTTCATTGTCTATTTGTTTTTCGACAAACGTGCACATAACAAAAGTGGTTTACTTTGATATTTAGAGTAACTTTTGTTTTATACATTTTTTCGGGAACAATGTATGAAGCAAGTAATTAGCGTAGAAATAATGATATACCTTACCTTCGTTAATTTGTGAGATTTATGAAAATACGTTCTGTTCATCCGGCCTCCCCCCCTTCTTTAGTTCTTGGACTACTAAAATTTGAGTTATTAAAATATAAATTATTCTCACAATTCAGAAGCCGTTTCAGTTGGGAATTTATTTTAATTACCTGAAAGATTTCTAATTACCGTTTGTATTTAATCACGGTGGTATTGTGTTACCAGTATGCAGATTTCTCTATTGTAAAACTTCACATGGGAAATCTGCTTAGTTTACGCAGCCCCTGCGTGACGGACTTTTTTGATTAATTCAAATATTATTCGCATAATCTAGCATATAACAAACTAAAGTAATAGTATCATGACAGAGTTTGCTGGAGGTGAAGAACACTGGGGCCCCTGCGTGACGGACTTTTTCTCTATTGCTCTTATAAGCAATCTTCTACTTAAATAGAAAATCTTACTTTATGTTTCTTTTTGTAATATCGTAGTGGTCAGAAGGAACACTGTAAATTATTTTGTAAATGTCTTGATACTCAATAAAGGATAATTTAAAAAAAAAAAAAAAAAAATCTAGTTGTTCCAAATCCCATTCTTCCTTTATAGCTTCTGGTAAAAGAGAACAATATATTAATGTAAATAAATTCTTATAAACTTTTAAAAGAACTGATACTGCACACTTTGAATATAGATTTCTCTATCAATTTTACTCATTTATATTTTGTTACGGACTTGTAACATAATCGAAGTAGGTATTAGTATCAATGAAACTATTGTGATCCCATAGATTGTGTTGGTCTTACACATCTACTTTTCTGTTTATGTTACCTTTTGATCTTATTAATATAACACTCCATATTAACCCTAGTCCTCTAGCTATGTAATATCGACCACATTCGCTAATGCCCTTTCCTTTAACAAATCGACTTGATATTCTAAGCCAAAATTGCAGCGTTGTTTCAATTAACGTATGCGTTTCATTAATAGATAACAATAGTTTAAATAATGAAAAGAAAAAAAAGTATGATTCATTCTTTACCTCACTAGAGTGTAATAGTAGTTAGTAGTAGTAATGTATAACTTTGAAACAATTATTCTCGTAATATATATATTTCCTAATCCTAATATATATATATATATATTCCTTCTTTTTTTTTTAATATTTTCCTTTGCACATTACCCATGCGCAAAGGGCGTTTATTTTTACTACATGTACCATACTATTACAGTATATAACATGTATGTTTATAATACATCGTGTTATGTATACAAGGAATGATGTTTATAAATTTGTTCTTGAAATTAATAAAAAATAAATTAAAAAGAAAAGAAAAAAAATAAACGAAAAAGAAAAAAAATGAAAAACAAAAAAAGATAAATAAATAAATAATGTACTTAATGAAAGAACAAACAATCAAAGTGATGAAAAATTAGTACGCATAATCGGAAATTCGAAACAATCCAATAACATGTTAATTTAACTTCATTCAGAAAGTTATGCCACTCATTCTATTGCATAATTCTTGATGTAGGCATTAAAAAGAAAAAAAATGGAAGGAAGACTTAAATTATTATTCTTTAAGTTATGTGTTTAGAATGTCCGTTGTTGCTATTAAGGTTTTAGAAAAATGCCTAAATACTAATGGGTATTTTTTAAACAAATTCTTTAGATCTATTGGTCACTGCTCTTTGTTTTTGAGAAGTGTTTGTTGGAGTGTGTTTCGTAATTGTGTAGTCAGTGTGCAAGTGTAGATAAGGTGTTCTATAGTCTGTTCACTCGTTCTGTCACAGGGGCAGAACCTTACATACAACAATAAAGTTATGTTTCGTGGTAAACAGGGAGACAGCCGAACTACACTATCTCCATTATTTGTTATGTATGTATTATATATACAATCCCCACCATCCCCACAAAGTTCGGTAAGTCGGGGACCAAACTTTTGAAATAAATAAATAAAAAATGTTAGGAGCTGCATAAACTAAGCCGATTTCCCACGCAAAGGTTTACAATAGTTAAATCTACCTCAATTTAATCTCAATTGTAAACAAACAGGTTAGCCAAACTTGCAGAGTTGAATAGATAGATAGAAATATTCTTCACCGGAGAAAAACAATTACTGAAATATATCTGAATATAACATATTAATTTTATTGAAAATTACGTACTATAGCTAGTGCTGAAATTTATTATGTATCAGAATAGTTTTTAGTAATAGTAGTAATTAATCAGAATCACTCTAATTTTAATAATCCAAGAACAAAAGAACGGAGGGGGGGGGGGGAGGGAGGTCAACAGAATGTATTTGCATATATCTCACAAAGTGAGATTTCAATGAAAACAATATTTGGCATTTAACCTTGTAATGAGTTGGTTCATGATATAACAGTTTATTATCAAAATGACATGAGTAAGAGTAGGGTTTACAGAAAGCGGAAAACCATAAAATCCAAATATTTCGGTTAATGTTCATGATACAGATAATATGAATAAAATAGCATTTATAGATCATACAATTTGCAATAAGACTGATTCTATATGTTTTGATCCAAAGTTTAGAAACGAAGATATTTCGAATATTCGAAATTTCCCCTCTAAATCCCCATCCCACTGTTCTGATTTCAGCCATTAACGAACATGATTTTTCCTTTTAAATAAAACGATTAATTATCAAGTTTGGTAACGATAAAACAAAAATTGCGACCGCTAGAGCGTTAACAAATATATGTATGTATGTATATATATATATATATATATATATATATATATTTATATATATATATATATATATATATATAATTTTGAACAGATCTAATTTTCGTCATCTCTTGGACAGGGATTTTTTTTTTTAAATCGCGTCATGAGTACAACCTCAATAGCAGATTTCCCCTAGGGGAAAACTGTTAAAAGTAAATGATTGGTTTTCAATTATGTTTTCTAAGCTAAATTTCCTCTCTGATTAAACCGAGATATAGACGAATATATTGTTTGACACCGATATAAACTCTTCCTGCTTGTATTATAATTGTATTCTTATACTGCCTATTTTGTACCTTAGGATAGTTGAATCAGTTGAACCGGGCCGTTTTTTACTGAGAAAGGCCGATTAACAATAATCAGTTCAATTGCTAGGACAGTGTTTTTTGAATGGCTTGAAACACTGAAAATAAAATTATCTCTTTCAAAATTAAATAGAATTCAAAGAAGAATTTACCCACTTCTTAAATCTCTCCTTTGATTATTATTCTTATTATTTTGATAAATTTTTATTGCAAGTAAGCTGAGGTGTAGAAAGGTTGGGTTTTCCTCTAGTCACAAGTTAACCACCGTAACATTAACTTTAATTTATATTATGACGGTAAATCTGGAAGGAGGGACTCATTCTGAATAAATACTTAAAGGAACTTGTTAGGGTGTTTACCAAGGAAACTGCTTTCTGCCTTCTTGTTACTCTTTAACTTATTCATGTCTTTCTTGGGCACTGATTGTAAACGTAAATACCTACTTTAAATTGAGTAAACTTCTGTAATAATTAAATAATTATGCACATAGTAAAATTTAATTAATTCATTTCCAAAAAATTACTTGAACAATCCTTCTATTAATATTACCCTGCAATTCAACTTCAGATTAATGCTGAAATCAAGTATTCATTGCTCATGAATAATCAAAAGAAGACCATTCTGTACTTCATCTCGTGGCGACACGAATAGCACACACGTCATTCTGTCATGATTATTAGGAATTGCTTAACTCTTAGTCTACTCCTCTTCGTCTTTTTTCGGATTTCCCTTTTAGCAGATTTCCTTTAACGTATGTTTTGGTAATTCTATTTTTTTGTATATGTTGTATTATTAATTTCCCCTCGTAATTTGCTTGTAAATAATTTTTTTTTTTAACAACTGGGAATTGTAGTTTGATTTTACTTGGGATATTTTGACTGTAACTGTGTTGCCTCACTAGCCATGTTTAATTTTTTTTTTTTAAATTGTCGTCTGAGGCTAAAATTTCTGGATTATCCTCATCTCTGAATCTTCTACTTCCTTTTGATGTTATTTCTTTTATTATCATCTCGAAAGAAGTTCTCATGAAAAGATAAGGATCAAACGCAACATTGTTATTGTCATCTTCTCTCCTCAACTTGCTTTGTTAGAAAGTTTTCTTTTCTGTCAGCTTGGCTAACCTCCTTCACAATTTGTCTTTTAACAATACCCTTAATGACATCTTGATTTTCGTTTAAAACCATGCAAGTCGGCTTTGAAACTCAAACTGAATTGATGTGGTTTTTATTTGAACCTTCAGCCAAAAATCCTTTAAAATAAAAAAATATTACCAATGAAATTAAAATTAGTCTCCAGTAAAAATTTCGTATATTATGTTTAAATCGATGATAATATTGCATTTATGTTGGTATTTATTATTCTGGCAATTATTTTTATTCAAAACCGTGAATCCTCTTACCTATTTAGAGAAGTAATTCCAACGAAGTTAATTGAACTTGTGGCATAGGCATATCAACAGGTAAGGTATGGTTCACAGGTGGCTCACCTTTGTTGCTCCCAATTACCTCTACATATATTATTAATTGCAAGGTCTTCTGAATATATGCCTCGAAGTAATTGAAACTTCATAAATCAATAAGGGGCTCAGGTTAGCTTTGTGAGTTGAAGCTTAGGTCTTAGTCCCACTTGGTAATCTTAGAGTGGCGAGTTTGATTCTCGCCTGGGCAATAGGAATTTATTTAGCCTCCCTGACTAAAAAATGGATGTATCCTATAGATAAGCCGGCCTAATTAGCCATAGTACCAAAAAGTGGACGCTAATAACACTGATAATCAAAAAAAACGCTTTCGGCGGATATTTTGGTATCCAACACGTGTTTTAAGACAATTCAGACATGCTGATTAAAAACATGCAAACCGTTTGTCTCTATCACCCGCAGTTTTTGAGATATCGGGCATTAACCATTTATATATGTTTAACATTGTATCAAGGCAAACAACTCGCACACAAGTTACAGTAGGAGAAATATAGCTGAATAGAGTACTAAATAACATGAACTATATAGCATCATCTAGTTTAAGGTGTAATATACATATAAAATGCATAGGTATAACATAAAGTTCCTTAATTTAAAGTTAGTTTGGTTTGAATTTCTTGGCTGTTGACTTGCGTTTGTGCTGAGCATTTGGGATGTGGGGCTGAAGCATCCAGGAGTAGTCAGCCAACATTGCTCCACTCCATCGACCCTGATAGCGGGACTCCATCATCGAGATGTCCTGATGAACACGTTCGCCATGTTCATCACTGGCAGAACCTAGGTTCTCGGGAAACAAGTCGATGCGTTGAATTTTGAGGGACATGTTGCAACCCATCAAGCTGTACGCACTAATGCACTTCTGCACAATATTTACATAGTCAGGAGATTTATAATTTCCAAGGAAATTGGCTACAACAGACTTGAATGCCAACCGTGCATCTTTTTCAGTATTGCTGAGTAAGTCTTCGAAGTGACTGTCTGCAATGATCTTCCTTATTTGTGGGCCTATGAAAACACCTTCTGTCACTTTCGCATATATCTACTCGAAAATAATCTGAGTTGTTGTCTAGTGCCTTCACGAACTTCTTTATGAGTCCCACCTGGAGTGGAGGCGTAATAACTTTTCCACGCTCAACCAACAGCACACGAAGGACGTTTTTATTATCTGTCTGCATTTTTATATGTTTGTTGCATGTCATATGAAAGGCCATGCTTAGCAGAGTAAAATGACACTGCTCCCAACTTCCTAGCACAATTAGAACAGGATCTAAAGCGATTTAAAGAAAGACCGTATTCGGCGTTGCATTAAAACAACCCCTGACGTAATAGAGCAAAATAGTTTTTAGATTTGTAATCAGTATGAAAAACTACATTAGAAAACGCAAACATGATGGCAGATATCTATGACTGGTTTATCAGTGTAATAATAATAACAAGTCAATTACAGTAACATATGTTTTGTTCAAAATAACTGTAATAATATGCCTACCAATCTCCAGCTGCAAAGTCTACTGAGAGACCGCTCTCCAATACCTCTGTCTTCGTCAGAACATAACTCTTCAAATACCTTTATTGTTGAACATTCTCAGTCAAAAGGGAACACGAGGCCACTGAATTTATTGTGACCCTCCCCCCTTGTTCGTCCACGTAAAAATCAGATTATTGCCAGCAGATACAACTCTCTTATCAGACTCGGATTGAACACTTGATACGAGCAATCAAACTAGTTTATGACGGTCGTAAATTGGAAATAAGGACTATAAAGGCCTTAGTAATTAGCGTGATAAACTTTTAGCTATATGGCTGATTGGTGTCAGTGGACTCAAGTAGTAAATAGTTGTGGAGGAGCAAGGTTGAGCCCCGGTAATTTGCGGTGAGTGTAGTCCAAGTAAAGTTTGATTGGGCCACCAAGGGCGGCCTGCTTAACTGCCCCTATTTACTGCTTCAAAAACTTCGCCCCTTTCACCTAACTGACTGTATCACCGTACAAATCCTCTCTATAGAAACTCATCATTTTACCACCGCATCACATCCATATTTTACTTAACTTCATGCAATACAGTACAGAACTACTACTGAGAAAATAAGAATGACCGGCCAACTAAGACTAGGAAGGGACAATGTGATAAGACCTAAATTTAATAAAAAAAAGTCCGTCACGCAGGGGCTGCGTAAACTGATTTCCCACGTGAAGTTATACAATAGAGAAATCTCCATACGAGAGCCGAACAGTTACGGCAAAGGGCCGAACTAGCTTTTGGCGGGAAACTCAGTCGTCGGTTATCGGCCCAAATTTAATAAAAATGCAAATATCAAAGTTAATATTCAAGATAGATAATAAATGTATAGAACAGTATTTATAGTAAATATAATGTACAATAAGATTTGTTCTATACAATTTTTTGATCCGACGTATGGTAAGGGAGATATTTCGAATTTTCGAAATTCCCCCTCTAAACCACCCCCTCCCCTGGTCCGATTTTAGCCATTAACGAACTTGATTTGTCATTTTGCATAAAACGTTTAAATATCGAGTTTGGTAACGATCAAACAAAAATTGCGACCACTAGAGCGTTAACAGACATATATACAGATAGATAGATAATTATATATAATTTTGAACGGACCTCATTTTCGTCTACTCCTGGGTAGGATCGATGGACATTTGAAGAAAATTTTCGAAAATCGCGTCATGAGTACGACCTCAATAGCTGATTTCCCTTAAATCCGTCACGCAAGAGCTGCGTAAACTAAGGAGATTTCCCATGTGAAGTTTTAGAATAGAGAAATTTCAAGAGAACCGAACAGTTACTGAAGCAACCGAACTAACTAGCCGGAAACTCACGACAGCAACTGAAGTCGGCCGATATCATCATGTCCGTTACGCTCAATAAAATGCAAATATCTCGGTTAATATTCAAGATAGAGAATAAATGTATATAACAATATTTATAGTAAATTTAATTTCCAATAAGATTGGTTCTATACAATTTTTCGATCCGATGTATAGTAACGGAGATATTTCGAAAATCCCCCCCTCACACAGGTCCGATTTCAGCCATTAACGAACTTGACCTTTATTCTTACATAAAATGTTTAAATGACAAGTTTAGTAACGATCAATCAAAAATTGCGACCGCTTGAGCGTTAACAGAAAAATATATATATAATTTTGAACGGACCCATTTTCGTCATCTCCTGGGTAGGAACGATGGACATTTGAAGAGAATTTTTGAAAATCGCATCATGAGTAGCGACAGCAATAGCCTAATTGCACGTCATTGATACCATAGCTGTATGAAAAAAGGAGTAGTCTAAGAGTTAAGAGATTCCTAATAATCATGACAGAATGGCATGTGTCGGCGCGAGATGAAGGTCAGAATGATCTTCTTTTGATTATTCATGAGCAATGAATACTTGATTTCTGCATTAATCAGAAGAAGAATTGCAGTGTAATATTAATAGAAGGATTGTTCAAGTACTTTTATAAAATGGACGTTAATAAATAAATAATTAATGGAGGAGATGGCTGGATGCGGTTTAAAAGTTGGTGATTGGGACAAGGGAATTATGGATGAAACCCCGGGTGCAGTTTGATAAGCCTAGTAGAAAAATCTATTCAATTTAAGTAAATTATATAAAAAAGTATTGATTTCTCCTTAGGCCTCTTGTGGCCATTATGTAAAAAACAGTCATTAAATTTCTGTAAAAAAGAAGTCGAATTTCACCTCCAATTTTATTTATTTATTTACGTCAACTTTATGCTACTATGGCTAATTGGGACGGGTTATATACAGGTTACCACCCTTTTTTAGCCAGGTTGGGACTAAGGAATTAATTTAATGAGTCCGTCTATAAATAAATTTCTATTGCCCAGGGCGGGAATTAAACCCGCCACTCTAGGTTTACCACACGAGATTAAGATCAACGCCTTAACTCACACGGCCAACCTGAGCCCCTCTCCAATTTTAAACTAGACTGAGAGATGGGTTAAATAATATGTGAATTACCGATGTTGTCATGAAAAATCAGGTCTAGTGTTTCAAGTTAAATCTCCTTTAACCCAGTAGTGCTTAATGTGACATATATGTTACGGCGGGAGGGACCTCTTTGGAATTAGCTGCAGAGTAAACAAAGGTGTGCAGGCTTGATCCTGTATGATCATTAGGACCTCCAAACACTCCTTTATCAGTCTAAAACCTACCTCTGAGCTATCAACATCTGTTTTCGCTTTACCAAGTGTTTTTTTTCCTCCCTCATCTTGGTGATTTTAGGACATGGAGTTTATCAACAAAGAGTAAGTACTTGAACATGTATGCATTTATTTAAAATTTGTTTTAGCTGTAATTAGTTTCTATACAAATTAGACTATTGAACCTTAATTATATATTTAATCTTTTGAGTTTTATTTACGCTCAAAATCTTTCTAAATTTTAGTGTGACATATATGTTACACTAAGCACTAGCCAACTTGCTTAAAATATTATTTTTTTTAGGGCCTTGGCTGAGATTATTGAGCCTGGCTTTACAGTTCAGGAGGCCATAGACTTAATATTGCCAGATGACAAAGCTTTGTACCAAAGGGACATATACATCGCTCCACCAGATATAAACATCGGAAGTGATTAGGACCTCATTCCCATTACTTTCATACCTACGCAAAAAGGGATATGGAGCGACTGGTACCATAAGAGATAATAGAATTCTCAAATCTTGTCCCTTGCCATCAACTAAATCCATGAAAGGCCAAGAGAGGGGTCATATTGAAAGTATAATAAACAGAACTGACGGGCTACTTATTTGCAAGTGGAGAGATAACTCTATTGTCTCCGTATATTCCAACACATATGGAGTTCAACCAGTAACAAAGGTTGGGAGGTACTCATTTGCAGAGAAAAAAATTATTCAGGTTCCCAGGCCATATGCATTTTTAGGGATGGGAGGTACAGATCGTATGGACCAAAACCTAAACTTATATAGAATTCAAGTAAGAAACCGCAAATGGTATTGGCCTCTCATTTCATGGTTGCTGAATGTAGCATTACAAAACGCATGGATTCAGTATCGCAAGGGTGTAAAAAATATTACACAGTTGGAATTCAGAAGAAGTGTGGTACTTACCTATTTGAAAAAATACCTAACACCTGCCAAAGCTCCAGGGCGTTCATCCACACGTTCATTAGATGAGTCTAGGTATGATAGAATTGACCATCTTGTGAGAAAAATCCCAGACGGTCTGAGACGAAGATGCAGAGGAGAAAATTGTCAGTTGGTTTCCAGATATTATTGCCAGAAGTGTGATGCGGGCCTCTGCCTCGACTGTTTTGCCCTCTATCACACACGCTAATTCATACATATGTACTTTCCCGGAATTGTTTTTACTTAATTTGTTTGTAAAACCTTTTTTTTTTCTTTTTTTTGTTTGTAAAATACATGTTTTTCAAAGTTTTTTATGGTGTACATTTTTTCCTGATTTGGATTTTTATTAACCATTCATTAACCTTTTTTTTTGTTGTGGCTAGTCAAGTGCTTAGCGTGACATATATGTCACAGTCAAAAAATCAAAAACAGAAAAGCTGAAAATCATGTTATTGACTATTTTACATTTAAAACAAAGTATTTCATTCAAAATGAATGAAATTTAACAAAAACATTAATTAAATCCATTTCTGAGCACTACTGGGTTAATCTGGGCATAGAAATGCTCTTGGAGTTTATTTATTGTTAAAGAATTTAATCTTACATGAAATAGTAAATCTTCCTGAAATAATATGCAGAGATGCTGACGGAGGAAGCTGGTCCGTCTTTCATAGACAAGGACGAAAATCTACACACTAAGTTGGGATGAATGAAGCTACGTCAATTAGAACGATTAGGAATAAGTAAACTTAAAATAAATGCATAGAAATTTGAATTCAACTTTATGTATAACTACAAATCAGGAAGACCATTTAATCTATTCCATTCGTTTTAGCATACGAAAGGGATGGAAAGCATTTGGCTAAACTTTCACAGACTTTTATTCCAAAAACCATTCAATTCAAACTTGTCAACTTCTAATAGTTTTTCAATATAAAATCATATCTCTCTCTCTCTCCTATTTTTCCCACACATAAATTCCATGACCGCATAGACTGAAATATTTCTCGTGGAATTTGAAGTATTACTTAATGGACTATTACTCTCAGAATATTTCAAATTATTAGAATAATCAACTTTTTCCATATACTCAATAAAAATAATAATAAAAACACTTCTTTTAATGTATGCAAATAAAATAAAAAAATCTCACAGTTTGAATCCCACTGATTGTTAATTTATGTAAGATGCACCAAAATTTATGTCGGATTCACGAGTTCATTTAGGATTTCTTAGGATTAATGTCTTATAGATCATAAGCCCGAACCATTGTATTTGCCTCTATCATTAATGAAAGAACGCTTTACAAAGTGTTTCTACCTCAATAGATTTTTCAAGGATCATTGTATAATAATTATGATGAACAATTTTACCAAAGGATTTTTCTATTACAGCACTCTCTTGAGCAACATCATGCATGTCAGTATTAGTTTCATATATTTTGGAGCATTCGCTTACTAGGCAATACTGCTGAAATAGCAAAAGAAAAAAAAATCATCAACGATAACAAAAAAAAGTACATCAACAATAATAGAAAAAGTCCATCAAAAACGGGCTGCGTAAACTAAGCAGATTTCCCACGCGAAGGTTTATAATAGATAAATATACATATTGGTATCACCACCGCGAATATTAAGTCTATAAATAAAAACGGTAATGAGAAATCATTCAGTTACAAGTGAATAACTCTACAACGGAAAGCGTCTGAATTGTAAAAAAACAGACCAGCTAACATGAATTCTAAACCGGAAATAAAAACCAATAATGAAATATATCTTAATAAAACATATTAATTTTATTTAAAACTATTTACTATAGCTAGTGCTGTAATTTGTAATGAATCAGAATAGTTTTAATCTGAATTACTTAAATTTTAGTAAATCAAGACCAAAGAAGGGGGGGGGTGTCAAGAGAACGTATTTGCATATATCTCACAAAGTAAAAGTTCAATGAAAACAATATTCCTTAATTCTTCTTATTCTGGACCCATTATTATTTAAATATTCTAATTTGATGGCAAGGTCTCCAATAAAAAACCTTTTTTTTTCCGGTGCAAACTTTATTGAACCTACATGTTCCGTGGCTTATTTGCCACCTCTTCAGGGGCTATTCCTTTTAAAAAAAATATAAAAGATTTATTAATAACATTAATTTAACACATCCCTTAATAATTCGTTTGCTATATATTGTATTAGTAGGTGCTTACATCTATGATATATTTATTAAATCTAATTATAAATTACATTTCTGAAGTTCTCGTTTACCTTTTACATTACGTTGCGACTGTCCTAGGTTGTTCTCGAGGTAGGATAAGTCAGCTGACTAAAAATCGATTATTTACAAATTAATCTTAACCAGGAATTGCGATTTGTCTCAAAACGTAATAGTTCAATGAGAACAATATTTGATATTTAGACATTAAATAAAGTGGTTAATAAAATAACAGCTTATTGTTAATATGTCATAAGTAGGAGTGAGGTTTTACTGAAGGCCAAAAACTAAAAAAATGCAAAAATCTCGGTTAATAGTCAAGTTTGTGAAAGAACATACATACATTATAACATTTATAGGAAATTTCATTTGCAGCAAGATTGGTTCTATACAATTATTCGATCCGACCCATAATAACTGAGATAGTAAGAATTTTCTATATTCCGCCCTCTAAACTACCAACCTTGTTTAATTTGATATAAAAGTGGATCAATACAATATATTTGGTTTTATGTTGAACATAGTAATTCCTGTAACTCTCTTTATTTCTAAAATGATTAATACATTTTTTAAGAGAGGATTTGACGTATCGCTATATATTTATTTATATAAGACAGTAGCCACAGGACCTATAGCCATAGTAAGAAAGGATGAAAAGTTTCTAGATATGAACTGATTTTTCCAATTAGTTTAACCCTAGAATGGTAGTGATATTATTTCCCGCTTAATGGTACTGATACGTAAATTTTACGTGTGCAACTGGTAATTGGTGAAATTATTCAAAATTTGTTAATGTTTGTGACTATTTTTTTATTTTATTAAAACATACACTTATCTTTACTTATATCTACGTTAATATCTAATAATGTGCACGATATTCCTTTCAGGCGCTTTGCTCCAAACACGTTCCGGAGGTTGTGTGCTCCATTCTTACCAAACTCAACTCCACCTTCTACATTTATTGTGACTGATCTGTCAATATTGTGTGGTTGAGAGGTTTTAGGTTTTTTTTCCTCTGTGTTTGTTCTCTTTCTTCGATTGCCTTGATGTCTTCTAAGATTTTCTCACTCTCATCGCTATCTAGCCCACTCTGTGTTGCAATTATTTCCGGAGGCTCAACCTCCTCATCACTTGGAGAATACTCCGGATCATCATCGCTGTCCTATCCATAATCATCTATTTCATAATTTTCATTTTCCCCATCTGAGTCACCGGAGAGTTCTTTCAACAAATTTCTGATTTCTTCAAACAATGAATATTTTTTCTCCATTTTTCCGAAACTATAAACAGATTGTTTATATTCTTTTTATACATCTTTGTCTTTCTTATATTCAATAATATAGATAAAGTTAAAAACATTAAGAGAAAATAAATTATAATATAAAAAATAAATTAGAAGAAAATAAATTGAGAATAACATTAACTAAGTTATGGCATAAAAACCGGTTATTAGTAGCGATACGTAAATTTTACGTGCCAAAAGGTTGCGGTTAATGGTATTGATACGTAAATATTACGTGTCGTTTTTATTTCAAAAAATAGTATTGGATGAGTGTGAAGGTCACTTAGCTGCACTTGGCGGAGGTCAAGTCCGAACTATCTGGAGGGCTCATAGCTGAGGGGTGGGAGTGGTGGGGTCCCTTTGATAACAGTTCAAACCAGATCATACGTAATTTTTACGTTCACTACCATTCTAGGATTAATTACCTCTAAAATGTGGCGAAAAAACAAGAAAACTGCTGTTATAATTATTTAAATTAGTGATATTTAATTTCATATGTAATAGTCAAGCAACTCTCTGACTTAGGATGTTTAATATTCTATTAAAAGTTTTGTTATTATCTCTTTTTAGTGTTTTTTTCCCTTTTCTGTAATTTACTTGTTATTTTTCAGGTTGCATGGTTGAGAGTAGATACCCAGACTATATTGACTATTCACAACCACGTCATAACCAAGAATCACAGGATTGGAGTCAGTCATTCTGATCACAGGACTTGGTATCTCCACATAAAAGAAATTAGAGAAGCGGACAGAGGATGGTACATGTGCCAGATCAACACAGACCCTATGAAAAGCCAGATGGGATTTTTGGAAGTTGTTGGTAAGCATTGACTTTTAAAATGTATTACATATTTTATAATTTATAATTGTTCTTATTTTTTAATGAAATTTTACAAGCTTACCAATTTGGGTGGAAATAATTATATCTTTTGAATGCTAGGGACCCTGCGAATAAAAGTGGAATTAAAACACAAAAATTCAAACGCTTAACTAATGAAATATTTCCAATCATTGGAGTACATAGCTGTGTCATATTTAACACTATTATTTTCTTGGAAGAAGTCGTTCTAATACTAAAAAAAGTCCGTCACGCAGGGGCTGCGTAAACTATGCAGATTTCCCACCGGAAGGTTTACAATAGATTAATCTACATACTGGTAACACCCACCGTGAATGTTAATGGAATAAATAAGAAATCACTCACTCAATTTACAAGTAAATAATATCTATTCGTTAATAGCTGAAATCGGACCAGGGGGGAGGTGGGGCAGGGTTAGAGGGGGAGAATTTCAAAAAGATGTATAGAATGTATCTTATTGCAAATTAAATGTACTTTAAATATTGTTTTATATATTTATTTTAAATCTTGAATATTAACCGAGATATTAGCATTTTTCCAGTTTTCAGCCTTCAGTAAACCCCCACTTCTACTCGTGTTACAAAAATAATACTCTGTTACATAATAAACCACGTTATTCGAGGCTTAAATACCAAATATTGTTTTCCAGAGACCTTTATTTTACGAGATATATGCAAATATGTTCTTGTGCCCCCCCCCCGTTTTAAATTCTTGGACTACTAAAAATTTGATTGATTAAGATAAAAATTATTCTGATTCATTATAAATTATAGTACTAGAAATAGTACATAGTTTTTAATAAAATTAATATGTTATATTCTGATATGTTTCAGTTATTGTTTTCTTTAAGGTGAGCCATTGGAAGGCCTGTTTGTAAACATTTGAGACGCTTCCCGCCGGGAAATGAAAGATTTCATATTACCGTTTGTATTGTTCACTTAATATTCATGGTGCTGATGTGTTAGCAGTATGTAGGTTTATCCATTATTAAACTTCACGAGGGAAATCTGCTTAGTTTACGCAGCCTCTGCGCGACGGACTTTTTTTATCTTTCAAAGAACATTTGGTTGTGGTCACATGTCACAAAAAAGTTATGTGTTTAGGTTCGTAGCACTTGCGTGAAGAACTTTTATCATTAATAAACCCATTACTTTTTTTATTCTGTAGTAGTAAATAGAATACTGGGAAATGACTTTAATTTGTGCACAGCATATAATCTTTTATAATTATAATTGGTTTTCCCTTGTCCACCATTCAATTATTCATAATATGATATTATGCCTAATTTAAATAACTTAAAATTCCTTAACAATATAGCAATGATTAGTATGATATTAGCATCCGCATTTGCTAAAACGTGGGATGTTAATTTCAAATAGCTTATTAAATGAAATATTCCATTCTTGTGGTGAACAGGCATAACTTGTCGTTCAATGTTTGCTTTTTGTTTGTTATAATTAATGAGTGTGCTGTTACTACAATTCAAACAAATATTCATTAATTTATAAACGTTTCCAGGGTAATACAATTGTTTTTGTTCAGAGAAAATAAACGGCCTCCATTTCAGATCCAACTCACCTTTTACAACCAGAGATGTGAATTGCGCATGATTTCATTTGCCTAATGCCTTTTGAATCGTATTTTCTGATTCCAAAATGAACCTCAAATCTTAATTCCTGAATGTATTGTCAGTTACACTTAACTTATTTTGCTTGTGTATGGGCTCCGTTAAGCATCCATAGAGCTCCATAAATTTGTTTCATAGACACTTATGAAATACTTTGTGTATAAAGTTAATATATGTCAGTTTGAAAGTATAAATTAATTATATACATTGATTGATGCACAATCGTTGAATAGCTCTGAGTTTATAGAAACACTGGATTTGATAAAGATACTTTTTATAGAAGTGAAACTATTATAACAAACATTTATAAACACTTAGAAAGTTTATTAGCTTGCCTCTAGATTTATCTTATTTTACAGAATGTCCAAGGATCATATTACATCATTTCAATTCAAAATAAATTTTGAGAAGCTTACACTCTAGAAATAGAATATAACCCAAAAGGCAATGTGGATCTTATAAATTAATACTTTAGGGTACTACTACTTTTTAGGGTAGGTTGCTCCCGACATGAGTCATATTCATGTAACTCATTAACATCAATTTATTAATCTCGTCCTTCAAATTGACTTTATTCAAGTAGGGCCCATGAGTTTTAAGGGTACTTTAAGTGATTCTAGCAGATTTCTTTTAAGGGAAATCAGCTGTTGAGGTTGTACTCATGACGCGATTTTTGAAACATTTCCTCGAAAGTCCATCGATCCTGTACTGGAGTTGCCGAAAATGCGGTACATTCAAATTATATATATAAAATGTTACGTTAAATATATAAATAATAAACGTTGCTTATTAAGATTTTTTTTGGATTGCAAAATTAAATACAAACTTTGTGTGATGCACTACACACTTTTTCCCTTTGTAAATTATTCTTCACTACTAATCACAATATGCAATGATAATATCACTTCTTATTGTACAGTACAATAACTCGCGATCACGCGAATTACAGAAGTTCACAAGTTTTCCCAAAAATATATATACATCTCTGTTACCGCCCTAGCTGTCGCAAGTTTTGTTTGAATCCTTAGATCATTGATCGTTATGAAATAAATATTTTTTTCTGTAATCGTTGAATAATGGTAACATTACTAAACTGAAATGAGTGAAGAAAGTGAAACATTTTGCAAAAGAGTGAAGAAAGTAATCACTTTCTTCACAAGTGAAGAAAGTGAATTGCCTTCTTAATTAGTAATAAGTATAAATTAAAAAATAATTTGAAGTTGGAAATTAAATGCTTTTAAATGTTTCTTAACATTGTAAGAATTTATTTTAACAAAATAAACTGAAATGTGAATGAATTATTGGTGGAAATAATCAATATATTTTAAAATTTAAATATAATAATAACTACCTTCCTTGTTTATAACCTGCACTTGTTTATAACTGAACTACTCCACAATCATTTTAATTTAAACAGACATCTTTGATATTACTAAAAAACTTACAAAAACACTGTTTGATTAAATATTATTATTATATTATATTTTATTTAATTAAACATTTTCAATTTATACATAAAAATGAATAATGATAGTGAAACAGAAGTATATTAACTATGCTTATAAACTTCCACAACCATGCTTATAACCTACCAACAACATACCATAATCTTCACAACACCCTAATTTTGTTCATATTCTGGTTAGATCTGATCATGTATTACACGATTACAGAAAAAATTTAATATTGCATTCGTGACGAAAGTAGAATTTACAACTCTCGTGAAATTACCACGAGGGTAAACGTTTAACTCGAGTTATAAAATGATCTACTTTCGTCACTTGTATAATAAATAACTATATTTATAACTTCTATAAAGTGCTTAACAGCTGACATTGGATCCCCGGGGGAGGGGGTTAGAAGGTGGTAATTTTGAACATTTAATGACATAAATGTAATTATACACATTTTTTTTTACTTCTTCAGTGAACCCCCACCATTAGTCATCGCATGTTAATAATAAGCAAATATATCATAGTCTTAGTTCAAGCTTAAATACAAAATTTGTATTCTATGGGCCTTTATTGGGTGTTACATGGAAAGCATGTAATGCAAGTGTGGTGACGTGAACAATTAAAATTTTACAGTTTTGTCTCTTTTTACTCTCTTGAACTGTCTATTTCATCTAAACTCGATATTTTATTTTTTCATTCAACACTTAAGATTTCTTTACATTTCACAAATGAAATAATAAAACCAATATAATTTGGGTATTTGCGACGATTTTAAATATACTAGAATACTTCTAGCTCTAAAGAAAGTTTCTTCGTACCTGCGTGAGTGTATATATATTTCTTTGATTCTGAAAATCGTCTAAATCAGGGGTGAGCAACCATTTTAATCAACGGGCCAATTTAAATTTTAAATTTTTTTGGCGGGCAAACAAAACTTTATTTATAATAAACATTAGAACATAATAATTAAAAAAGAGTAAAGATTTTATTTACAAATTTTAATTTAATGCAATATAAATAAAACAATAAAATAACAGAAAAACGAATTTACTTGAAATTTTTAATCAGTCATTTGGCACTGTTTTTTCGGTACAAGCTGATCAATATCAGCCAGAATTGATGAAGTTGCTAAACGTACACAGCTTTATAATCGTGCATCAATCAGTTATAATAAGTGGCCATTTTTGATTAATTTCATGGTCAAAAATAATTGCTCGTAAGCACACGTACTTCCGAACAGTGACATCATTTGCTCTGCATTTTTCTGTCGATAAATTGAAATATTTTCCAAAAAAAGACTTTCATCGTACAGGTTTTTGCCGGTTGTAGTCCCTCGCATTGGAATCAGTGAACACAATTCTTCGGTAATATTAATTTTGGTGTCCATACCACGTACAAATATAGCCAGTTGTGCTGTATCGCTAATATCGCAACTCTTATCAAAGAACAGTACTCGAATTTTGTAATGCATTCACGGATCGTTGTTGTTATGTAACTCGTAACAAAAAATTGTTTCAGTAGTATGTACTACCATTAAATTATAATTAATGTTTTACAATATATTGATGGGAGAAAGTCGATAAAATAAATTCAATTTTAGAAATGCTTGGCGGGCCGCATAAATATGTTGAAAGGGCCGCAAGCGGACCGCGGGCCGCGTGTTGCTCATCCCTGGTCTACATTAGAACCCTTTGATAATTTGTATTTGAAATAAGGAATATAAGCATAATCAACTAAAAGTGAGTTCCACTTTTTTAATAAAAATGTATTTACGCTACTAAAGTATGCTTTGTGAGTAGAAATCCGTTTTATTAGGTTGAGCTTTCTCCCTTTTTAAGTATCAACTTTCTGTGTTTTTACAAGAGACTTGGTTGGTAGTCTATCTCTAGACTTGGAGAAGTATAGCGGCTATTAGAGAGCCCTCTAGCGGAGGTCTTTAGAACAACTACAGCAGAACACGTGTAAGAGCCTTACTAAAGTTCGCTTAATTCAGTAAGTTTTGAACAACTTGTTGCTGCAACTTGAGATTCTATAGACCATGTACATCTATGGTAAAAGTTTGAGGCTGTCTTTTTTTTTTTTTTTTTAAGTTAACAATAAACACTTTATTCGATCCATGTTTTCCAAGTGTTTCTCACCTGACACACTATTAACTCACCTATCAATACAATCTCTATTTCTAAATAAAAATCCCATGGGTAGAAGAGGTGGATGAGGGAGACCTACAGACAAGAAAGTACGAATAGCTTGCTTGAAGTACGAATTGAGTTGCGAAAAAATGTATTAAATAACAATTGTAATGCATTAATAGTTTAACAAGACGGTTCTATAATATTTTTCGATTAGGCTCATAATAACGGAGATAAATTGAATGTTCATCATATAATAAAAATCGTTTTACAATATTTGATATCAGCAGATTTCCCTTAAGGGAAATCAGCTATTGAGGTCGTACTCATGATGAGATTTTCGAAAATTGTCTTCGAATGTCCATCGATCTTACCCAGAAGATGACGAAAATGAGGTCCGTTCAAAATTATATATATTTGTCTGTTAACGCTCTAGCGGTCGCAATTTTTGTTAGATCGTTACCAAACTAGATATTTAAACGTTTTATGCAAAAAGACAGATCAAGTCCGTTAATGGCTGAAATCGGACCAGTGAGAGGGGGGGGGGTTAAGGGAGGATTTTCGAAATATCTCCGTAACCATACGTCGGATCAAAGAATTGTATAGAACCAATCTCATTGCAAATTAAATGTACTATAAATATTGACATTTACTCTCTATCTTGAATATTAACCGAGATATATGCATTTTTATTAAATGTGGGCCGATAACGGACGACTGAGTTTCCCGCAAAAAGCTAGGTCGGCCGTTTCCGTTACTGTTCGGCTTTCGTATTGAGATTTCTCTATTGTATAACTTCACGCGGGAAATCTCCTTAGTTTACGCAGCCCCTGCGTGACGGACTTTTAAGCTTAAATTCAGACGTTTAATGATATATCAAATAAAGGGTTCGAACCACCAGTATAAATGATACTGTTGTCATATCTGTCGGTCACTGGCTGATGATCGAGTACAGCTGGCATTGTGCTGTAGATGCGACGGCACCATCTTCAAGCCCGTCAAAAGTTGTACTGAGTTGGTTGTCCGTTAGTCTGTGGATTTTATGCGTCGGTTCCCCGTATTAGGTTGTTTACTTTTTAGTACAGATCTCCTTATTTACCTCTTACATCTGTCAAATGAGGCGTTATTAGCTAGTGTCCAGGCAAATTGTTTTCGTGTGGTGGGTCGTTGCCCGTATCTTTATTGGGTTGTTTACGTTTCCAGTATGTTATTTGTGTGTTGGTGTGGTATAGTTTGCTTGTGAGTAAATACAGGTTTCGCGATGTTTGTACAATTGTTGGTATAAATCAAAGGTGATCTTATGTAATTAAAACAGAATCTGGATCTACGTTCGTCGTCGCTTCGCCTACTGGCTAACGTACGACTAACTCAGTACAACTTTTTGACGGGCTTGAAGATGGTGCTATCGCATCGAAAGCACAATGCCAGCTATACTCGATCATCAGCCAGTGACGTCGGTCTCTACCGGCAGGAATGACAATAGTTTCATGATATAGTAGCTTAACAGGAGATGATTGAAAGTGGAGGTTTACTAAAGGCTGAAAATTAAAAAGTGCAAATATCACGACTTCGATTTGAGATAGAGAAAAACTGTGTATAATAAATAATTTTTATAGAATACATAAAAATAATAATATTCGTTCCATACAAATATTTAATCCGACTTATACTAACGGAAATAATATATATTTTTTAATTGAAAGCTATTGGCGTTGTGCCCATGACGCGATTTTGAAAAAAAAAGGTCTTCACAACGTCCATCGATTACCTGGGAGATGACGTATATGTCGTCTGTTCAAAATTATATATACATTTTAATTTTACCGCTCTAGCGCTCGCAATTTGTGTGTTGATCATAAAAACTCATCTAAAACTAAATTTAATGATCGTCGGTCCTACAAATAATCGACAGGAAACGAGATAAATGTAACATGGAAAATATTTGTATTTCACACTTCTGCTAAGGATGGATTTGATATTTTAGTGTCTATCTTTCCTCTGTAATATTCGTTAAATCCTTCCTAAATTCTCCAATAACTATCCGATTAACAGGAAAAAGAAGAAGAATTTTCTCTACGTGCTCTCGATAAATCGAAGAAACATGACTTTTTGTAATGAGATAGATTTTCCATTTTCCATACTCTGATTCCCATCACTATAAAACTGTAAGAGGAGTGTAATGCTGATAGCAAGAAAAAAAGTCCGTCACGCAGGGGCTGCGTTAACTAAGCAAATTTCCCACTTGCGTCTCGTATTTGCATTTATATAATGACGTACAAGTTCAATGAGAACAATATTTGTATTTCAGGCGTAAAAAAAAAGTGCTTCATAATATAACAGCTTATTCTTGATATGGAATGAGTAAGAGTGGGGTTTTACTGAAAGCCGAAAACAAAAAAAAAAACGCAAAAATCTCGATTTATATGAAAGATTATTAAAACATGTAAATAACAGCATTTATAGAACATTACATTTTCTATAAGATTGATTCTATAGAATTTTTCTATCCTACGTATACTAACGGAGATATTAAAAGTTTCCAAAACTCCTCCCCTCTAAACCCCCCCCTACCCCAGTCAGATTTCAGCCATTAACGAACTTGATCTTTCTTTTTACATAAAACACTTATATATCGAGTTTCGTAACGATTAAACAAAAATTGCGGCCGCTAGAGCCATAACAGACAAATATATATATATATACACTAGCTCAGATACCCGGCTTCGCCCGGGAATTCATTTGAGGTGATGGTGATGGTATTTTTTTGGCAAGGCTTTACTTTGCACAATATTTTGACATTTACCCTTCCCAGTGTTTAGGGTTAATACCCGTCGTTTCTTTGGATTTGTTAATAATAAAATTAATTTTTTATGTAAGCCTTCACTGTCCTCCATATTGTCTGTCATATTTCTCGTTTCCTGTGCATTATGCAAAGATTTAAATTATTAAGGACAAAATATTATACTAATATATTATAATTTGAATTAATTTTTCAAGGTGAGGTACCTGGTAGTTCATATTGAAAAGAATTGTTGAGAAAGTTTCTCTAAATAACAAAATAAACAACTTTTGTTATGTGTATATTTGCCGAAACCCTAATAGGAAACGAAATATCACTATATTTAATTTCAGGCCTCCCTTATAACCCCCACTCCTGCCCGTCCCTAGAAATGTTAGTATGGCTTATTATAAGGAAGGTGTTAGTGCTAATTCACATACCGAGTTTGGTTTAGTTTCGTTGAGTTTTTTGTGCCAAATAAAATTGTTGATTTCCGCAGTAGTTTTTAACATATAACTCATTTATACTTAGGTATACGACAAAAGTGTACATAACAAAAGTTACTCCAAAAAACAAAATAAACAACTTTTGTTATGAGCATTATTGCCGAAAATGCATTAGGGAACGAAATATTGCTATTTTTAATTTCAGCCCTCCCTAATAACCCCCACTCCTGTTTGTCTCAGAGAATATTAAGATAGCCTAAAGCCTAAGATGGGTTAGTAGTAATACATATACCAAGTTTCATAAAATTAGGTTCAGCCGTTTATGCGTGAAAAGGTTACAAACAAACGAATAAACAAACAAACAGACACGAAAGAAACAAAATGCATTTATGGTGTCTATGACAAGCGAAACGAAAAGTTATCGTGAAATTTCGTGAAAAAAATCAATGTACAGACAGAGGTTACAATTTTACACACACACACACACACACACACACACACACACATATATATATATATACAATTTTGAACGGTTCTCATTTTCCAAAATTGGCATCTAGTTCAGCCATGTTAAGCATAATTTGTCACTCTCAAAATTTAATAATACATATTTTCAACATTTAGATTGGTTGCCTACCCTTATCTTAGAGAGAAATTGGAGTGCAGTATAATAAGTTAGTTGAAATGATTCAGAGTTGGGAGATGAGAAACTTTCACACCCTCAAAGAGGAGCCTTAGTTAGTGACTTTCCATTCAGGGAGGATTCCACCGTCATAGAATTTCTTATAACGAAGTTGTCAATTCTGTTCCTAAACAACACTTGTGTAAACTTCGTCCCAACTTTTCTGCAAGCCTTAGGAACTGCTAAGGGCTCGAGAATGGTCGTTTGTAGGTTTGATGGATTGGAATAAAGTTTATAAACAAAATTCATCTGGATTAATACATCTTTGGTTGAGCAATTACATGAAATGTCCAAACATTTCAAGTAATTGTTGTGCCAACACATATCAGAGTCGGCTCATCACGGATGTACTTAAATGTATTTGTAAATTCTGTTCGTCTGATTGCAAATAAACAAAAAAGTCCGTCGATATTTACTCGTTTTATGCAAAAAGAAAAATCAAGTTCGTAAATGGCTGAAATCGGACCAGTGGGAGGGGGGATTTTCGAAAATTCGAAATATCTCCGTACCTATACGTCGGATCAAAACCTTGTTTAGAACCAATCTTATTGAAAATTACATTTACTATAAATATTGTTTTATACATTTATTCTCTATCTTGAATATTAACCGAGGTATTTGCATTTTTATTAAGTTGTGCGATTAACGGGCGAGAAGGGATCGGCTGATGTCGGGTCTATTCGTGAGTATCCCCCGAAAGCTAGTTCAGCCGTTTCCGTAAATGTTCGGCTCCCGTGAAATTGGTTTAGAGATGCGTTACTACTACTGTTACTAGTATGCAGATTTTTCTGTTGTAAAAGTTCAAGTGGGAATTCTGCTTAGTTAGTTTAATATGAAAAAAGATAGTATATTCAAAGTGATTTGGCTATGGGGGACTGAGATACCAGTTCATTTTGAAAAAGGTGAAAATAGTTTGGGAATCCAGAGCGTTTAATAGTCTTGCAAATGGAAGATACAAATTTTGAGGCTATACCCGACCTACGATTGCCAATTCCGACAACAGGTTTTACAGAGCTACGGACGCTCGTTTTCTTTTTACGTCCACTATCATACCTTTGAGGACGGTAAGCCTCAAAGTGATTGGGCTTGATCCTAAGTTCAAGCCCTTGAGGGCACAAAGTGGAAATCAAATATGCATAGACTGCCCTACCTCACTGTGCCTCTGCTTGTTCTCTCTGAGAAGAAAGTAAAGTGCCCTCTAGTGGAGACCTTGTTTGAAAAATCAAGTGTCTCAATTATTGACGTATAAAACACAATAAACTTGTAGATAACCTCGTTCTTTTGCCATAAATGTATCACTCCATATAAATCGATTTCCAAATAGAAATTTTTATTTTTACAGGAGGAAATAAATATTTTATTTTGATCCAAAGTAAAATAATATAGAGTATCTTTGACATAACACTTCATTTTAGCAGATTTCCCTTGAGGGAAATTAGCTATTGAGGTCGCAATGATGACGCGATTTTTGAAAAATTTCCTCAAATGTCCATCGATCCTACCCAGGAGATGACGAAAATGAGATCCGTTCAAAACTATATATATATATATATACGGACTACATATTTAATTGTTTTATGTAAAAAAAAAAGATAAAGTTCGTTAATGGCCGAAATCGGACTAGTGGAAGGGGGGTTTAGAGGGGGGAATTTTGAAAATTCGAAATATCTCCGTTACTATACGTCGGGTAGAAAAAATGTATAAAATCAAACTTATAGAAAATTAAATTTACTATAAATATTGTCATATATTTATTCCACTTCTATTCATGTTACACAAACAATACTCTGTTATGTAATAAACTACATCATTCAACTCTTAAATACCAAATATCGTTTTCAAGAGACATTTATTATACGAGATACATGCAAATATGTTCTGGTGACTCCCTTCCTTTCTTACATTTTGGGACTAATTAAATTTGATTGATTGAGATAAAAATTATTCTGATTCATTACAAATTACAGCACTAGATATAGTAAATAGTTTTCAATTAAATTAATACACGTAAATAAATTATTACGTTATATTCAGATATATTACAGTATTTATTTTTCTTTCCTGTAAGAAGTCGGCAGAACTGTTTGTTTACATTTCAGGTACTTTCCGTTGAGAGGTTTCTTAATATCGTTTTTAGTTGTTCACGGCACTGTTGTGTTACGGGTGTGTAGGTTTATCTATTGTTGAACTTCACGTGGGAAATCAGCTTAGCTTACGCAGCCCCTGCGTGACTGACTTTTCTACTAGATTTCCCAGTTGTGTACAGCGAATGAGGAGTATGATCCATAAAACAACTTCAAGTATAATTCATGAAAATGGTTTTGTTTTTTCCTTGAGGATTTATCTTAAGAGAAATCAGCTATTGTAGGTTGTACTCATGACGCGATTTTAAACTTGATAAATTCGACTTAGTAGATGACGAAAATGAGGTCCGTTCAAAATTATATATTTATATATCTGTTACCACACTATTGTCGTATCGTTAACAAACTGGATACATATATATGTATCATGTAAAACTAAAGATCGCATTAGTTAATGAGTCAAGTTAGAATGGGGGGGGGAGTTAAGAGGGGGAGAATTTCGAAAATTGGAAATATCTCTTTAATTATAAGTCGAATCGAAAAAATATGTAGAATCAATTATTGCCAATTTAATTCCCCATATATGTCATTATATACTCATATTTTTTCTATAATGAACAAAGTTTTTCCATTTTTTAATTTTCAGACTTTAGTAAACCACCGCTCCTACTCATGCCATATAATAATGATATGCTGCTATTTATTGAAACACTTTATACGAAGCTTAAATGCCAAATATTGGACTTTTACTGTGTGCGGTATATGAAAATACGTTCATTAGTTACGTCATCGTTTAAGATTTTATGTTCTATAATCGAAAATGTTTTCTTGGTCTAGACCGTGATCGATACTAAAACTAAATATCATAGTTAATGGCTGAAACCGAACATTGAATAGTTCTATTATAACCCGTATCGAAAAATGTTATCTAACACAAACATGTTAAACTATTGAAGCTCTACAGTTCTATGCATTTTTTTCGCAGCTCAAATATTATGTGTACTTCTTAAATAAACCGCCTCTTCTACTCATCGGATTTTGATTAAGAAAGATTAAAAAAAAAAGTATATATAGTGAGATGAGATCAATAGTGTGTCATATCCGCACGCGGGAAATCTGCTTAGAGTACGCAGCTCATGCGTAACCGACTTTTTTTGTCACGAGCTAGGTAGGATCAACCAAAATTTGAAGACATTTTATAAAAATGTCATCTTGAGTAGAACATCTTCTCTTGATTTCCCTAAAGAGAAACATTTTAAAAGGCACATTTATTTGTCTGCAGTAATTAAATATTTTAATATTGTTGTGAACAGTTGGATTCATTACTGCTCGTTAATCAATTTTTAAAACTATTATTATTATTATTATTTATTAACGTCCACTTTTTGCAACTTAGGCTAATTGGGACGGGTTATCTACAGGTTACCACCCTTTTCTAGCCAGGGTGGGACTTAGGATTTTATTTAATGAATTTCGTCACTAAATAACTTCCCTTGCCCAGGCAAGAATCGAACTCCCCACTCTAAGTTAACCATGTGAGATTAAGGCTAACGCTTTAAAATTTTGAAAACTATGTGACTTTATATGCCGTAGCAGCTGGTAAATTATATTTTATAATATTAACTCTACTTCCAGTAACTACAACTTCCCTTGAAAAGTAAATCATAAATTAGTCAAAAGTTTCAATTGATTTTACCGAAGAACAAACAGTCCTTAGGAGTTTGGTACTATTTGTGAATTTCGAAAGTTTTGTTGAATATCCAATCAAATTTCGAACTTTCGTATCCCTATGTAAATTTTATCAAATTGTAACAAGTTTTATCCAAAACCACGACAGAAATAGAAACTAAAATAGCGTTAACTTAGAAATAATAGTGTCAGTAATGAGTAGTCAAGAAAAAATAAAGAAATACCATGATCTCAGTAGTATAAGTAACATGATTTAGTATTATGTTTGACGTATTATTTGAAGGCATCTGATTATTTATTTTATATTTGTATTAATTATTTCATTTTTTTGTCAGATAAATAGTTAGATTTTTTTTTCCTTCTTGAATAATACAATATACGATATAAATTATTTCCCAACCGAATGGGAATCATTATTACTTTTTTTGGATAAACTTTACATATGTAACGATAAGAATAACAAATATGGAAAATGCATGTATAATTAAAAATCAGAAATTGCAAGGGCAGGGCAATCAGAGTCTTGCATGGCGATCCCAAAGGAATCGCTTCGCCACTTGGCGGTTCCGAAGGCATTGCTTGCTTAAATTGGTTTTAGGGGGCGTAGCCCCCTTGATGGAGCTAGCTAGTTTATTTTAACTACAAATTAAAATCCCAAGATAATTCAAGATTTATTATTTTTTTTATTAAATCTGCCTTTCTCTCCCCCTTATAAGTAAAAAGTGGACGGGCATTCCAAACTATTGAATAAAAAAGTTGAGAAGTTATTATTTTTTCTTGTTTTTTTATGGAATGAAGAAAAATTAAATGGTTATTTTATTCCTTTGTTACGGCTTTTGTACCTTGAGGCAACCTCATATTAGCAGTTGACATTTCTTACGTTAATTTCATTTTCAGTCCAATTTAACATGTTTTTTGAAAGTATGATAAAAAAGCAAATAAATATATGCAGTGAAATATAAAAAGTGTTTTAGATAATACTGAGTTAAGGACAAAGAGAAATTATTAAATAAATAGAAAACTGGAATTCCTGTCTAAATACCGCAGGAACTTCAATTTTTTATTTACTCAATCCAGGAAGTGGATAAGACATAAAACTAAATTCCCTGGTATAGCATGGATCGTATAAATATCATCAATAAGAGAAAATGTACATGGGCAGTACACCTGGTGAGAGAGAATAAAGATAAATGGACTGATAACATTTTATCAACTGGTACCACCTACTGCATGGGACTTAGTGATGAGTGATGCGGTCCAACATGGCAGAGAGTTGCTGAAGAAAGAAGAGACTTGGAGAAGCATAATACTTGGTCAGGATTAAACCTGAAATAAATTAGCAGATCTTCGCAAGCGATAATTATAATGAACTCAAAAGACCTCAACTTTAAGCTGAATTTTTACTAGAATTAAGGAAACGAAAAAATGTATTATATCTTCACAATTTTTGAAATTTATGAGTGTACAAATAAAGGTTTTATTTATTTATTCAATCATATATCTTTGTACTTAACTATAGATGACATGTCCCAATTATCCTCGATAGCACATATTAGATGTTAAATAAATAACAACAGGAAGCTGTCACATTACCTAACAGTAATTCGTACCACTTAATGCAACTATGGCTAATCGAAACTGGGATATTACTCTACAGGATATTACTCTTTTCCTGCCACCGTGGGACTAAGGATTTTATTTTATGAGTTCGTCACTAAATAGTTTGCTGTTGGCGAGCGTTAGGTTTGCCGTGTTCATAAAGACCAACGCCTCAACTCACATGGCTAACCTGAGTCCCAAGTTATAATAATTTACAATACGATATGTTATCTCACTTTATAATCACATATAGAAACTTCTACAACAGTAACGTACAGATCATTATACCGGAAAAAAAACACTGTAGCTAAAAAGTTACAGCATTAATCATGTTGGACTGTTTGGAATTGGTTGAGGAGGGAAGAACCCCGAGAAATTCCAGGAAGCTGTAAAAATTCCCAGGGTTAGTGGATGCCAAGGGAACACCTCTTATTGTGGGAACGTTAATGAAGTCCTGGCCCTCGCGAAAAATACCAACTCCGACCACAATTTTGCTTAAACTCGCTCTTCAAGGCCTCAAGGAGAGTCGTAATTTAGCTCTAGGGGCGACTTCATTAACTAAGATCCTTCTCAGCTGCTTGCTTCCATTAATCGGTCAGGTATTTACAAGTTAACTCTAAACAAGGAAACATTTCGTACAAAGTTGAACTCACAGTTTGTTCACATTTACCTATTTAATGGCATTGTTTAAAAATAATATATTACGGTAAAATTTGCCCTAATTTCGGTTTCGATTAAGCACAGTTTTACTTCTCTATGAGTTCTTCTAAAATGGAGAACAATATAGCCACTTATATTACCTGTACTTAGTCGTTGATTTTTAAATACTTTCTAAAATTCTTGCTAAACAATTCTTGTTTCATATGATTAATTCAGTGAAATTGTTCAAACTTGAACCAAATGACTTCTCACAAAAATGCTTCGTGCACGGGTGGATTCACAATAGAGTTACAGTCATAAACTAAAAGTTACGAATTTCCTATTGTAATTTCTACATTAATGAATTATGAAATTTTAATTTATGTGACAATCCATATAAAAAGAAAATGCTAGAACTCCTTTTCTATGCACAACCTAAATACGCCTTGATAATTTCTTCAAGAAATCGGAATACAAATTCAAATGTTCAGGACTTTTTGCAGATTTCACTTAAGGAAAATCAGCTATTTAGGTCGTACTCAGGACGCGATTTTTGAAATATTTCTTCAACTGTTCATCAATCCTACCTAGGAGATGACGAAAATGAGGTCCGATCAAAACTGTAAATATGTATATATTTGTCTGTTAACGCTCTAGCGGTCGCAATTATTGTTTAATCGTTACCTAACTCGATATTAAGTCGTTTTATGTAAAAAGAAAGATCAAGTGCGTTGACGGCTGAAATTTGATCGGGGGGGGGGGGTTAGTGGGGATGAGTTTTGAAAATAATTCAAAATATCTCTATTACTATACATTGGATTGAAAAATTGCATATACACAATCTTATTGCAAATTAAATTTGCTATAAGTATTGTTCTATACATATGTTCCGTATAATCAGTAATTACCGAGATATTTGGATTTTATAGTTTTCCGCTTTCTGTAAACACCTACTCCTACTAGTGTCAATAATAATAAGCTGTTATATCATGAACTACTTCATTACAAGGTTAAATACCAAATACCGTTTTCAACAAACCTTTTTTATACGAGATACAAACAAATACGTTCGGTTGACCCACCCCCTTCCCGTGGGAAATCTGTTAGTTTACGCAGCCCCTGCGTGAACGAATTTTTTATTTAATACTTTCTGGATCATCTAACTTTTAGTATCCGCAAAACTATACGAATTTGTCTCAAGAACTCATTCAAGATCATAAAGTTCTAAAGAAAAACGTTGTCTTCCTTTTACAGTTCTGTTTATTCGTGAATGGAGTATTTCAGCAAGTAATATATCCAGTAAAGCTGATCTGAACGCTTATGGTTTACCTATGGGATTTAATCATATATACCTGTTAACGCTCTAGCGGTCGCAATTTTTGTTTGATCTTAACCAAACTCGGGATTTAACCATTTTATGTAAAAAGGAAGATCAAGTTCGTTCATGGCTCAAATCGGACAAGGGGGTAGGGGGTTTAGGGGGGAAGAAATTTCGAAATATCTCTGTTACTATAAGTCGGATCGAAAAATTGTATAGAACCAATCTAATTGAAAATTAAATGTTCTATAAATGCTGTCTTATACATTTTTCTGTATCATGAATATTAACCGAGATATTTGGATTTTATAGTTTTCAGCCTTCAGCAAACCCCCACTTCTACTTATGTTAACCAAACAATACTCGGTTATGTAATGAACCACATTATTCGAACCTTAAATACCAAATATTGTTTTCAAGAGACCTTTTTTGTACGACATATATGCAAATAAATATGTTCTGGTGTGCTCCCCTCTTTCGTTTTTGGACTACTTAAATTTAAATGATTGAGATAAAAATTATACTGATTCATTACAAATTAAAATGTTAAATTCTGATATATTTCAGTGAGAGTTCCGGTGAGAGATGGGTTGGCCTGTTTGTTTACATTTGAGACGCTTCCCACATGGAGGGGAAAGATTTCTTATTACCGTTTGTATTTATTCACTTAATATTCAAGGTGGTGTTGTGTTACCAGTATGTAGATTTATCTATTATTAAACTTCACGTTGGAAATCAGCTTAGTTTACGCAGCCCCTGCGTGACGGACTTTTTTATCATACAGTGATATACCACAGTATGCATGTGCTTGAGTAAGAGTATTATTATCATTATTTCAACAAGAAATGATTTCATTTTATTCAATGCGTCTAGCACTTTTATGTTAATACTAACTTATATCATTTTTGAAAAAACTGTTGTTCAACCTACCTATATGTTTTCAATTTATCGTATTGAACATATAATGTCCAATAATAGTGATATTATTGTTGTAAAATCATTATTGTGTGTATGACCTCTTGTAGCAGTAACAACAAATTGAGATAATTGTACCACCTACCTATTTGCAACTAACACAGTCAGCCCAAAGGCTTATTCCTGCCGGCTATTTTACATACATTCGGCTAAGCAAACGTTTACCTTACAGTTTATATCCTTTAGAGAGGATGGCAAGTTTTGGGGTGACTTTTTTTGAACATATCATATCGATTAGGTTTATTATATGATGATGGTTGATTACGCTTATTAATAATGTGTAGTGTTAGGTTAATTAATTAACTGGACGATTTCTCATTGCCGTTTGTATTTACTCACGGTGGAGTTAAGTGTTAACACTATGCAGATTTCTCTATTGTAAAACTTCACATGGAAAATCTGCTTAGTTTACGCAGACTTTTTTATATACAGATGCTTGTGAGCAAGCTCGTTTGCAGCATTTTTTAGGTTTTATATTTATTTTATTTTCATTAGTATCATCAATGAGAATATAGTCAAAAATTATACTTCTAATGTTAGTATATTGTACTTTTTTTCACTTATTTATAAATTGTCTAGTAGATGAGTTTAACTCTCTTTAGACTTTTATCATAAATTACTATATACCTTGTTTGTCATTTTCTAAAAAATAGACTTAACTAGAATATATATATATATATATATATATATATATATATATATATGGGTTTTATTGGAATGCTGTGAACATAATCAGTATGAACTTCTCATTTGCAAAAATATTTATTATTCAAGAATATTTACTTATTTATAGTTTGGTGAGGGATTTTAATTTTAACAAAACTTTGATTTGTCGAGGGAATTTCGTTCACTTACTGTACACCCACCGCTCATATATACATTCATTGGGTAAATTATATATACATTTTTTATGAAAATATGTAAGAAATCAAGCAAATATTCTTATCAAATGATAAGAAATTAGTTGTACACTAAAAATATGAATATCGAGTAATTCTGTATAGAAAGTTGACAGAAAAATAATTCTTTATGCCTACGTCATTACATCCAGTGTATCTTGTCTTGATGTTGACAGCAAATAGAATCCATGACTAAATTCTAAGCTAATGGTCATTATCTAGTCTCTCTTGGAGCGACTGTCTGCTTGAATTGGTTCTGTATTTATAAACACTTTGAAATTCTCTCCAGTACCGCAATCTGAAATTCCCGCCAAACCAGGACGAATTTCACAGCCATTCTTATCGTTCCCCCGTACAGTCTAGCTGAATCTCTATCTCCGGCTCACATCCTTGCCTCTCCAGGCACGAACCTATCCACGGCAGTTGCAATGTGATATTCCTTCAAGCCGAGGTTTCTTTCTCAGAACTATCTTTCATCTTGGATGTGTTTCGTCGTTCTAGTTCCACCAAACTCTGTCTGCATTTTGGAGTTTCATCATACTACCTCTTCTGTTGCACCTGAGCGTTCTTTTGCCTATGAATTCTTAAACGTTTTAAATTTCAGATCAAGTTCTAGCAGATATCATCCTTTCAGATAAACGATTGAAGGGTTGCTAGCAAAAACCCCACAAGTCAAAATAACACTTTATTGGTAAATTAAGAATAACCGTTTATCTTCATTCCACGAGGAAGTAAAATTTTGATATTTTTTTAAATAAGTTCCTTAGGGATCGGGAATGCTATCTATACTAATTTACAGATGATCAAATATATCCTCTTGCAATGGGGAAGAAGAATGTTCTGGACTAATGGGGTTTTTGGTGGAATTCAACAAAAACCTAAAAGTCAAATATCATAACAGGTAGACGACATTGTATTCGGCATATTGAGTTACTTGTTTGATTTTATTTAATAATTAAAACAAGAAAAATTTAAGAAAAAATATTAAGCAAAATGTTGAATAGAGTGTACAATAACTTTGGAAAAATCAATCTTCACATCCATGACTATTGTCATCGTTGTCAGTTTGGTAGTCAAGACAAGACGAGTCGGCTGCTGCTCTTTTGAAAACTCCTTGCTTGCAGGATGTCCCAGATAGCCAACAAATTGAAGAACCCTCCAAGACTACTGGGGTTTCTGCGGAATCGCTGTATTTTTAATTCCGACGAGAGTTTTATTTGACGATTTCAATTGTATCTGTACATGAGTAATACTGTACACCTCAAACTTGTTTTTCCTTTTTTTGGCTAAAGGTTTTTTTTTTTCCTAGCAACCTTTCAATTCTGTTTCACCCCTTTTCGTGTACGTCAGCTCTCACAGACTCGCCTCCACCCCAGTTCAATTCATTTAAAGAATATTTGTCATTCCTTCTTACTCCTCTCTCTACCTACCCTTTCTCCTTTAAGCCTACTCTCCAACTATCCTTCGTTTTAGCCTAGCTATCAGTATCGTCTGTGACCTTGCGCAGATTATCTTCAGCACGTCTCATCAGACAACCAGTACCCAGACTCCTATCTACAAAACCGCCTTAAAATGATAATAAATAAATTACAGATAAAGGCAATCCTCATCCAAAATCCTTATCCTATCCTACGTCACAGGCCGGTATGTATGTGTATATCCCGTGTATATGCTTGTGTACATGAGACACTTGTTTTTATTTTGCTTGCTTGCACGTTTTTCTTAAGCTTAGCCTTCTTCTACGCATGATTTTTCTGTTGGTCTTCCTTCCTTAATCAGGGGGGTGGGGCTTATAACTAGAGAATACTTTTTTTTTCTTGGAAACAAAAAAATATTATATCTTTCAGAGTAACCCACCCCCTCCCCCGATCCGACTCCAGAAGTTCATAATCCTAACTATTTAATGATGATTCATGGTTAAATATGTAGATCCCTGATCCTTGGCTATGCAATGCCTGAAATGCCGAACTGCATTCTCGGATACAAGGAACAGAATATTCTGACTACACTTTGGATTGTTTTCCAGAGTGACTGCAACACAATATATATTCTGCAAAAAGTCATTCTCACAGGCGTGCGTCAGCTATAGTTTCTATTGTTGTAAGTTTTATTTTAATTGATTTTGTTTTGTATTTCGCATTGTTTAAACATTTTATTAGGCGTTTTGTGTCATAATTTAATTGTTTGCGGTAGGCTCGTGTAACTAACAAAGCCTGTATTTGATTAGGAACGTTAGTAAAATCCTGTTTTAGAATCCATACAATAAAATGGCAAAAGAAGCCCCGATTCCAAATCTGAATAAAAAGATATCTAAAAAGGCTAATTAGACTTATGGGATTCAACAGACAGTAAGCAAAACCTAAAGGTATAGCTTGTACATCTTATAAAGGGGGTTGCGATAAAAATAATGTCAAAAAGCCCTAACATTAACCCCATAAATGGCCGGGTGTAATTTTAAGCATTGCCAACTGTGAAGTGTCCATGTTTTATTTCCATTGATCATTAAAGCTCTCTCTTATTTTCATCCAGAAATATCAGAGGCCTAATATATTTCCCGAACGTCCATTTCATATATTTTTTCTTTCCCATTTAATTGAGGTAAGCTTCATAACCCGACCAGGCTTAGGAGTCCAGTGGATTACTATGATTCTCCGAAGTTCTTTTATTATATTCTGTAATTTACTGAGATATTATTGGATTTATTCCACTCATTTGAATAAGCATTTTAAAGAGTTGAATAGTAAAACTGTACAATTAGTTAAATCGTGTAGGAAGTATATATTTAATCTACGCTATACTTTCTTGGTTCTTGTCAAAAACTGCCAATAAATAATTTTGAAATGTAGTTTAAAAATATTCAAAATGCTGAAAAAAAGTATCTTTTTCTGTAATAGTAGAATAATGGTAACATTGCTAAACTGAAATGAGTGAAGAAAGTGAAACATTTTGCAATAGAGTGAAGAAAGTAATAACTTTCTTCACAAGTGAAGAAAGTGAATTGCCTTCTTAATTAGTAATAAGTATAAATTAAAAAATAATTTGAAGTTGGAAATTAAATGCTTTTAAATGTTTCTTAACATTGTAAGAATTTATTTTAACAAAATAAATTGAAATGTGAATGAATTATTGGTGGAAATAATCAATATATTTTAAACTTTAAAAATAATAATAATTACCTTCCTTGTTTATAACCTGCACTTGTTTATAACTGCACTACTTCACAATCATCACTAGTTGTTTTATAACTATGCTTATCACCTTTCACAACCATGCTTATAACCTACCAACAACATACCATAATCTTCACAACATCCTAATTTTGTTCATATTCTGGTTAGGTCTGATCATGTATTACACGATTACAGAAAAAAATTTAATATTACACTCGTGACGAAAGTAGAATTTACAACTCTCGTGAAATTACCACACTCGCTTCGCTCGTGTGGGTAAACGTTTCACTCGAGTTGTAAAATGATCTACTTTCGTCACTTGTATAATAAATAACTATATTCTCCACAACACTATTTTAACTTAATATTTTTATCTTCAGTGACTTCTAAAATGTTCCCCATTTATTAACTATTACCCAGGCTCTCTTGCAATATCCGTATGGAGCATAATGCCCCATAGTACACAATGGAGAAGAAATAACTTAAGTTCTTTAAGCATTCAACGTAAAACTATATTTTATTTCAGAGGAGTACAGATTTGTTATACCTCAAAGTGGTGAAGTTTAAATGCGCGATGTGACTCCATAATGGATATTCTATACACTTCAATTTTTCAGTGCAATGCTCAGATGTTACCGTTTCGTTTGAAACTGAGCGTTAAATTTGTTAATGGTAAAATCGGTAGAGGACACTTCTTCTTAGGGGCCATTCAAAAGAAAGTTAAATACGCAAGGCTATCTCAAACTGAGGTAATTCCAGAAAAAGGGTAAAATACAAAACCATATATATCTCTTTTATTTTCCGTTGAATCGAAATGTTATGTTAATTTAAAGTACTAAGAAAATAATGTGCTGTATTTATTAACTCAACTCTAGTGTTAATCGAGTTATCAGTATTTATTGTTTTATCTTCATCCTTTACTTCTCTCCTGCTATTTCGATTTGCTCTTATGGCAGCTTTAGATATAAAAATCTCAAGACCACATTAAGATCCTATACCTACATAGGTATAGGTACTTACCTGAGCCAGTAACCATAGGTTTCTTATTACGGGAGAAATAGACAACCGGATGTGAAATGAATCATCAGAGTGACATTAAAAAAGAAATTGATTACTTTAGCAGTTGTATGACGGTCTGGTCCTGAGTACATGGTAAATATTCTAAAAAATATTATCAAAAGATCTATGAACGTTGCCTGCATGTTATCATTTCCGGATTCTGTCGGAAGCTAATCTTGTCATATTTTGAAACAGGTGTTTCAGTCCTGTATAAATTTCTCTTCCATGCTCACTGTACCTTTAAAAACTGCTTACTGATAAGTTTGTGTGTGTCTATATATATATATATATATATATATATATATATATATATATATATATATATATATATATATATATATATAGAGAGAGAGAGAGAGAGAGAGAGAGAGAGAGAGAGAGAGAGAGAGATGTCACATTATTAATTTCAAGTAGATCGGATACAGTTTTGTCACTTATTTACTACAATGGATGTCATTGCAAAGGTGTTTTGATTGAATGATTTATTATGTGGATTTTCATATAATAAATTCGCTAAATTAAATTCTTGAGAAAATAATATGATGCTTCAATAGTAATCCATTAGTACAGAAAATTTAAATCACATTAGTTTCATCCTCAATGTCTTTTAGATTATTAGTTGGAACAATAGTTATAATAATAATAATATCCACACTCTAAACACTCCAGATATGTTGAGAGATAATTTTTTTTTATTGTAATACTTTAAGTTTTATTATATGCACACTTCTTAATTTCTAGAATAAGTAGGCTCTGCTGTGTCTATGTAATATTCATTTATTTCTAAGACATTTAAAATATACTAAGCTTTTTTTTGTGTGTAATAAAGGAGTTGCTTGAAACTTTTCGAACATGGTAAGAATATGAAACAAAGCCCCCCGCCCTCTCTCCCACCGAAAGCAAAAGGGATGTAATTGAAATTCTTTAGCAAAGAGGTGCTGGAGTTATAGCAGAAGCAGTTGACGACCCAAACGAAACTGTGATAATGAAATGTATGCCGATAGTTGGACAGGTGCTGTTGTTACCTAGTGTACGCTCATAACAACTCCAAGAGTTTTCTATATAATCTGAACTCCGCAGTATTCGAAACATTTTCTCATCAGTTACAAGCCATCCCTATATCCGTCTGACCTTCTTAATTGGCACTGAGCAATTCACAATATAAAATGTTTGGAGAAAGCTATATTTTTGTAAAATAAATTATAAATTCAAATGTTTTAACTGTCTTTCAAATTTTCTAAAATATTGAAAAACTCAGCAGTCTGTCCTTAGGCTGTCTGGTACTAAGGCCCGTCAGGTCAACATCCAGGACGTTCGGGCACGGACGATGATGAACTGCATCGAAAGTACTCTGTCGCTTCAATAGAAAGTTGTTAGTGTGGAAGTGTGGCCATTGTTTCCTATACCTGCATTGTAATTCATTTCACCGGCCAGAATAGCAACATACAATGAAAAGTCCGTCAAGCAGGGGCTGCGTAGACTAAGCAGATTTCCCACGTGAAGATTTAGAATGGAGAAATCTCCATACTCCATACACTTAACACCACTGTGAATATATAGAAACGGTAATGAGAAATCTTTCAGTTAATTTTAATAAGCTCCCAACAGTAACGGCTTCTGAATTGTAAACAAATAGGTCAACCAACCACTCAGAGCTGAGCAGATAGATAGACATATTCTTCACCTGATATAAATGTATATCTGAATATAACACATTAACCTTATTGCAAACTATTTACTATATCTAGTACTGCAATTTATAATGAATCAGAATAATTTATATTTTAATAACTCAAATTTTAGTAGTCCAAGAACTTAAGAAAAGGGGGGGTGGTATCAAAAGAGTGTATCTGCATATATCACACAAAGTTAAATCTTACAGGAGTCTAAACTCATTTCACGAGAGCCGAACAGTTATGGAAACCGCCCATCTAATCCGGAATTATTCGTCCAGGACCGACAATAGCAGATCTCATCTCGTCCGTAATTCACACACACTTAATAAAAATGCAAATATCTAGGTGAATATTCAATATAGGGAATAAATGTATATAATACGATTTATAGCAAATTTAATTTGAAATATGATTGATTCTATACACTTTTTCGATCCGACGTATAGTAACGGAGATATGACGAATTTTCGAAAATCCTCCCTCTAAACCCCCCTCCAACTTGTCTGATATCTGCCATTAACGAACTTGATCTTTCTTTTTACGTAAAACGATTAAATATTGAGTTCGGTAACGATCAAACAGATGGCGACCGCTTGAGCGTTAACAGACATATATATATATATATATATATATATATATATATATATATATATATATATATATTTGGCGGACCTCATTTTCGTCATCTCCTGGGTAGGATCAATGGACATTTGAAGAAAATCATGTCATGAGTACGACCTCAATAGCTGATTTCCCTTGGATTTATTTTTCTGTTATGATTATTTTTTTAATATTTGTTTAAACTTTTATTTAAACGATTCAAATTTTTCTGGATTTGTGATTTACTAATAATTCGTTAAATAATGAGGTATTTGTCTACATTTTTAGTATCATTTGTTCTCCATAAGATATGTGTAGAATTAATATTTTTCTAAGCTACAATTTCTTCATCACAAATGTACACAATTTCTAACGGAGCATGGACAGACAGGACAGTACTTAACAAGATTTAAAATTCAAGACAATGACAATTTACTTGCGACTCACAGACAACACAAACGTTTTTACATATAGTTTATGACTGTTTAACATTTAATCAAAATAGATAAAATTTAATAATGAACATAATTTTAAAAGGAAGTAATTGGCCAGAACCACCTCATATTATATTTAACAAATATGATAAAGAACTTATAAAGTTTATCAAAAGTATAGATATGGATGTAGCAAAAATACATTAGAATGTAAAGTTGATTGTGAGGAATGGGAATTATTATTCAATATATTTACCTTACATAGACTCGCAAAATAAACATCGGTTGAGTTTAACTTTAATTGATTTGTTTTTGTTGTTCTTATTTAATTTATTTATTTTTTCATTTTATTTATTAATTCTATTTGTAATTATCTTACTTATTTTAATAATATTATTTTTATATTATATTTGAGTAGATAGTTGATTAACGTGAATATATTGTAAAATAAAAATGTATTTAAACATAACCATACATGTAATATGCCATGTGGCAATGGATCGTGTATTCAAATAATCAACTTCTCATAGGGTTACTATGGGGAGGGGGAAAAAAAGTTATAATGTCTTACAAACTTTAGAATTGGACCACTTGTGATTCGAGAATCTCAAAAGCACGAATGAGGGAGGACAAGATAGGAAAAATATATAATTAACAGATTGCCATATTCGTTCTTTTATGTTATATATTAGCGAATTAAGACACTTATAGAGTTGTGTGACTTGTAATTTTATCATTTGGAGTAGTTAATGTCTTTGGAATTTATAAAGCCATAATAACTTAGTTTTTCCCTAATTACCTGTATTATTCTATTTAAACAAATAAATAACTATAACAATATTCTGGATTAAAACCCCAATTATGGATACTACATTAGTCAAGCATCCTAGGGCATCCCTGTGTATACTCATTATGATACTTTACCTCGTAATATCAAACTTAGTTCTGCTGCAAAAATTATATTACTGTCAAACCTGCCCGAAAGAAGGTGCAACATTTTCTTGAGCTGCATTTATCCTGACAGCAGCATTCGCTAATCCGTAGTTTATGTGGCCAGAGAAAAATACAGGAAAACAAAATGCCTAAATATCGTTTGTCTTTAATCGTTGGTAAATTAAAACTAAAACGGTGGATTTGAATAGTCATTCATTATTTCTGAATCTCCAACGGTTTCCAACGATTCATTACAGTATGTGGGTCATGGGCGCAAATTTCCCCTAGTCCAAATGAGATGTCATTTAGGCCTCACAAATGAAGGGTGACTCGAATGTCACGGACAGCGATCACCCTCGATAAAGCACGAATGTGCTCTCAAATTTAGTTAATTTTTACCCTTTCATTACATGAAGGAGAGAGAAATTGAATGAGAGGAACAAAGAGGCTATGGTCACTGTCATTGTTGTTCCCAAAAGTAATTTCATTAAAAAACCTCTAATTATGTTATTAGGTGAAGAACATTTTTTTTTCTGTAATCGTTGAATAATGGTAGGATTACTAAACTGAAATGATTGAAGAAAGTGAAACATTTTGCAATAGAGTGAAGAAAGTGAATTGCCTTCTTAATTAGTAATAAGTATAAATTAAAAAATAATTTGAAGTTGGAAATTAAATGATTTTAAATGTTTCTTAAAATTGTAAGAATTTATTTTAACAAAATAAATTGAAATGTGAATGAATCATTGGTGGAAATAATCAATATATTTTAAAATTTAAATATAATAATAATTACCTTCCTTGTTTATAACCTGCACTTGTTTATAACTGCACTACTTCACAATCATCACTAGTTGTTTTATAACTATGCTTATAACCTTTCACAACCATGCTTATAACCTACTAACAACATACCATAATCTTCACAACATCCTAATTTTGTTCATATTCTGGTTAGATCTGATTATGTATTACACGATTACAGAAAAAATTTAATATTACACTCGTGACGAAAGTAGAATTTACAACTCTCGTGAAATTACCACACTCGCTTCGCTCGTGTGGGTAAACGTTCCACTCGAGTTGTAAAATGATCTACTTTCGTCACCTGTATAATAAATAACTATTCGGACGGAAAATAAAAAAAACACATTATTAAAAAATTAAGTGTGAGGAGTTGCTGGCTACACAGCTAAATCAATCACATCTATTAACCGAGATATTTGCATTTTTATGAAGTCTGTGGTCGGGTATAGTTCGGATTAGATCGGCCATTTTCTTCACTACTCGGCTTAGGTGGAAGCTTCTTCTAACCTTACCTGTCGTTTCTAACCTTACCTGTCGTTTCTAACCTTACCTGTCGTTTCTAACCTTACCTTACCTTCATTACTTTGTGAGATTTATGCAAATATGTTCTGTTCATCCGCCCCCCCCTTCTTTAGTTCTTAGACTACTAAAATAAGATTTCTCATTAACGTTTGAATTTAATCACGGTAGTACTGTGTTACCAGTATGCAGATTTCTCTATTGTAAAACTTCACATGGGAAATCTGCTTAGTTTGCGTAGCCCCTGCGTGACGGACTTTTAGATCTGACAGTTGGAAACGAAGATTGCAAATAACACTTTCAAATGAAATACAAACTTTTTTTTTTTTTGTTTTTTTCAGCAGATTTCCCTTAAGGAGATCCCTACCCAGGAGATGACGAAAATGAGGTCCGTTCAAAATTATATATATCCCCTTAATATTTGTCTGTTAACGCTCTAGCGGTCGCAATTTTTGTTTAATCGTTATCAAACTCGATATTTAAACGTTTAATGCAAAAAGACAGATCAAGTTCGTTAATGACTGAATTCGGACCAGTTGGAGGGGGGATTTTCGAAAATTCAAATTATCTCCATTACCATACGTCGGATCAGACAATTGTATAGAACCAAACTTACTGTAAATTACATTTACCATAAATATTGTTATATACATTTATTCTCTATCTTGAATATTAACCGAGATATTTGCATTTTTATTAATTCTGGGAAGATAACGGATGAGTAGTTTCCCGCCAAAAGCTAGTTCGGCCCTTTGCCGTAACTGTTCGGCTCTCGTATGGAGATTTCTCTATTGTATAACTTCACGTGGGAAATCTGCTTAGTTTAAGCAGCCCCTGCGAGACGGACTGTTTTTTTTTTCATTTCGTGTAATAGGAGTAAAAGTAAGTGATATAGTGTTGCCCACATCGGATATTTCTCTTTGAACATTACTTTGTAGGTGAACATAGTCATATCATCAGAGTTGATTCTATCAAAATGAGTATTTTATTGATTCCAAAGAATTGGTTATATTATATTTAATGTTGCGAGATACATGTATGAGTGTGTAAACTTTATCCATCAAGCTGTCAAAAAGCTGGACCAACATTTTTTGGAGAATGAAATAATCTGTTTATAACATTGAGTGACACATGTATTTAATCAAAATATTTTGATTAAAATACGTAATTAAAGAGAAGGAATTTAATCTTTTAATATTGGTAGCTGCCTGTTTCTGTAATTGATTGAAAGTGAGTTTACTGTTTTATTCATACTGCATTAGTCAAATGGTTAAAAGAATTTATTTGGAAGCCTTGCTTTTTTTTTCATAAATAATAATTATTAATGTAGGTAATTCACTTTTTTTTTATTTATTTATACAAGAGCACCCGAATCTTGGCGATTTGGCTCTAAGTTTCACAATGTAAAATGAAAACAAAATTATAGAAAAATAACAAAAACTGAAACAACAAATAATAAATTAAATACAACAAATAATCATTAAATACTAGTAATAAAGAAAATTAATAAACATTAGACTAGTAATAAAGACAACAATTTAAAATGGTTTTAATAAAAAAATTATGCTATTCCTATATACTAGTACATTTATATTATTATTTTTTTTTTATTTATTTAGTTTTCTGCCCCACAGCGATGGTAGTTGGCATTATTAGGATGATATATTTAATTTTTCATGGGCTTACCTTTTTTGTACTTTTATATTATAGAAAATATTACTTTAATATCTGATTCTTTCTCATATCCGTGCTTTGTCCAAAGAATATAATAAAAGCTAACCCTTTTAAATCTTTTTAGGTATCCTCCTATTCTATTCTGTATTATCTGTTTTTGTAAATGTTGATGTGTTTTAGATATATTAGTATTTGTGGAATACATTGGCTGCTGTCATTTAATAGTTCTGTCATATCGTAGGGTATGTGAATGTTTTTTCGTAGGTATTCAGAGTTACCTAGGGGTCTTCGTCAGTTATTTTACTATTTTATTGTTGATTCATTGAATTATGAATAGCATATCTAATTGAACTATGTGACAAAAACCTAGTTATCTTGTCTAAATGAAGATGAGTTGGGAATTTTATAAATCAAATGGCTCGAAAGCAAGGAATCAGTATTGATTCTATGAAGGATGGAAGTCATTTGGGTGGTATCATATAGTTGGTTGAATAATAACGTCATTTTCCAAATATTGACTCAATTTCTACTATATGCCGAAGTGCCTGGGGGGGCTGTTACACATGTTAATCTGTATGCCGAACGTTCATTAAAATGAGTAGGTTTGGTTTATAGTTCCTGCGGTTCGTAAAGCCAGTTATACAACAAGCTAGATGCATAACAAACTGCAACGTTAGCTATGTTAAAACTACTACAATAAATTAATAGTAAAACTATTCAGATAAATAATTTAAACTATTTCTCTTAAAATACATTTAAAGGGCATTCATATTTTGTTTTTCTTTAATTTGATCTTTTAGAGAACCACAGTAGTTTTATTTAATTCCTTGGAAAAGTGGCCACCAGCTAATTATCAACTGCAAAGATATATATATATATATATATATATATATATATATATATATAAGTACTATAGATATTGTTATATACATTATTTCCCAATCTTGAATATAAACAGTGATATTTGCATATTTCAGTTTTCAGCCTTCAGCAAATCCCCACTTCTACTCATGTTATATAAACAATACTCGGTTATGTATAAACCACATCATTTGAAGCTTAAATACCAAATATTGTTTTAAAGAGACATTTATAATACGAGATACATGCAAATATGTTCTGGAGACCCCCCCCCCATTCTTAAGTATTTGGATTACTTAAATTTGATTGAATGAGATAAAAATTATTCTGATTCGTTATAAATTATAGTACTAGATATAGTAAATAGTTTTCCATCAAATTAATTCGTTATATTCAGATATATTACAGCAATTGTTTTCCTTTCTGGCATGAAGTTGGGAGAACTGTTTGTTTACATGTCAGGAGATTTTCGTAAGGACGTTTCTTATGTAGTTTGCATTTATTCACTTAATATTCACGGTGGTGTTGTTACCGGTATGTAGATTTATCTATTGTTAAACTTCACGCAGGAAATCTGCTTAGTTTACGCAGCCCCTGCGTGACGGACTTTTTAATATTACACTTATTGTGTATAGCTCAACGGTCCCTTATATTTACTTCAGTTCATTTTTTATGATATTTACAAATAATATATTGTGGAAAAGGAGTATCAGATAAATAAATAAAATGGTGAGCCAAGATTTTCTGACTTTGGTCTGTGCAGATGTAGGTAACCCCTGAATTATATATTGGCTAAATGCGGTTTCACCCCCCGGGATTTGGTGAGGTAGACTTTGCCAAAGTGAAGCTGCCGGAAAATTCGGAGGCTGATTGTCCTTTAATATTAAATGTGACTTTATTTTTAGAGAAGTAGCCAAATATTTGATCATCCTCCATTATAATGATATATAACTTTACAAAGTCGCTTTTGATCGATAGTATTTCTTTATGTGTATTCAAGAGAATGTGTGAGTTGTATATATTTGTAGGTTCGCGCGTGCGCGCGCATGTGTAAGTTTGTGTAAGCGCAAGAGAGAAAGAGGGGGCGAGAGAGAGAGAGAGAGAGGGAGGAGAGAAGAGAGAGTGTGAGAGTAAGAGGGGGGATGAGAGAGAGAGAGAGTGTGTGTGTGTGTGTGTGAGAGAGAGAGAGAGAGAGAGAGAGAGTGAGAGAGAGAGTGAGAGAGAGAGAGAGAGAGAGAGCGAGTGGGTATGAGAGAGAGAGAGAGAGAGAGAGAGTGAGAGAGAGAGAGAGAGAGAGAGAGAGAGAGAGAGAGAGAGAGAGAGTCTCATTCGTTACTGGATTGAACAAAATGTGAGTAGATATTCCCAGTTCAATGAAGTGGAAAATTGAAAATTGGGATTGCGAAAACGTCCTGCCACCTATCTTTAAGAATTATTTTACCCCTTGCAATTTAGCTTCATTAGGTTGTTGTGCATGTAAATGTGGTTCGCATTTAAAGAAGAAAATGGCCTCTTCGTAAATTAAAATTGGAATTGAGTTTCTAATATGGTTCAGCAAATTATTTTATATGTTTACATGTTTTTTCCTCCCATTTTTTGATAATGCAATATTGTGCGCCTTGAATTAACTCTATTATTTATAAATATGTATGAAAAATATAGAAACATCGTGTTAGAACTCTTCAGCTGAGTGCAAAAACTGTTACACAAGAACGCAAAAGAACGCCACTGACTGACCATATTAGGAAATATAGAAATAAATAAACTGAACAAAAACTCTTAATATTAGTTCAATCACATTGTTTAGGTAACTTAGAACATTACTAAAGAAAAGTAACGCAGTATGTTAATTACTCTACCAGTTGGACAGTCTGAAGACACTGAAAAAAAAATATGACTAAAACTATACGGACAAGATTGAAAAAAACAATAAGATAAATGAGGAATAATAGTAAATCCCTTATACCTGGTTTATCAAACGTATAAATATGGATGTAGCAAAAATACATTAGAATGTAAAGTTGATTGTGAGGAATGGGAATTATAATTCAATATATTTACGTAACATAGACTCGAAAATTGAATATCGATCGAGTTTAACTTTAATTGATTTTTTTTTTCATTTCATTTATTAATTTTATTTGAAATTATCTTACTTATTTTAATACATATTTTATTTTATTATTATTATTTTTATTATATTTGATTAAATGGTTGATTAATGTATATATCTTGTATATTGAAAATAATAATTTATTTAAACATAATCATGCCTGTAATATGCCATGTGGCAATGGAACATGTATTCAAATAAATAATTCCTCATAGGGTTAATATGAGGAGAAAAAAAAATACCCTATACCTGAGTGGACCCAAGACGACATCAGTAGTGACAGTTAACCACTTATAGATATGTAAACAACTAAACGTGACGTCTTTAACCAAATTCATTAAAACCAAGAAATAGTACCTGAATAAAGGACTACATAAATACAGGAAATTTCAAAGGACTTGCCTAGTATAGCTGATGAAAGGCTTGAGGATGGTGCAGTCGCACCGAAAGCGTTTGACACGTGTACTCAACAATCAGCAAGTAAGTCGGCCTTCTGCCGACGAGTATGACAATAGTATTTCATTCAGGTTACAGACTACCTCTCAAGTACACCTAAATCAGCTGGTGGCTTCTAGAATCTATAGGTCACCTGTGCAATTAGACCTCTGTGCATGCTCGACTTTCCAATTTCAATGAAACGCGAGATGCATGGGGACACACTGCACTCCTCTCCCATCTCCGGGTTTCTAAATGACAAGGCTGGCCTGACCTATGTGCACACATTCCAACACAATTTTGGTTTTGTGGTTTCGAAGACACGTTCAAGCTTTTGAAGCTATTAGAGAAATAACAGCCCCACAGTAACGGCTCAATAAAAAGAACTATGCACAATAATTATATATATATATATATATATATATATATATATATATTCTCTCACACTTTTCTTGCTCGTTCATTTCTTGTCTTCTGTTGTGTTAATTTTAATTACTTAGGTCTATTATGATGTAGTTTATTTAATATTCTTCTTTAAATTACTACTTCGATTCAGGCAACTGCTGTGAACTCTAGTGCCAGTTTGGTATTGGTAAATTAAGGGAAACCAGCTTTTGAGGTCGTACTCATAACGATAACTTTTCGTTTCACATGTCATAGACACCATAACTGCATTTTGTTTCTTCCGTGTGTGTTTGTTTGTTTGTTACCTTTTCACGCATACCAAATTTTATGAAACTTGGTATATATATTACTACTAACCCAACATAGACTTTAGGCTATATTAATATTCTCTGAGACGAACAGGAGTGGGGGTTATAAGGGAGAGCTGAAATTAAAAATAGCAATATTTCGTTTCCTAGTGCATTTTTGGCAATTATGCACATGACAAAAGTTGTTTATTTTGTTATTTGGAGTAACTTTTGTTATATACACTTTTGTCGTATACCTAAGTATAAATGAGTTGTACGTTAAAAACTACTGCGGAAGTCAACATTAAAATTAATATGTTATATTCAGATATATTTCATTAATTGTTTGCCTTTCCTGCCTATCTATTCAGCGCTACGAGGCTAGCTGGCCTGTTTGTTTTCAATTTAGCCGCTTTCCGTTGTAGAGATTATTAACTTTTATTGTAAATTGACTGAAAGATTTCTCATTACCGTTTGAATTTATTCACTTAACATTCAAGGCAGTGTTACCTGTGTGTATATTTATCTATTGAATACCTTCGCGTGGGAAATCTGCTTAGTGACGGACTTTTTTATAAACAGCGCAAGTTTCGTAAGATCCTTCCTTCGGCTGACTCAACTTTTCTCCTCCAAAGTTGGTGTTCGGTGCCAACCCATGTTTTCACCTTGCAGTATAGTGTTCAGGGTTATACCTTGTAGTCCAAGGTAGCGTACACAATCGGCTGGTGGTAAAGGAATATTCTTGAAATAAACAGGAGGACAAGAACTTCGCCGGAGGGAAAAAGTGATATGGTGAGATTTACTTTCGCTGATCTTTATACGCCATGCATTGGACCATTTTTCAATCTCGGTTAAGTGGAATTGGAGATATGTCTGCTTTCAGAAAATCATATCTTCATCTTCAATGGCCCGATCTTGTAGATTCAAGAGGGAAGTATCAGCCCAGCCTTGAATATTAATATTCTCCACATCTGGCTCTAATAATGATGATGAAGTGATTTCCAGAAACTAAAATTAAGTAACCAAAGAATTCACTACAATATCTGATTCTCAAGCTTGTAAGGGTGATGAGAAATTGACCTCATTTGTGTCATCTCCAGGAAGGATAGGACGAGCATATCATGTAAGTTTGGAAAAATGTCAATTTTTGGCAACCGGAATAGCAAATTTCGCATAATGGGAAATCTGCTAACATTTTATGAAAAAAGTCCGTCACGCAGGGGCTGCGTAAACTAAGCAGATCCCCACGTAAAGTTCTAAAATAGAGAAATCTCCATACTAGTGCCGAACAGTTACGGAAACGGCCGAACTAGCTTTCGCCGGGATCGAATAGAAGTGACCATAGCTCGTCCGTTACATTTAATAAAACTAAAAATATCTCGGTTAATTTTCAAGATAGAGAATAAATATTTATAACAATATTTATAGTAAATTTAATTTGTAATAAGATTGGTTCTATACAATTTTTCCTTCCGACGTATAGTAACGGAGGTATTTCGAAATTAACCCGCTCTAAACCCCCCCCCTCCCGCTGGTCCGGTTTCAGCCATTACCGAACTTGATCTCTCTTTTTACATAAAACGATTAAATACCGAGTTTGGTAACGATTAAACAAAAATTGCAACGCTAGAGTGTTAACAGCCAAATATATATGTGTGTTTTGAACGGACCTCATTTTCTTCATCTCCTGGATAGGATCGAAGGATATTTCAAGAAATTTTTCGAAAATCGCGTCATGAGTACGACCTCAATAGCTGATTTCCCTTAAGGGATATCTGCTAAAAAAAGGAAATATCAGTAATTAATTTATACCAGTCATGTAAAGGACTTAATTCACAAGTGAGAATGATTTAACTAACATTAAAACAATTTAAGACTGTCATTACTGAAAGTAACGAAACCAAATTACTCTTGTAATGAAACTGGTAGGAAAAACTGGTCTCCCATTCGATTTTGGTATCATTCGACGTTTTTGCATGCATTTCTCGACTTTGCTTACAGAATACAACATTACTATGACTATGAAATTTTATCTGCTCTATATTTTTTTTTTGTTTGGAGAAATGCGCATTAAAAAGCAAAAAAATAAGTCAGTAAGGAGACACCGAAGAAGAAAGAGCCATCAATCTCTTTTCCACTTGATGGATCGCCGGCATCTTCATCATTTACTAGCTTATCTCAGCTCAATCACTTAAGAAAGCCCATTATTAGTCAGCTTAGCCTAATGCAGTCAACTTAATGGGAAATTAAGGCGGATAACTAAATAACTTGAAAATAGTTTAATCAATAATCCTAACAGGAAGTAGTCCAATGTGACATGCGCTCAGAAAAATAGACTCTTGTAGTAAAGGGATTATAACATAGCACAATTGCAAAACAAACTGACTTTCAATCACTTCAAATGGGTCAAGGCACATGCAAGAATTATGGGCAATGAAATAGTCGATATCCACGCCAAAAGTAGCGAAGAGGTAATTTACAATAAAATTACTCCAACTGTGTTAAAATCTTTACTAAGAGAAAAAAGTATTAATTTGTGGCAACAGAGATGGAATCAAACAGATAAAGGATTACATCTAAAATTATATATCCCTGTTTTAAAAACCAATATCTCACTATCCCAACATACATTTTATCTAACACAAATACTAACTGGACACGGAAATACAAACTCTTACTTATACAGATTCAAACTTACTGACTCAAATACTTGTAAATGGGACAGTTACACTGAACAGACATTCACCCACCTGATTTATGAATGTAGACTGACTCAAGACATACGAAGACAGTTAAAGACTCATATTCCCGCATGGCCTATCAGTCCCGATATTTTATTTTCAAAACACCTAAATTTATTAAAAGCAATAGCCTATGATATCCTTAAGCTGAGAGAGGAAAAGATAATATAAAATTAATATTATGTAATTATTTATTGGTTATTTAATTGTATTACTGAATTGTTCTATTTAATGTTTTTTGTTTTATTTTGTCAAGTTTAATTTTCATAATCTTATTTACATTTTAGATATGCATATATATTATTATATAAAAAATTGTTACTAGTTTTGACAAAATGCACAAATAATGCGAATATGGGATAGCATGGGATGTGCAGAAAAATAAAATCCCTCCACATAGGGTGACTATGTAGAGGAAATACGTTAAAAAAAAAATAAAAAAAAAAAAAAGATTCTAACTTTCTTTACAAAGAATCATTTTGTGTTGTTAGATTCTACATATTGTATATTCAAATGGGTCAACACATATCCAGTGCATTCAAAACCGACAATTTAAACAGTAGTTCCTAATAATAAATTATTGAAACAATTCCTTATCCAATTCTCTTGGAAATATAAAGAGAAATCAAAGTCTCATTTCTTTGAAATATTTATTAGGTTACCGGGTTATGTAAAAGGAAACTTGTCCTCTGCAAGATATGTTGGGGAGAAATGGCTCTTCTGAAAGAGAATGAAAAAGTTTAAGCATAATGTCAAAGCTAAGTAAAATATTCCAGTGCTTAAGAAAGTTTAATAAGAGTCGTTAGAAGTGTTTTAGACTCACACGGCATCCTTTTTCATTATTCAAACACATTTTAAGAAGTCTTTCTTCATCATTTTTAGCAATAAGAATTTTTGACAACTTTTGCGGTGATTTCACTAATATCTTTTCATAATGCACTTTTCATCAAAAATTTCAGTTAATAAATTCAAATACCCGTTTTACAAGAATTCTCACAAAGTTTACAATTAATTTATTCCGCCATCGTTACATGTTTTTCCTTGTAGTAAGACTCCGAAGATTTACATAATTATATCCTTGTACGGAGTAATAGAAGCATTGTAATCACGAAACATTTCGGTTTTCAAACTTGAAAGCTTCAAACTTATTTTTACTAGTTTCAGCGTCAGTTTTGCACGTATCGCATAACTCAAAAGTGACTCGCGTTAGAATGTAGATATTCATATTTATTATTGATGTGTTGTTCATCTCCTTCTCTTGATCCATACCAAAGGAATGGACAGGGAGGTAAAAATAAAAAAAAAAATAAAAAAAAACCAAATTTCTTGGTACCTTTCAGAGATATAAAGAAAGAAGTGTATGACCATTTTTGATTTTCATGAAATGATCTATAAATTACGCTATTAATTTTTCATCTGATGTATTGGAACAGAGATATCCTGTATTAATTTCAAATGAAAACGTTCTAAACGAAGTGCATCAGAAAATTGTGTTTATGAAGTTTTACCTCAAAGTTTTTGAGGCACTTAAGTGGTAATTGTTTTCAAGCAATTAGTAACTTTAAATAATACTTTTATATATATATATATATATATATATATTTGTGTGTGTTAACGGTCTAGCGGTTACAATTTTTCTTTAATCGTCACCAGCTCCAATATTTAAGAGTTCTATCTAATATTAAAGATTAAGTTCACTAACAGCTGAAATCAGACCGAGGGGGAGGGGGCGAAATCGAAAACTGAAAATATCGAAAAATATTGTATATTGACTCTTGTTGCATACTTTATATTCCATAAATCCACTTCAATAGTCTATTAGAAATACTAACCCAGATATTTTCATATTTCAATTTTCAGACTTCAGAATTCTCCCACATTTAGTGACCGCAGGTTCACAAGAAGCCAGTATGTCATCATTTTATTCCAAGCTTAAACATAAAATACAGTTTTCAACGGATCTACAAGATACTGATACTAGGATGGATCTAGAGAGAAAATCAAAAATTAAGCAATGCTTAAATTGGCATGTCAAAATATAGTAGGTGATTAATTTAGCCCCCTTTTTTTTTACCCTTGCCATAAAACTATGTAGAATTTATAATAATATTGGGCCCAGAATAAGAAGAATTCTTTTTTTAAGTTTTTCACGTTTTGTTAAAGTGCAAAGAAAAATCATATCCTGTTATGAATAATAAAGTTTATTGGAAGCAAATGGATTTGATTTTATTCCATTTCAGTCAGATTATTCTCATGAAGGAGCGGCATACACAGATGCTGAATAAAAGGGTCGGCTAGGAAAAAAAAATTGTCCGTCCTGCATAAAGGTGCCGCCATGCAAACAACTCTCTGTTTGCCCCAAAAGACCCTCACGCATGGAGAGGAAAATAAATTAGAATTTCACGAATAGATCCTAGCACCGAGACCTACGGCGATATAGAAAAGGAGAAAAAAAAAAATACCCCTCAAATTTGCATCTAAATATTCAAAGGAATTAAACATCACAGATTTAACTTCCTCCATAAAAATATTCATGAGTTTAATTTGTGATTAAACATATTGGTGTTTACTCAATTTACATCAATCACTTAATTTTACAGATTCTAGAAAATATTTCAAAATTTAAGACAAAAGTGCCAATGATGTGGGGTCCCAGGACATTAAAACATTGGACGTACAAACGACGTGAACTAACATGCAACCCAAAATCCAAACTTAAAGAACATCAGAAGATCATTTGCGAGAAATAAAGCCTAGTATGAGCGAGTGACCATCCAGGAGACGAGGCAAAGTTGTACTAACGAGACTTGGGATAGGACACTCACATTTAACGCAATTATACCCCATGGCAAGAACATGTCATGAACCATTAAAAACATACTGACTCACTGCAGGAATACTTAGAGGCTCCACGTACGAGCTTCCTACAGACAGGACCTCACTTATACACATTACACTAAATAACCTTAAAATATTGAAATTGTTTTACAAATTTAACTTCTCTCCTTTTGATTTTGACTTAGTGAGTAATTTAATACAGTTGAGAACAAGTTTAGACAATATAAATGTACTAGTGTATAGGAATAACATATTTTATTTTATTTTAATAAAAACATTTTAAATTGCTGTCTTTAATACTAGTCTAATACAGGGTTGTGCAGAGGAAACGCATGTTTTTCAATATTGAATTACTGGGATACAATGGGTTGAAAATAATAAAAACAAGTATTAAATGATAGGTTTTTTAATGCAGTTTTTGAAATTACATACCATATTTAGGTTCGGAAATTATTATTTTGTACGGATGGAACTTGAGATCATCATGTAAGATGCGGTGAAGCGAACGACGTGACATACCCAGTGCTACAGCATGTCGTGTAGTCGATCGTCTAGGACTAGTAACAACTGCCGTTCTGACTCGGTCAACATTTTCCGGAGTACGAACTGAACGGGGAAGACCAGGTGGTTTCTTTTTCATCACAGAACCAGTACTTCTGAACGCTGCAACCCATCGGAGTACGGTATTTCGATCAGGCACTGCACCTCGACGTCCAACTCTAAAATATTGACGGAAAAGACGTTGCACTGTGACTACAGAGTCATTGTTTCTGAAAAACTGCTCTACAACGAACACACGATGTTGTACGCTCCAACGCTCCATAGCGACTGAAACGGCATTGTTGTAGCCGTCTACCAACATTTGTTCAAGGTCAATGCCCCCTCCCGTTGCCGCGTACTAGCAGTTCGAAAAACATGCGTTTCCTCTGCACAACCCTGTATTTATTTTTAGTTTTTATTACTTGTATTTAATGTTTATTTGTCATGACCAATTGTTTCTGAGGAGCTCAAGTTAGCCGTGAAAGTTGGGATTGAAGACTGGCTGAAATCTGGAATCTATTATCTTGAATTCGTTAAGAATAATCAACCATCACATTTATATTTAGTTTTAAATTATTATTAATTTTTCTTTTTTATATCTACAATTATTAGTAGATATTGTTTTTTATAAAATGTTTTGTTCTATTTTTTTGGCTTACTTGATGTCGCCAACTTATTCATTTCATTTAACCAACTTTTATTTATTTAACAATTGGGGCTCAGGTTAGCCATGTGAGTTAAAGCGTTGACCACGAGTTCGATTCTCGCCTGGGCAAAGGAAATTATTTAGTGAAGAAATTAATTAAATAACATCCTAAGTCCCACCCTAGCTAGAAAAGGGTGGTACCTGTAGATAACCCGTCCCAATTAGCCTTAGTTGCAAAAACGTGGACGTTAATAAATAACAATAATAATTTTTGTTTCTAGAGTTTTTTTTTATTTTACTATCATTTTGTTTTTATTTTAATTTGTTAAATTTCGAGCCAAATCGCCTAGTTGCGGGTGCTCCTGTATAAATGATTAAATAATAAACATGGATGGTTCCTCAATGAACTAACAACACCAATCTCATATCATTTAAGCAAAAGTTCAGAATTTATATAAACACTATTTCTCCTTCATTCACTTTATTATAACACCACATGCCCCGCGGTCTTTATTTCAAATAGGTTTCCTGTAAATTCTTATCCTTTGCTTATAAGAAGAGTATAATTATTCAAAATAAAGGAGAACTATGCAGAGGTGTTTTAAAAAGAAATATTTAAATAATAAAAAAAATCTGATTTGGGGACTTTGTAGCTTACGTGTTTAAATTAAAATAAAAAGAATTCCAGTGTCAATTTTATTTGCAGTTGAATTTTTATCAATGGCAACTGTGCCAGTTAGAATTATGATGCAATTAAGTCCCTACTTGAATGAAAAAGTCTGTAATGCCACCACGATACTGCAAAGAAAGCTTCCAACTGTCCTAATGAAGTTCCTCCATCAAAGCCAAATGTCAGACTGAGAGAAGGCCCTTAGCAGATTTCCCTTCAGCGAAATCAGCTATTGAGGTTGTACTCATGAAGCTATTTTTGAATGATTTCCGCAAATGTCCACCGTTCCTACAAAGCCGATGATGAAAATGAAGTCCGTTCAAATAATTCATGCTCTCGTGTTACACATTTTTGTTTAATCGTTGCCGATCTCCATTTTAACAGTTTCAAGTAAAAAGAAGCATCAATTTTGGTAATAGTTAAATTTGAACAAGGGGTCAGGCTTATTACGAAATATATTTCCTATGGTATTCGAAAAGTCTTCGATATTGTACGTTTTCTCGAACCATAGTATAGAACCAATCTTATTAGAAATTTATTTAAAGTTAATTCTAAAAATGTTACTGTAAGCATTTTTAGCAGATTTCCTTTAAGGGAAATCAGCTATTGAGGTTGTACTCATGACGGAATTTTCAAAATTTTTCTTCAAATGTCCATCGATCCTACCCAGGAGATGACGAAAATGTGGTCTATTCAAAATTATATATATATCAGATTTCCCTTACGGGAAATCAGCTATGAGGTCGTACTCATGACGCGAGTTTTGAAAAATTTCATCAAATGTCCATCTATCCTGCCCTGGAGATGACGAAAATGTTGTCTATTCAAAATTATATATATATATATATATATATATATATACATACATACATACAGTTTTGAACGGATCTCATTTTCGTCATCTACTAGGTAGGATCGATGGACATTTGAAGAAAAATTTCAAAAATTCCGTCATGAGTACAACCTCAATAGCTAATTTCCCTTAAAGGAAATCTGCTAAAATGTGTAACTAGGAACTTCGGGCCAATACAGTGAGTCTATGACATACTGATTACCTGCAAATGTTAATCAATGGCAAAGACATTCCATTCATAGGTAGGCAGCTATTCAAACCATTCATAGCTGGCGTAATCCGAAGTGCTCAAAGGGATAAGGGGGATATCAATGCTTTTGACTAATGTATAATTAATTAACTTATATGTAACTAATTCCCGCTCGTGACAGAAACAGTTGTTGAGGTTGTACTCATGACGGAATTTTCGAAATTTTTCTTCAAATGTCCATCGATCTTACCTAGTAGATGATGAAAATGAGGTCCGTTCAAAACTGTGTGTATATATATATATTATATGTCTGTTACCGCTCTAGCGGTCGCAATGTTTGTTTGATCGTTACCAAACTCGATATTTAGTCGTTTTATGTAAAAAGAAAGATCAAGTTCGTTAACGGTTGAAATCGGACCAGTGGGAGGGGGGTTTAGAGGGGAGGATTTTCTAAAATTCGAAATATTTCCGTTACTATACGTCGGATCGAAAAAATGTATAGAATCAATCTTATTGCAAATTAAATTTGCTATAAATATTGTTATATACATTTATTCTCTATCTTGAATATTAACCGAGATATTTGCATTTTTATTAAATCTGGGCGGGTAACGGACGGGCGACTTTCCCACCTAAAGCTAGTTCGGCCGTTTCCTTAACTGCTCGACTCTCGTGAATTTTTCTCTATTGTAAAACATCACAAAACTCTTAGTTTACGCAGCCCCTGCGTGACGGACTTTATTTTAACATATTTTTCCGAAGAACAAACAGTTATTGAGTATGTCATTTCATGACTTTTCAATAGCCTTAACGAAATTTCACCAATCCGTCCAAGCAAATAAAGCAATTTGAGGTCAGTTCGAGATTACTCATACATATACACGCCCAGGCCCAAAACTGAAATATGCCATTTCATTAATTAGAAAAATCATGTCAATAATTTAATATAGTTTGTCTAAAAGGACGTGCATATTCCAAGACCATGAGATAACTATTAGCCAATAAAAGCAACTTAATATTCTTATTAAAGACTGAAAGTTTTGCTTTCAATCATCTCTATTGTTACATGTTAATTAGTTAAATTAAAATCGATTAGTTACTTGAGCTTTATTAAATACAGCCACATGTTTGAATTTGAAATACTGTGTGGGGGTGCCTTCCCTTTTAGTACACGGAATTGGGAAGGTCTTTTAATATGAGTTGATTACTTTTCATGATTCTCAGGCTATTATGGGTCCTTTTACATTTTATCCCAAACTAGAGTTTAAGTGCTTTTAGATTCAGTTAAAATATATGGCACGCACAGTATCGAGCTTAACGACTTTTTTTTTATAGTGATAGAAACTTTTAGGGAGGGCAAATTGTTATTTTCCCAACAGAATTTCTTGAAAATTGTTAACGGCAAAAAGCTTTTAAATTTGTTATTAGTTGCATTAATTCTCCGAAAACGTTGAAGTTTTTCCAATGAAACTTCTTCCATATTGCCCACGAAGCGGTCTTTTGTAAGGTGCCTCACGAGTAGGTTATATCTACATTTTTTAGTAATCTTTGTTGAGCAGAAGGTCAAATGAAAATTTAACTTATACTAATGGCACCGGTTTATACAAATTTCGCGTAACACTTTACGGGGGTTAAAAATAAAAGTCCGTCACGCAGGGGCTGCGTAAACTAAGCAGATTTCCCCCGTGAAGTTTCACAATAGAGAAATCAGCACACTGGTAACACAATACCACCGTGATTAAATAATGAGAAATCTTTCAGTTAATTTAAATAAATTCCCAACTGAAACGGCTTCTGAATTGTAAGAATAATTTATATTTTAATAACTTAAATTTTAGAGGTTCAAGAACTAAAGAAGGGGGGGCGGATGAACAGAACGTATTTGCATAAATCTCACAAAGTAACGAAGGTAAGGTAAGGTTAGAAACGACAGGTTAGAAGAAGCTTCCACCTGAGCCAAGAAATGACGAAGATGGCCGACGTAATCCGAACTATACCCGACCACAGACTTCATAAAAATGCAAATATCTTGGTTAATATTCAAGATAGAGAATAAATGTATATAACAATATTTATAGTAAATTTAATTTGCAATAAGATTGGTTCTATACAATATTTCGATCCGATGCATAATAACGGAGATATTTTGAATTTTCGAAAATCCCCCCCTTTAAACCCCCCCCCCTCTGGTCCGATTTCAGCCATTAACGAACTTGATCTGTCTTTTTACATAAAACGGTTAAATATCGAGTTTCGTAACGATCAAACAAAAATTGCGACCGCTAGAGCGTTAACAGACAAATATATATATATATATATATATATATATATATATATATATATATATATATATATAATTTTGAACGGACCTCATTTTCGTCATCTCCTGGGTAGGATCGATGGACATTTGAAATTTTTTTTCGAAAATCGCGTCATGAGTACGACCTCAATAGCAGATTTCCCTTAAGGGAAATCTGCTAAAAAGTTTGTCAGGCAAGGGCTGTTTAAACTGCGTAGATTTTTCACAAGATGGTATGACACACTAGTGGTATCGTGTCACCGTGTTCATTGTATTTATAAAAATCAGATTAATAATAGATAAACCTACATACTGCTAACACAACACCACCTTGAATATTAAGTGAATAAATACAAACGGTAATAAGAAATCTTTCCCCTCCCGGCGGAAAGCATCTCAAATGTAAACAAACAGGTCACGCAATGGCTCAGTGGGAAAAAAAAAAAAACAATAACTGAAGCTTATCAGAATATAATATATTAATTTGATTGAAAGCTATGGACGAATTTACAACGAATCAGAATAATTTTTATCTCAATCAATCAAATTTTAGTAGTCCAAGAATTTAAGACGGGGAGGGGGTCACTAGAACATATTTGCATGTATCTCGTATAATAAAGGTCTCTGGAAAACAATATTTGGTATTTAATCGGATGATGTGGTTTATTATATAACAGAGTATTGCTTATGTAACACGTGTGGAAGTGGGGTTTTACTGAATGCTGAAAACTCAAGAATGCAAATATCTCTATTAATATTCAAGATAGAGAATAAATGTATGTAATACTATTTATAGTAATTTAATTTTCAAGAAGATTCATTCTATACACCTTTATCGATTCCACTTAAAGTAACGGAGATACTTCTTATTTTCAAATTTATCCCCCGAAGTTCTTTAACCTCTGAAATCGGACCGGGGGGAGGAGTGGGAGAATTTTGAAAATTCGAAATATCTCCATTACTATAAGTCGGATCGAAAAAGTGTATAAAATAAATCTTATTGCAAATTAAATGTACTATAATTATTGTTATATACATTTATTCTCTATATTGAACCCCCACCTCTACTCGTGTTACATAAACAATACTCTCTTGTATAATAAACCACATTATTCAAAGCCTAAATACTAAATATTGTTTTCATTGAACTTTTACTTTGTGATATATATGTAAACGTTTATGGATTTCTAAAATTTTAGTGATTCGTAAACAACTGATTCTGATTCATTAAAAATGACAGCACTTTAGTAAATTGTTTTCAATAAAATTAAGTGTTTTATTCAGATGTATTTCATTAATTGTTTGTCTTTCCGCTCTATCTATCTATTCAGTGCTACGAGGTTGGCTGACCTGTTTGTTTACAATTCAGCCGCTTTCCGTTGTAGAGATTATTAGCATGTATTGTAAATTGAGTGAGCATTCACGGTAGTGTTACCTTTGTGTTTATTTATTTATTGTAAACCTTAGCGCTAAATAGTTAGTGATCTACAAAAATTTGCATAAGAAAAAGACTATATCAAGTGTTGTTATGGGTTTTAATGGGTCGAATTGCATTAAATTATTTATTTATTAACGTCCACTTTTTGCAACTTAGGCTAATCGGGACGGGTTATCTACAGGTTACCACCCTTTTCTAGCCGGGGTGGGATTTTAGGACGTTATTTAATGAATTTCGTCACTAAATAATTTCCTTTGCCCAGGCGAGAATCGAACTCGCCACTCTAGGTTTACCATTAAATTAGGAATGATAGAAAGTCGTGGTAAATCTCGCTAACAGCTGATTATCCATAAGTGAATTTTACCAAAACATGAGCAGGCTGCCATTTGTAAGCCTGTCTACATTTGTGGTAAGTGAAAGCTTTGCGGTCGGAATACAGAAGGAAAATCAAATTACGAATAAAACAGTCAAAGGCCCATATTAATTCAGCGAATTAGCGACTGACTGCTCAGGCTCTTTCGCATGATTAGATTATCCAATGGCAGCTACTTTTTAATCTGTAATTATTTCCCATTTTTAAACTAAGTTCAAATTTGCCCAGCATAATTTGATCAATTAAAGCCTTGAATGAAATATCCGTCAGATAAATTGATCAGCTGCTCATTATTATATGTTAAATGCTACTTGCTAAGGTCTACTTTAAGCAACTGCAGCTAATTGGTAAACCTTTTAGCAGAGTTCCCTTAAGAGAAATCAGCTATTGAGGTCGTACTCATGACGATGGTTTTGAAAAATTTCCTCAAATGTCCATCGATCCTACTCAGGAGATAACGAAAATGAGGTCCGTTCAAAATTATATATATATATATATATATATATATATATATATATATATATATGTCTGTTAACGCTCTAGCGGTCGCAAGTATTGTTTGATCCTTACCAAACTTCATATTTAAGCGTTTTATGAAAAATAAAGATAAAGTTCGTTAATGGCTGAAATCGGACCAGTGGAAGGGGAGGGGGGGTTAGAAGGAGGGATATTTTAAAATTCCAAATATCTCCGTTATTATGCGTCGGATCGAAAAATTGTATAGAATCAATCTTATTGTAAATTAATTTTACTAGAACTATTGTTCTATGCATTTATTCTATATCTTGAATATTAACCGAGATATTTGCATTTGTATTGTGTGTGTGGTCGGCAGGAGTCGGCTATGTTCGGGACTTTCCGCCGAGAGCTAGTGCGGCCGTTTCCGTAACTGTTCGTCCCTCGTGAATAGGTCTAGAGATTCCTTACTACTACTGTTATTATTAGGCAGATTTCTCTATTTTAAAACTCCACGTGGGAAATCTGCTTAGTTTACGCAGCCCCTGCGTGACGGACTTTTTATTTAGTGTGCCCGTCACTAAATAAATTTCGAATCAAGAAAGTAAAATCTCAACTGATAACGTTGGCTTCATAATACAGGTTGCTTCAAAAAGTATTTAGGTATTACAAAGTATTATTTTGTCCAAACTATAGATCGCTGCACCTCGGTTCTGCTATTGGAGAAACGAATGCATAATCTAGTTTATATTATAGACACTAAATGTCAGTTGTCTTCTGTATTGCTTGGTTATATTTAAAACTCCGCAGCAGAAATCATTTTGTGTTATCGAGTTGGCGAAGTAAAATTCCTTGATTACAGTGCAAAGACGTTTCAGTCTTTAAGGGAAACCAGCTATTGAGGTGGTACTCATAAAGCGATTTTCGAAACATTTCTTCAAATGTCTATCGATCCTTCCCAGGAGATGACGAAAATGAGGTCCGTTCAAAATTATATATATATATATATATATATATATATATATATATATATATATATATACTAGCTCAGATACCCGGCTTCGCCCGGGAATTCATTTGTGGCTGAATGGTGATGGTATTTTTTTGGGAAGGCTTTACTTTGCACACTATTCTCACATTTACCCGCCCCAGTGATTAGGGTTAATACTCGTTGTTGGCATTTGTTAATAATAAAATTAATTTTTTATGTAAGTCTTCACTGTCCTCCAAGATTTCATATTTCCCGTCTCCTGTGCATTATGCATAGATTTCAGCTATTAAGGACAAAATATTAACATTGATTTGAATTATTTTTCCCAGCTGAGGTACCTGGTAGTTCAAATTGGAATGAATTGTTGAGCAAAATATTACTTGCTCCACACATTGTTCCTGGAGAAATGTTTTTAAAAAAAAGTTAATCAAAATAACAAAGTAAAAAATGTACATGTTTGTCGAAAAACAAATAGACAATGGATTATCACGAATTTTTATTTCAGGCCTCCCTTATAACCCCCAGTCCCGTTCTAACCTAATCATTTTAATATAGCTTATAATCATGGAAGAATTAATGCTAATTGACATACCGAGTTTTGTTATGTTCAGTTCAATCGTTAGCGCCCAATAAAATAGTTGACTCCCGTTTTAGTTTATAGTGTATATCTCGTTTATAGTTTGTTAAAACTACAAAAAGAATATGACAAAAGTTACTCTAAATAACAAAATAAACAACTTTTGTTATGTTCATATTTTGCTGAAAAACGAATAGAAAAAGAAATACTGCTATTTTAAATTCAGGCTTCCCTTACAACCCCCACTCCTGCCCACCCCTAGAAATGTTAGTATGGCTTATTATAAGGAAGGCGTTAGTGCTAATACACATACCGAGTTTTATTTAGTTCGGTTGAGTCTTTTGTGCCAAATAAAATTGTTCACTTCCGCTATAGGTTTTAGCGTATATCTCGTTTATAATTCGGTATACGACAAAAGTGTATATAACAAAAGTTACTCCAAATAACAAAATAAACAACTTTTGTTATGTGCATAATTGCCGAAAATACAATAGGAAACGAAATATTGCTATTTTTATTTTCAGGCCTCCCTTATAACCCCCACTCCTGTTCGTCTCAGAGAATATTAACATAGTCTTAAGTCTAAGTTGGGTTAGTAGTAATATACGAAGATTCATAAAATTTGGTTCAGCCGTTTATGCGTGAAAAGGTAACAAACAAACAAATAAACAAACAGACACGAAAGAAACAAAATGCAGTTATGGTGTCCATGACATGTGAAACGAAAAGTTATCGTGAAATTTCGCGAAAAAAATCAATGTACAGACAGAGGTTACAATTATACATATATGTGTGTGTATATCTGTTAACGCACTAGCGGTCGCAATTTTTGTTTGATCGTTACCAAACTCGATATTTAAACGTTTTATGCAAAAAGACAGATCAAGTTCGTTAATGGCTGAAATCGGAGCAGTAGGAGGGGGGTTTTGAGCGGGGATTTTCGAAAATTCGGTATATCTCCTTTTCCATACGTCGGATCAAAACATTGTATAGAACTAATCGTATTGCAAATTAAATTTACTACAAATATTGTTATATACATTTATTCTCTATCTTGAATATTAACCGAGATATTTGAATTTTTATTAATTGTAACGGACGAAATGAGATCGGCTAACTGAAAACTCATGGGTGCTAAAGTTTTTATATGGGCCAACCTTCTAAGAACCAGTAGAATTCAATTAAGGTAACAGCTGTTTTTGTTGAGAAATTATACCATGCTTAACCGAGATTTATAATATAAACGGAGATAAGCAGAAGAAAATCCCATCTCGGTGTAGCTGTTATGATTTGAGCGCTAAGTATTGGACGAGCAGAGATTGTCATGTTTCCGGGGGTTTGTTGGCCAAGTTTTGTCCACATTACACCCAACAAGGGTATGTTTTGCCAGTGTTTTGCCCCCGCCGGCAAGAAGTATACCCTCACCCTATTAGTGCCTAGCGGGCTAGATATAATTATCGCCCCTAGTCAACACTGGCCCAGGCCCCAACACTAATCCTCCGAGAGTAATGAGCCAGAAATCTTAGATAAAGAAATTAATTGCTGCAAACTGTCTCGTGAGGTTCACCCTCCGAAACCTACTTAGAGTTCTGGATAGCGGAAAACTTGTTTGATTGGATTTCCTTTGTAATCTCCCTCCCCTTAAAAAGTCCATGGATAATTCCAATGGATATATTATTATGTTAACTCAAAAGAGGATTGAAAAAAAAAAGTCCGTCTCGAAGAGGCTGCGTAAACTAATCAAATTTCCCACGTGAAGTTTTACAATAGAGAAATTTCACGGGTTGCCGAACAGTAACTAAAACGGCCGAATTAGCTTTTCGGGGGAACTCACTCTCATCCGTTGTCCGCCCACATTTAATAAAAATGCAACTATCTCGGTTAATCTGCAAGATAAAGAATAAATGTAATACTTATATTAAATTTAATTTGCAATAAGGTTGATTCTATACAATTTTTCGGTCCGACGTATAGTAACGGAGATATTTCGAATTTTCGAAAATCCTCCCCTCTAAACCTCCCCTCCCACTGGTCCGATTTCTGCCATTAACGAACTTTGATCTGTCTTTTAACATAAAACGTTTATCAAACAAATAATGCGGCCGCTAGAGCGGTAACAGACATATATATGTATATATATATATTCTCATTTTAGCAGATTTCCATTAAGGGAAATCAGCTATTGAGGTCGTACTCATGACGCGAGTTTTGAAAAATTTCTTCAAATGTCCATCGATCCTACCCAGGAGATGACGAAAATGAGGTCCATTCAAAATTATATATATATATATATATATATATATATATATATATATATCTGTTAACGCTCTAGTAGTCGTAATTTTTGTTTCATTGTTACCAAATTCGGAATTTAATCGTTTTATGTAAAAAGGAAGATCAAGTTCGTTAATGGCTGAAATCAGACCAGTGGGACATTAGAGGGGGGATTTTTGAAAATTCAAAATATCTCCGTTATTATGCGTCGGATCGAAAAATTGCATAGGGTCAACCTTATTGCAAATTAAATTTACTATAAATATTATTCTATACATTTATTCTGTATCTTGAATATTTACCGAGATATTTGCATTTGTATCGTGTGTGTGGTCGGCAGGACTCCGCCAAGTTCCGGACTTTCCGCCGAGAGCTCTGGTGGCCGTTTCCTGAACTATTCGTCCCTCGTGAATTGGTTTAGAGATTCCTACAGCTGTTATTGGGCAGATTTCTCTACTGTAAAACTTCACGTGGGAAATCTGCTTAGGTTACGCAGCCCCTGCGTGACGGACTTTTTCGTCATCTCTTGGGTGGGATTGATGGACAATTGAAGACATTTTTCGAAAATCGCATCATGAGTACGACCTCAATAGATGATTTCCCTTGAGGGAAATCTGCTAAAACAGAAAATACGAAGTACTCGCTTAATATTTGAGTTAAGAAATAATGCATAGAGCAACAATCGCAGAGCAACAATATTGTATCAATAACATTTTTCGATCAGAATCATCCGACATTTTAAATTTTCGAACCACCCTCAATAAGATCGATTTTTGCCAATAAGAAATATGATCTTCAGCGTTTATGAAACGGTTAAATATCGAGTATAGTATAAATCAAATGAACATTTTCGAGACGAGAACATAAAACCTTAATTGATGACGCCATGGCAAAATGAATTTGTATGTATCTCGCATAAAAATGTTGTAATGAAAACAAAATTTTATATTTAAGCTTAAAATAAAGACGTCCTAACTATAAATGTTTATTGTTATTATGACATGAGTGAGAGTGGAGGTTTACTGAAAACTGGAAACTAGAAACTCCAAATATCTCGGTTAATAATCATATTAGAGGAAATATATGTATTTCAACATTTATAGACAATTAAATTTACAATAAGAATAGTTCTATACAATATTCCGATCGGACGTAACGGTGATATTTAGAATTTTAGGAAATCTCCCTCTCTACCCCCGCCCTATCCGATTTCAGCCCTTAACGAACTTAATCTTAAATTTTGCATGAAACTTTTAAATTTAAATTAAACTAATATTAAATTGGCAAAGATATTTATGTTTTGTTAATAAACCATCGGTGAAGAGAGGCCTTCATATACTTTTTTTCATTCGTGTAATTTCATTTTTTCTTGGTGCGCTTTAAAGGGTCTTTTGCAGAAGACGACCTCCAGTGACTACACGTTATGTTATTTTACTCATATCAGGCTTAGGTGATAACATCCGTTACCTACCTATAATAAACAAAGTGGCCATATGCATTCTAACCTATAGCACTTCCGTAATTGAAACAATGAAAAATATAACAATAAAACAATTTATTAAATAATTATATTCATTTAGGAGGCATGAACGCACTAATGTCTTTAATTATTTGTTCGAAAAGGTCTTCGTTTTTGTTTCTTTGCCTCCAGGCGAACTCGCAAATGTAGGAGTCGAGGAGCTTCCTGCTTGTCCCACACTGTATTTTGTTCCTTCTCTTCGCTAACGCCCACATCCCCTCCACGGTGTTGGTGTGAGCTCCTGTATCTGGGTCTCGGAAGTTCTTGGAGTGATTCACTGTTAGATGTTGTCCAATATGACAGTGCTTCCAGGATATATGCACTCCTTAACAACACTGATTAAAGTTAATTTGGTACGGTCAGAAACTGCATACAGAAAACATTCCCTAGTTTCTCTACATATACCCCCGAAAACCCACTGTTCGGGATAAATTTTCCCTACATTATATTTTCTTTTTGAAAATAGACTCTCATCTATTTCAACAGTTAAACCCGCTCCTCCAATCTTGATGGGGTGTTTCAATATCCAGTCTGCACAAACTTCGCGTAAAAAATTCTTCACATCAGTAACTGTGTGCTCACCCATCCCAAATTCCTCAATGCAAAATTTAGTGGTGGTGTACTCCACAGTCCAGCTGTACAGGAAATAAACGAACACTGTAAATGGAACTTTGCTATTCTCAAGGTAAGTATCTTTCCGTAGTGAAATAGTTTTTCGACAGCTACGCCTCATACACCTCCATCTGTCATGAGCTTCTGATAAAATGAGACGCATTTCATGTCCTTCCTCGCACTGTCTTCCACGATTCCTTTCTCCTGGAGGAAGGACACAGCAGCTTTCTTGTCAAAAATTTCTTGTACTAATTTTAACAAACCCATAACACTTTTGGATAGATCAAATAGCGGATAAACAACAATGAATACAGGTTAGCATTGATCATATGTTCATAATTGAATAAATGTTTATAAGATGTGAAATCACTCTTCACCGAGTTTAATCACTGGATGTCGTCTTCTGCAAAAGACCCGCTTTAAATTTCAAAGTTTGAATTTATATTGTAGTCAAAGAACTTTCTTCTTGTTAAATAGGTTTTGTGTTATTCAGATAAATTATTAGCTTCTTCAAAACAACAAACTACGTACAAGATTAATTAACAACAAACTACGTACAAGATTGATTAACAAAAAACTACGTACAAAATTAATTTACAACAAACTTCGTACAAGAGTTATTAATAACAAACTACGTACAAAACTAATTAACAACAAACTACGTTTTTTTATTTATTAATTAACGTCCACTTTTTGCAACTTAGGCTAATCGGGACGGGTTATCTACAGGTTACCACCCTTTTCTAGCTAGGGTGGGATTTTAGGATGTTATTTAATGAATTTCGTCACTAAATAAACTACGTTGAAGATTTATTAACAACAAACTACGTACAAGATTAATTTAATTAATAACCAATAATGGACAAAATAAAAATATTTTTTCGTTAATTAGATCTCTGATGTAAAACGCCGAGGCAATTGAAGTATCCTCTGACTGGGATACCGACATTGGCAAGCTAAAACATTTTTGCACTTAACGGGTCTCAAACTGTCACGTCCTCCACGTGTACTCTGCACCGTGAAGCATTTGTGGAGCTAATTTAGTAAAGCCGTGGGCAACATCAATTGGAAATGACGTTGGCACGACTGGAAGCTAAACGATGGCCAAATATCCTCACACTAAAAGCAGTGTTCAACAGGCCTTTTTCTCGTAATTGCTTATTGTTCCTTGTTGTTAGGGAGTCAATATTATAATGGAAGGTTTATATATCTCTTTTATTTATATCTCTTTGGATTTGTAAGATTTAGGTTAGGTGTAGAAACATATGTTTTGTAGTTGTATATCTCACAAGATAGTTTTTTTGTTTTTTGATGAGTCATGAGTCGAAGAATAAAGAGACACATTCTAAACCTTTTTTTGTGCTTAAAAACAGTTCCAATATTTGTTTATTTTGTATTTTATTTAAATTAAGTGATACATATTATCAAAACAGTCACTAATTAGGAGTTACGCCATTGTATTTATAACAATAAGACAAAAGAAAGTTTTAATGAAAATATTAATTTAGGCAGAGATGAGTGAGTTCAATTATGGAAAATCCACACAAATCATATCAAAAAATAGACATCATAATTGAAATAATCAAAACAAAGACAAAGATTTGTATTTAAAAATTTATTCAAATAATATATATTTAAGATGATAGGAGTGAAGCATTCATTTTCTTATTGGATTTTGACAGGTCAAGGAAACACTCCCGCTTTCCAGTCAAATAACCCTATTCTTTAATAATAAACTTATATAAGGGATTAATTCTGTAACTTGAGGAATTTAATTTATTTAAAACACATTTCGTTGATTTTTGTCGAAGTATTAGAGTTTAGCAAGACATTTAGAAGATAAAATATCTGCTGTATCCGACAATGAAATCTACAAAATCCTATATTTTCACCAGGGACAAAAATCAGTTAAGCTGGTTATTTCTTAGTTAATTGATTTCTTGATTTTTGAACTGTGAATGACGTGAAGTGAGGTGCTTAGAGAGAAAAAAAACGTCCAATTCTTTACAAATTTTTATTTCGGCGCTAAGCGCTTTCGAAGACCATTGTCTCCATCTTCAGAGCTACTTGCATGCGCTAATTGGGAAAGACAGTAAGTGACTCTATTCTTTCTGGTAACAGACTACACCCCCTCCACAAACAATTCTTAGTGTTCTCTTGGTATTTAAAAGTATTTAAAAATTAAATATATGTAATGAACTCAAGTAATCCGTAATAAAGTGTCTTTGCTAAAGATCTGCTGAGCTTTTCATCATCATGTAAATTTAGTCAAGGAATATAAATGATTCGGATGTTTAAAAAATCTTACAAGTCGAGGAACCAAATTTATTCAGGGCAAAGAATTAAAATTATTTGAAGACTAATGATTTTAATTTTAACACAACATCTAAAATGTTTTTCCATTTGGTTTTTGTGTTGAATTTCTGTTTTTCGTGTTTAATTTCTGTTATGTTGTATTATTTTCGTTTAAATTAATTTTGTTTCGTTTTTTTAATTTTATACAGATTTTTAGCAGATTTCCCTTAAGGGAAATCAGCTATTGAGGTTGTACTCATGACGGAATTTTCGACATTTTTCTTCAAATGTCCATCGATCCTACCTAGTAGATGACGAAAATGAGGTCCGTTCAAAACTGTATATATATATATATATATATATATATATATATATATATATGTATATATATATATATATATATATATGTATATATATATATATATATATATATATATATATATATGTATATATATATATATATAAATTTTTGTTTAATCCTTAACAAACTTCATATTTAAGCGTTTTATGTAATAAGAAAGATCAAGTTCGTTAACGGCTAAAATCGGACTAGTGGGAGGGGGGGGGGGTTTAGAGGGGAGGATTTTCGAAAATTCAAAATATCTCTGTTAGTATACGTCGGATCGAAAAATTGTACAGAATCAATCTTATTGCAAATTAAATTTACTATAAATATTGTTATATACATTTATTCTCTATCTTGAATATTAACCGAGATATTTACATTTTTATTAAATCTAGGTGGCTAACGGATGAAGTGACTTTCCCGCCAAAAGCTAGTTCGGCCGTTTCATTAACTGCTCGGCTCTCGTGAAATTTCTCTATTGTAAAACTTCACGTGGGAAATCTGCTTAGTTTACGCAGCCCCTGCGTGACGGACTTTTTCTAAGTAACATCGCCACTGCTGCGAAGCTGAAAATAAATAAAGTCAAACATTTTGACTTTTGAGTTGAACATTTTGGTTCTCCGCCAAATAATGACAATGTTTTTATGATTTAATTGAATTTTTTATGAAAGTTGAACTTGCTCAGTTTCTTAACAACTCATTCAAAATGCTAAAGAACTCAAGGCGTACTTAAATCTAATTACCATGTGTTTCATTTCTGACATATTAAGGAATGCTGTTATATATAGTGCTCACGTTAATGTAACGAACCTCTTTATACTTAACTACATGATAAAAAGTCTCCCTCATTATTCCTAACGTGCTGGAAATTGTCATAATAGAGCTGGCTCACATGCTTGCAAGTTTCGTGTCGGAGCTAGTCAGGAATAAAGTTCCCAACACGATTTTCTAATTGTCTTTTACAACAGTTTCAGGGTCATTAAATGACTGAAGGTCCTTCATCACGGAACGTGATAACGCCCTATGGCTGCTATAGCACATCATTAGTTTAGCTGTGTTATTCTCTAGTATGACTGCTGTAAAGCAAACAAGAAAGAATGTTTTAAAAATGTCCGTCACGCAGGGGCTGCGTAAGCTAAGCAAATTTCCCACGTGAAGTATTACAATAGAGAAATCTGCATACTACTAACAGCTGTAGTAACGAGTCTAAACCAATTTCAAGAGAGCCGAATAGTTACGGAACCGGTCGAACTAGCTTTCGGCGGAAACTCATGAATAGAACCGGCATCTCATCTCGTCCGTTATCCGCACACACTTAATAAAAATGCAAATATCTCGCTTAATATTCAAGATAGAGAATAAATGTATATAACAATATTTATAGTAAATTTAATTTCCAATATGGTTGGTTCAACACAAGTTTTCAATCCGACGTATAGTAACGGAGATATTTCAAAAATCCCCCCTCTTAACTGACCTCCCACTGGTCCGATTCACCCTTTAACGAACTTGATCTTTCTTTTTACATAAAAGGAGTAAATATCGAGTTTGGTAGCGACTAACAGAAAATATATATATATATATATATATATATATATATATATATATATATATATATATATATATATATATATATATATATAGTCTTCAACGGGCCTCATTTTTGGCATCTTTTAGGTAGGTTCGATGGACCTTTGAGGAAATTTGTCTAAAATCGCGCCATCAGTTCATCCTCAATAGCTGATTTTACGTAAGGGAAATCTTCAAAAATGTTATTATATTTTGAAAATACTACAGGCACAAGCAACCTATAATTCAATGTCTATTACCCATGACTCCGTTAAGGAATAATTAAAACAATAACAAATCATACTCAATAATGTTACCTGTTATTTATAATATTATTTAACTTATTTTTAATAAGCAACCTTTTGCTATTTATAGATGCATTGATTTTTAAATGAAATGAAATCCCCTCCTAGGCCGACCAGACATATTTGAGCAGATATCGCATATTTTAAATTCTTTAACAAAATATAATTAAATGAAATATACGTGCTATTAGATATTATTAATCTACAAACTGATAGCTCGCTAAGATATTCAATAAAAAAGATCGTTTAATTTCTCCGTTATAGCAATAATATGATTCAAAGGGGTTCTTAAAAATTATGAAAAATATCTTCGGCGAGTATCTTTATAAATTGCTTGCTTTAGCTACTCAGACATTGGAAAGCTTATACCCATACGGTTCAGTGCTTCTCCTTCAGCACTCTTCAGATTTTAACTTCTTTTTTTTCAACATTTCCCAAAATTTGGAAGCATCTTATCTTTGCATTTTATTTTAGAGGCGGAGTTTAAGGAATCATTTCACAGAATTAAATTTTTCACTGTTATAAGTTAAAAGAAGTCTGGGAAAAATGAATGCGTCGTCAAAATTGTTTGTTTAGTACTGACCTTCATGATCGATCATTCGTTATAATCATACCAAATCTTTTCAGTTCACCTTAAAGGGAATACAATAAAATTAATGAAAAGAATGAACTTTTTGAAAGCTTTATGGTGCTTACAGCTGCACTGCAGCAGAACACGTTGCATGCCATTACAAAGAGCGTAGTTGTAAGTTTCGAGTGGTTGCCGGTAGTTTGCTCTATCGATACTTCTCTAGTGCTCTGTCGTAATCCCTACTCACAGCAGTTCCTGATGGCTACACCTGTACAAAAATCGTTCTGTGCTATTGAGTTCGCCAAGACCAATTCTGTTGTCACAGTGCAACGTGCTTTCCGTAGGAGACTCAACGTGCAGTACAGACCCTCTGCCAAGAACATCCGACCTTGTTTCGTACAGTTACGGGACACAGAGCGGATAACACGTGTGATTAACTCAGTGGATCGTGATATGCTGCAACGCGTTAGGCAGGAGTTCTCCTAAAGCATTGATGTGGTCCGTGCTGCAGGTGGTCGTATAAAACATTTGTGAGAGCTAACAAAACTTCAACACCGGTTAAATACATATGTCTTTATTGCAATCTTGTATAACTATCTGTTAATAAGATATAGCTTAATGAAATAGGTTCATTCTTTTTGAAAGACCCTGTATATTTCATTCTGAAAAATGGCATTTTCTATTGGCAATGTATATAAATAAATTATTCGATTGTATTAACATTGTCTTCGCATAATCGAGATACTTTCAAAGCTAACACCTTCACCTTTTTATTATTTTAGTAACGCTAAGCAAACACTTCTTGAATACAGGAATTTTGCACTTGCATTGCTTTAATTTACAAAATCCATCTTCTGCTATAATATGCAGACAAAATACCCTTGGTGGTTTGCTGCGATAAGGCATCTATTTTTTTATATTTTTGTATTCTCTTTTCTTTTTTTTAATTTTGTTCACTAATTAATGTTGTATTATGAGTTAAATTTTTTGTTTATTTATTTATTACAACATGCCACATCTACTATTGTCATTTGCGGTAGATAGATCTATAGTTCTTGAAATAAACGAGTTTCTGTTAAAAATGTTAAAAGCCTTCTGACGTCTCTAAGGAGTTCCTCTTAAGTTCGGTTTAAGGTTCAAAGATGTTCTTGGAAGACAGTATCTTTTGCAATTACGGAGATGTGAGACAGTAAGATGGACATTACAGCAATTGCAGGTTGGTGGGAAGAAGCCTTTCAAAAAATTACTTCATGTTAATTTTGTGTGTCCAATTCTGATACGTGCAAAGAACAACCTCCTCTTTTCTGATTTTTCTACTTGCACTATTCCATCGTGGAGTAATTTCTTTAATTTGTCACAGTTTTTTGTCATGTATCTTCGACCAGTCTGACTTCCACCTTTGAAATATGAGTTTTTGAAACTCTCGTTTCCAATCATCGGTGGATATGAAGGCGACTGTTGTTTTAGCAGATTTCCCTTCAGGGAAATCAGCTATTGAGGTCGTACTCATGACGCGAATTTCGAAAATTATCTTCAAATGTCCATCGATCCTACCCAGGAGATGATGAAAATTAGGTCCATTCAGAAATATATATATATATATATATATATATATATATATATATTATATATATATATATATATATATATATATATATATATATATATTTGTATGTTAACACTCTAGCGGTCGCAGTTTTTGTTTAATCGTCACCAAACTCGGTATTTAATCGTTTTATGTACTAAGAAAGATCAAGTTTGTTAATGGCTGAAATCGGACCTGTGGTAGGGGTGGTTTAGAGGGAGAAATTTCGAAAATTCGAAATACATCTGATAGTATACGTCGGATCGAAAAATTGTATAGAATACATCTTATTGCAAATTAAATTTACTATAACTATTATTATATCCATTTATTCTCTATCTTGAATATTAACCGAAATATATTCATTTTTATGAAGTGTGTGTGCGGCTATTGTCCAAAGTTTCCGGATTAGTTTGGCCGCTTCCGTAACTGTTCGCCACTCGTGTAACCTAGCTCTTCTTGTCTTCTAACCTATTACTTTGTGAGATATATGCAAATAAGTTCTGTTGATGCCCTATTTGTTTCCAATTCATAAGACGTTTCCGTTGGGAGCTTTTTAAAATTAACTGAAAGATTACTCATTACTGTTTTTATTAAGTGTAACGGACGAGCTATGGTCGCTTCTCGTCGTTCCCGCCGAAAGCTAGTTCGTCGTTTCCGTAACTGTTCGGCACTAGTATGGAGATTTCTCTATTGTATAACTTTACTTGGGAAATCTGCTTAGTTTACGCAGCCCCTGCATGACAGAATTTTATATTCTCGAGTACTACGAGCTTCCAAATTCGCCAATTCATTATCTAGGAAACCAAAAAGTGATATATATTTTTTTTATGTTTATTTCTTTATTTTGCATTGGAACAAGATAAGAGGAAAGTCTGTCACGCAGGGTCTGCGTAAACTAAACAGATTTCCCACGTGAAGTTATAACATAGAGAAATCTCCAAACGGGAGCCGAACAGTTACGGCAAAGGGCCGAACTAGCTTTTGGCGGGAAACTAAGTTGTCCGTTATCGGTCCAAATTTAATAAAAATGCAAATATCTCTGTTAATATTCAAGATAGAGAATAAATGTATAGAACAATATTTATAGTAAATTTAATTTACAATAAGATTTTCGAAAATCCCCCTTCTAAACCCCCCTCCCACTGGTCCGATTTCAGCCACTAACGAACTTGACTTTTTGCATAAAACGTTTAAATGTCGAGTTTGGTAACGATCAAACAAACATTGCGACCGCTAGAGCGATAACAGACAAATATATATATATATATATATATATATATATATATATATATATATATATAATTTTGAACAGACCTCATTTTCGTCATCTCCTGGGTAGGATCGATGGACATTTGAAGAAAATTTCCCTTAAGGGAAATCTGTTACAATAATTTGATAGGCTATCATTAAATTCATATTTATTTATAGGTGGTGGTGAGGGTGATGAATGGTTAATCACAAAACTTTTTTATGGCTCCTCACAATTTTATTTCTTATAAACGCTGAGCGCTTTCGGGGACTAAATCCCCATCCTCAGAGCTACAAAACAATGTAACACCATAATTAGGAGTCTAAAAATCAGTTGTTTCCTTTTTTAGACTCCTAATTATGGTGTTACATTGTTTTGTAGCTCTGAGGATGGGGATTTAGTCCCCGAAAGCGCTCAGCGTTTATAAGAAATAAAATTGTGAGGAGCCATAAAAAAGTTTTGTGATTAACCTATCATTAAATTAATAATTACAAAATACCGGATAGAAGTAAAAAGTTTTAATTCAATGTGTTTAGTCGTTCTGCCTAATTGGTTAATAAATACTGCCGACCTGTCTGGCACAATTTCGTTTTGCTCACTGTTGGATGAAACGATTTGGAAAATTACCCCACTTGTGTCTATCCAAAAACTTTTATCTTTTATACAAAAGAAAAGAGAGAGACCTTTCCTAGGATTTATACAGTTAATCGTGGAGAATAGAGGCGGTACTTAGCTGGTTTAATGTAGCTCTCAGAGATTGCAGCTTGCTGTCTGGAATCCAATAAAGCAGTTGGGTGTAGTTAGCAGCTGGACATCGCACCTGGATTAGCTTCATTTCCATACAAACACCATTACGGAAACGGTTTCCTTCAACTATCTACAATCCTAGCCACCGTACCTTGACCGATAACTGACTCAGATTAGTATTTTAACCTAGATCCTAGCCGGCCCATTCCCGCATTTATGATGTTCCTCATTAAAATATAGGTTTTTTTTTGGATTAAAATTAAAATAAATACGCCACGCAGGGGCTGCGTAGACTAAGCAGGTTCCCCAAGTTCTCGAATGACATAAAGCTAATCTAATCTCGCCATATATTCTCATTTTCCAAGTAAACATCCGACGAGTAGAAAAGGGGATGGAAACCAAAAAAAGTCCGTCACGCAGGGGCTGCGTTAACTAAGCAGATTTCCCACGTGCGCCACATATTTGCATTTATCTCAAGTTCAATGAGAACAATATTTCGTATTTAAGGTTCAAATAAAGTGTTTCATAACATAATATTTATTTATTTATTTATTTTGGAGCGTTCGCAGCGAGGCGATATTGCTCATAAAAAACAAGAAAAAAAATTTATATAAATAAAATACAAAATGAAAATAAAAACAAGAAAAATAAAATAATACAAAATAAGAACGCAAACAAATAACAAAACTCGACTAAATAACAGAACGCAACAATATAACGAAACACAACTAAATAAAACTCAACTAAATAATAGAACGAAATCAAATAACCAAACAACGAAAAACAACAATAAACACAAAATAACAAATAAAATAAATAAACAAAAACAAAAACTGTAAAGACTAATAAAATTACGTAAACAATTATATAATTTCAATGGATAAAAACTAAACTAAAATCAAATAAATATAAATTAGTATGTAAATAAAATGAAGATTTCTAACACCTAAAATATTTACAATCATATGCTCTCACTTTCTTTATCACACAATTCAAACATGCATACACACTCACTCTCGCATGCACACGTACACACACGCCTGCAGGCACATACACTCACACGCACGCGCACACAAACACATGCGCAAATACACACCATAACATAATAGAATTTTGTTAATATGAGATGAGTAGGAGTGGGGCTTTACTGAGGAACGAAAACTGAAAAATACAAATATCTCGGTTAATAATCAAGATAGTGAAAAAATGTATATACCACATTTATAGAATATTACATTTGCAATAAGATTGGTTCCATACAATGTTTCGATCCGATGAATGGCCCGATTTTAGCCGTTAACGACCTAAATCCTTCTTTTTGTATAAAATGATTATATATCAAGTTTGATAACGATGAGACAAAAATTGCGACCGCTAGAGCGGTAACAGACAAATATATATATATATATATATATATATATATATATATATACACACACATATAGTTTTGAACGGACCTAATGTCCGCCATCTCTGGGTAGGATCGATGGACATTTGAAGAAAAATTTAAAAAATCGCGTCATGAGTACGACCTCAATAGCTGATTTCCCTTAAGGGAAACCTGCTAAAAGCACGAATAACTCTGTTAATATTTGAGTCACACAAAAAAAACATAGTACAACACTTGTAGAGTATGAATAGTGTAACAAGATTGCTTCTATAACATTTTTCTTTACGACTCATAATAAAGAAGTTATTAGGATTTTCGAATTCCACCCCCTATCACTAAACCCCCACGCTATTCCAGGTCCAATTTCACCCAATAAAAAATATGATCCTTAGTGTGTACGGAAACGAAAGAAACAAAAATCTTAGTCGACAACACAAGACATTTTAATTTATCTCGCACAATAAAAGTCTCGAAAAAACGATATTTGGTATTTTAGCTTAGAATTACGTGATTCTTGACATAGCTACTTATTGATAGTTTAAAATGAGTAAAAGTGGGGGTTTACTAAGGTTCAAAACCAAAACATCCAAATATTTCGATTAATATTCATGCCAGAGAGAAATACATACACACATACACACGCACACACACACACACACACATATATAACTATATATATATATATATATATATATATATATATATATATATATATATATATATATATATATATATATATATATATATATATATATATATAGGTACTTCAGTTTACAATAAGACTAATTCTATACAATTCTTCGATCCGAATAATAATAACGAAGATATTTCAAATATTATACCTTCCACCTCCCACGAGTCTGATTTCAAGCGTTAACGAACTTGATCTTAAGTTGTCCATAAAACACTTATATACCAAGTTTGGTAACGATACGGCAAATTTGTGACCGCTAGTGCAGTAATAGATAAGTATATGTGTGTGTGTGTATATATATATATATATATATATATATATATATATATAGACACATAATTTTGAACGGACAAGAAATGCTCAGTCACTCAGTTACTTAAGTAAAAAATTCGGCCAGTACAAGAGTGGATTTACTAAAGGCTGAAAAAAAAATAAAAAAATTACTCGCTTAATATTCGAGTTACGAACCAATTATACAACAACAATAGTATTATATTACATGTTTAACAACATTGAGTCTATGGCTTTTTCGATCTTACTCATAATACTGAAATATTTTGTATTTTCGACTTTCCCATCCTCTAAACCCACCCCTTTTTATTCCTTTCTGGCCCAATTTCAGCCGTTAACGAATATGAGCTACAGTGTCGGAAGAAAAGGTTAAGCATCGAGTATGCTTATGATATATATTAATCAAATAAAGATTTCCCAAGCTGTTTTTCTTAATTGACGACGCCATACATAACTTATTTGTATGTATCTTCAAGAGTACAGGTTCATTGATAAATATATTTGTTATTAAAACTAGGAATAAGAATTTTATGCTTATTGTTAATGTGTATTACAAAATTCAAATATTTCGCTTCGAATTTGAGATTAAATTGAATAAAACAGCTGCAAAATTATTTACAGCAAAATAAATTTGCAAAAAGATGGTTCTTTATATATATATATATATATATATATATATATATATATATACACATACAGACATACATGTCTGTTACAACGCTAGTGACCGCAATGTTTGATGGCAAACTATAAGTGTGACCGATTTATAAGTGTTTCACACATAATGAAAGGTCAAGTTCGTTTATGGCTGAAAAAATTCCACCAGTGAGTGAAAATTCATAAAATCTCCGTCATTATACGTATATATACATACATGCGTGCTATGGGACTCCCAGAACACAATGGATGCACGCAACAGCAGACCACCTAATGTCAGCAGGATAGAGATGTTCACTACATCAATGGGGGATATAGGAAATATTTAGTTTATCAGTCCTAAACCAGGGCGCACTGGTGTTAACATGTTATCAATAAAGAGTACATATTTTCAAAATATTTACAGTTATTGCTGCGCTTTCGGGTGAAAATGTTTGAGAGAAAAATCCCAGTTTGATCGCTGTCATTCAGCGCATGGAAAGTATTAGAGATACCAATCCATTCTCAGTTTTCACACGGCTAATGAAATAGACTCCAATCATATAAATAAAAAAAAAATTGTAAATCTCTAATACTACTGGTTTTTTGTTTGTTCGAGTTTGCGATAATGCGTAAACTATTTTATTCGTTGTTCAATGGTTTTGGAGTGGGTGGTGGTGTTTTGCAGGAAAATGCTAGTAATGGTATCAATTAAATACTGACTAAATTCTCCCACCAAATTCCGTAAAGTCTTTCTCTCTATAAAGCATTTTAGTAGCTCCCAAAACTCTCTCTGGCAGAATAGCGATCCGAGATTCTTCGTTAATCGATTTAAACACATTCGAAAATGGACTCATAGGTATTATTAGCTTTTAACTTAAACTTTTAAAACATAAGCGATGATGGAAATAAAATTAAATAAAAAAGTCCGTCACGCAGAGGCTGCGTAAACTAAGCAGATTTCCCACGTGAAGTTTTAGAGATTAGAGAAATTTCACGTGAGCCGAACAATCAAGGAAACGGCCGAACTAGTTTTTGGCGGGAAAGTCACGTCCGTTAGCCGCCCAGATTTAATAAAAATGCAAATATCTCGGTTAATATTCAAGATAGAGAATAAATGTATATAATAATATTTATAGTAAATTTAAAATTTGCAATAAGATTGATTATGTACAATTTTTCAATCCGACGTACAGTAACGGAGATATTTCGAATTTTCAAAAATCCTCCCCTCTAAACCCCCCCCCTCCCAGTGATCCGATTTCAGCCATTAACGAACTTGATCTTTCTTTTTACATAAAACGACTAAATATCGCGTTTGGTAACGATCAAACAAAAATTGCGACCGCTAGAGCGGTAACAGACAAATATATAGATAGATTGATATATATATATATATATATATATATATATATATATATATATATATATATTCAGTTTTGAACGGACCTCATTTTCGTTATCTCCTAGGTAGGATCGAAGGACATTTGAAGAAAAAAGAGTACAACCTCAATAGCTGATTTCTGCAAAAACCGGGGTGTTGGCATAAGGAATCAGTTTGTTGCATACACACCAACACGTAAACATGGCAGTAAAACACTTTTCCAACCCCTACAGATAAACACTCTCAGGAGTAGTAAATAGGTTTAATAGAAAGGATCATCCTATTTCAGATAGGAATAGAGACGCCCTCGGAAAGGCAAATAGGATTAGCCACCTATCTTGGGTATTTCCAGGGGTTCCTGGCCTTGAATAATAACTAAACTTAGCAACTCCTGCAGGAAGCGGAAAATCTTTATTTCAAAGAAATGCATCTGCACCCTTATGCATTTGCTAAGAACAATGGTGTTTTCCCAAGTGGCTATACATAGATGACGATGGAAACAATATTTGTTATTTAAGCTTCGAGTACATCCCTTAAGGGAAATCAGCTATTGAGGTCTTACTCATGACGCGATTTTCGAAACATTTCTTCAAATGTCCATCGATCCTACCCAGGAGATGACGAAAATGAGGTCCGTTCAAAATTTTAAATATATATATATATATATATATATATATTTGTCTTTTAACGCTCTAGCGGTCGCAATTTTGGTTTGATCGTTACCAAACTCGATATTTAATCGTTTTATGCAAAAAGACAGATCAAGTTCGTTAATGGCTGAAATCGGACCAGTGGGGGGTTTAGAGGGGGGATTTTCGAAAATTCCAAATATCTCCGTTACCATACGTCGGATCAAAAAATTGTATTGAACAAATCATATTTTAAATTAAATGTACTATAAATATTGTTCTATACATTTCTTCTCTATCTTGAATATTAACCGAGAAATTTGAATTTTTATTAAATTTGGGCTGTAACGGACGACTTAATTTCCCGCCAAAAGCTAGTTCGGCCCTTTGCCGTAACTGTTTGGCTCTCGTGTGGAGATTTCTCTGTTGTATATCTTCACGTGGGAAATCTGCTTAGTTTACGCAGCCCCTGCATGACGGACTTTTGTTAATATTACACGAGTAGGATCAGTGGATTGCTGAATGCCGGAAACTAAAAATGCAAATATCTCAGTTAATATTCAATGTAGAGAAAATATGTATATAATGAGAATTATAGGCAATAAAATGTTCAATAAGAATGGTTCTATGTAATTTTTCGATCCGACTTATAATAACTAAGGTATTTCGAATTTTCGATATTCCTTCCATCCCATTGTCCGTTAAAGTTTTGGACCTCTTTAATTCGTATGTTACTGGATGTGGGAGTGCAGATCTGGGAAACAGGTGGATCGATGGACATTTGAAGAAAATTTTCGAAAATCGCCCCATGAGAATGACCTGAATAGCTTATTTCCCTTAAGGGAAATATGCTAAAAAGGGGAGAAATAATCATAAAATGCCTAAAAGTGCTTTATATAAAGATGGTTCGTACGGAGAATAGGGAAAGCAGCAACTAAAATAAATCGGATGAGGTGGCCAGATAGGATGTTCTTCATACTGCTGATAGAGCACTCTGGTAGAACACATGTATTATGTTGCACATCTTATTAAGTATTTTCGGAAAATCTCTCATTTCTCTGCTGATAATTAATTAAAGGGCCAGCAAAAATTAAGTTTAACTTAGTTATTATTTCTATAACTTTCATGTGCCTCTAGTGTTTACGGCAGCAAACATTTCTTTATTTATATGTAAACTCATTTTAAAAGAACAAATTTCAGTTTTTTAGAAATTACTTTAAGTCACTGAAGGCGTGGATTAGCTGTTCTCTTCCTACGCCTCGCAGCTTAGGCTTATCCTGGTTCTATTTAAGATGTAATTTCGTTTCCACCCTAGTTTTTACTTAAATTGGGGGATGGCTTTATAAAACTTGAATTCTACGTCATAATCCCGCCCACTTTTGGGTTTATTATATTTACTTTCGTGCGGAGGAATTCACCGGCCAGCTTTGGAGGGATTGGACGGTGTTCAATAAGTCGTGATTTTCTGTTAAATGCTGCTTCCTTGGCAATATCAAATATCCTGCTTTTCGGGCTTCAGTAAGCCCCCACTCCTACTCATGTCATATTAACAATAACCTGTTATATTATGAAGCACTTTATTTGAAGCTTAAACACCAAATATTGTTCTCATTGAACTTTAACTTTTTTTAGATAAATGCAAATACGTGGCACACATGGGAAATCTGCTTAGTTTATGTTGCCCCTGCGTGGCGCTTTTATTATTTGTATTGGTATCAGCAATTTAAGTTAATCCTTAGCTTTGAGCCTTTGTTTTTATATACTAATTCCGATGCTTTCTTTCCGTCTTAAGGTTCTAATTTTAGCAGCTATTGAGGTCGTACTCATGACGCGAGTTTCGAAAAATTTCCTCAAATGTCCATCGACCCTACCCAGGAGATGACGAAAATGAGGTCCGTTCAAAATGATATATATATATATATATATATATATATATATATATATATATATATATATATAGATATATATTTGTCTGTTAACGCTCTAGCGGTCGCAATTTTCGTTTGATCGTTACCAAACTCGATATTTAAACGTTTTATGCAAAAATAAAGATCCAGTTCGTTAATGGCTGAAATCGGACCAGTGGGAGGGGGGGGTTTAGAGGGGAGGATTTTCGAAAATTCGAAATATCTCCGTTACTATACGTCGGATCGAAAAATTATATAAAATCAATCTTATTGCAAATTAAATTTACTATAATTAATGTTATGTACATTTATTCTGTATCTTGAATATTAACCGAGATATTTGCATTTCTATGTTTTCAGCTTCTGAGATGAGATCGGCTAACTTCGGGTCTAGTCGTGAGTTTAGAGAGAGCTAGTTCGGGCCGTTCCCGTAACTGTTTGACTCTCTATTCTGAAATTTCTCTATTGTAAAACTTCACGTGGGAAATTTGCTTAGTTTACGCAGCCCCTGCGTGACGGACTTTTTTTTATATTTCTTCTCGAAACAAACTTTTTTCAAACATCGCTTTTCTTATTTTTGGACTCAGCTCGTGACAGTGCATATTTTTGACGGCTTTCTGACCAATCCTAGTCCTTGCCATTTCTTCATGAGTCTGTCTAGAACAAATTGACGTCTGCTGATCAAGTGTGTTATATTCCCATTATCACCAGTTTCCGCACCACAGAAACGTCCATCCCTAATGATGATTCAAGTCTAATCTCCGTTGATATTCCCAGAACTTCTTCTTTAGTTTTGTACCTCTGACTTAAGACTGCCCTTATCTGTTATTACAATCGTGTCCACGCCTCACCTGTATTATTATACCGTTCGCTCGCATTGATTCTTCCATAGCCGTCTAACATTATTTAGAATCTTGTGTCCTGTATCCACTGCGAATAATCAGTTCTATGAACTATACCTTCCCCAGAGTCCTGTAAACAGGTCATATATTACTTTCCTTTGGATCTGGATGACTTTATGATATCAGATGACCTAGTAGTACCGCAGGGAGCCTACTGGGACGTTCATAAGTCATCAGGTTTGTACTTTGTGATACCAAGTGTTGCTTATTGATTATACGAGCAAGACAGAAATAGTTTTTCTTATAATATGTAAGTTCAGGAAATACAGTATTCTCAAATGAAACGAAATGTGTAAGGGGTATTCTAATAGTGTATACTTTTACTTGCTAAAACTCTCAAATAATATTCGTCCTAGGAAAATGATAAAAAAAAGCGTACGTAACATATTCATGAGCTATAGTGAATTTTTTACTGCTCAAAACTTGTTAAAAAGTCCATACCAATGGTGAAAGGGAAAAGTAGAATAATTCTGTCCAACTTTTCTCCCAGACTAGAACGAAGGTAGAATAATACTCAGACGAACAACCAGGAATATCCGACGTCACTCTTCAACTTTTAGCCAATCACACACTATCTCATACTTTCATGTACTTAAACTGTTAAACTTAGCCTAAGTAACATAAAATGGACGTTAATATATGAAATTAACAAACACATAACGGAATGTAAAGTAACACCTTTTGAGCCCATGCAAATTATCTGATGTTGCTTAGTTTATACAAAAAAAAAAACAAAAAAAAAAACATTTATCTGGATTATTGATTTAATTATTCATCAAGAACCTCTTAAATACATAGCTGCTTTATGATCTGGTAAAACACTAGATACATTTGAAAAGCTGTTTTGTAGGTGAATTCTAACGGGGTTAATAAAAATAGAATTCAGTATTGTGTCGGATTGGAAAGAAATAATCTATGAGCGGCGTTCAACGAAGAGAAAAATCAAATTTATTGAACCCAACTTTGGTTAGTTTATTTGTCTCTGAGAGGTTATTTGGAACGTAAATAGGAAAGAGAAAGCAGGATATAAGCGTGAGTTGTATTAGCATTCAGAAATATAGTGCACTTTATGTGAAAAGTTCGGGACAGTAAGTTGCATTATTGCGGATGAGTCTCTTCAATCTACTTTAACTGAAAAAATAATATATAGATGTTTGTGTGTGTGTGTGTGTGTGTGTGTATGTGCGTGTCCGTGCGTGCGCGTGTGTGTATTTATGTGTGTGTATACGTCCATAATATTTGATTAGGTAGATATCTATGTACACATAATGAGTAGAAATATACCCGATCATGGAGAATACTATGGTATTATTGTTTTTCATTGAGGGTTTTTTTCATTAAACATGGTCTAACTCTGGTAGAAATTTATTTGTTAATAACGATAAATATATTTAATAATAAATAAATATATTTAAAATATACTTGTTTCACATTTTTAATTTAATTTGCGAGTGGGCATCCAGCACACTTTACAATAACGAAGTTGTACTAACTCACCTTAAAAATTGAATTTTTTATACAAAATTGAACTGTTCTTTTTGTTTTTTCCTTGATAATAACTTTAATTTAATTTTAAACAATTGTAAATAATATAAATATTCTACTATATAGCAATAACATCATTTTTTTTTTTTTATAACGATTTTAAATGGTTTTGTTTACTGTTTTTTTACATATTTTGTTATTGTGTTTAATTTTATTTGCTCTGTTTATTAATGACTTTTAATTTTTATTTTACATTGGTAAACTGAGCCGAATCTCCTAGCTGAGAGTGCTTCTAAATAAATAAACAATTTCTATTCAGGAAGTATGTCGATTTTTTACATGGTTTGATCAACTAAATAAAACTGTGGTTGACGTTTTAATTTTAATTTTTGAAGTAAAAGCCTTAAGAAATCATTAGTTTGGGTCGCATCGGAGGGTATTATTGGTATTCGTATTCTTCACAGAAATCGCTATTTAAAAAAAAAAATACATATTTTTTGAAGTATTGTGTTGAAGTAATAAATAAACGTGACCGAGATTGTCCATCATGGACTCAGTACATACATTCTCCAACTCCACCCACCCTCACCACTTCACCCTTAAATCCTAAACATACTGGCAGACATTGAGGGTCCATGCCAGGGCAGTCTGTGCAGACAGAATCCGCCAGTTGTTGATGCCCTGCTCCCAAATGTTACTTTAGGTCTTCCAGCCACCTCCTCCTGGTCCTGGCTCTCTTCAGTAGTTGGTAGCCTGCCAGGTCACAATCTTGGCTACTGCTGACTGCTATCGTTAATAGCGTCAGATAATCTCAGGATCGAACGTTCAAATGGATTAGTTGCCGGGGCTTTTGATCTTCCTGACTCATAAGCTTGAAGGTTTTTCACCTTAGCATATCACAGGTGCTATTCACGAAACACTATACGATAACTTGAGATTTTTTTTAGTGTAAGGTTTGCATTAATAAGTCGCTAATAAAATTATATCCTATAAGATATTGGGTTGTTAGTTGTGCCACTATCGACTGGCTCGGAGGCCAGAATCCCACTTATCACAAATAGCAAAGCCCTAGAGGGGCGCTCAAAACTATGCTTAACAAGATGATCCTTTGGCTCCGATCTGCGGAGAGCTAGCCGATCCTTCTAATGGTGTTAGTATGGAAATGAGATGCCCAGGTTCGCTGCCTGGTCGCAAGTCGTTAAAGAAGATAAGCTCACTCCAGGGACTTATCCCACACCCCCTGCCCCAGTCTACTTTATTAGATTTCAAGGCCTGCCCGGAGATTTTTCTTCCCTAAGACTACCCGGCTTTATTGACTTTATATTCCGCGGCCCCGACCTACTGTTCCCATCTGCCATTTGCATAATTATTCATAAAGCGCTAATTTATTTACGGGCCACATTCCATATAACCGTATGCAGCAAAAAGAATGTCACAAGGATCTACTGCATAATAAATTAAGGATTACAATTATCATCAATTTCCTTACAGGAAATCAGATATTCAGGTTCTACTAATATGACAGAAGTGAGGCTAGTTCAAATATTTCTATTGTATAAGTCAGACATATACACTCGTTAGACTACCGCTAATCCCCGCTACGACTCTAGAATGCTCTGGCGGGTGACTCATAAACAAATGTTCTTCCTTCTAGGGATCGAACCTGCACCTGTTATTACCATCAGGTTACTGAGGATAAATGTAGACGTACCACGCCTTACTCCACACGACCACCGACGCCCCCAAATATTTGTATATCGGTTATCAAAGAAAACTCGGTCACTTTCGACCTACTGTGGTCTGGATGGCTCAGAATAAATAAACTTACCTTTACACCTACATCCCCCCCCCTATTTATATTAAACCACCTGAAAATAAGAAACCTATAGCCGGAGAGTAAAAAGCGAGTACTGAGGGAATGCAACGGTGAGATTTCGCGGGACGGATCGACAAATTACAAGGGAAAATAAATGACAATTCAGTACGGAGTCGATTAAAAAATAACCCACATTAAGAATTTAGAACATGACATATGGGATTTAGTATTTCGGTTCGCGCAAATGAAGATTCTTACTTATTATTAATCTCTTTCACATCCTTCCATGGCCACAGGGTTAAATGTAATGTATATAATATTGTCGCAGTTTTTTATATTGCTCTCTCTCTCTCTCTCTCTCTCTCTCTCTCTCTCTCTCTCTCTCTCTCTCTCTCTCTCTCTCTCTCTCTCTCTCTCTCTCTCTCTCTCTCTCTCTCTCTCTCTCTCTCTCTCTCTCTCCCTCTCTCTCTCTCTCTCTCTCTCCCTCTATCTCTTCTCTCTCTATCAAAACGTATTATTTATTTTCATCTCCAACGCGTTTGGAGCAGTGTTGATAAAAAAATATATATTATATAGTGATTTTATTTAGTTAAAACGTTGCCCTTAATCTCGTCTGTAGATAACCCACCCCAATTAGCCATAGTAGCAATAAGTGGATGTTAATAAATAATAATAATAATTAGTACATATTATTTTAATAATCATACAATTTGCACCGTGCAAATAGTTTGGGCGTTATAATTAACTAATTAAATGTTAATAGTAATATGATCGTTAAATGTAATCAATTATGTTATTTATTAATATCTAATTTGGTAGTATCTGAGTAGGTCACATCACTACAGTTAATCATAGGCAAGCATATCTGATAAGCATTTGTTATCATGTTATTACGGAAGTTCTGTATTCTGAGATTAGATTATCCTCGTCTTGACGTAAGACGAAGTCCGAAACATTAAATTAGACACTTTGTTTTTGTTTCGGTTTTGTCGTGTTTTGCCTCGACAAAATATCTGAAAACACAAGAGGCTATATCAAGTCTTGATCAATTTTGGTGAGATGGGTTTTATATAAAGTGAGGAGGAAAAATAACTGCCCAAATTAAGTTGAGCAGCAATTCTGGGAAGTAACCAATCTCTTTGAAAAATTGTCTTGGAGTGAGACATTACTTCTTCATCTTACACTTTTGAATGGAGTTTTAATGGAGGTTCATAAAAAAACTTTGTTCAGTAACTACTCATTCCATTTCTTTCGCTTTCATAAAGATGGCTACATTATTTCGTTTCGACAATGTAAAACTTGTTTTACAAATCTTACAGTATAATAGAAAACAACAGAACGTAAATTGTCCTTTCTACTTATTTCATTAATCAGACAACTATTTTTACATAATACATAGAAACATATTTAACTCGTTTTGATCGTTCTTAAGCGGACTATGTATAGAAAATATGAATGCAATTTTCATTAATCTTTTCAAAGTCATATCTGTGTTTCTTTCTTCGCATAGTAGCTGCGTAATTAGCCGGTTTTAACACTCTTACAGGGTGATCACTGGGAAACGCATATTTTTGACTTGCGTAGTATACAAGGAATGTGGTTCGGCGACGGCCAGAATTAGTTGTGCTGTGGAGGAGGGAGTGTGCAGTTTCAGTTGCAGCCGAGATGTGGAACCTTGTTCATCGTACACAATGTCATGCGACGGTTTTACGCAAATGGTGAATCAGACACAGCGAGACTTTCGTGTACATTTTAACATTGCGCGGCATGGTGCTATCCCTGATCGTAACACGATATTGCGTTGGATACATAATGTTAACACAACTGGATCTTTGCTTAAAAAGAAACCTCCTGGACCATTCCCAGAGATATGTTAACAAAATCCAAAAGCAAATTTTTAAACACTGTATCCAAGCAGAAGGCGACCACCTTAGAGATGTAATTTTTAAACGCTAAATTGTAAGTAATTTTATTCTGAAATTGCATATTGTGTACACTGTTTTTCCACTCATAAATACATTTTTTGCTCTGAATTGCCTGAGTACTCGTTATTTGAAAAACATACGTTTCTCGGTAATCACCCTGTAGTATTTAGAAGAAATGTGTCGAATTTCTCTTTCGAATCATTTTAATGTCTATCTTGAGAATTCGTTCTTTGTAAAGACAAGTAGACGAATATTAAAACCTCATTTCCCAGTAACTATGTTGACAGGATACAGAGAAGCAGGTTCAAAAGCGCAAGTAAATACTGACAGGAAAAATTAAGTTTAAAAAATGATGAAAATATTGGAAATTTAAAAACTTTGATAAACTTTGGGCGTAATGCCCAGATTGAATCCGTAATCTAAATTGGTTCTAAAAACTTGTCTTTATATTTAAGGCCTTGTTCTATCATTTGGCAGCCACCTGTCATCATTTTTTTTCGTTTCCAATACTTGACAATATTGAGAAAAATTGACAATTCCGAAAAAAATTTCAAAATTTTAAATCAAATGTGCAGACTAAAGATGACGTCTTAAAAATTAAGCATTACACAGAATTGTTACTAAGCCTCATGCACAGTCATCCCTCCTTTAAACTCGCTTTGGGTTTACTGAAGTCCATTTTAAACGTTGATGTTGTTTATTTTCTTCAGAAAGGCCTCGCTAAAATGCGAATATATATATATATATATATGTGTGTGTGTGTGTGTGTGTGTGTGTGTGTGTGTGTGTGTTTGTGTCTCAAAATTTTTGTTTTATTTTTACCAAACTCGGTATTTAAACGCGTTATGTAAAACTAAAGGTCGAGTTTGTCTGAAATCGAGCAATTTCAAAAATTATAGAAAAAATGTATAGAGCTAATCAAATAGCAAATTTAATGTTTTATAAATTTTATTCTATAATGTTTTTTTTTATCTTGAATAGTAACCGAGATTGATGCATTTTTGTAATTTTTATCCTTCAGTAAACCCCCACTTTTATTCATCGCACATTAAATATAAGTAAAACTATTATGAAACGCCTAATTCCAAGCTTATATTCCCAATATTGTTTTCAATAGATCTTTACTAGATGAAATATATGCAAAAGCATTGTGAAACGACATCATCAATTAATATTTTATTCTACGCCCAGTTCTACCCATCGGATTTTTATTTGGAATATTCAGTGAGGTGGGATTAGCAGTATGTGATAGCAGCAAGTGGGAAATCTGCTTATTTTACGCAGCCCATGCGTGGCAGCCTCTTTTTTTTTTTAACAATGAATGCGACTGAAGATATGTCACTTCATGACATTATAGTCATTGAGTTTGGGTAGCTACTTGGTAGGAAAATCACATGGTCATATTGATATATACTTTCCATGCTGTGATTTATATAAGCCATGATATTTTTAAACAACAAAACTTTGAATAAAAAATAAACTTAAAACTATGAATATTAATTAATATAAAAATTTGCAGTTCCGCCGAACATCTTAGACTCCGGTACGAGTACAGACATGGTGGTCCGTGAAGGAGACGGTGCCAGTTTCACGTGCGCAGCTTCTGGTTCCCCACCACCTCAGTACAGCTGGAAGCGAGAATTAAGCGAACCAATTAACCTTGATGGAAAGACAGGTAATATTAATGAAGTTATTATTATTTTTGTTATGTATGCTAGCATTCTCAGTCTTTACTGGAACTAATTGTGGATTTGTGCCGTCCTAATAGTGAGATAAACATCAAACCCATAGCATCCTTACAATTATGGCTGCATCGGTTAAGTCTATTGCATGGATTATTGTTATGAAGTCGATTTGCAAGAATAAAAAGAATTTTTTCTGTAATTGTTGAATAATGGTAACATTACTAAACTGAAATGAGTGAAGAAAGTGAAACATTTTGCAATAGAGTGAAGAAAGTGAATTGCCTTCTTAATTAGTAATAAGTATAAATTAAAAAATAATTTGAAGTTGGAAATTAAATGCTTTTAAATGTTTCTTAACATTGTAAGAATTTATTTTAACAAAATAAATTGAAATGTGAATGAATTATTGGTGGAAATAATCAATATATTTTAAAATTTAAATATAATAATAATTACCTTCCTTGTTTATAACCTGCACTTGTTTATAACTGCACTACTTCACAATCATCACTAGTTGTTTTATAACTATGCTTATAACCTTTCACAACCATGCTTATAACCTACCAACAACATACCATAATCTTCACAACATCCTAATTTTGTTCATATTCTGGTTAAATCTGATCATGTATTACACGATTACAGAAAAAATTTAATATTACACTCGTGACGAAAGTCACGAGATATTTGCATTTTTATGAAGTCTGTGGTCGGGTATAGTTCGGATTAGGTCGGCCATTTCCGTCATTGCTCGGCTCAGGTGGAAGCTTCTTCTAACCATACCTATCGTTTCTAACCTTACCTTACCTTCGTTACTTTGTGAGATTTATGCAAATACGTTCTGTTCATCCGCCCCCCCCCCTTCTTGAGTTCTTTGACTACTAAAATTTGAGTTATTAAAATATAAATTATTCTTACAATTCAGAAGCCGTTTGAGTTGGGAATTTATTTAAATTAACTGAAAGATTTCTCATTACCTTTTGTATTTAATGACGGTTTTATTATGTTACCAGTATGCAGATTTCTCTATGGTAAAACTTCACATATGAAATCTGCTTAGTTTACGTAGCCCCTGTGTGACGGACGTTTTGTATTCACACTCAAAGACTTGTTTGTTAAAATACTCCTTTTGCCTCGAAAGGCTTGCATAGCAAGTTCTATCCTCTTATCGACTTCAGCTCTACTAGCATTGTCTTCAGTGATGATGCTCCCTAGGTAAGAAAACTCACACACATTTCAGAGGATCTTCATGTGCATTTATCTTCAATTTAAACTGATCTAAGGCCTCTTGACTTGATACATTCTGTTCATCTCTACTTCAGACAATACTTCAAGTGCAATGTCACCTGCAAATCTGTAATTAATGTATTTACTGTCAATCTGTAAACCTAGGGTCCTTCCTTTCATTTTCACTAAGGCACTGTTCTCTTCAATGAACATATCGATCTTTGTTTTAAACCTTTCTTAAACCAACCTTCCCTTGTACACTCATTAATAATGTTTCGTGTACTCTGATTATTTGTAAATATTCCAAATTAACCTTCTGTCTTTCCAATATATCCATATTTCACACATGCAGTCAAACGTCAGTTTTCAGTTATATCACTAATACATTTGAAGGAGGCATATGTGAAGAGAGGGGTCCTAGACAGTCGTTTTTGTAAACATCAAACATCTTATGGATTTCGGCGAGTTTAGTAATATGAAAAGAACTTCCCAAGGAACCCAATGGTTGAAAGTAAAAGGCACAGCTTTTAGCAGATTTCCCTTAAGGGAAATCAGCTATTGAGGTCGTTCCCATCACGCGATTTTCGAAATATTTAATCGAATCCATCGATCCTACCCAGGAGTTAACGAAAATGAAGTCCGTTCAAAATTATATATATATATATATATATATATATATATATATATATATATATATATATATATGTGTGTGTGTGTGTGTGTGTGTGTGTGTGATATTGTCTGTTAGCGTTCTAGCGGTCGCAATTTTTGTTTGAACGTTACAAAACTCGATATTTAAACGTTTTATGTAAAAAGACAGATCAAGTACGTTAATGGCTGAAATCTGACTAGTGCGAGGGAGGGTTTAGAGGAGGAGTATTTTCGAAAATTCGAAATATCTCCGATAAAATACGTCGAATCAAGAAATTGTATAGAACCAATCCTATTGCAAATTAAATTTACTATAAATATTGCCCAATACATGTATCTTGAATATTAACCGAAATATTTCCATTTTTCAATTTTCAGCCTTCAGCAAACCCCCACTTCTAGTTATGTTACATAAACAATACTCTTTTTTGTAATAAACCAGATTATTCAAAGCTTAAATAACATAAATATGTTATCGTGACCCCCCCTTTCTTAAGTTCTTGGACTTGGAAATTTTATTGATTGAGATAAAAATTATTCTGATCCATTTTAAATTACAGTACTAGATATAGTAAATAGTTTTCAATAAAAATAATATGTTATGTTCTGATATATTTCCGTAATTGTTTTTTCTTTCCTGTGAGAAGTTGGCACACCTGTTTGTTTACGTTTCAGGTGCTTCCCGTCTGGAAGTTTCTTATTATCGTTTGTATTTATTCACTTGATGTTGACGGTGCTATTGTGTTATCAGTATGTAGATTTATCTATTGTTAAACATCACGAGAGAAATCTGCTTAGTTTACGCAGCCCCTTGCGTGACGGACTTTTATTCATGATGGTTACGATTCTCTGATTTGAATACTAGAGTATTTTGTTTTGTCTATTCATATTCTGAGATAACTGAGATATCATGGAACGTCTTATTTCTACCAGATGGATCTAACTTCTATGAGATACATAAATATGTAAATGTAACTGATCCTTCTAGTAAATTAACGCTTATTAGACTTCAATTTTCATCTGTTCATTTTAAAACTCTTTACTCAAGCGCTTTGTTTAAAACTAAGTATTATATCCGACGTTTACACGAAAATGAAATAGTTTAATTATTTATTTATTTTTATTATTTAATCTTGTATATAAAGCAGTTTCCTGCAAAGGTCGTTCTATATATTTCTCTCTAACTCGTAATTTATTTGTATATATTCATTCTCAGCCTTCAGTGACAATCCAACTCCTCCAGACGAATTTTCAATATAGGATATTCTATCACTAAATATCATAACATGTTATGCATTAAGTAGGTAGACGTTTCGTATCCGTAGGTTTCTCAGAAAGGGAGTATAGAACGTGAGACAAGGCCATATTTTAGTCATTTCTGCACGTGGCTCTTTCAAAGGATGAGTCCACTCAGTTAAGCATCTTCTGCGTCCAGACCTTGTACGCTTCACGGAGCGACACGTGACATATTAAATTATCCCACATCTTAATGGAACCCGCATCAAAATTGGACAAATGGTGTCTGGCCATAGATGTCCAACTTGCAGGATAAATTAATGTATTTACCCCATCATTTCCTTTCCCTGAACCAGACAATCCGTAGATTTCAGGAGGATAGAATGATATAACATTATCCGTTATTGTTAAGTATTAAAAAGGTAACGAGTAAAATTGTTGCCCAAAGGTGTAATGCTTTATTTTAGCAGATTTCCCTTGAGGGAAATCAGCTATTGAGGTTGTACTCATGACGGAATTTTCGAAATTTTTCTTCAAATGTCCATCGGTCCTACCCAGGAGATGACGAAAATGATGTCCGTTCAAAACTGTATATATATCTATATATATATAAAATTGTAACCTCTGTCTGTACATTGATTTTTTTCACGAAATTTCACGATAACTTTTCGTTTCACATGTCATAGACACCATAACTGCATTTTGTTTCTTTGGTGTCTGTTTGTTTGTTTATTTGTTTGTTTGTTTGTTTGTTTGTTACCTTTTCACGCATAAACGGCTGACCCGAATTTTATGAAACTTGGTATGTATATTACTACTAACCCAACTTAGACTTTAGGCTATATTAATATCCTCTGAGACGAACAGGAGTGGGGGTTATAAAGGAAGCTAGAAATTAAAAATAGCGATATTTCGATTCCCATTGGTTTTTCGGCAAATATGCACATAACAAAAGTTGTTTATTTTGTTATTTAGAGTAACTTTTGTTATATACACTTTCGTCGTATACCGAGTTATAAACGAGATATACGCTAAAACCTATAGAAGAAGTGAACTATTTTATATGGCACAAAAGAATCAACCAAACTAAATAAAACTCGGTATGTGTATTAGCACTAACGCTTTCATTATAACAAACCATGCCAACATTTCTAGGGACGGGCAGGAGTGGGGGTTATAAGGGAAGCCAGAAATTAAACATAGCGATATTTCGTTTCTTTTTGGTTTTTCGGTAAGTATGAACATAACAAAAGTTGTTTATTTTGTTGTTTAGAGTAGCTTTTGTTATATACACTTTTTTCGTATAACGTATTATAAACGAGATATACGCTAAAACCTATAGCGGAAGTGAGCAATTTTATTTGGCTACAAACGACTCAACCGAACTAAATAAAACTCGGTATGTGTATTAGCATTAACACCTTCATTATAATAAGCCAAACCAACATTTCTAGAAACGGGCAGGAGTGGGGGTTGTAAGGGAGGCCGGAAATTAAAAATAGCAGTATTTCGTTTTCTATACGTTTTTTCGGCAAATATTAACATAACAAAAGATGTTGATTTTGTTATTTAGAGGAACTTTTGTCAATTCATTTTTGTCTTTTAACAAAGTATAAACGAGATATACACTATAAACTAAAGCGGGAGTCAACTATTTTTATTGGGCGCTAACGATTGAACCGAACTTCCTCTTTACCGAACAAAACTCGATATGTGAAATAGCATTAATTCTTCCATGATTATAAGCTATATTAAAATTTTTAGGTTAGAACGGGAGTGGGGGTTATAAGGGAGGTCAGAAATAAAAATTCGCGATATTTCATTGTCTATTTGTTTTTCGACAAACATGCACATAACAAAAGTTGTTTACTTTGTTATTTAGATTAACTTTTCTTTTATACATTTCTCCAGGAACAATGTGTGGAGCAAGTAATTTGCGTAGAACTATTGATATGCTCAACCTTTCATTCCAATTTGAACTATCAGGTTCCTGACCTGGAAAAAATAATTCAAATCTATGTTAATATTTTGTCCTTAATAACTGAAATCTATGCATAATGCACAGGAGACGGGAAATATGACAATATGGAGGACAGTGAAGTCTTACATAAAAAAATGAATTTTAGTATTAACAAATGCCAACAACGGGTATAAACCCTAAACACTGGGACGGGTAAATGTCAAAATAGAGTGCAAAGTAAAGCCTTGCCAAAAAATTACCATCACCATTCAGCCTCAAATCAATTCCCGGGCGAAGCCGGGTATATGAGCTAGTATATATATATATATATATATATATATATATATATATATATATATATATATATGTATATACTAGCAAAGGTACCCGGCTTCGCCCGGGAATTCATTTGAGGCTGAATGAAGATGGTATGTTTTTGGCAAGGCTTTACTTTCCACAATATTTTTATATTTCCCGTCCTCTGAGTATGTAGTTTTTTTATAACGTAATGGACCATATAATTCATAATCCTAGAAAGTATTCTATCTTCCAAACCACGTATGAATAAGTTCCTTCTCCTTCATGCGGTACAATGTCCAACGGTGACAGCTGTTTTAGGTACGTCATAGCCGCTATTGAAATACTCTTTCATAAGTCTCAATTGTAAACTGTGTATTCATATTGGTTTTCAGTAAAGTATATCATAATACATTAACGGAGCAGAGTTAATAAATACCAGAAATACTTGAGTGCACCTCCCCTAGCGTTTATTCTTGTAAATTATTTATTTATAATAATTAAAGAAATTCACATTCCTGAGAATAATAATACATTGCTATAAGCATCAATTAACATGTAAACATAAACCAATATGAGGACGGAAGGGAAGCGGCAGAACTGATAGGACAAAGGAAGTAGCTCGACACTTACATAGCCTCAGTGCTGCCAACCTGCAATGGATTTTGGATAGCTATCCTCTAATACAGGGGTCTCCAAACTACGGCCCGAGGGCCACATCCGGCCCGCGGACATATTTTGTCCGGCCCGCGGAGAGCTAGCGTACTTGAAAACTCCTTTTAAAGGAAATATTTTTTGTAGCAAATTAAATTTAGTTTACTGAAGTATTCTAATTTTATGTTGAATAATTATTAATATGACATCTACATTGATATGGTCATGGGCTAACTACTCCACTATAACATTGTTATAGACTTATTGTTATTTTTTTTTGTGATAAGTTGGATAAAGAAACACAAAATTGTAAAGAGTAAAGATATGTATAATATGCAGAAAATTTTTATTTTTTTTCATCAGTGGACTATTTCACTTTTTACCACCGGCAACAATGATAATATGGTTTTGGCCCTCGGAACTTACTGGAGTAATCAGTATGGCCCTAAGGCTGGAAAGTTTGGAGACCCCTGCTCTAATACATTCAAATATATTAAAAAATCATATTACATTATCTTCACAATTCTAAAACTGTTTCAAATATTTTTCACGTTTTAATTAAATAATGTATTAAATACACTTAGAGAAGGGTGGGGGCAGTATACCTTATTTGGTGCAAACTGTTACTGGCATTAAAAAATAACATAGTTTTGAATTATTAAGGATAAAATTTGAACATGGATTTGAATTAAATTATCCAGGTGAGATACCTGGGTAGTTCATATTGGAATGTATTGTTGAGCATATCAATATTTCTAAGCAAATTACTTGCTTCATACCTTATTTTACAAAAAAAATAATTATAAAACAAAATTTACACTAAATAAAAAAGTAAACAACTTATGTTATGTGCACGATTGCCAAAAAACAAATAGACGATGAAATAACGTGAATTTTTATTTCAGGCCTCCCTTATAACCCCCATTCCCCTTTGAACCTAAAATTTTTAGTCTAGCTTATAATCATGGAAGAATTAATGCTAATTTACATACCGAGTGTTGTTAAGTTCGGTTCTACCGTTAGTGCCCAATAAAATAGTTGACTCCCGCTTTAGTTTATAGTGTATTTCTCGTTTATACATTGTTAAAAGACAAAAATGAATATTACAAAAGTTACTCTAAATAACAAAATAAACAACTTTTGTATGTTCATATTTGCCGAAAAACGAATAGAAAACGAAATACCGCTATTTTCAATTCAGGCCACCCTTACAACCCCCACTCCTGCCCGTCTCTAGAAATGTTGGTATGGCTTATTATAATAAAAGTGTTAGTGCTAATACACATAACGAGTTTTATTTATTTCGGTTGAGTCTTTTGTGCCAAATAAAATTGTGGACTCCCGCTATAGTTTTTAGCGTATAACTCATTTATACTTCCGTATACGGCAAAAGTGCTTATATCAAAAGTTACTCTAAATTACAAAATAAACAACTTTTGTTATGTGCATATTTGCTGAAAAAGCAATAGGAAACGAAATATCGCTATTTTAAATTTCAGGCCTCCCTTATAACCCCCACTCCTGTTCGTCTTAGAGACTATTAATATAGCCTAAAGTCTAAGTTGGGCGAGTAGTAATATACATACCAAGTTTCATAAAATTCGGTTCTGCCGTTTATGCGTGAAAAGGTAACAAACAAACAAACAAATAAACAAACAAACAAACAGACACGAAAGAAACAAAATGTAGTTATGGTGTCTATGACATGTGAAACGAAAAGTTATCGTGAAATTTCGCGAAAAAAATCAATGTACAGACAGAGGTTACAATTTTATATATCTATATATATATAAAATTGTAACCTCTGTCTGTACATTGATTTTTTTTCGCGAAATTTCACGATAACTTTTCGTTTCACATGTCATAGACACCATATCTGCATTTTGTTTCTTTCGTGTATGTTTGTTTGTTTGTTTGTTACCTTTTCACGCATAAACGGCTGAACCGAATTTTATGAAACTTGGTATGTATATTACTACTAACCCAACTTAGACTTTAGGCTATATTAATATTCTCTGAGACGAACAGGAGTGGGGGTTATAGGGGAGGCCTGAAATTAAAAATAGCGATATTTCGTTTCCTATTGCATTTCCTGCAATTATGTACATAACAAAAGTTGTTTATTTTGTTATTTAGAGTAACGTTTGTTATATACACTTTTGTCGTATACCAAAGTTTAAATGCGTTATACGCTAAAAATTATAGCGGGAGTCAACAATATTATTTGCCAGAAATGACTCAACCGAACTAAATAAAACTCGGTATGTGTATTAGCATTGAGGCCTTCATTATAATAAGCCATACCAACATTTCTATGGACGGGCAGGAGTGGGGGTTATAAGGGAAGCCTGAAATTAAAAATAGCGATATTTCTTTTCATATTGGTTTTTCCGCAAATATAAACATAACAAAAGTTGTTTATTTTGTTATTTGGAGTAACTTTTGTTATATACACTTTTGTCGTATACCTATGTATAAATGAGTTATACGTTCAAACTTTAGCGGGAGCCAACAATTTTATTGGGCACTAACGGCTGAACCGAACTTAACAAAGCTCGGTATGTCAATTAGCATTAATTCTTCCATGATTATAAGTTATATTAAAATTTTTAGGTTGGAACAGGAGGGGGGTTATAAGGGAGGCCTGAAATAAAAATTCACCATATTTACATGTATAAGAGACGGGAAATATAAAAAGTCCGTCACGCAGGGGCTGCGTAAACTAAGCAGATTTCCCACGTGAAGTTTTACAATAGAGAAATCTGCCTAATAACAACTGTAATAGAAAGAAACCTCTAAACCTAAAACATTATTTAGGGCGTAATAACCCAGTAGTTTCTAGCCCCGAAACACAGTTAACCTAACCTCTAAATCTATTCACGAGGGACGGATAGTTATGGAAAAGGCCGCCAGAGCTCTCGGCGGAAAGTCCAAACATAGCCTACTGGTACCACACGCAGAATACAAATGCAAATATCTCGGTTAATATTCAAGATACAGAATAAATGTATAGAACAATATTTATAGTATATTTAATTTGCAATAAGATTGATTCTGTACAATTTTTCGATCCGACGAAGAGTAACGGAGATATTTTGAATTTTCGGAAATCCTCCCCTCTAAACCCCCCCTCCCCGTGGTCCGATTTCAGCCGTTAACGAACTTGACCTTTCTTTTTACATAAAACGACTAAATATCGAGTTTGGTAACGATCAAACAAAAATTGCGACCGCTAGAGCGGTAACAGACAAATATATAGATAGATATATATATATATATATATATATATATATAGATATATATATACAGTTTTGAACGGACCTCATTTTCGTCATCTACTAGGTAGGATCAATGGACATTTGAAGAAAAATTTCGAAAATTCCGTCATGAGTACAACCTCAATAGCTGATTTCCCTTAAGGGAAATCTGCTAAAATATCGAAGACAGTGAAGCCTTATCGAACAAATATTCAATTATTAACAAATCCACGGCAACGACGGGTAGCAATCCTAAACACTGGGACGGGTAAATGTCAAAATATTGTGCAATGTAAAGTAGGCTAAAAAATACTGTCACCATTCAGCCTCAAATGAGTTCCCGGGCGAAGCCGGGTATCTGAGCTAGTATATAGATATAGATATATATATCTTTGTCTGTTACCGCTCTAGCGGCCTCAAATTTTGTTTGATCGTTACCAAACTCGGTATTTAGTCGTTTTATGTAAAAAGAAAGATTAAGTTCGTTAACGGCTGAAATCGGACCAGTGGGAGGGGGTGGTTTAGAGGGGAGGATTTTCGAAAATTCGAAATATCTCCGTTACTATACGTCGGATCGAAAAATTGTATTGAACTTTTCTTATTGTAAATTAAATTTACTATAAATATTGTTTTATACATTTATTCTCTATCTTGAATATTAACCGAGATATTTGCATTTGTATTCTGTGTGTGATCGGCAGGGGTCGGCTATGTTCGGGAATTTCCGCCGAGAGCTCTGGCGGCCGTTTCCATAACTACTCGTCCCTCTTGAATAGGTTTAAATAAACCTTCTACTACAGATGTTATTGGGCAGATTTATCTACTGTATAACTTCACGTGAGAAATGTGCTTAGTTTACGCAGCCCCTGCGTGACGGACTTTTCAGTTTTCAGCCTTTTGCTCCTACTCACGTTACATAAGCATTACTCTGTTATGTAATAAACCACATTATTCGAAGCTTAAATACCATGAATTGCTTTCAAGAGACATTTATTATACGAGATAAATGCAAATATGTTATGGTGACCCCCCCTCCTTCTGATGTTCTTGGACTACTAAAATTTGATTGATTGAGATAAAGATTATTCTGATCCATTATAAATTAGAGTTTTAGTTATAGTAAATAGTTTTCAATAAAATTAATATGTTATATTTTGATATATTTCAGTAATTGTTTTTCTTTCCTGTGAGAAGTTGGCACAGCTGTTTGTTTACGTTTCAGGCTCTCTCGTCTGGAGGTTTCTTATTATCGTTTGTATTTATTCACTTGATGTTGACGGTGCTATTGTGTTACCAGTATGCAGATTTATCTATTGTTAAACATCGCGAGGGAAATCTTCTTAGTTTACGCAGCCCGTGCGTGACGGACTTTTTTACTTTTAGCGTCAGTACCACTAAACAGCTTCTGTTTCACGACTATATTACATATGGAACTATGGAAAAGAGAAATAGGGATTACAATATGCAGATGAAGTCATTTGGGTATGACAAGGTGTTACATGTTCTTCCTCCAATTCGGATATCCGCTTAGAGTATAGAACATTTGCATGGCAGACTCTTTTTGAGTGATTTAGGTTTACTGCTGACGTGACTAGTATATGAAAAATGCTCTTTCTTGACGATTAATTGCTATAGAGATGTGTGAAGGGAAGATGCGGGCGAACACTATCAAGAAGTAAAGCAAGATGAACGATATAGGCTGGACTGAAGGAGTGGAAAGAAGGCGCGGTGCTGATCCCAAGATAGATATAGCGAGTTGATGGCCGAACAGGACTGACTCTCTTCCCAAGTCCCTACCCACATCCTAAGATAGCAGTCCGAGTCTTTCTTTTAGTATACTTCTTCTTACCTCCAGAAATCCTTCACGATCGGCTGTTATAGTCATCCTCTTGCCCAAACTGAGAACTGCTACCATATTGTTCCTGCAACTGGTATCATACTTTTACAAACCTAGATGACTTCCGAAAATAGATTACTTCCCTTTGAAAACAACTCAAGTATCTCGAATTATAGACTCATTCCATGTCAAATCAACCACAAAAAAAACACCCATTCTTTCAGATCTTGTTGAAACTAAGTTTAGGTGTTTTATTCACTGATATGAGAAACAATACCAAATATTTTTTGATCATCTTTAATGGTTTGGATTTTATGGCGTCTTAAAGTTTTGAAATTTTCATATTTTTTATCGGTAGGGAACAGTAAAATTAATTTGTTTTGAATTCAAAAATAATTTATACCTTTCTTATTTACCAACCAATTTTGATGAAATGTTTTTTGTGTATTCATGAATATATTTAAAAAACAATAAAAAAATAAACAAAGGTACCAAGTAAGTATTTGTGACCAGAAAAAAATTACAAGGTGTCAATTTGAGTTTTTCAGAAAGCTAATTCATAGTTTCACGTTGAATTGAATATCACCGAACGGGATAAGGGTAAACCTTTAAATCGTTTTTTTGTTTTATTTCTAAGACACATGATATACCTCCTAATAAAATAAAATGAATGTTTATTTGACTCCTTCATTGTTTTTTTCCAAGTTTAAAAATAAATATTTATAACAATTTAGAAATTTGTATGAATTAAAATAAAATGATAAATAAAGGTGACTAAAAAGATTGTTACATTACATAAGTTTGTTTTTAATTAAATGCTGTCTACATTATAGGATTCTCCAGTCTAAAATGTACTTTTATATGTTCAATTCTTACCCTAAAAATGTTTGTTTTGGTCCATGTTCTTTACAATTTTAAAATATCGTTTAATTTTGTTTCAACTTAAATTGGCTTGTAAATAAGAAAGTTATAAATTATTTTTGAATTCAAAACAAATTAATTTTACTGTTCCTTACCGATAAAAAACATGAAAATCTCAAAACTTTATAAGGCCATAAAATACAAGCCGTTAAAGATAGATAAAAAACATTTGGTATGGTTTCTCAAATCAATGAAAAGAACACCCAAAATAAGATTTATCAAAATCTGAATTAGTGGGTGCCATTTTGTGTTTGAATTGATGGGGAATGATCCTCCTATTTGGTACTCTTGTCTGATTCCGATCTATTATGTTAATCAATTTTGGAGCTTGGGTTAGCCATGAGGTTTAAGGCGTTGGTCTTACTAAACATGATAAACCTAGAGTAACAGGTTCGATTCCGATGAGGACAATAGTAATTTATTTTGTGAAGAACTCACAGCATAAAACCCTCAGTCCCATCCTCCCTAGTAAAGGGCGATAACTAGTACATAACCCGTCCAAATTAGTCATAAACATTAATACTAACAATAATTTCGATTGCTTTTCAAATATTTCAAAGCATTGTTGTTGGAAGTGAAGAATATTGTGTACTTGGAGAGAGAAAAAGACGTCCAATTCTTATCTAGATTTTTATTTAAGCACTAAGCGCTTTCGAAGACCATTGTCTCCTTCTTCAGAGCTACTTGCATGCCCTCAAAGGAAAAGACAGACCCCTTCAAATATTTATTCTTCTCCCGAAAATATATCTGTAATGAAGTCTTCAAAAATGTTTATGATTTTGAAGCGACCAAAAAAGTTAACAGTTTTTCCTTTTCAAAATTCTTCTATTTTCGTTGATAATATTATCTGCTTAATAAAAAATTAATTTGATTTTTAAAAAAAATGTATAAGTCATGCGGCTGAGGTTAGCCTTGGGAGTTAATGCTTTGGTCTTAATTTACTTAAACCTAAAGTAGTGGGTTTGATTCTTGCGAGAAGAAAAGGAATTTATCTATCAATGAACTCACTAAAGTAAGCCCTATGCCTTTTGGCTAAAAAAGGGCGTTTACCTGTCGATAACCGTCCCGATTAGCGTTATATAAAAGGATAAACTGAAATTTTAGTGGTGAAGGTTCTAAAAAGTTCAAATGAAATTTTCAACTTTCACTCATTCACAATAGTTTTGATGTCTTAATTTTGAAAAGCTGCGTAATTTTTAGCGCTCAAAAATAATTATTTTCAGAAAGCCCAGTGGTAAATTTTTCATTTAAAAATGTTTAATTCTGAATAAAGTTTGCTATTAGGGTTTTTATTAAGTTTACTAACTATTTGAATAACTTTATCATAACTATTTGAATAACATTTATGTCTTAATTTTGAAAAGCTGCGTAATTTTTTGCGCTTAAAAATAATTATTTTCAGAAAGCCCGGTGGTAAATTTTTCATTTAAAAATGTTTGATTCTGAATAAAGTTGAATAACTTTATCATAACTATTTGAATAACATTTATGTCTTAATTTTGAAAAGCTGCGTAATTTTTTGCGCTCAAAAATAATTATTATCAGAAAGCACAGTGGTAAATTTTTCATATAAAAATGTTAGATTCTGAATAAAGTTTGCTATTAGGGTTTTTATTAAGTTTACAGACAGAAATAAGGAGGAAAGTATATACCGTATGCTTAATAAAAAAACATTTAATTTCCCGTTACTTTTGTTACTCTTTGTAGGTAGTGACGAACTCTGCTACAAATATCATGTCTCCCTTATCGCCTAGTTTCCTCACCCTCGAGCTATTCAACCCCTGCTGTCACCTGCTTCCACTCCCTACGAAAATAACTAAATAAAGAGTGACAAGGTGGAAGTTGATGACCCAAAACTCACCAGTATTTGATAATTCTGACAACCAGTTGCGTGCTATAGCAAGCCTATAGGCTCAGCTCCCAAACAACTACTGGCCAAATTACAAAGATTAATGATTAATTTCTTTCGATCCGTCTGGGATATTCCAAAATATGTGTACAATATAATAACCTAAATAAGTAGAGTTAAAGAAAATAGTTTTTCACCATACTACGATGTAATCACCTGTTTTACACACCTAATTTGCGGTCCGAAAGCTACACTTCGCCGCCCTAGGGCCGAAAATGAATATTTCGCCCTAGGGCCGCAAAATCAGCTGTTTATTATTTTAATTCATTCATTCCATTATATACATTATATTTGTTTGTTTTGCTCATATTATTGAACTAACTTTTTTTAGCATTTTGAAATATGTCAGTTGTATTAAATGAAACACACATATGTTCATCTCTCTTTATTAACTTACATAATAACATAACGTAAAACAATCCATACATTAAACATTCATCATGTCCCCATAACCACAAGATAACCTTCTAACAAAGAGGTACACTTAACCAAAAGAAAATCTTGTTTTTGATTAATGTTATATCGTATTAATATTTATTGTAGTATGGTGAAAAATAGCGTTCGTGCCTCGGGCCAAAGTGCTTTTGCCGGCCCTCGAACTTTTCATGACCTCGACTACGTCTCGGTCAAAAAATATCTCGGGCCGGCAAACGCCCACTTTCGGCCCTTGGTACGAAATATACTATTTCAGTTGCTTGACAAAAATCCTTATACTCTATAGAATTTAACTGAAGTGGCATTCATCAGCTAAAATGGATAACATTTTAAGGAATATATTGTCTTTTATTAAGAACCTGATATTTTGGTCTCCGCCATCCAGCACTCTTAATTTTTTTTTTAGATTGGTTCTATAAAAGTAGAATTTAGTACCTAATTAATGCCAAAGATCCATCTTAATGTTTAATCCTCTTCCAAAAAATAAATACCGGGAACGATTCGTCTACTACTATTGACTCTAGTATTCCTACCCTGGCCTAGAAAGCCCAACTCTCAGTATATATTACAGGTTTGCGGGTAGAGTCAAGTTTGGCCAAATTGCAAATTCAACCCAAAAGGTGCTCCACTAAAACTGTAAAATAAAGAACTCCTCGTGCTATCTCATCAAGTAACATTTATTAATAGAACTCATAATCACAATCAAACATATGTTCAAATAACATTCACAACATCCTCCCTTCTCGCTCGAAATGGAAGATTACTTAAATCTCGTCCGTGGTCTTCTCCCGTATCTTGTTGTGTAACCTTTAACATCGTTCCCTTCGTCTTTTTTCGCTGAGTTTTCATGTACATATTTCTGTCCATCATTCCTCTCAGCTCCGTCTTCTTCCTTTCCCTAAATAATCAAAAGTAGTTCTTAAACCCACCTCGAATAATGTTCTACCACGTTAAGGTAGATTTTCCTACAATTTTCCAAAGAATGATTCCTCCAAGACCCACACCGAGCACATCTGGAAGAAGCTTTGGAATATTTGGTTCGATTACCTGCGTTTCTAGACTCTCCATTTTCTCGTCTTGCCTCTACAGCATCCCCAGAATCCCTGGGGGGGGGGGGTCTCCAAAAAAATATTTTTGAGCATTCATTGCATCTGATTGTGTAACCATCTCTTTGGCTTTAGGAAGAGTCAGTCCTTCGTGAATCTGAAAATGTCTCGACACCTGCTGATTCCCAATCTATGTAACAAGCTTAAACAGTACCATATCGCTGCAAGACCACTCGCATCTCTCCCACACTTTATGGAAGTCATTAACAAACCCATCTGCTTTTTCATCTACTAATTGGTCTCTTTTTAAGAAAACAGTTGTATGATATAATATATTTTTCTTAGTATAAACATATTCATTAAACTGCTTAACAACAACGATTCCCAAGTTTCGACATTCATTCCATTAAAGATTAGCAGTTCCTCGGGCACATAATAACATATTAATCTATTTATCACAAAACTGCACTCTTTCAGCACCTCTTGGTCGGAAATGGTGTTTTCGATAGAGGCTATTAAATTCAAAATTTCTTTTTTCCCATAAGTTGGTTTTGGGCAAAATTTAAAACCCTTATTTAAAACTTCCAGCTCTCTCTGAGTAAAATCAATTTTACTCAAGTTAACAGTTCGTGGATAGCAATCACATGAGTTCTTTTCCCCATTTAGATTAAATTTAATAGCCTCTATCGAAAACACCGAGTGCAGTTTTGTGATAAATAGCGCCCTACGTTAGATAAAATCAAAACCGGACCCGTCCTTAAAAATCATAAAACATATTAAAGAAAAAATAAGAAAAAATAATCTTATTGTTACAAAGGCCGATAAAGGCCCTTCATTGGTAATAATGGACAAGGGAGAGTATATCAATAAAACATTGACATTGCTCACTGAGGGAGGGAATGAAGTGATGAAGAGATCCATCGGAGCAGTACAATCAAATCGTCAGAGAAGCGGTTAAATCCGTTCAATATGTACTTCCCAAGGACAAAAAAGAATCCATTTTACAGAAAAACCCCTTAGCCCCTCGATTATACTCACTACCTAAGGTTCATAATCCAGGCAATCCCATGAGACCAATAGTGTCATTCTGTTCAGCGCCTACTCAGATGTTATGTAAGGTAGTGGCTGGTGTTTTTAAGACTATGACAAGATACAAACCTAGGTATTCGGTGATAAATAATAAGGAGTTGGTAGATATTCTAAAGGCAAAAAGAATACCCAGTGATTGTCTGTTGGCATCATTCGATGTGGTAAACCTTTTTGGGAGTGTACCACCGCAGGACGTATATGAGATAATGAGCAAGGTCCTCTTATCAAAGAAATGTGATCCTTCGGCTTCCCAGGAGCTACTAAAGCTCATAAAAATATGTTTAGACCAGAATTATTGTATTTTTCAAGAAGTTTTCTATCTCCAGAAAAATTCATTACCAATGGGGTCCTCTTTAAGCCCACTGGCGGCGGAGATATTCATGGACTATTTGGAACAGCGCTACATAATGAATAGTCGCAATCCATTCCATAGCAAATTAGTATACTGGCTAAGGTACGTAGATGACATATTGGTCTGTTTTAGTGGCTCTAAAAAGGAGTTAGAGGAGTTATTGAAATATCTTAACTCTTGTCACCGAACCATTTCATTTACTCTGGAAGTAGAAGAAGACGGTAAGATTAATTATTTGGATTTGACAATATCAAGACATAACAATAGCCACAAATTTTCAATTTTCCGGAAGCCAACTGCAACCGATATTGCAATACCTCCTTCCACCACTACAAGCAAAAATTAGCGATATTTCATCCATACGCTAATCGATTGCTGGATATTCAAATGAGTAAAGAAGAATACTCTCGTGAGCTAAAATTTATTCACCACTTAGCGTTGGTTAATGGATATACCATACACCTGGTGGATAGAATGATTGAGAGAAAGAAGGTAACGAGACTTAGGAAGAGTTTGGGGATTCCAGAAGTTACCTCAGAGGTGGAAAGGTGGTGCTCATTGCCCTATCTGGGATTCGTGTCGGAAAAAATCTAAAGAATCTTTAAACGTAAGAAAATCGGGGAGGGTTTTGCAAATCCAAATAATTTAAAATCCGTTTTATGTAAGCTAAAAGACCCAATAAAGCTGCCGGACCAGTCGGGGATATATAAAATCATATGTGGAGAATGTGGTGCGTATTATGTGAGAAGGACTTCAAGGAAATTAAAGAAAAGGTGCCAGGAGCATCTGTCGAGAATGGACTCAACGTTCCTCCAGCATTTGAGGAAAGAAAAGCACGAAGATGCCCCACACGAGGTAGCTTTATTGGTGAGGGAATATAACCACAAACTAATTCAGAAATTGGAACCTCTCTACATTGAGCTGGAGAGACGGAGGGGTGTCTGCCTAAATGTGCAATTGGAAATGCCAAGTTCTGTCCTGTTGAGTAGGCCTCCTCCATCTCTGCTAGTCGCCATTAGTGGCCCCAAAGCCGTGGCGTTAACGTCAATTATACAGCAGAAGGTAGGATAATTGTTAATTTATAGTAACTTTTTCATAGGGTATACATGTGTTTGTTAATGTTTAGAGTATTTATTCACTTTAACTATTTTAATTAATTGAACTAAGGCCGAAAGGCCTTGTGCGTGAATAAATAAATTGGTGGGAAGACTTCGTGTTATTGAGACCTGTTTCCCAGATCTGCACTCCCACATCCAGCAACACACGAATTATGTTTACCAGTTTTCACCTGACACCATGTAAAATAAAGAACGTGTTATCTCAGCAAGTAATCTTTATTAACTCAACTCATAATCATGATCAAACATATGTTCAAATAAGATATCATATATATCATAATATCAGCTGACGGATCCCACAAGCTCAATATAAATCCTACAATACTGGATAGGCATGTTATGATATTTATTGCAGTGCTTCTTTACAAATGATATTCTATTTTAAGTACTGTTCATACTAAATTCTTATATCGATGTTTTACTTATTTACAAATTAAGTACAAGTAAAAGAGGAACTTAATTAAAGAAACGGATTTAATTCTGGCAGAAAAATTAATAATTTCCACACGTGGAAGAATTGATGTCGAAGCGATTACGAAAGCAAGAATTCGTACCTTAATTAAAATCGATAAATCCTTGTGGGTTTAAAGCAGTAGTAATAAGAGATAACATACTGAACTTGGGACGAATCCACCTAATCAAAATTTGCTCAGGGGATAGGTTAAGTTAGTTCATTAAAGAAATGGCACGGTGGAGTGAGGGGCCTGGGAACTTTTCCGGGTCAGGTGAAAGTTTCAAAACGTTATCAAAGCCGGCAGATTCAACCTCCCGAAAGAACTGTTTTATCAACTTCTTGTCCCATAAAGGGCAACTGTCGCTCCAGCCAGGTGTCTACATTCAGAACAATGCATGGCAGAATACAAAATAAAAATAAGTGGGAACACTATTCGTTGTATCTCAACCACCGTAATTAATATCCTTTTATTCTAAATGTATTGTGTATTTACTCGTATAAGTGAAACACATTTTTTTAGAAAATAAATTCATTTCCTAAAATATATATTGTACTTGTAGCTGCGCACCTTGAGATTGCCATATTTTCATAAAAAATGACTGAAAATCTTGATTTCCATGAGAATGAAGACGGCCACAATGACACATAGTGGTTTCCAGTTGCCTTCTACAACACACCATCCAATAATATTCCAAGGAAAATTCCAATCATGCCAATAAGCCACGGTTGCACATTATGGAACTCATGGCTAAAATTGTTAGAGCCAACATAGTCTTTATAAGCCAACTTTAGCCCCGATGTCATGTTACTGATATTTTAGAAAAGAATGGATTTTTCCACATATCTGAAGATAAAAGATTTCAGATTCTAGAAAATGTTAAAAGGAAGATATTAATTATTTTCTTTACTAACATTAAAGAAGCAATTCCCACTCTGTAGTACATGGAGTTTTCTTTTGTAAGCGTTGCTGCAAGAAAAATAATGCTTCTTGTAAAAGATATGAATTCATTCACAATCACTAGAAATATTCTATGTGATGACTCTAATTATGGAGAATTTTATAAACTTTGAGGAAAGTATACGTCTGTGGTTCCTTCGAAGTATACGTTTACGTCGAAGAAGAATGTGTTGCCACTAGGAAGCCAAACATGAAAATCATCCTCAAGCAAACGGACCTATAACACAACGAAACAAAAATTAGTACATAAGGAAAACAGAACACAATACTAATATAATAAATAAATTGAAAGAATTCAATTTATTTATAATTAGAATATAAATTAAAGTAAAGCCTTCATAGTTTAGTGTCAAGGATTACCAATAAAAACAAATTCATTTCCTTGCAGACTTTATTCAAAATCCTTCTACATGTTTTGTGGATAATATACCACCTCTTCAGAGACCATTCCGTTTCAACAAATAATAACAATAATTTATAAAATTCCAATATTAATTCATTGCCGCGTTAACACATTTATAAAAAATAGATTTATTAAATTTAATGACATAATTAATAAATACATTTGTTTAGTAAACAATTATAAATGAGTTAATGTAGCAATGAGCTATCATTGGGACTTCATAAATAAATGTTGTTATTTGTTGAAAAGGAATGGCCCCTGATGAGGTGATATATAAGATTCGAAACATGTACGCCATTTTTAATCAATAAGTCAGCTGGGATAGAAAAGTGTTTTATTGGTGACCCTTGCCACTAAACCATGGAGAATACATGAGAATATTTGGCCCAGAAGAAGAATAAAAATTAATTTTAACCTTTTAACATCGTTGAGTGTATAAATTACTAGTGTGTGATCTTAGGTGTGTATTTGTGACCCAGATATGCGCATGAGCATTAATTTTATGGTCTAAAAGATACTTGAACAATTCTAGCGACCTCTAGAGCGTTAACAAACATATATACACGTGGACCTCATTTTTAGCAGATTTCCCTGAAGGAAAATCAGCTATTGAGGTAGTAGTCATGCCGCGATTTTCGAAATTGTTCTTCAAATGTCCATCGATCCTACCCAGGAGATGACGAAAATGAGGTCGGTTCAAAACTGTATACACACACACACAAACATATATCTATCAATCTATCTATATATTTGTCTGTTACCGCTCTAGCGGTCGCAATTTTTGTCTTATCGTTACCAAACTTGATATATAATTATTTTATACAAAAAGAAAGATCAAGGTTGTTGACCAGGGAGGGGGGGTTTAGAGGGGGAGAATTTCAAAAATTCTGAATATCTCCGTTATTATGCTTCGGATTGAAAAATTGTATAAAGTCAATCATATTGCAAATGTAATGTTCTATAAATGTTATTATGTAAGTTTTTCCATTATCCTGATTATTAACTGAGATATTTGCATTTTTTAGTTTTCGGTCTTAGTAAAGCCCCACTCCTACTCATCCCATATTAACAATACTCTATTATTTTATGAAGCACTTTTTACCAAATATTGTTCTCATTGAACTTTTAAGTTTTGATATAAGTGCAAATACTTGGCGCACGTGGGAAATCTGCTTAGTTAACGCAGCTCCTGCGTGACGGACTTCTTCGACATCTGCTGGGTAGGATCATGAGTACAACCTCAGTAGTTAATTTCCGTTTTCGTAAATCTGCAAAAATTATTTTGTTGCTAGACAATTTTTCTGCCAACATTATCCCCATTTTATAATAATATTTGTTAACGGATCGATACCTCGCCATATTTTCGGTTATAGCGAGGTTAGTAAACAAATTTGTATCGATTGAAGTTATAGGGGGCGAGCATGATTTGTAAAGGCTGCAACATGGCTATTTAATCTGTGTCACCGATCTTCCCCCGGCTCGGGGCTGAGAGCATGAAGAAAACATTGGAGCAGGGCCAAAAGTCCAGCCCAGGGGCGTCTTCTTGTTTGTTCAACTGTCCGACTTTGTACATTAAAATTAGGCTACCCCATTTAACTACTATTGTTTTATTTTATCTCATTCATTTGGCAGCCATTTTACCCTGCTATTACCAATCAAAATAGTAATTCAATGAAGCCTCTGTAGCTTCATTAATTCTGTGCATATTATACATGTTGTACTACTAACAAGAAGTTTTGTAAAAAAAATTCAAATGTCAAACCATCCTGCCTAATATAGGACAAGCAATAGCTCGGTTCATTATATTATGCATTGACAAATTTGTAGTACACTCTATTTCTAGGCCGAAAGTTGTATTTGATCTTTAACAGACTCAATATTTAAGCAGGCTCGGGTTGGCCGTGCGAGTTAGGGCGTTGGTCTTAATCTCGCGTGGTAGACCTAGAGTGGCGGGTTCGATTCCCGCCCTGGGCAGTAGAAATTTACTTAGTGACGGCCTCACTAAATAAACTCCTTACGCCCATCCTGGCTAGAAAGGGTGGTAACCTGTAGATAACCCGTCCCGATTAGCCGTAGTATCATAAAGTGGACGTTAATAACAATAAACGAAAAATCAATATTTAAGCGCCTCAAGTGATATCTTCTCTCCTGTAATCAAAAAAGTATTGCAAAATTTCTTGATGACAGAAATCCGAATCTTAGCAGCAGGGGTTTCAATTCTCACCTGGGCAATGGAAATTTATTTATTATAGAACTCACTAAATAGAATCCTTGATGCCACTCTATAAAAGGATTGTTAAGCATAGGTAACTCGTCCAAATTAGCCCTAGTAGCACAATGTGGGACTCTAACACATAACAATATATTCTACACGTTTTTTCTCTTACTACAATATTTCTTAGTTTCTTGTCTGCTGTAAACCCCCTCCTCCAAATAATGCGATTTTCTCTTCGACCACCTGATCCGCTGAACACCTCATGTAAACAAATAACATTTTTTTAGAGATCGGGTAAAATATTCAAGCCAGTAGACGCCTCTTATTATGTGTCGAGTAGAAAAACATTACGCCACTAATGTCCTTGAAGTAATGTGATATGACTGATGTTATTTGCATCTTAATTTTCCTTATTAACTATCTTAAATTATAATTAACAGTGTATTATAGTGTTTTCAGCCTTACGTAAGCTTGCATTCCTCTCCATGCGATATTCATTTAAGTCCTAATATCTCTAAATTTCAATGGCTCTTAAGTACGTTCAGTAGAACGTTCTAACGAAGGGGAAATAGAGAAAAGAATTTGATATGATATAAATCTATATCTGATTACAGCTCTTGGGAAGTCTGCTTAGTTTACGCACCCTCTGTGAGACGGAATATTTACAAAAATAATTTAATCCTCGGATAACTAGTTATACTAGTTTCATCAAGAATTATAAATGATAATCCGTAAGATTGAACTAAGGTCAGATGTGAAACTAATTTGACAACAAAAATTGATGTCGTATATGATACTTCGTAACTACAAAAGTCGATATTCCAGTATTTCTGGTCTGCGTTAAATGTTCAGGGTTCTCTACGCAAAGGGATGATAATGAATGTCATCTAGAGATATTTATTTCTCCCGTAGGAATTGTATTTTGTAAACAAAACTTCAATTTTTTTTATTCATTAACGACCACTTTATGCAACTGTGGCTAATTGGAACGGGCTATCTACGGGTTGCCACCCTTTTCTAGCCAGGGTGGGACGAAGGATTTTATTTAATGTGTTAGATTTAAATAATATAATAGTTTAATTTGGAAATCATATGAGCAAGAGTGGAGTTTTACAGCAGGTTTAAGATGAAAAAATACAAATAGCATCGTCCATTTTAGCATTAAAGAAAAACATAAGAATCAATGATGAATAAAATATTTGTGTCATTAACAATGGTTTTAGAAAACATTTATACAGGATAATCAAAAACACTTTTGAAACACGTTTTTGTGGCTCTTCACAATTTTTTTTTTATTTACAACCACTTAGCGCTTTCGGGAATTAAATTCCCTTCCTCAGAGCGTCAGAGATGCCACTGGGCTGAACTCTGCTGATACACCCGAAAAAAAAATTAATAAATAAAAAATAAATAATTTGTGAGGAGCCACAAAAAACTGTTTCTGATTAACCTGATTCATCACCCTCACCACCAGCTGAAAATAAAAATGATTTATTCAGGAACCTAAGGTATTCCTTAGGTGAAAATTTAGTAATATTCATAATAAAAATCCATTAATTATAATTAACAGTATTATTAAAAATAACTGAAACCTATAATTAAACGTTTTGCGTAAGATGGACCTTTTTAGGCGTATTTGAGTGGTTTTAATATACTCTAACCTAAACACGTCTTATGTTAAATTTTGATTTGAGTTAACTTTATTGCTAACGAATATGGTTCACATCCATTTAACATGCAGAGCTAAACGAAAAAGTTGCTGGGGTTCAGAACGGATAGGGGTGGGTGTTGTGAGAGAGATAGAAAGAACATATTTTCCGAAAAGGAGTAAACAAGCGATTTTTTTCCCTCGGTGAGAGGCTTCCCCCGCCCTCTGGCGGGAAATCTTTGTTCTCATATGGATTTCCTAGTAAAGTCGGTAACTCGGATCTCTGACAAGCGGGGCCTTCTTAACTTAGGGGAGCCATCCTTTTCACTTTGGAAGAGTGCCGCCCTTTTAGCCTACTTAACTAACCCCACTTCCTAAAGGATTGTCTTCTTGAGAAATGTTGCAGGGAATGTCACCAACTTTTCCATGGACTTAAATTCCGCAAGTTCGCTTGTGGCAAAGACCGAACCACGAGGCCTGGATTATTTTTTTTTGCATATAAATAAATTAGAATTTCAGTCAAGTTTCATCAGAGATTCTCATTTTAGCAGATTTCCCTTAAGGGAAATCAGCTATTGTGGTCGTACTCATGACGGGATTTTTGAAATATTTCTTCAAATGTCCATCGATCCTTCCTAGGAGATGACGAAAATGAGGTCCGTTCAAAATAATATATATATATATATATATATATATATATGTGTGTTTGTGTGTGTGTCTGTTAACGTTCTAGCAGTCGCAATATTTGTTTGATCATTACAAAACTCGACGTTTTACGTAAAAAGAAAGATCAAATTTGTTAACGGCTAAAATTGGACTAGTGGGAGGTGTTTAGAGAAGGGGATTTCCGAAAGTTCGTAATATCTCCGTTACTATACGTCGGATCGAAAAATTTTATAGAACCAGACATTTATTCTCTATTTTGAATATTAACCGAGAAATTTGTATTTTTCAGTTTTGAGTTTTCAGATTTCAGTTTTGAGTTTTCAGATTTCAGTTTTGAGTTTTGTATTATGAACCAGTTCATTACAAGGTTAAATACCGAATATTGTTTTCATTGAACTTTTACTTTGTGAGACATCTGCAAATACGTTCGGTTGACCTCCCACCGGACGAACTTTTCTCATAAATCTATACGTATACAAAAATGTAGTCACTAAAATTATGTTATGTAACTTATACTAAAGTTTTAATGGTTGTGATACACTAGAACACAACCATATTCCAGTACTGTTGGATAAATGTAAAATCGAAATATTTCCGGATTTGGTTCTGTTGGGGAAATCGAATTCCATAATTATAGGACTTATTAAAGTACTTACGGTCTAGAACCAAATTTTTGGTAAATCAATGTTCTCAAAGTTATGCATCCCGAATCGTTTGTTATAATCTACAATCTACCAATTCTGTGTTTATCAAGGTCACAACTATGACAAAACATATGTTTATAAATTACTGGGCAGAACTCTGCCTATGTAGTATCTCTCTAGACCGTTCTTCGTCTTTGGCGATATCAGCGGCAATTGTTGAAACCAATAGTAATATATGTATAGTGAGGGCAAAATTGGGTTCTCGAAAAACCTGATCTGGCAGATCTCTGCCCATAGAAATGTTAATGACTACCCATTTTCTGATTGCTCAGTGAATTTTTACATTCGGTTCGTAAACATTTTTTTCCGTTTGGCCGACAAGTTTCAGAAATTCTTGAAGAAGAGAAATAAATGGTTCTCAGCAGACTCATAATAGACCACACCAAATTAACTTATTCATACTTGATGGCAGACCCATTTGCTCAACTTGTATCACTGACTTGACGATAACTCTTTTACTGCCACAATATCGAAAACGTCAGTCACGCAAATTCGGCCTAAAGTAAGCAGATTTCCCAAGTGAAGTTTTGCAATGGATATATCTACATACTGATATCACTTAACACCACCGTGAATATTAAGTGAATAAATGCAAACTGTAATGAGAAATTTTTCAGTCAATTTACAAGTTTATAATCTCTACAACGGAAAGCGTCTGAATTGTAATCAAAAAGGTCAGCTCACCACCCAGAGCTGAACAGAAACATAGAAATATTCTAGACTGAAAAGGAAAAACAATAAATGAAATATAACATATTTATTTTATTGCAAACAACTTAATAAAGCTAGTGCTGTTATTTATAATGAATTAGAATAATTTTTGTCTCACTCACTCAAATTTTAGTAATCCAAGAACAAAATGAGGGAGGGCCAACAGAAAGTATTTGCATATATCTCACAAAGTCGAAGTTCAATGAATACAATTTTTAGTATTTAATCTAGTAATGAAGTGGTTCATGACATAACAGCTTATTATTAATGTGACATGAGTAGGAGGTTTTACTGACAGTCAAAAACTATAAAGTCCAAATATCTCGGTTAATATTCATATGTGCAGAACAACATTTATAGAGTTTTTAACTTGCAATAAAATTGGTTCTATGCAGTTTTTCTAACCGACGTATAGTAACGGAGATATTACGAATTTTCGAAATTCCCCCCTCTAAACCCCCGCCCTCCCACAAATCCGTTTTCAGCCACTAACGAACTTGAACTTTTTTTTTTTTTTTAATTTTACGTCCACTTTATGCTACTAGGCTAATCGGGACGGATTATCTACAGGTTACCATCCTTTTCTAGCCAGGGTGGGCCTAAGGAGATTGTTTAATGAGTCCGTCATTAAATAAATTTCTACTCCCCAGGGCGGGATTTGAACCTGCCACTCTAGGTCTGCCATGCGAGATTAGGACCAACGCCCTAACTCGCACGGCCAACCCGAGCCCCGAACTTGATCTTTCTTTTTGCATAAAACGATTAAATATGAAGTTTGGTAACAATGAAACACAAATTTCGACCGCTAGAGGTTTTATATATATATATATATATATATATATATATATATATATATATATATATATATATAATATTGGCCATATTTTCATCATCTCCTTGGTAGGATCGAAGGACCTTTGAAGAAATTTCTCGAAAATCGCTCCATGTCACCTCATAGCTGATTTCTCTTCAGGGAAATCTGCTAAAACTACGACTTTTCCAACGACTTACATGAAGTATTTGCAGAAGGCAGCCAATGTATTAACATAATATTTTCCTACCTAAACAAAATTTAAATATATGCCAAGATTGAATTTTAGGTCTGTGCTGTAATAGTAAATTTCAGATTATATTCAATAGTTAACATCTATATATAATTTTAAAATCTACCCTCAAGGATGACATTATGACAAACATATCAGCAAAAGTATTTACACAATTTTCAACCTTATTAATTATTCGCCAGCTAGGTTTATTATCAATTTATAATGAAGCAACAATCGCCACGAATCACCAATGCAGCGAAGTATGAAACAAAATAATTAAATAAAGTCGGTTTCATCGACAGAAAACCCAGCCAGTTATGATATGCGTTCAGAGATATGGTTAGCTGTTAAAAAAAGACCAATTCCCATTTCTCCTTCCCAAAAATGGAATAAGTAAAATGAACGCATATGTGTTCGTGATATGACCGTTTTGGTCAGCCAAACCTTGTGGCTACTGAATGTGAAAATCGAGTAATTAATTCGTAGAAACTGACACGATGCCATTACGGAGCTCTCACGTTTTTAATCGGAATTGGCCAGCTTGAATTGTAAAAGTAAATTCAGGATAACACCAATTAAGTGCCTGATTCGACCCAAAAGTTTGACTTGAGGCAAAAACAAAAGTGCAAATGTTGTTGCTGAATTGACAGACGGTTTAATCAATTGTAAACTAATTGATATAATCCCGGGAATCAGGTGAAACTACTCTGCCCATGTTGTTAATAAATTTTTAAGCTCCTAAAATACATTATTCAGACCTTGGTGCAATTTGTCAAGCCGTTGAAAAAGAGGATACAATGAAACATGATATTGAACGTTGGGGAAATATGAATGCTTTTCATTTGCAAAATTATTTTTCCTTGGTTTCGTATTCAGGCCTTCATCAACCCATCCATTTCCGATGGCCACACACACCATTGGAATCAACACATAATAAATATATTATGAAGAAACCATGAAAAACTAAAAAAAAAAAAGAAACTACAAGAACATAGCTTTAAAAGGTCTACAAATATATTGGGATATATTAAACAGTACTGTATAATTATACAGTTAAATTTTGTTTTAAGCTGGAGCTTTCAGAAAGTAAAATTCCTATAATTTCTTGCATTCCTCAAGCTTAAACTAAGGGGATTTCACACACTAGTCACCTTGTCTCTTCTCTAATTCTCCCGCAGTAAGAATCCTATATATAAACATCCATTTTTGAGGTTCTGGATGGTGAAGGAATTATTAACTCAGGTAAGAAAAAAACGCCTCGTTTCTTCATTCGTTGCGACAGAACACTTTCAGAGCATACGCTCCATCATCAGTGACCTGCGGGCAAACATTTACCATAAAAAACGTTGTATATGTCATTTAATTAAAAAAAAAGAAATACATGTTGATGGTCAAGAATTATTATTATTATTATTATTTATTAACGTCCACTTTTTGCAACTCAGGGTAATTGGGACGGGTTAACTTCAGGTTACCACCCTTTTCTAGCCAGGGTGGGATTTTAGGAAGTTATTTAATGAATTTCGTCACTAAATAATTTCCTTTGCCCAGACGAGAATCGAACTCGCCACTCTAGGTTTAACGCTGGACAAGAATTAGAGTTAAAACATAAAACATTAAGAATATAAATTAGTGTCCCAGTAAATATTTACAGAAATAAGAAAACTATTTTTACAGATTAAAATTAAGTTGAATATATACACAATTTCAATAAATTGTTAAAATGAATAAAAAATTAATATTTCAGTATAAAATAGACCTATGTAAACAGTTCGTGTGTTTTGTTTTCATGAAGCCTGAAATTTAAAAAAAAATCAAATATCTATGTTAATATTCAAGAGAGACAAAAAGTCCGTCACGCAGGGGCTGCGTAAACTAAGCAGGTTTCCCACGTGAAGTTATACAATAGAGATATCTCCATAAGAGAGCCCAAAAGTTACGGCAAAGGGCCGAACTAGCTTTTGGCGGGAAATTCAAAGACCCAATATCGGCCCAACATTAATAAAAATTCAAATATCTCGGTTAATATTCAAGATAGGGAATAAATGTATATAACAATATTTATAGCAAATTTAATTTGCAATAAGATTAATTCTGTACAGTTTTTCGATACGACGTATAGTAACGGAGATATTTCGAATTTTCAAAAATCCTCCCCTCTAAACCCCCCCTCCCACTTTTCCGATTTCAGCCGTTAACGAACTTGATCTTTCTTTTTACATAAAACGACTAATTATCGAGTTTAGTAACGATCAAACAAATATTGCGACCGCTAGCAGGTATCAGACATATATATATATATATATATAGATATATATATATATATATATATATATATATATATATACATATACAGTTTTGAACGGGCCTCATTTTCGTCATCTACTGGGTAGGATCGATGGACATTTGAAGAAAAATTTCGAAAATTCCGTCATGAGTACAACCTCAATAGCTGAATTCCCTTAAGGGAAATCTGCTAAAAGTGTATTACAAATAACAATTTTAGAAAATTATTGTTAAGCAAAATTGGTTCTGTAACATTTCTCGATCAGACTCATAATAACGGAGAATTTGAATTTTGAATTTAGGATTTCCCTTCTCTAAATCTCTCCCCCCCCCTCCCAGTCCGATTTCAACCGTTCACAAGCTTCATTTTTGGGGCTCAGGTTGGCCGTGCGAGTTAGGGCGTTGGTCATAATCTCCCATGGCAGACCCAGAGTGGCGGGTTCGAATCTCGCCCTGGGCAGAGGAAATTTATTTGATGACGGCCACATTAAATAAACTCCTTAGGCCCACCCCGGCTAGAAAAGGATGGTAACCTGTAGATAACCCGTCCCGATTAGCCTAGTAGCATAAAGTGGACGTAAAATAAAAAATAACTTCATTTTCGGTTTTACATGAAACGCTTATATATGGAATTTAGTAACGATAAATAAAAGTCCGTCACGCAGCGGCTGCGTAAACAAAGCAGATTTCCCACGTGAAGTTATACAATAGAGAAATCTGCCTAGTAATAACCTATTCTCACGAGGACGAATAGTTAGTGAAACGGCCACACTAGCGCTAGTGCGATCGGCGGAAACTCCCGAACATAGCGGACCACACTCACAATACAAATCCAAATATCTCGGTTAATATTAAAGATACAGAATAAATGTATAGAACAATATTTATAGTAGATTTAATTTGCAATAAGATTGGTTCTATACAATTTTATGATCCGACGTATGGTAACGGAGATAATTCGAATTTTCGAAAATCCCCCCCTCTAAAACCCCCCCCACCCACTGGTCCGATTTCAGCCATTAACGAACTTGATCTTCCTTTTTTACATAAAACGATTAAATTCCGAGTTTGGTAACGATCAAACAAAAATTTTGACCGCTAGAGCGTTAACAGACAAATTATATATAAAAATAAATATATATATATATATATATAAATATATATATATAGATATATATATATATATATATTATATATATATAAAATATATATATAGATATATATATATATATAATTTTGAACGGGACCTCATTTTCGTCATCTCGTGGGTAGGATCGATGGACATTTGAAGAACTTTTTCGAAACTCGCGTCATGAGTACGGCCTCAATAGCTGATTTCCCTTAAGGGAAATCTGCTAAAATTGAGACAGGTAGAGCGCTAACAGCCTCATAAATATATATAAATGTTTTCGATCAGGTTATTATTACAGTTGGTGTGATTGGTTGTTTTTAGCAGATTTCCCTTAGGGGAAATCAGCTATTAAGGTCGTAATCATGACGCGAGTTTATTATATATATGTATATATATATATATATATATATATATATAGATATATATATATATATATATATATATTTGTCTGTTAACGCTCTAGCGGTCGCAATTTTCGTTTGATCGTTACGAAACTCGATATTTAAACGTTAAATACAAAAATAAAGATCAAGTTCGTTAATGGCTGAAATCGGACCAGTGGGAGGGGGGGTTTAGAAGGGAGGATTTTCGAAAATTCGAAATATCTCCGTTACTATACGTCGGATCGAAAAATTATATAAAAGCAATCTTATTGAAACTTAAATTTACTATAAATAATGTTATATACATTTATTCTGTATCTTGAATATTAACTGAGATATTTGCATTTTTCTGTTTTCAGCTTCTGAGATGAGTTCGGCTAACTTCGGGTCTAGTCGTGAGTTTCCGTCAAGAGCTATTTCGGGCCCTTCCCGTAACTCTTTGACTCTCTTTTCTGAAATTTCTCTATTATAAAACTTCACGTGGGAAATCTGCTTAGTTTACGCAGCCCCTGCGTGACGGACTTTTTGAGGCTTGTGGTCAGTGTAACCATAAGTGCAATAACGAATGTACCTTAGTATTTATTGACAATTTAGTTTTACCCTGAGGATGGGAAAATAAATTCTCGAAATTTTGGGCTAGACTAAAACATCTTTCATAAACACTGAAAACGCGCCTGAACATACAAATTACGCCATCTGTATACACACACACACACACACAGAAAGAAGAAATTTTCTAAAATGCTGAACTAAACGATGGATTGACTTCCGTCCTATTAAAAATATCAGACTATGGCTGGATTCGAAAGTATAGAACCAAACTGTCTTTACGGGGAAGAGCTAGGCCCAGTCGAAGGTGCTGAATGATATCGTTGGTCGAATGTTTGAGGCTAGAGTTCCGCAATATGAAGAATATGAACGAGTAATTATTTTGACAAAGGCCCAATTCTATAAGTACTCATAATTAAGAATGTGGGGCACTTAAAAAAATCATTCGCTGTTCATGTAAGGCAAGAAGGAAAAATTGGTTTAAAAAAAAAGTCCGTCACGCAGGGGCTGCGTAAACTAAGCAGATTTCCCACGTGAAGTTTTACAATAGAGAAATCTGCCTAATAACAACTGTAGTAGTAAGAAACCTCTAAACCTATTCACGAGGGACGAATAGTTACAGAAACGGCCGCAAGAGCTCTCGGCGGAAAGTCCGAACACACGCAGAATACAAATGCAAATATCTCGGTTAATATTCAAGATACAGAATACATGTATAGAACAATATTTATAGTAACTTTAATTTGCAATAAGATTTGTTCTATACAATTTTTCGATCCGATGCATAATAACGGAGATATTTCAAATTTTCGAAAATCCTCCCCTCTAAACTCCCCCTCCCATTGGTCCGATTTCAGCCATTAACGAACTTGATCTTCCTTTTTACATAAAACGATTAAATTCCGAGTTTGGTAACGATCAAACAAAAATTGCGACCACTAGAGCGGTAACAGACAAATATATATATACAGATATATATATATATATATATATATATATATATATATATATATATATATATATATATATATATATATATATGTATATATAGTTTTGAACGGACCTCATTTTCGTCATCTACTAGGTAGGATCGATGGACATTTAAAGAAAAATTTCGAAAATTCCGTCATGAGTACAACCTCAATAGCTGATTTCCCTTAAGGGAAATCTGCTAAAAAGTTTCATTGCAGAGAAACATCTTGATTAAAGGAATATTAAAAGCATAATTAAAACACTGAAGATACAATTAATTGAACATTTGAATTGCTTGGGAATACACATGGGAGAAATGATATGCTTTCAAGAAAATACTTTCCTCTTGGATGCTTCTGACATCAATTCCATTTAATATGAGTCTTTTCCTTATTATATTTTAAACAATGTGTATATATATATATAAACAGCGAACTGTTAAATACAGTCAATCCCCTCAAATTTAGGAAAACTTATAATGGATTAATAATTGGTAAATGATATTGTTAAAGAGTACAAGAGTATATATGTGTAATGTTTCACAAAACAAACCAGTGAAAATGTTTGATAATGCTGAAATAAGAGTTTTTTTTTAAAAATAAAAAACTGAACTAATATATATATATATATATATATATATATATATATATATATGTGTGTGTGTGTGTGTGTGTGTGTATGTTTGTGTGCTTCATATTTTATGGTAAGGGTCACCAATAAAAAACATTTCTTCGGTACAAACTTTATTCAAACTGTCCTACATGTTTCATGGCTTTAGTACCACCTCTTCAGAGGCCATCAATTTCTGAAGTACTCGTTCCCTCTTCGTTCGATGCAACTGTCCCTTACTCATTGGGGAGGTCGTTGTCCAAGGTGACCCTTAACATGAAACTATGAAGAACATATAAAACTATTGGGCCCAGAATAAGAAGATTTTATATATACACGCACATATATACGTGTAGTGTGTGTTTGTATTATTTTCCTTGTATGATTAGTTTACATTCTTTTCTCAAGCAATGGGCATATCATGCAGTTCGTCAGTTTTTTTTTATGTTTAAGCAGTAATTCATATCAAGGAAGGAATTTCGAAGGATAATGATCGAAAAAGCATCATTATTTAGTGGCATATATTCCTATTCGCTACGCCATTTAATAGAAAGTCGAAATTCTCGATTTCTATGGTTTATCAAAGTAATGGTTTATGTTATGTAAGATAAGAATCCTTTGTTCAATCAGAGCATTTATAATGCTTCGTTTGGAATGAAATTTCCTTAGATCGTTTGGCCAGTTTTCACCCTCACTATTATTATAATTTATTTAATAAAATTGGTACACTGGAAGAACTCAAAGATATTTCATTCGAATATTCATTTTGGAACGTGATTTCATAGTTTCCAATATCTCTTTTTAGCAGATTTCCCTTAGGGGAAATTCTTTTTATAAAAAGAAAGAGCAAGTTCGTTAACGGCTGAAATCGGACCAGTGGGAGGGAGGGGGGGTTTAGAGGGGAGGATTTTCGAAAACTCGAATTATCTCCGTTACTATAAGTCGGATCGAAAAATTGTACAGAATCAATCTTATTACAAATTAAATTTACTATAAATATCGTTATATATAGTTATTCTCTATCTTGAATATTAACCGAGATATTTGCATTTTTATTAAATCTGAGCGGCTAACGGACGAAGTGACTTTCCCGCCAAAAGCTAGTTCGGCCGTTTCATTAACTGCTCGGCTCTCGTGAAATTTTTCTATTGTAAAAGTTCACGTGGGAAATCTGCTTAGTTTAAGCAGCCCCTGCGAGGTGGACTTTTGCTTATTTTTTAATATTTATTCGTTTATTTGCAACAACATATTTAAATATTACAAGCAAATGATATGGTAATTAAGAATGGCTTGGTTATTGTCTTGAGGTGGGAAGTTGTCCATTGACATTACCCAGAATGAAGGGAACATTGGGTTGTATTATGGGGTTAAACTGTAACTACACTAGGAGATCTCTTGGCCACTTACGCTTCAGACTCCGTCTTGGGTTTTCTGGAATATGGGCAGACGAAAGTGATTCGGCTAAAGGATTAGGGTGTGCGGGAAGGAGAGAGTGGAATTTCTGATATCGGGATTTGGTGAGGCTATGGAGAATGTTGAGGTCGTTATGGAGAGTTAAATTGAATAAATATAATGGGGAATCTATAACTTTGCGGAGTATTCTGGGTTGGAGGGTTTGGATTTTGTAGGAATTTGAAGGTTTAGTGGAACCCCAAAGTTCAAGTCCGTATGTCCATGTTGGTCTGAGTACTGTCGTATAAATCAGTCGTTTGTTGTGTAGTGATAGTTAAGATCTGTTGTCAAGTAGTCAAAGTATAAGTCTGTACTTTTCCAATATCTACAATATATATTCAATAGTCTTATCTAATTTCTTATTTATTAATATTAACGTTGTAAGCCAAAGACTTTCTTGCTTGCAAGGTAGAAAAAGGAGACGGAACACCGACGTCATGGAATTATCATTTCCCATCTGGGGGACAATCCTTGGCGTCTGACGTGAATGGCCTCCCCCGCATCTTGTGGCCTTCAATATCCCCCCAACCCCGGCTTTGCCTAAGGTCTTTTCAAACCCCCCCCCCCCAGGCTGACACTAGACTTTTATACGAGTCAATCCTGGGGAATGTTGTCGACAGGCAAAATACCTCTCCACTCTCCGGCCCCATCTTATAGGAGCCGTCTCATGCACTATAGGTAACCTCATATTCCCTACTCACGCCGCCTTCGACAACTTGACGAACAATTTAAAAACCAAGTTGGAGAAAAGCATGAAACATCAAGGAAGGCGTTTATCGATCAAATTCGCTTTAGAAATGGAATTCCCACCGGATGTGAGACAGCTAAAGTGATGTTTTTAGCAGATTTCCCTTAAGGGAAATCAGCTGTGAGGTCGTACTCATGACGGAATTTTCGAAATTTTTCTTCAAATGTACATCGATCCTGCCTAGTAGATGACGAAAATGAGGACCGTTTCAAAACTGTATTATGAGCGGTAACCGCTCACGTCTGTTACCGCTCTAGTGGTCGTAATTTTTGTTTGTTCGTTACTAAACTCGATATTTAGTCGTTTTATGTAAAAAGACATATCAATTTCGTTAACGGCTGAAATCGGACCAGAGGGAGGGGGGATTTAGAGAGGGAGAATTTTGAAAATTCGAAATAACTCATTTACTATAAGTCGGATGGAAAAAGTGTACAGAATAAATCTAATTGCAAATTAAATGTCCTATTAATATTGTTATGGACATTTATTCTCTATCTTGAATATTAACCAGAGATATTTGAATTTTTCACTTTTCACTCTTCAGTAAACCCCCACTTCTACTAGTGTTGCATATACAATAATTTGTTATATAATAAACCATATTATTCAAAGCTTAAATACCAAACATTGTTTTCATAGAACCTTTTTTTTGTGAGATATATGCAAATACGCTCGGTTGCCCCTCCCCCCCTTCTTCCGTTTTTTGGATTACTAAAATTTGAGTGATTGAGATAAAACTGTTTCTAATGCATTACAAATTACAGCACTAGCTTTGGTAAATAGGTTTCAATAAAATTAATATGTTATCTTCAGATATATTTCAATAATTGTTTGTTGTATGCAGCGCTTCACGGCTGGCCGGCCTGTTTGTCTACAATTCAGCCGCTTTCAGTTGTAGAGATTATTAACTTGTATTGTAAGTTTACTTAGCATTTACGGAAGTGTTACCTGTATGTATATTTATCTATTGTAAACTTTCGCGTTGGGAAATCTGCTTAGTTTACGCAGCCCCTGCGTGACGGTCTTTTGTTTCTTAAAACCGTCTGGATTCGCTTATTAAAAGGAAAATCACGAAAACGGTCTAGGGAAGGAACATGCAGTGTTTTATCCTTTCCCTTCTGCTGGACAAGGCAATTGAAAACGAAACAATCATGTCCTACCTCTTTAGAGCGACGCCTGCCCTCTTAGTAGCCTGCATAACCTAATGACAGGAATTAGCCTACAATTACAACTTCTTATACCATTATCATCAGCTGATTGATAAGAATAAATAAGGCCGTTCATTTCAGACAGGTATGGGCATCCTTTGACATGTTGCGAGCCAAACTTAACTGCGCAAATACGTTCGCGGGCCGTTTTGAAAAGTAGTGCATTTTAAAGTAGTGTTCATAATTTTTAATGATAAATTTCAGACATGAAATTATAATAAAATTTATTAAAATAACAAAATGAAAAGAAAAAAATAGGGACAACATTATAATTCAATCGTAAAATTTGTAATTATTACAAACAACGAAAGTTAAATAGCGAGACCGAAATCAATGAGCTTCAATTTGGACAATCCATTCATGTTTGGATTAATTCTACTAATACAAAGACGAAAAGAATTTTCCATATTATCGTCAGTCAGCCTTGTACGATGTTTTCATTTATCAACTTTCATCATTGAAAAGAACTGTTCCCATTTATAAGTACTGCCAAACGCACAAATCTCTCCTCATCTTCCCCATTTGGAGTAATTAGTGTAATATTCTTGTTTAACTGGCTTCTTCAAAATGTCTTGCGGGCCGGATCAAACCCACTCCATGAAGTATCTATCAGTGACTATTCATGCATTGCGGCCGCTGCACTATAAGAGAGAAAGCATGCTAAACATGTGGACCAAAAGAGAATTATTTCCGAGAAAGTAGAAGAAACGGTTGGTGTTGATGGGAAAGAAAGGAAGAAATTGGTGGATATCGAAGAGCAGGGCTAAATCCTCAGGGATTCCGTTCTCAGTGATGCCCCAAGCCTCCCCCGCAAGATAGCGCCCTTTTACCTCCCCCGCCCTCTCAACTTTCTCTATATCTAGCCTTTACTTTAAGGCTTTTATCTAATATTTTTTACCACTTTTACACCAATAGTCAATATTTTTATTGGTTCAGGATATTATTTTAAAACTGGTTTGACTGAAAATAAATATTTGAGAACTAGGAAATAATTTATATTCGCATTTAATAATTTTATATGAATTATTATTTATAAAAAATTCACCAATTTATTCAGTAAAGTTATTTTGGTACTTTTTGTATGCAAAGAATATACATTATACGTTTCTCCAACAAACCTTAAATTTTGTCTAAAATTCTATTAAAATTTGGTGGGGTAATTGTTTTTTATATGCATTTCAATTAATTGTTCATACTTTAAACATGAATTTCCTAGATTTAACATCATCAACATAGGAAACTGGGTTGGTAACCCACGGTTGAACCGTAGGTTAGGGCAATAATTTGATTTACTTCTCCTGGTGTATAATATTGTATTTTCTTGTGCTGCGAAGCGGGCTCCAATTTTTCAACATGGAAGGATTTTACTTGTAAGCCAAAGTATTTGTTTTTCTGGAAGCATTACATATAACCATTAGGAAGTTGCTAGTTCAAAAAAAAAAAAACAATTATTCTTTGCTTGTTGGTTCTCGTCTATAGAAGTATACAATCAGCCAGTTCCGGACACCTTTGATATTCTTCCTTAAAACTATAATGAACAAAAATTTAGTGGAAATAATATATCAATTAATTCTTTTTAAATATGGTGGGGCAAGAAAACATTTTAGCCTTTGAACGACAAGGATGTGTCATACATGACACCTATGCCTTAAGATGTACACGCATTAGCTTGTAACAAACAGGACAAGACTAATGTGCTTAATACCCTCCTATTCAATAGTCAACTACATGTCAAGGTCATTGCAAGCTCTGACCATTTTTCGTACTTTTTGGGAGTATTTGTGCCGGTAGGCGTCGTATTTGACACAGCTTTGTTGTTTAACTTCCCTTTTGTATATTTTCTATAGCAATTGGCTATTTATCACTGAAGATGAGATTAGAAATGAACTTTAAGAGAAATGGAAGAGAGAGATAGTGATTTATAAATAACAAAAAAAAATAGAAGAGGTACCCGTCTTTGCTGTAAATGCCAAAGAAGCATTTGCGGTGCACACATGATATACTATGGTTTCCCTGAATGTTTTGCCAGTAACGAATCGTCAAGTGAATAGTTTCATGTTTTTTTGCACTATTTTCCCTATAAATGAGTGTCTCCTGATTTTTTGTTGTACTATTTAGGTTAATAATTATATATATTTTTTTTAAACTTAGGTATATTTTTGTATAATAATAATATGCTACTAATATATGTTTCTTTGCTTGTTTATTTCGCAAGTAAAGGTATTAAATAGTATGTTATTATATAATAAATATTACGTAATATATTATTATACTATACATATATTTTTTGCATATTTTTATTCAATATTTCATTTTAAGCTCCCATTGGTGACCGGGCGGGGGGGGGGGGGGTACTCACAAGCACACGCACACACTATTCTTCTTAACTTTTCTAAATGTTATTATGAGGCAAGAAGAGTGATTCTGAGCAGAATAAAATATTAATTATGTATATGGTAGGTCATTTATGATACCTACTTGTCAAATTTGTCCTGGGTCACAGCCTTGTCGTTCAAAGGTTAAAAGACGTTATGTAGAGTAAAAACATTTTTAATAAAAAGGCAATACGGAAAAAGCAAAATACAGAAAGGGAGGAGAGTAAAAGAACACAATGAAATAATAACTACTAATATTGTTACAGGAGATACATTCTCACATTTACTTGTCTTGGTCACATTTCATTGCACTTGAATGGTTAGAATTGTTTCAAAATATATTTATTTGGATCAATTCTTCAGTATTTCTGAGTACACATCACAACGACTTCAATACCTGAATAAAACTAGTCTGTTGCTGAATCATCCATGCAATATTAGAAAATGATAAATAAAAGATCCCCTCCCGTCTTTCTCGGCTATTCAATAGTGGTCAAGAAAGGTTAAGGGAGTGTTTTTTTGTTGTTTTTTTTTCTGAGATAATATTCAGCTCAACTTCTTTAAATTATTTTTTAATACAAATTTCCGAGAACAATTTATTTTCTTGTACATTAATCTGTTCTTAATCAAAGAAACTGAGAACGTCAGAACAAGTTTAATTTTTCCTCGTCTTAATTACTTTTTTTCCATTATAAAAAGTACAAAATCATTTCGAGCAAGTATACAAGAGAATAGTCGTTCCAGAATAAAGCATTTTGTATTACATAATACTTAAATATTTAGCGTAAATAATCATTTTCATTAAGTCTTTAATATGTTTTCATTATGATTTTTCTTTCATTTTTTTTTATTTAAGAACTCAAAGCCTTGCTTTTATTAAATTTTGCTTTAATTGCATATTGCGCTAGTAGCAAGGTAATTTTTCTAAGCTATTGGTAAAAAATGTATGAGTATGTAGTATGTAAAGTCTAGTGAGTTATTCAGTTTTTAGGAGGAATGACCATTCAATCTCGCAGATTCCATCTGCAAACAATCCCCAAGGTATAATTAGATCCGTCAATCTACAACATAGACAACTCATTTCAGATTTTCCTTGATTAACGAATACTTAGATTTAATAGCTTATGTGCTTAAATATTGACGGCACCTTTGAAGGTTATTGATCTCCATTGCTTACAATTCCAACCGAATTATAATTCATTGTCTTCTTTTAATACTAAACATCGGAGACAGACAGAAAATATAAATATCACAAAATAACTTAAATTAGTCTAGTTGTTAATATAAATATCCAACACGCAGGTTAATATTAATAAACTAAACATATTTCCTGTTAATCTCACCTCACTTTCTATTTTCATTTTTTCCCACAGTAAGAACCCTACATAAACATCAATTAAAATATAAACCGGACACGTGGTATTTAGTGAGTAGAAGTGAGGGTTTACAAAAGGCTGAAACCAGCAAAATACACGTAATTCGAGTATGCGAAAATATGTACAGGACAAGATTTATGGAAAATTATTTATTTAATTTTTTGCTTTATGCCCCACATCAAAGGTGATTGCCATAATCTCTGTTTATTGTAATATATTTATTCCTTCATGTAAACCTTCATACATTATTTATATAGTATGGAAAATATTCCTTAAATGTCTATTTTCTCATACCCGTACTTTGTTTATTAGAATATAATAAAAGTTATCCCTTTTAAATCTTCGTGAGTATGTTGTAGGCCTATTGTATTTTTATTCTATATGTATTGGTGAATTTTTATTTGTTTTAGATGTGTATTATGTGTGGAATATATTGGCTGCTGTCAGTTGGTAGTTTTGTCATATCGTAGGGTATGTGACGATTTTTTAGTTGGATACAGTCTGTCAGTAAGTGTTCTATCGTTAGATGCTTGTTGCAGCATAGGTTTGTCTGTCCTTGTCATTAAGTGTCTATGTGTCAGGTATGTGGGGCCGACCCTGAGTCTGGCAAGAACTACTTCCTCCCGTCTAGTACTCCTATGGCTCGAAGGCCACTCCTTAATAGTACTTTTGATACTGCAGAGGTGGTTGTTTACTTGCATCCATTCTGATTACCATTTGTTTTAGATTCGGTGGCATCTCACTATGTCTTCGTATAGTTAGTTTGTTTGTGTGTATTGAGTATGGTGTGTAATTAGAAAATTAAAATTTCAACCAGATTAGTTATAACATTTATCGATCACTCATATTAACAGAGAAATTTCTAATTTATTTTAATTAATCCTCTCCCCCCAAGACCGATTTCAGCTATAACCTATTTAATTTTCGATGAAATCGTTAAATATTGAGTGTAATGTTGATCAAATAAAAATCATTATGTTATAAGGTAATATCAGAAATGATAAAATATTTGAGCAAATGTTCAATGAAAATTATATTCGGTATTTAAGGTTTAAATAAATTCCTTCATGATTTAACAGCTTATTTTTAACATAAAATTAGTAGGAGTGGGTGGTTTGCTGAAGGCTGAAAATAAAAAAAAAAATGCAAATATCAGTCAAAAGCAAAGTAAATATTGTAATCAAGAAAAATTTGGAATTTCAGATTCCAACTGAAATATTCATTTTGTCCTTCTCTGAACTCATGAATGGTTTCAGCGTTGACGCCTGCACGTATATCGTATTTTGCATAACTCAAAAGACGACTAGCCTTAGAATATTGAAATTTTAATATTAGGACTGATGTAACATTGAGTAGCGCACCTCCCTTTAGAGCAACGATACCCAAAGTTGTATTTATGGGCCCCCAGGGACCGATGACGACCTACAAGGGGTCCATGTGAGCTGAAAAAGAATTAAGGGTCTGTAAACGGGTGTCCACGATAGTCGATCTCATGTAACAAGGTCTCTATTTTAATATTTGAAGAGATACCTGCTATTTATCTCGCATTATGGAATACCTAGAGAAAGGTTTTATTCACTTTTAGTAGCTTTCCCTTAAGGGAAATCAGCTATTGAGGTTGTACTCATGACGCGATTTTCGAAATTTTTCTTCAAATGCCCATCGATCCAACCCAGGAGGTAACGAAATTGAGGTCCGTTCAAAACTGTTTATATTTATCTATCTATATATATATATATATATATATATATATATATATATATAAAATTGTAACCTCTGTCTGTACATTGATTTTTTTCGCGAAATTTCATGATAACTTTTCGTTTCACATGTCATAGACACCATAACTGCGTTTTGTTTCTTTGGTGTCTGTTTGTTTGTTTGTTACCTTTCCACGCATAAAACGCTGAACCGAATTTTATGGAACTTGGTATGTATATTACTACTAAACCCAACTTAGACTTTAGGCTATATTAATATCCTCTGAGACGAACAGGAGTGGGGGTTATAAGGGAGGGCTGAAATTAAAAATAGCAATATTTCATTTCCTAATGCATTTTCGGGAATTATGCACATAACAAAAGTTGTATATTTTATTATTTAGAGTAACTTTTGTTATATATACTTTTTTCGTATACCGAATTATAAACGAGATATACGCTAAAACCTATAGCGGAAGTTAACAATTTTATATATTTATATCGGTATGTGTATTAGCACTAACGCTTTCATTATAACAAGCCATACCAACATTTCTAGGGACGGGCAGGAGTGGGGGTTGTAAGGGAGGCCTGAATTTAAAAATAGCGGTATTTCGTTTTCTATTCGTTTTTCGGCAAATATGAACATAACAAAAGTTGTTTATTTTGTTATTTAGAGTAACTTTTGTCATATTCATTTTTGTCTTTTAACAAAGTATAAACGAGATATACACTATAAACTAAAGCGGGAGTCAACTATATCATTGGGCGCTAATGATTAAACCGAACTTAAAAAAACTCGGTATGTCAATTAGAATTAATTCTTCCATGATTATAAGCTATATTAAAATTTTTAGGTTAGAACGGGAGTGGGGGTTATAAGGGAGACCTGAAATAAAAATTCGCGATATTTCATTGTCTATTTGTTTTTCGACAAACATGCACATAACAAAAGTTGTTTACTTTGTTATTTAGATTAACTTTTGTTTTATTCATTTCTCCAGGAACAATGTGTGGAGCAAGTAATTTGCGTAGAAATATTGATATGCTCAACAATTCATTCCTATTTGAACTATTAGGTACCTCACCTAGAAAAATTAATTCAAATCTACGTTAATATTTTGCCTTTAATAACTGAAATCTATCTATAATGCACAGGAGACGGGAAATATTACAATATGGGGGACAGTGAAGTCTTTCATCAAAAATTAATTTTATTATTAACAAATGCCAACAACGGGTATAAACCCTAATCACTGGGACGGGAATTGTCAAAATAGTTTACAAAATAAAGCCTTGCCAAAAAAATAGCATCACCATTCAGCCTCAAATGAATTCCCGGGCGAAGCCGGGTATCTGAGCTAGTCTATCTATATATTTGTGTTACCGCTCTATTGGTCTCATTTTTCGTCTTATCGTTACCAAACTTGATATATAATCGTTTTATTCAAAAAGAAAGATCAAATTTGTTAATGGCTGAAATCGGACTCGGGAGGAGGGGGGGGGGTTTAGAGGGGGAGAATTTCGAAAATTCTTAATATCTCTGTTATTATGCGTCGTATCGAAAAATTGTATAGAATCAATCTTATTGCAAATGCAACGTTTATAAATGTTGTTATGTACGTTTTTTATTATTAACCGATATATGTGCATTTATTAGTTTTCCGCTTTCAGTAAACCCCCACTCCGACTCATGTCATATAAACAATAAGCAGTTATATTATGATGCACTTTATTTGAAGCCCAAATACGAAATATATTTCTCATTGAATATTTAATTTTTGAGATAAATGCAAACACGTGACGCACGTGAGAAATCTGCTTAGTTTACGCAGCCCCTGCGTTAAGGGCTTTCTTTCCGGTAAGAAGTTGGCAGAACTGTTTGTTTACATTTCAGATGCTTTCCGTCGGGAGGTTTCTTATTATCGTTTGTATTTATTCACTTAATATTCACGGTGATGTTACCGGTATATAGATTTATCTATTGTTAAACTTCAAGAGGGAAATCTTCTTAGTTTACGCAGCCCCTGCGTGACGGTCTTTTTTGTCTTCATATCTACTGGAAACAAATTTCATTGCGGTTGCCAATCTTGTAAGAAGACAAATAAAAGAAACAAACCGGACATTATTAACCCAGGAGATTTAAGATTAAACTCACTAAATCAATCAAATCATCAAAGCGTGCATCTCTACCACTAAAAAGCGTTTATTATTACTTATTGATTTTATGTAATAAATAAGTACTTAATTTTATTTTGGGTTGTTCTAATTTCAGTTTCAACACTAAATATATAAAAACTAATGCGTTTTTTAATTGTTTTTTTCTTCTACACCTGAATACAGCTAGATATCAGTCAGAACAAATTTGAAGTGGGTGAATTTTCAAAAAGCTGAACAAGAGTTTCTCCAAAACCGAAAAACATTACAGGTGGTCTATGAGACAAAGAAGTTTGGGAACCTCTGCTTTAGACGGAGGACCACAACTCAATGTTACAAGGGAACATCCAATATAAGGGGGAAGGGGTTAGATGATGTCAAAAATTAAGAAAATCATATTTTCCCGTATTTCTTAGAAATGCAGATGATTTTTAAATGACTTTTTGTTTCATAAAACGATCTATAAAGTATGTTCTATGGCTATTTGTTGGTCCGATACTTTGGAATTGAGATATTGTGTATTACTTTAAAATAAAATAACGTTATTGAAAGAACTGTGTATATATATATATATATATATATATTTGTCTGTTGCCGCTCCAACGGTCGCAATTATTGTATAATCGTTACCAAACTCGATATTTAGTCGTTTTATCTAAAAAGAAAGATCAAGTTCGTTAACGGCTAATATCGACCAAGGGAGAGGGAGAGTATCTCCGTTACAATACGTCGGATCGAAAAATTGTATAGAATTAATCTTATTGCAAATTAAATTTACTATAAATATTATTATGTACATGTATTCTCTATCTTGAATATTAACCGAAATTTTTCATTTTTATTAATTGTAACGGTCGAGGTGAGATCGGCTAACACGGGTCTAGTCGTAAGTTTCCTTCAAGAACTAGTACGGCCGTTTCCGTAACTGTTCGGCTCACGTGAAATTTCGCTATTGTAATTGTGGGAAATCAGCTTAGTTTACGCAGCCCCTGCGTGACGGACTTTTTATATGTTCAATTTAATAGGAATACAAAGACACTTCGGATTTTTATACTCTAAGGACCTAGATACAACTTTATGGGAGCACAATAATTGTCTAGAGTGGACTAATAAATGATTAACGTTCCATTAACGCTATGAAGTTTCTAAAATTTTGTACTTTTATTTTCAAATTGTTATTAACAATCTTTTAATTTTATATGGATATTTTCAATAACATAGTGCCAATATGAATATGCACAGAGCTTTTACTCAAAACAATGGAGCTACATTGAAAGGCTGCTGTGGGAAAGAGATAAGAGAATCTACCGAATGCATTTTACATGTAGCAGGAAGTAATTCTTTTTTCAATAAAGTCTCTATGTTGAATTTGTTAAAATTGAATTGTGCAGGGGAAATAGAATTTTAGAGCTGTATATAGTCATTCTAATTCAATCCAGGGCATTCACGTAACACATACCAACCTATCTTATAAACCACTGTAAAAGAATATATTTCATCTGGATTTAATAAATTTAAAAACTAATATAAATAAAATAACATTTCATATTCTTAGTCAAAATGTCACTTTTGTCAAAATTAAAGGCTGTTCTGTGGGGAAATTTGTTTTTATTTTTTTATTTCCCCACAAACTAACTCTTTGCTGATTCCTCTCAAGACAACGAGACACTTATACTCTAAGGTTTATCATATTTCTATTTAAATTCGGCGGCAATCTATTTAATCAATTTTTATTAGCAGATTTCCCTACAGGGAAATCAGCTATTGAGGTCGTACTCATGACGTGAATTTCGAAAAATTTCTTGAAATGCCCATCAATCCTACCCAGGAGATGACGAAAATGTTATATTTATATATACATATATATGTATATATATATATATATATATGTATATATATGTATATATATGTATAAATATATATATATATATATATATATATATATATATTTATATATACATATATGTGACTGTTAGGGCTCATCGATCCCCTTTCGGGAAATCTGCTAAAAATGAGATTGCCATGAAACTATAGGTCTATAGACCATATAACGACATTCAAATAGAAGAAAATCAGAAGAGAAACATGAGGAAATGATGATCACACAAAGTTTCATTATCGAATTGGCAAAACTTGAGTAATCCCGAACTTCTCAGTTGAAGGCATCTCTGACTTCAATGAAAGCCCATCTAACTTCTCTTCCAAATAATTGAATGTATTCCAGTGGATTACTTTAAAACAAGTCCAAGTATTTACCTAACTAAAGGTTTTACCATCAGTAATTTATTTAACTGGAGCAACTTCTGCAAGTTCCCTTGTAGGAGAAAAATCCGTATAGCGTCAATGACAACCAAATTCAGTTCTATCCTCAAGAGTTTACGTAAATGACCTAATAGCGTAATTTAAATTGTTAATAAATTAGCAGATTTCCCTTCAGGGAAATCAGCTATTGAGGTTGTACTCATGACGGAATTTTCGAAATTTTTCTTCAAATGTCCTTCGATCCTACCTAGTAGATGACGAAAATGAGGTCCGTTCAAAACTGTATATATATATATATATATATATATATTTATTTGTCTGTTACCGCTCTAGCGGTCGCAATTTTTGTTTGGTCGTTACCAAACTTGATATTTACTCTTTTTAAGTAAAAAGAAAGATCAAGTTCGTTAACGGCTAACATCGGACCAGTGGGAGGGGGGGTTTAGAAGGGAGGATTTTAGAAAATTCGAAATATCTCCGTTACTATACGTCGGATCGAAAAATTGTATTAAACCAATCTTATTGCAAATTAAATTTACTATAAATATTGTTCTATATTTATTCTCTGTCTTGAATATTAACCGAGATATTTGCATTTGTATTCTGTTTGTGATTGGCAGGGATCGGCTATGTTCGGGATTTTCCGCCGAGAGCTCTGGCGGCCGTTTCCATAACTACTCGTCCCTCTTGAATAGGTTTAGATATACCTGACTACTACAGTTGTTATTGGGCAGATTTATCTATTGTATAACTTCACGTGGGAAATCTGCTTAGTTTACGCTGCCTCTGCGTGAAGGACTTTTTTTTATTTCTGATTGGTTAGTTATTTCAGGAATCCATTTCTTTCAATGCCCGATACTTGGTGTTTCATGTTATAATGATATTGATGGCAATAGCCTACAAGGAATTAATAGAATTATATCGACATGTAAATAACTAATGATGAGAAGAGATGAAAAGTTAGAGTAAACGAAAGGAACAAACACCGAGAAACAGAGAAATCTCACTGTTCCCGGCTTTAAATATAGATGGAAAAATATTTACTCCAGAAAAATAAATATTGTTTATCTTCTATGTATATAAAAATGAATGGTTGTCTGTATGTCATTTATAGAAGTTTAAACGGCTGAACCGAATTTGATGAAACTCGGTATGTATATTACTACTAACCCAACTTAGGTTTTAGGCTATATTAATATTCTCTGAGGCGAACAGGAGTGGGGGTTATAAGGAGACCTGAAATTATAAATAGCGATATTTCGTTTCCTAATGGTTTGTCTGCAAATACGCACATGAAAAAAGTTGTTTACTTTGCTATTTAGAGTAACGTTTGTTATATACACTTTGGTCGTATACCGAATTATAAATGAATCATACACTTAAAAACTATGGTGGGAGTCAACAATTTTATATGGCACAAAAAACTCAACCGAACTAAACAAAACTCCATATGTGATTTGGTATTAACACCTCTCTTATTATGAGCTATATTAAAATTTCGTGGTATGAACCGATAAAAATATTTTGTATTTTGTAGAATTAAGTATATAGCTAATACTTTTATTCCACAGCAGTGTTTGTTGGAAGTGAAGAATATTTACTTGGAGAGAGAAAAAGACGTCCAATTCTTCACAAATTTTTATTTCAGCGCTAAGCGCTTTCGAAGACTATTGTCTCCATCTTCAGAGCTACTTGCATGCGCTCATTGGGAAAGGCAGCAAGCGACTCGCTGTCTTTAGTCGCTTGCCGTCGAGACAATAGTCTTCGAAAGCGCTTAGCGCTGAAATAAAAATCTTTTTCTCTCTCCAAATACTTTTATTATTAACATATCCCCGGCAAGCCGGACTTGGGTGTAAATCTTAAGCATTGAGACGGGAAAGTGTAAAAATATTGAACAAAGTAAAGCCCAAAAAAATACCATTATCATTCAGCCCTTAAATTATTTCCCAGGCGAAGCCGGGTAGCTTAGCTAGTTTTTTATAAACATTTAAGTTCATAAAATGCGTCGTCGTATGTAGTTGTTGAGGGGCTCAGGTTAGTTATGTGAGACAAAGCGTTGGTCTTACACTCAACATGGTAAACTTAGAGTGGTGAGTTCGTTTACTTTGGGAATTTATTTAGTGGCGAACTCATTAAATAACGTAAAATCCTTAGTCCCACCCAGCTTGGAAACGGGCGGTAACCTGTAGATAACCGTTCCAGTTAGCTGTAGTAGCACAAAGGGGACGAAAATAAACAACATATAGTTCTTGGCTTTTCGATTGCTAAACACAGCTATTTATCATTTTTACAATGGAGCACTTGTTGTGTTGTATAACTGTTCCCGCCAATAGGAAAACCGGATGCCTATGATTTCCATTGTTACGAATGAATGAAGAGGAAAACTCAGAGATTTCCCATTGTAACCTGCTTCAGGCTGGCAAGAAATAAAGCCATCAAGCATTCATGCCAATAGGGGCATGAGGGGAGAGAATTTCACTTGAGATCTGAATTGTTAGAGAGCCATCCCTTTGTAGCCTGTCTGGATAAGCTGGCTAATGAATGTAGTTAGTCAGTGTGAGTGTGAATACTGGAAATTTAATGGAACCACCAGTGATGCCTCGCTGACATGTTGGAGAGAGAATTCAGTCATGGAGGAAGGGAAATGCGTAGCATGAGACAGTGAGCTGAAAGCGGTTAGTGAAATGAATGATTCGTATTGATTGGAAATCAAATTCATGATGGAACTTTCATCATTCATGTAACATTAAGTTAATACGTTGATTAATCCATCAAGAATCACGTAGTTTCATCTTATTCATAGAATCAGAGAGATTACGGACAGGTGTCTACTGTTCTTGGCACTAGATGTGTAGAATTGTCGAAGTTAATAGAAACTAATCAGTAGTTATTCACATGCAATTTGTGACTCAAAGAAAGTCATATAGTGAGCTGACATATTCATTTCAATCTGATTTAGTCACAAGCCGATATGCAGAAAAAATTTCCGTCGCGCAGGCGCTGCGTAAACTAAGTAATCGATAAATCTACATACTGCTAATACAACACCGCCGTGAATAAATACAAACGGAAAAAAGAAATGTTTCAGTCAATTTCAATAGCCTGCCGACGGGAAGCGTTCGAAATGTAAACTGATCTGCAAGCCTCACACAGGAAAGAAAAGTCCGATAGAGAAATTTCACGAGAGCCGAGAAGTTAAGGAAACGACCGAACTAGTTTTTGGCGGGAAAGTCACTCGTCCGTTAGCCATCCAGATTTCATAAAAATGCAAATATCTCGGTTAATAATCAAGATAGAGAAAAATGTATAGAACAATATTTATAGTAAATTTAATTTTCAATACGATTGATTCTGGACAGTTTTTCGATCCGACGTATAGTAACGGAGATATTTCGAATTTTCGAAAATCCTCCCCTCTAAACCCCCCCCCCCACCTCCTACAGGTCCGATTTTAGCCTTTAACGAACTTGATCTTTCTTTTTACATAAAACGGCTAAATATCGAGTTTGGTAACGGTCAAACAAAAATTGCGACCGCTAGAGCGGTAACAGACAGATATATATACAGTTTTGATAGGACCTCATTTTCTTCATCTACTAGGTAGGATCGATGGACATTTGAAGAAATATTTCGAAAATTCCGTCATGAGTACTACCTCAATAGCTGATTTCCCTTAAGGGAAATCTACTAAAAACAATTACTGTAATATCTCAGAATATAACATATTAATTTTATTGAGAACTGTTTACTGTATCCGGTACTGTAATTTATAATGAGTCAAAATAATTTTTACCTCAATCAATAAAATTTTAGTAATCCAAGACCTTAAGACGGGGGGGGGGGGAGGTGAAACCAGGACATATTTGCATGGCACCCGTATAATAAAGGTCTCTTGAATACAATATTTTATATTTAAGCTTTCAATAATGTGGTTTATTATATAATACAGTATGGTTTATGTAACATGAGTACAAGTTGGAGTTTGCTGAAGGCTGAAAAATATCTCGTTTAATATTCAAGATAGAGAATAAATGTATATGACAATAATTATAGAACATTTACTTTGCATTAAGATTGGTTCTATGCAATTTTTCCATCCGACCTATAGTAACGGAGATATTTCGAATTTTCGGAAATCCTCCTCTCTAAACCACCCCCTCCCTCTGGTCCGATTTCAGCCGTTAACGAACTTGATCTTTCTTTTTTTATAAAACGACTAAATATGGAGTTTGGTAACGTTTAAACAATAATTGCGACCACTAGAACGGTAACAGATATATATATATATATATATATATATATATATATATATATACAGTTTGGAACGGACCTCATTTTCGTCATCTCCTAGGTTGAATCGATGGACATTTGAAGATAAATTTCGAAAATCACTTCATGAGTACGACCTCAATAGCTGATTTCCCTTAAGGGAAATCTGCTGAAAATCATACGTACCTAACATTAGGTAAAGTTAACATTTTAAATTTCTCATTATAGAGATTTTTATTAGCTCGGCTCTTTGGTTGGGGGACGTCATTTTAATAACATTAACATTTAAATAAAATTGCCAAATTGACTTCAAAGACTAATTCCATGTGAGTGCGTTCTGCCAATTATATGTTGACATTTTACTGCTCCCTTTTATGCAAATGTCGTCAAAACCTTTTAGCTAATTAAATGGTGTAAGTATATTGCGCTGAAAATTGTTTGGTTTCGCAATTGATCTACTAAAAACATAAAAATATAAATTTATCTGTAATTTTCTGATGATTGTCTTTCAAGCTAATTTGTAAGTAAATTAACAAAAGGAACTATTTTATACTATTTAAAAAAGAATATTTATGAAAATCATTATCATGGAAGGTTAGCATGGAGAGAAGAATGATAATATGAAACACTTCAACGAGAATAGCCACTGTGACATATAATTTTTAAGTACCACGTTTCACTAAATAAAATTACTTCAGCATTTCAATAAATGTTTAGCATCATATTTACCAAACTCGATATTTAATTCTTTTATGTTAAAAGAAAAGTCAAGTTCTTTAAAGGCAGAAATCGGAACAGTGGGGGGAAGGGGGGGTGGTTAGAGAAGGGAATTTCGAAAATTCGAAATATTTCCGTTATTCTACGTCGGATTGGGCAATTGTATATAACCAATGCTATTGCAAATTAAATGAACTAAAAATATTGTTATATACCTTTATTCCATATCATGAATATTAACCGAGATATTTACATTTATTATTTTTTAACCTTCACCAAACCCACACTCCTATTCACGTCACGTAAACAATACTCTGATATAAAATAAACCACTTCATTCCATGCTTAAATACCAAATATAGTTTTCAAGGGAACTTTATTATACAAGATATATGCAAATATCTTATATCTTCCCGTTGAATAATATTTCTGTCTAGCTATCCAGCTCTGAGAGGTTGGCTGACATATTGTAAATAAATAAAAAGTAAATTGACCGAAAGATTTTTCATTACCGTTTGTATTTATTCAATTAATATTCACAGTGGTGTTGAGTGTTACCAGTATATAGATTTATCTATTGTAAAACTACACGTGGGAAATCTGCTTAGTTTACGGAGCCCCTGCGTGACGTACTTTTTTGGATTGGTGGTAAAACGAGCTCTCCATTTTATATGCATTCCCCCTCAACACTTCGCCAATTTTTTTTATTATGTGCACCCATCTATACAAATAAAACTCTAAGGTTTGTCTGGTTTTCGGCAGTGTTCAATTTTTTCCAGTTTCAGAACAATGCCATCAAAATTGAAAATCTTGTCTCTCTGCCTTCCCGTTTGCTACTCAATCACTCAAAAACTGCTGTGTAGACTTCTATGAATTTTTATATTTGTGACTCAACTATCCCGCGGTACGACATAGGCTAAATGTCGGTTGCCAAGCGAAACAGAAGGCATCTGACATCTAGTGGCTATAACATAAAAGACCGTCACGCAGGGGCTGCGTAAACTAAGCAGATTTCCCACGTGCACCACATATTTGGATTTATCTCAAAACTTAAAAGTTCAATGAGAACAATATTTGGTATTTATGCTTCAAATAAAGTGCTTCACAACATAATAGAATATTGAAAATATGAGATGAGTAGGAGTGGGGCTTTACTGACGACCGAAAACTAAAAAATGCAAATATCTCAGTAAATAATCAAGATAGTGAAAAAATGTACATAACAACATTTATAAGATTGGTTTTATACAATTTTTGATCCGACGCATAATAAGGGAAATATTAAGAATTTTGAAGGACATTTGAAGAAAAATTTCGAAAATTCCGACATGAGTACAACCTCAATAGCTGAATCTCTCTTAAGGGAAATCTGCTAAAATAGCTTGTGTATTCGTTTTTCTAATAGCCGAGCCGAGGCGCAGCGATCGATAGTTTGGACAAAATAATTCTTTGTAATACATATACTCTTTTTGGAATACCCTGTAATTCAATCTAATCGGACTCAAAACAATCAAAGTATGTTTTGTAAAATTATCACAATTTGTTTTTGAGTATAAACAAGAATTTGTAAATTGATTCCAGTTACTCCCATAGTCTATACAAAATATTGCAGTCTTCATATTAACTTAAATGGTATTATTAATTTTAAGTCTTATTTATTTAAATGCAAATTTGAAGTAACCTTTTATTTATGTACTGTATTTATTTATTAACGTTCACCTTTTGCGACTATGGTAATTCAGACGGGTTACCTACAGGTTACCACCCTTTTCTAGCCAGGGTGGGACTAAGGATTTTATTTAATGAATTCCGTCACTACATAAATTCCTATTGCCCAGGCAGGAATCGAACTCGCCACTCTAGGTTTACCATGTGAGATAAAGGTCAACGCTTTAACTCACATGGCTAACCTGAGCCTCATATTTATGTCAGTCATTTGATAATAATTTCATCTGTTTATTATTTTATTAAATACTTTAATAAGACTATTTTTTTTTCTAGTGGCAACACTGATAGAGGGTCAATCATTCAACATCACAAGGGTGAACAGACTGCATATGGGGGCCTATCTCTGCATAGCGTCCAATGGTGTCCCACCTACTGTCAGCAAGAGAATATCACTCATTGTACACTGTAAGTATCGTTAATAATTGACTAACTACTCATATAAATCAAAGTTGTAATTAGAATTACATGATACAAGTTATAAGTAGAAATGTAGTTACAACTAAAACTACTAATGTAATTATTTATTCATAATGGGCAACTACATTTTTTAACTAAAGTAATTGTAATTGCAATTTCACAAAAGTCCGTCACGCAGGGGCTGCGTAAACTAAGAAGATTTCCCACGCGATGTATTACAACAGAGAAATTTCACAAGAGCCGAACAGTTACGGGAACGGCCTAACTAGCAATTGGAGGAAACGCACGACGAACCGAAGTTAGCCGATCTCATCTCGTTCGTTATCCGCACACATTTAATAAAAATACAAATATCTCGGTCAATATTCAAGACAGACAATAAATGTATATAACAATATTTATAGAAAATTTAATAAACAATAAGACTGATTCTATACTATTTTTCGATCCGACGTATAGTAAAGGGGATATTTCGAAATTTCAAAAATCGGGATGCCCTTTAAACGCCCTCTCGATTAACGAGCTTGATCATTATTTTTACATAAAACGTTTAAATATCGAGTATGGTAACGGTCAAGCAAAAATTGCGACCGCTAGAGCGTTAACAGACATATATATAGATGGAAAGGAAATCTGCCAACTACTGTCAGCAATTATAAAATCAATTGTTCCAAAAACAACTACAGTTAGTAGTTGTGATACGAATGAAATGAAATGTGTTTATTTCCATTAAATGTTATCATAACTTAATAGGATACTCAATTGTTTTTCTATAACTATTTCCTAATATTATGTCAATTAAATTCTTTACAAATTATTGGAATTACTTTTTCACTTATATAATACATTCATTAAAAAATTAGGCCAAGTTCTAAGAATACATAGCATAAAATTCATCAATCTAAATAATTATATACCATAGATTAATTTCATTAACAATGCGATCAAGGTGTACTGTAATAGTACCTGACTCTCAACAGGTGCCAATTATTAAGACCTGGCACTCAACAGGTGTTCTGTCGTAGGTGTCCTGTTTACTTCGAAAGGCGGTGAAACATTTAGCCATACCAAAAATTGGGACCAAAAAGTCAATGGAATCATATGTTGTTTGAATTTAAACAGCAAATCCCAATATCAGGACGGAAGGAATGTTTTAGTTAAAATGAAGGCAAATCCTGGAGATTACGATTCGATAGTAGTGAAGTCAGGATCAATTGGTTCCTCTTCCTCCCAGCATTTCGGGAAAAATAACGAGTCGTTAGAGTTTTGTATTTTAACAAATTTTTCCATTGAGGAAGAAGAGTTTAGGGCGGAGAGGGGAGGGGGTGGTTTTCCAGCGTGGCAGATTATTGGAATGAGAAGTAGGAGAGGGTAATTGGTGTCTGAGGAAAGAATCAACAATTTGGATAAGATGCTGATCCTACACAGGAGATGACGAAAATGAGGTCCGTTCAAAATGATGACATAAAATGCACTTGTTAAAATATAATTTAAAAAGTGCGTAACGCAGGGGCTACGTTAACTAAGCAGATTCCCAAGTGCGTCACGTTTTAGCAGATTTCCCTTAAGGGAAAATCAGCTATTGAGGTTGTACTCATGTCGCGATTTTCGAAATTTTCTTCAAATGTCCATCGATCCTACCCAGGAGATGACGCAAATGAGGTCCGTTCCAAATTATATATATATATATATATATATATATATATATATATATATATATATATATATATATATATATGTCTGTTAACGCTCTAGCGGTCGCAATTTTTGTTTGATCGTTACCAAACTCGGAATTTAATCGTTTTATGTAAAAAGGAAGATCAAGTTCGTTAATGGCTGAAATCGGACCAGTGGGAGGGGGGTTTAGAGGGGGGATTTTTGAAAATTCAAAATATCTGTTATTATGCGTCGGATCGAAAAATTGTATAGAATAAATCTTATTGCAAATTAAATTTACTATAAATATTGTTCTATACATTTTTTCTGTATCTTGAATATTAACCGAGATATTTGCATTTGTATTCTGCGTGTGGTCACCAGTTCGGACTTTCCGCCGAGAGCTCTGGCGGCCGTTTCCATAACTATTCGTCCCTCGTGAATAGGTTTAGAGGTTAGGTTAACTGTTTTTTTGGGGCTAGAAACTACTGGGTTATTACGCCCTAAATAATGTTTTAGGTTTAGAGGTTTCTTACTACTACACTTTTTATTAGGCAGATTTCTCTATTGCAAAACTTCACGTGGGAAATCTGCTTAGTTTACGCAGCCCCTGCGTGACGGACTTTTTTTTTTATTCTTCTCTTCCCCCGCTGTACCTTAGGGCAGTTCCATACAAGCGGTTCATCCAATTGCTAATCTTTAAATTTTGAATTCGATCTACTAGCAGTTAGTCCCTGACCCACAAAATGAGTCCTTGTGAGCACCTTAGACCTCCTCGCAGCCATTTGCTGCATATTTACATCGCGGGCCGAAATTTTCAAATGAGCGCCTACAATTGGGGCCTCACTGCCTCTGTTCAGTGAAACTCCAACTTCGGGTCAGTCCTTGAAATAGTGCAGCTTATAGTTCAGGTCACTGTGCCCTGTAAAGAGCTGGACTACTTCATGCTCGAGAGGGTACTCAGACCTTCTGATGCGATCACGTACGTCTGGAAAGAATTCATATGTAATTCTTCCTTTTGAAGAATTATGCCACCTCTTTTGCCACTGAAATGATCAATGTTCAGGATTCAGGAAGTTATGTGTTAGTAACCTGCATTTTCTTTTTTTAAACGCGTAACACTCTACGGAAGAATGATCGCAAAAAATCAAGTTTAATTAATGGATTTTTTTTCAAAGGTTTTTTGTCAGTAGAAATAATATTAAATGTGTTATTATTTTTATTTAAAATGCAAAATACTACATAATATAACTAACTTATTATGGTAGAATATTTACAAGGAAATTGGTAGATTAATTACAAAAAAAAAAAGAGCCATTTAGTACTCATTTTCCAATGCGGATGGAACTTTATTGTTTCAACTCTTACTTTTGAATTTTCCCCTCTTTTCCCACGCCCCACCCCTACAGTTCAACTTCCCAAAAACTCCCCTCTTTCCGTCCCTTATCATAATTCTTTTTTATAATTAATTACCACTTCTTTCTTTTCTACTTTTCTGGTTATAACTCCAAGAGTAGTAGATTACTCAACTCCTCGCCATCAGCTCACTATTGAGGCCTCCAATCTCAATAAATGTTCCACTCCAACACGGCATATAGCAAATGCAATTTATAAATTAAATGTTACGTTTTTTAAACTTCATACAGATAAATAATAATAAGTTCAACTAAAACTTAAATTTATCTTGTTTTCTCTGCACGCAGTAAAGGTCCAGATTCTAGATTTTTATTAACTCAAACATTTTAGAATTCAGAAAAATTTTCTTTTTTAATTTCAGTTCCGCCGATGGTTCAAATACAGAACCAGCTGGTAGGAGCAATGGAAGGTGATGACGTCGTCTTGGAGTGTGACACTGAAGCTTTTCCGAAGTCGATTAGCTACTGGACAACGTCACAAGGGGAAGTTCTACCGAAAGGTAAGTGCTCATGACTAAGTTAAGAACACAAATGAATTGGCGAAAAGATAGAAAAAAACATTTTTTATTGCATTTTTTGACAGTGTATTTATTAAAGATAATTTGTATAAATACTGGATATTCTTATGGTCGTTTTCTAGCTTATGATTGAGTATTAAACATCAAAATAATGAATTACTATTTGCTGATTATGAGTAATAATGGATTAGGTTTGTTGTTTAAGAACGAAATACACACTTGAAAGCAAGAATTCCTAAATTCTTAGCAGAAAATACTTTAAATAAATAAAAGTAGGGCATGCAAACGTAATTTATAATATATTATATAATAATTTAAGTATGAAAAAAAAGTAGACCACACAAGGAAGAGTAGTTCTTGTAAGTGGTAGAAGGTGGAAAATTGTCCAGTGCAATATCATATTTTACTACCTTTAACAGGAGTGGGAGTTTACTTCGATGTCAAAACATATTCTTCAATATCTTTGTTAATATCGGCATTATCGAAATAATGTAATGAGTTCATTGTGTCTAGAATATGTTCTTGAGAATTTAAAAGTTCTCCTGTAAATATTAAAAACTATTAACTCAGGCTTCCGGTCACCACGTGATTTACTTGAGTTCAAAAAGATCGAGATTGAGTCATATTATTTGGAACTAATGCTATGACCGTGTATTGATGTATTTGGAGAAATAGTACCTTAAGCAGATTTCCCTCGAGGGAAATCAGCTATGGAGTTCGTACTCAAGTCGCGATTTACGAAAAAGTCTTCAAATATCCATTTATCCTACCAAGGTCATGACGAAAATGAGGTCCGTTCAAAATAATATATATATATATATATATATATATATATATATATATATATATATATATATATAGACATATATATTTGTCTGTTCACGCTCTAGCGGTCCTAATTTTTTTTTATCGTTACCGAACTCGTTATTTTCTTGTTTTATGCAAAAAGAAAGACCAAGTTCCTTAATGGTTGAAATCGGACAAGTGGGAGGGGGGGATTTTCGACAATTCGAAATATCTCTGTAACTATACGTCGGATCAAAAACTTATATAGAACCAATCTTATTGTAAATTAAACTTACTATAAATATTGTTATGTAGATTTATTGTCTATTTTGAATATTAATCGAGATATTTGCATTTTTGTTAAATGTGTGCGGGTAACGGACAAGATGAAATCGGCTGATGTCGGTTCTAGTTCGGCCGTTTCCGTAACTGTTCGGCTCTCGAGAAATTGGTTTAGTGACTCGTTATTACTACTGTTAAGAGTATGCAGATTTCTCTATTGTAAAACTTCAAGTGGGCTCCTGCTTACCTTACTTTTTTCACCTCTATGACAAGTAATAAAGCCCCTATCAACACAATTGAAAAATATTTCTCTATTGAGAACTAATTCAAACGACTTAATCTTTTAAATGTCTCATGTAAAACTAACGACCAAGTTCATTAATGGCGTTTAAAGCGATTGCGGTTCTAGAAACGTAGCAAAATGTAAAAACTCTGGAATTAGGTTCTGCATTGAAAAAATGTATATGAATAATCTTAATTTTATTTTGTATATGCAGATCCAATGGATTTATGAATATTTTATTACTCGCACTGTGATTTATCTAATGAGTTATTACATTGTATTTCATGACGTATTTACTAGAGCATTTTCTTATTGTGGTAGTAGAGATTACAATGCCAATGTCATCGTTTGTGTGTCATTCCTGCTTGAAGGCATTTTTTTAAATTAAATAAAGTCACGCAGGGGTTGCGTAAACTAAGCATATTTCCCCCGTGAAGTTTAACAATAAACCTATTTACTGCTAACAAAACACCACTGTTAATATTAAGTGAATAAATACAAACGGTAATCAGAAATCTTTCCCCTCTCGACAGGAAGCGTCTCATATGTAAACAAACAGGTCAGCCAACGGCTCAGAGGAAAGAAAAACAATAACTGAAACTTATCAGAATATGACATATTAATTTTATTAAAAACCCTGTTCTATATATATCAAATTTTAGTAGTCCAAGAATTTAGACGGGGGATCACAAAAAGATATTTGCATGTAACTCGTATAAAAAAGGTCTCTGGAAAACAATATTTGGTATTTAAGCTTCGAATAATGTGGTTTATTACATAACTGAGTATTGCTTATGTAACACGAGTAGAACTGTGGCTTTACTGAAGGCTGAAAACTGAGAAATGCAAATATCTCGGTTAATATTCAAGATAGAGAATAAATGTGTGTAACAATATTTATAGTACATTTAATTTGCAATACTATTACTTCTATACAATTTTTCGATCCGACGTATAGTAACGGAGATATTTCGATTTTTCAAATATCCCCAATAAACCCCACTTCCACTGGTCAGATTTTAGCCGTTAACGAACTTGATCTTTCTTTTTACTTGAAATGACTAAATATTGACTTTGAGAATACATGCATATAACAATATTTATAGTAAATTTAATTTGCAATAAGATTGGTTCTATACAAGTTTTCGATCCGATGCATAATAACGGAGATATTTCGAATTTTCAAAAATACCCCCCTCTAAACCTCCCCCTCCCTCTAGTTCAGCCATTAACGAACTTGATCTGTCTTTTTACATAAAACGGTTAAATATCGAGTTTCGTAACGATCAAACAAAAACGTCCGTCACGCAGGGGCTGCATAAACTAAGCAGATTTCCCTCGTGAAGTTTTACAATAGAGAAATCCGCCTAATAACAACAGTAGTAGTAGGGAATCTCTAAACCTATTCACGAGGGACGAATAGTTACCGTTATGGCCTGCACTAGCTCTCGGCGGAGCGTCCCGAACATAGCCGACTCCTGCCGACCATACACATGCATACAAATGCAAATATCTCGGTTAATATTCAAGATACAGAATAAATGTATAGAACAAAATTTACAGTAAATTTAATTTGCAATAAGATTGAGTGTATACAATTTTTCGATCCGTCGTATAATAACAGAGATATTTCGAATTTTCAAAAATCCCCCCTGGTCCGATTTCAGTCATTAACGAACTTGATCTCTCTTTTTACTTAAAACGCTTAAATATGAAGTTTGGTAACGATCAAACAAAAATTGCGACCGCTAGAGCGTAAACAGACAAATATATATATATATATATATATATATATATATATATATATATATATATATATATATATATATAGGTAGATAGATTTATTAATTGAACGGACCTCATTTTCGTCATCTCCTGGGTAGGATCGACGGACATTTGAGGAAATTTTTCAAAACTCGCGTCATGAGTACGACCTCAATAGTTGATTTCCATTAAGGGAAATCTCCTATAAATTGCGACCGCTAGATTGTTAACAGACATATATATATGTATATAAAAATATATATAAATCCACCCCAATAACGGATATAAATTCTAAACACTGGGACGGGTAAATGTCAAAATAGTATGCAAAGTAAAGCCTTGCCAAAAAAATACCATCACCATTCAGCCTAAAATCAATTCCCGGGCGAAGCCGGGTGTCTGAGCAAGTATATATATATCATTTTGAACGGACCTCATTTTCGCCATCTACTGGTAGGATCGATGGACATTTGAAGAAAAATTTCGAAAATTGCGTCAGGAGTACGACCTCAATAGGTGAAATCCCTTAAGTGAAATCTGCTAAAAAAAATAAATAAATAAAAAATAAAATAAAATAAAAATAAAAGAACTAGAAATTAATAGAAATTGCTCCCTTGACTACAAACAAGATAGATTTAAATCAGTTCTGTGAGAGATTCTATAACAAGGCGGCACTGTGACAAAGGACAATGGTTTTATCGACAGGGCCAAATTGCCACTTAGATTAATTGAGAGTGCAAGTTAATTAGTCGTAATTCTGAAATAAACCACTTTATTATCCCTAATAGTAATTACGTTCTAGAAGAAGCTCGAGGGCTTATTAAACATTATGAGGTTACTTAACAGATTATGGTCAATTTGTCGGTTTCAAAAAGATTATTTTTCATCTAAAAACGACTTCATTAGGATTATATTTATTGATTGTTTATACTTAGCTGTTTTAGCAACGACTTTTCTTTCCTCATCAAATATTAGATAATTTATTTAATTATTCTAAATCAACCAACCCTTCACCAATTATGGCCCCAATATTTCATCTGTTCTTGAGCAAGCCAAAACCTGATTAAACTATAAAACTGCGTAAAGTAAGAAGATTTCCCTCGTGAAGTTTAACAATATATAAATATAACATAATGGTAACACAATAGCACCATCAATATCAAGTGAATAAATACAAACGATAATAAGAAAACAGCCGACGGGAAGAACTTAAGACAGGGGGGGATGGGGGTCACCAGAACACATTTGCATTTATCTTATATATTAAAGGTGAAAACAAGGTGTTAAGCTTCGAATAATGTGGTTTATTACATTACAGAGTGTTGTTTATATAACATGAGAAGTGGGGGATTTGCTGAAGGCGAAATCTGAAAATGCAAATAACTCGGTTAATATTCAAGATAGAGAATAAATTTATATGACAATATTTATGGTACATTTAATTTGCAATAAGATTGGTTCTATACACTTTTTCTATCTGACGTATAGTAACAGAGATATGTCGAATTCCCTCTCTAAACCCCCCTCCTCCCACTGGTCCGATTTCAGCCATTAACGAACTTTCTTTTTACATAAAACGATTAAATATCGAGTTTGGTAACGGTCAAACAAAAATTGGGACCGCTAGAGCGTCATCAGAAATATACCAGAAATATATATATGCACACACACACACACACACACACACATACATACATACAAAAATATATAAAATTTTGAACGAATGTCATTATCGTCATCTCCTGGGTAGGATCGGTGGATATTTGAAGAAAATTTTTCGAAAAACCCTTAAAGGAAATCTGCTAAAAGTACGTGGCATAGGAGCTTTGTAAACTGAGCAGACTTCCCGCGGGTTGGTATGGCACACTACTAATCTCATCTCACCACATGTTCTCTATTTCTAAATAAAAATCCGATGAGTATAAATGGCGGCTTACAGAAAGCTGAAATAATAAAATACGAATAGCCATCTTAATATATAAATTACGAATAAATGGATATAGCGTTAATATTTTAACGAGATTGGTTCTATAAATGTTCAGTCGTCAGTTTGAATTTGAATTTCCCGCGCTCGCTGAGTTCATAAACCCGCCACGCACACATGCAGAACGCCAAGGCTGTGGCTTACAGCGGAAACTACGTTGCAGTTCAAGAAGGCATCGGCTAGCTAAAAGGACACAGTTCAGTTGGAATTCACCCGTGATAGAGTTACAGTCAGTTTTTCATCTCCCGCAAAGCTGCCGTCCTGTGCTGATCACCGCAACCGGCTGGAAATTGGATCTTCTACGGAACACAGAACATAGCAAGGAAGGAGGACTCCACTTCTAGAAACGTTTTCGTTTCCTGCAGGTGCCTATTTTAATAATGCTAGCATTATTTGCGCAAATTATCAAATGAGTACTCACACAATATAGGACCTATCGCTCATTATATGTGTGTGTATATATATATATATATATATATATATATATATATATATATATATATATATATTGCCGCTAAATTAGTTTACAAATTTAAGTTCTTTTTGTTTCTTGTTCAACCTCTATTTATAACGCGTATTATATGTAGTTTTAATCAATTCAATATATTTGATTCTTAGGAGAACTCAAATAGGTAATTGTGTTATTTCCCCTCATTTTTCCAATAGAAATATTTTATTTATTTATTTATTTGAAGAGCTCCGCAATTAGGCGATGTCGTCCAATAGAAATAGAAAAATGGTTCAGTCTAATGCTCTCTCTTCTTCTCGCCTTTAAAAAGCTTTCCGCCAAAACAATAACATTTCCGGTTCATAATAAAGTAGATATTTGGAAATTTCTATCACTCTCCTCTCCGATTCCAGCCATTAATGTATTTGAAGTTAGAAAAATTAATCAGTAAACAATACTTTATAAATAAACATCAACAGTTTGTTTCATTTCTCTGGCGTTTCCTTATTAAGCAGTGAGGAATTAAACGGTAAACTATTGAGTATGGTATAGATTTAATAATCGTTTTCGCATGTATCTCACACAGTAAAACTTTATGGAATACAATATTTGATATTTAAGCTTTGATAATGTAGTCCATGATATAACAACTTATTGTTAATTTGACAAGAGTAGAAGTGGGGGTTTACTGAGGGATGAAAACTAAAAAATTCAAATATCTCGAAAATATAAGATTGGCTCTATTATATTTTTCGATCCGACGCATAATCATGGAGATATTTCAAAATCCCCCCTCCCAGTGGCACAATTTCATTTAATGTTAATATATCGAGTTTGGTGCCTACAAGAGAAACATTGCCGCCACTAGAGTGTTGATATATATAATTTTGAACGGTCATTTTCGTCAACACCTGGGTAAGATCGATGGACATTTGAGGAAATTATTCGAAAATCGTGTCATGAGTTCAACGTCACTTAGGTCCTAGGACTCCAGGACTAGTCAGCACCTTACAAGAACCATTGTATATAAACCCCCTCCTTTCCTCCTCCCAGACACTTGTTACCCAACCTCCGTACGATACACATCTATGTAACCTTTATATTACGAATAAACTATTTTTTTTAAGTTCAAAGCGCGTTGTGAGATTTGATTGTCCATACCTGATTTAAGGTAAATCTGCTAAAAACCGAGATTTGACAAATGTGGTAATACTTGAGGTCCAGGTCCTTGAAGGAGTGTAACGCTTACGCGCGAGGGAGTCCCAATTTTTTCCCCCTCCCTAATTTCATTAATCGAGTCCCATACTGTATCAAAATAAAGGCTGTTTGGATATCATTGATGATTTTATTTTTAAAAGAATTTTATTTTGCCTCACGGCAGGGTTAATGATGGAGGCTTTTGTGGTGAAGGGAATATAATTGAGAGAACAGGCCTACGCCAGAAGCTTCTGGTAAATCATTAATGAATACCCTTTCAAGGATTAAATCCTTTCAAAGAAACCCCCCCTAAAAGGGAAATTAGAGGCTAAGGTTTAACAATCATATTCCTATTCTATAAAAGGGGAGTTTATAAATAAAAAGAAAGAAAAAAATACCTCAATATTTCCAGCAATATATATAAATTACAATACGGCCAGTCGTGAACATTTGACCACAATATAAACAAACAAGAATATCACACAAGCTTCAATTCTTATAACTGGAGCTTTTCTTTATTCTTTGTTTGCTGACCGACTACATAAAATGCACTTGTTAAAATATAATTTAAAAAAGTGCGTAACGCAGGGGCTACGTTAACTAAGCAGATTTCCCAAGTGCGTCACGTTTTAGCAGATTTCCCTTAAGGGAAATCAGCTATTGAGGTTGTACTCATGATGCGATTTTCGAAATTTTTCTTCAAATGTCCATCGATCCTACCCAGGAGATGACGAAAATGAGGTCCGTTCAAAACTGTATATATATATATATCTATATATATATATATATATATATATATATATATATATATATATATATATAATATATAGATTTGTCCGGTACCGCTCTAGCGGTCGCAAGTGTTGGGTGATCGTTACCAATCTCGATAGTTAGTCGTGTTATGGAAAAAGTATGTTCAAGTTCGGGAACGGCTGTGTTCGGACCAGTGGGAGGGGGGGTTTAGAGGGGAGGATTTTCGAAAATTCGAAATATCTCCGTTACTATACGTCGGATTAAAAAATTGTACAGAATCAATCTTATTGCAAATTAAATGTACTATAAATATTGTTATATAAATTTATTCCCTATCTTGAATATTAACCGAGATATTTGCATTTTTGATCATTAATAACGGATTTTTGAATTTCCCGCAAAAAGCTAGTTCGGCCCTTTGCCGTCAACGTTTGGCTCTCCTATGGAGATTTCTCTATTGTAAAACTTCACGTGGGAAATCTGCTTAGTTTACGCAGCCCCTGCGTGACGGACTTTTTGCATTTAAGTCAAAAATTAAATGTTCAATGAGAACAATAATTGGTATTTAAGCTTCAAATAATGTGTTTCATAACATAATGGAATATTGTTAATATCAGATGAGTAGGAGTGGGGGTTTACTGAAGACCAAAAACTAAAAAATGAAAATTTCTCAGTTAATAATCATGTTAGTGAAAAAATGTACAAAACAAAGTTTATAGAACATTAGATTTTCAATAAGATTGTTTCTATACAATTGTTCGATCCAACGCAGAATAACGAAGATATTAAGGATTTTCGAAATTCTCCCCCTCTAAACCTCCCTTCTCCCTGTTCCGATTTCAGCCGTTAACGAACTTGATCTGGCTTTTTGTATAAAACGATAATATATCAAGTTTGGTAAAGATAAAACAAAAATTTGCTTCCGCTAGAGCGGCAACAGATAAATATATATATATATATATATATATATATATTTATATATATATATATATATATATATATATGTTACTGTAAAACCCCGAAATGTGGTACATGTCAGGGATTAGTGGTAAATGTCAGGAATTTCTCGTAAATCCTAGGATTTACCAAGAGCACTGGTTAAAGTCCGAAATCTAGATTTACCGCTTGGCAGTTGGCCAATCCCCGGATTTACCGTCTGGCTTGGTAAATGCCCGAAAAACATTAAATAAATGTAAGATTTCGTACTTTTACCAATGCTGTTTGGTAAATGTGCGGATTTGCCAAGGCTCATTGGTAAATTTCCAGTAAAGAGGAGTGGATGGAAACCAATAATACTTCAAAGTGGTCTGAGGGGATTAGGTTTACTGAGGCCATGAAAAACAGAGCCTACCACGACGGAATCAAATGCTCTCCCTATAAAGCCATGTTTGGAGTCCTCGTGAAAATGGGTTTGGCTACCTCGAAACTCCCTCGTGATATGACAACCAATCTCGCGTCTGTGGAACAGCTTGAGCAAATTGTTGATGATACTACTGTATCTTTTCCATCTACTTCCCAACAATATGAGGTTCAAACGTTGGCTCTTGAGGTAGATATGACAAAAACGTTGGAAGTCAAACTTCCTGATGGCGGCAAACTTCAGCAAGGCAGTGTCAATAATAAGTTATCTGCCACCGAACAGAAGATGTGCTCTAAATTTAAAGAAATTCCCCAAGCAGCAAGGGAAGGTCTTGAATCACAGGCCAAGAAAATGGAAAACTACGACGAAAAGAAAATTCCCAGATCCCGAAGATGGCCAGAACGTGAGGATCAAAATTCCTGATGTCGACCATCTAAAATCGACCCCAAAAGCATGATTGCAGTGATCGTCAGAAAGAAGATAATTTCTACCAACTCGGAATATCTTCAGGAAAATGAATACATTATATTCACGTAATCAGTTTATTTTTTTTTGCACCGAGAATTTCATGTCTACTGATGAAGTGTCCGACGAAGAGATAAGCCTCCGCACCGCAATTCGTCAACAGTCATTGGCTGGTGGCCAGGGTTTCAAAAAATGCAACTGCTTAAAAAAATGTTCAAATAAGAAATGTTTGTGCAAGTTAGCTAATATGAAGTACAATTCAAAGTGCCACAATTCTCTCCCATGCTGTAACAAATAATAATAAAACTTATTCTAAAATTTTCGTTTCAATTAACCTTTATTGGAACTTTTACCAGACGGTGGAAAATGTTAGGATTTACCAAAATCTGTTGGTAAAATTCCGAAAGACGCATCCTGATTGAGATAATTCTAGCTTTTCCCGAGCCTCTTGGGAAATCCTAAGATTTACTGGCTAAAGTCCGATATGAAAGATAAAATCGGAGATTTACCAACGCTTCTGGTAAATCCTAGGATTTACCACACTCCGGGGTTTTACAGTAACACATATATATATATATATATATATATATATATATTATATATATATATATATATATATATATATATATATATAGTTTTGAACGGACCTCATTTTCGCTATCTCCTTGGTAGGATCGATTGTCATTTGAAGAACAATTTCGAAAATCGCGTCATGAGTACTACCTCAATAGGTGATTTCCCTTAGGGGAAATCTGCTAAAAAGTAATTATCATAAATATTATCCAGTAAAAGTGGCAAAAAGTTATTTTAGATATGGGGAATTTGGGAAAGTACAAGATTGGACCAGTTTTTACGTAAATTTTTCACTTAATTAGATTCAGAAAAATTGTTCCATGATTCCAACTAGAATCTACCGCATCTAATTAAACCTATTACTACAAGAACATCATTTTTAGCAGTTTGGATGCTCATAGTGAACCATTTTCTGAATTTTTATAAAATTTATCCAGGCTTCCGGCATGGATTACCAAAGAAGTATGTGTCAAACGTTAATACTGTTCATCAATTGATGGCACATTTAGCGAATAATGAGCATAAATTCATAACTTAGAAGTAACATAGAAAAATAAATCAATAAACAAAATTTGATAAATGAATGTCAACAGTTGGTTTTGTTTCTCTGGCGTTTCCTTACTTAGCTGAGAATGGTATGAATTAGAGTTATATCTATTTCTGAAATAAGCGATTTCCCGGATTCTAATACTACTAAAACGACTAAAAAAATTAATATGGTGTGAAGTATAATTAGCTGGCTAAACGATAAAAAAAAATTGAATGAACTAACGCTTCCTTGTAACTATAGATAATAAATCATCAAAGCTTTTACCAAAAAACATTAAATAGTGAGTTAATCAAAAAAGTGACGAATAGTTTCGTAGACAAAGAAAAATAAACTGTCAGTAGTTCTATTAAGACAAAATGTTGTTTGACAAATAGAAAATCCATTTTGAAACCATTCCTGAAATTTTTGCTGGTAATAAGTGTGGGGGGATGCAAAGAAGTCAAAAAGACAAAATCCTTATGCGAGAATAAAACTATGTATTATAATAAGCTGTTGTATCATGAACCACTTCATTACAAGGTTAAATAACAAATTTTGTTTTCGACAAAGCTTTATTATACTAGATACAAATAAATACGTTCTGTTGACCTCCCCCCTCTTTTTTTCTTGGATTACTATGGAATTTTGTTTAGCTATTGGGTATTTCATTGCCGTACTCTTTTCCTTCTAGCATGTAGCAATTACATAATTCTTGTTTTATAAAAAACATTATTTATTTATTAACGTCCACTTTTTGCAACTTAGGCTAACGGGACGGGTTATCTACTGGTTACCACCCTTTTCTAGCCAGGGTGGGATTTTAGGACGTTATGTAATGAATTTCGTCACTAAATAATTTCCTTTGCCCTGGCGAGAATCGAACTCGCCACTCTAGGTTTTCCATGTGAGATAAAGGTCAACGCTTTAACTCGCATGGCTAACCTGGGTCCCTAAAAAACATTAGAGCTTTTCTTTACTCATAATCCTGGTGCCTCGATCATTCCTCCTGTTCCTCTGATTACTACAACATAATCAGTCAGGTAGAATATACCATTTTCTATTGGGATCTCAGAGCCATTACAGAATGTAATTTGTATTTCAATCTCAAATGTTCCGGTCACTCCTGGATCCAATGTGCTCTGTAAGTTCCAATATTGAATCCGATTCTTTTGTTTTTTTGCGTTCATGCGTGTGTGTGTGTTTGTGTATGCGTGCGTGTTCTTCGCCCCTTTTTCTCCGAACACTTGTTTTGCCAAGTGAGATTGATTGGGGCACACTCCTTTTCGAATCGACCTTACGGGAGACAATATTGTTGGTCATCAAAAAACTTTCAAAGGGCTCCAGCTGTCAACACCGCTGGAGTACTGGCATGATGTTTTTTATAGTGGCCAGGGCGTTCATCCACCCTCCTTCCTTTTTTACCCAGGACGAATGTGGTTTTACCAATCCTTGTATCACTTGGATTAGCAGCACCACACTCCAAGCAGAGACTCTGGTAGTCGTCTTCTAGCTAGGCTAAGTTAGTTTTTTAGAGCGAAAACTACCAGATTATCATCGGCCCTGAAATATCTATAACTCACGTTTGGCATCCTCATCCATATCGCCATTTTAACAATATAAACAAGGATACAAAAAAAAAAACTTGTAGTTGAAATTTCTTTGCATAAATTTGTAATTTTTATAAAATTAAACAATTTATCTAGCTCTTTGGGGTCATCTCCAAGGGCAACTTCTATATCATTGGAAATGTTGCATTTGTTTCGAATATCTGTATACTTGTGACATTCCATTAATATGTGGTAGATAGTCAAGTCTGTGCTACACTTCCCACACATCGGAGGTTGATCTTTTGTCATAAGATAATCATGCCTAAATCTTGTGTGCCTATTCGGAGTCTTCCTAATACTTCATCTCTTCTGTTGTCTCTTGTCGAATATTTCCAAGGACGGGTGGTGGTTTTAATAGTTTTTAGTTTATTGTTCTGGGTTTCGTTCCACGTGTGTTGCCACTTTTTATCAATGTGTTCTTTGAGTGGTTGATAGCATTCTTAGATTCGAGTGGTAGTTAGAGTAATTGTCTTGTATTTATGGTAGAGCGTATCCTGGATGAATTTTAACCCCTTCCCACAGGGGTAGTATACTTGTTTATGTATATCAATTTTCTTCATTTATTAGGGCATGGTGTCGTATAGAAAAGCAGGAAATCCACAAATGGTGGAAGCTAGGGTTCTAAAACTGTGGAAGTCCTATACACCACTAGGATACATTTATTCCCGATACCATAGACATGTTTATTTCGGAGGACAGACTTTCACAGTACTCTAGGAATAGCCCATCCATTCCGGAAGCACACAAAACTACTTAGTTCCATTGTATTGGTCAAAAAATAATAGTGGTAGGGAATGAATGTATTTTGTTCGTTTGGTTTAATTTACGTCCACTTTATGCTACAATGGCTAATCGGGGCCAGTTATCTACAGGTTACCACGCTTTTATAGCCAAGATGGGCCTAAGGAGTTTATTTAATGAGTCCGTCACTAAATAAATTTCTACTGCCCAGGGCGGGAATCGAACCCGCCACTCTAGGTCTACTACCATGCGAGATTAAAACCAACGACCTAACCCGCACGGCCAACCTGAGCCCCATCTTACTGTGTATGCCATTCGTATACAATATTTTATTTTATTAAAAATATTACAGTCTGCATTTAAATACATTTGGTAATGTGTGATAGTACAATACAATAGACCTCCATAACTCTCGACAGAAGCTACATCCCTTCACCACAATGAGAGGAGCAGCACCTCCCTGCCTGGCAAGGAGGAATGGCACTTGATAAGAAAATAGCCACTGCTATCACTTCACTAATTCGTATACGAGTGTTACTAACACAGCCTTTGGTCTAAAATGTTTAGCATATTTTCAATTAATTTCTCTCGTTCATAAATAGTGACATTGGCAATTCAATAACTAAGCACCTGCCATTTCTATTACACATTACATTCAATACTTGCTCGAGTATATATTAAAAAGAATGGCAGATAAAGAAGAGGGAAACCGAAGCCAGTTTCTGTTTCATTTTAGTCATATAACCATTGTGACCAATGACTGGATTCGGAGTGTCAACCACTCTTAGTAAATGTATCAGGTGGAGGCAACATGGAATGCATATGATGTAATAGGCTTAAGAATCTTCAATTCGAATGGAAGGATAAGGGTGAAGAAAATGGCACAAATACTTTCAAGCAACCTCTTGAAATTCAATTCAAAGGAAATACAGCACCGTAGCTCGTCTAACGAGTTTCTTATCCCTTAGCTTACTGGTTTCGGTGTCGTCTTTGTCCAATAATTTTATCTTCGAGGATTTCTCAAAATTTCAATTGCCTCTACTCATTTCACTTTCTGTTATATTATTTCTTTTCAACGAATTTCCTCTTCTAAAATAAAATGATGCACACTATTCACGGAAAATTAGTCGACAGACATTATTATTTTAAAAGGGAAAAATTGGGTATCCTCTTCTTCTAGCATGCCTCACTTGTACAAAATAGAAATTCTGAGAACAGCCGGTCCGAGGACTTAAATGTCAGCATGCCTGCCTCTGAAATATATTATTAATCACAGTCATAATGCCTGAAAAAATACCTACAAACGGTATGATTAGCTTGAACTATAGATATCTTTATTACCTAGTCTTAAAATGGCTCTTATCATTTATCTGAGTGACTGGAGGTCTGGGGAGATTTTCGAAGAAAAAAAAAAACGTTCACTCAAGGGCTGCGTAAACTAAGCATACTTCCTTCGTGAAGTTTAAAAATAGATAAATCTACATACTGCTAACACAGCACCATCGTGAATATGAAGTGAACAAATACAAACGATAATAAGAAATCTCCCGAAAGGAAGCACCTGAAATGTAAACAAACAGCTCTGCCATCCTATTATCTGATAGAAAAATAATTACTGAAATGTATCAGAATATAACATATTAATCTTATTGAAAACTACTTACTATATGTAGTACTGTAATTTATAATGAATCACAATAATTTTTATCTCAATCAAATTTTCGTACTGCAAGAATTTAAGAAGGGGGCACAAGAACATATTTGCATGTATCTCGTATAATAAAGGTCTCTGGAAAACAATATTTGGTAAGCTTCGAATAATGTGTTTTAATATATAACAGAGCATTGTTTATGTAATACGAGTAAAAGTGGAGGTTTACTGAAGGCTTAAAACTGAAAAATTCATATATCTCAGTTAATATTCAAGATAGAGAATAAATGTATATAGCAATATTATTATTACATTTAATTTTCAATAAGACTCGTTTTATACACGTTTTCGATTTATAGTAAAGGAGATATTTCGAATTTTCAAAATTCTCCCACTCTAAACCCCCCCCCTCACAACCTGGTAACGATCAAACAAATATTGCGGTAAGACACAAATATATATCTATATATATATATATATATATATATATATATATAGATATATATATATATATATATATATATATATATATATATATACAGTTTTGAACGGACCTCATTTTCGCCATGTACTGGGTAGGATCGATGGACATTTGAACAAAAGTTTCGAAAAGAGCGTCATGAGTACAACCTCAATAGCTCATTTCCCTTAAGGGAAATCTGTTAATAACATATTGAAATGTTTTGAGGAAAAACACACTGAACTAAAGCTATCACGACATATATGGCGTGGCTTTCATTTGTGTCAAATAAACGGAAGATAACTAAATTTAATACTGATAAAAAACGTGAAATATGAAGAGAAATTCCTCCCATTGAAGTTATGTTTCAATCCCGTAATCGTTTAATGAACCATGAAACAAAGCTTAAGCGGATAAAATGTTTCCAACTCAGGATTCTACGAAATATGTGGTAAACCTTCGTTTTAATGACGGTTTTAATGAAAGAGCTGGAAGATCAAATCATGCGTTTCCAAAAATTGTTGGGATTACGTGAGTATGCATGAATAAAATTCAATTAGGGAATAAGTGGAATTTAGAATTTCATGAGTGTTCATTTAATTCAAAACAAAGGTACAAATATCGGAGCTTTATTATTTTTATTGGATAAAAAGTATATATTAAATTGTGCTTTGAAATGTTGTTTTTTAGCGTTAAAAAGCTATGAAGTGGTAAGAAATCCACATTTATTATATTTGACTTCCAGTCACTGATATTACAGGAAAATACCTGAATAGAAAGAAACCTTAATATTTCTTACTTTTATGTAACTATATTTATTTTATGATATAGTCCACCAAAGCGAAAATTAAAGACATAGTACTTATAAACCAAACGGGGAGATGGCGATAATATTCAGAAAGGTTGTTGTCTAAAATAAAAGAATTCCAACAAAAGATATAATCATCTAGGAAACATCAAGGGACATGAATATTAAATTATTAGTATGTCTGTTTTATTAGAAGGTGCATGTGCAATCAGGCGAAGCTAATTATAGAAACAACTCCTGAAAATATCATTTATATAAATTAATACTCAAGTTATTCCTGAAAGTTAATCTGGAGTCGTGGTTTCCATTCCCAACTGAGAGATAGACATTTCTCATTAAATAAAATTCTAAGTTCAGATTTAGTAAATACTATATATATATATATATATATATATATATATATAGAGAGAGAGAGAGAGAGAGAGAGAGAGAGAGAGAAAGAAGAGAGAGAGAGAGAGAGAGAGAGAAGAAAAAGAGAAGAGAGAGAGAGAGAGAGAGAGAGAGAGAGAGAGAGAGAGAGAGAAGAGGGAGTTTCTCTTAAGGGAGCTTTATATCTAAACATCTCAAGATCAGTTTAATATCATAAACCTTTCTTATTTCCGGAGAAATAGCCAACCGAATGTGAAATAAAGCATCAGAGTGGCATTAAAAATTGATGGAAATATGCTTACTTTAGCAGCTGTGTGCCAGTCTTTTTTTTTAGATATTTCAGTTCAAAAGGCGACTAGATTCTGAGAACATGAGAGAGAAAGAGAGAGAGAGAGAGAGAGAGAGAGAGAGAGTGTGTGTGTGTGTGAGAGAGAGAGAGAGAGAGAGAGAGGTAATCTGATTACACTTTGCTAGTTTTACCTAGTAAGGTTGCATATTTTATATTTCCTCGTACACGATAATTTTAGCGGTTTTCCAATTACAACTACTAATTGTCCACATTTACCAAAGTCCCTTGGATAGTCAAACTCGCGAACTACACACGACTAAATAAAGGTAGAGAGAGAGAATGAATAAACAGTTTAAAGTGAGATATGTGCTGTAAATTTGCATGTGTTACAATTAATACATTCAAGGGAACATGTAGCTCAAAGGAACAAAGCGCCGGCTAGACCAATGCCGTCTTAGTATTTGCTTCGAACTGCCAACCAAATCCAATTTAGCTCTCCTAATATAGGAAGCCTTTGGGCGGAGCCCTGCGGTTCCAACTTCCAGCATACCGTCACCCCGCTCAACAACCTCCATTACTCAACTATTCAATGAGCATACATAATTTATTCCCCCCCCCCCCTTCATCCTAACAAATATTATTGTATACCGCTTGTCTGCCGTCAAATGGCGCTCGTTTAGTCACAAGTCGTCGGATCACCGCTTCACACTTCTATTTCAATCAAACAGTCTGTATGAACAAGTCAAGATGAACTATTCTTTTCAAAAAGGTTATTACTTCTTCATAAAATCAACTCCTTAAAAAAAAAAAAAGTTTTATGTTTGTTTCTCTTATCTTATTTATTTTGTAGAAAGACAGTTAAGTTCACATGAATAAATGCACTCCGAGCTTCAAATAGACAATATATTCTCTATCCCACTGAGTGGTAGAATAACTGTAATTTCTTCCTGAAGAAACTATAAAATTATTCATAAACGTCGCGAAATGATTAGAAAAAAGTAAGTTTTATTTTTCGCTTTCCATACTCACCAACAATGCAAAGAAATTTATAGAAGCTTAGGTTAGCCCATCAGAGAAAATTTCTTTCCTTTTTGAGCTCAAATAAATTTAAATCTATACTTTTGGATTTGAAATTAAGTAATAAATGATTAGAAAAAAGTAAATTGTATTTTCGCTTTCCGTACTCACCAATTTTTACAATACAAAGAAATTTATATAAGCTTAGGTTAGCCCATCAGAGAAAATTTCTTACTTCTTTGAGTTCAAATAAATTAAAATTTATACTTTTGGATTTTAAATGAAATAATAAATGATTAGATAAAATTAATTTTTATTTTCGCTTTCCATACTCACCAATTTTTACAATACAAAGAAATTTATATAAGCTTAGGTTAGCCCATCAGAGAAAATTTCTTTCTTCTTTGAGCTCAAATAAATTTTAATTTATACTTTTGGATTTGAAATTAAGTAATAAATGATTAGAAAAAAGTAAATTGTATTTTCGCTTTCCGTACTCACCAATTTTTACAATACAAAGAAATTTATATAAGCTTAGGTTAGCCCATCAGAGGAAATTTCTTTCTTCTTTGAGCTCAAATAAATTAAAATTTATACTTTTGGATTTTAAATGAAATAATAAATGATTAGATAAAAGTAAGTTTTATTTTCGCTTTCCATACTCACCAATTTTTACAATACAAAGAAATTTATAGAAGCTTAGGTTAGTCCATCAGAGGAAATTTCTTTCTTCTCATGGTATCAACCCAAATTCAATTCTTTATTTTGTAAATATTTCTGTAATCACCCATTTGTGAGTTACGCGTTATCTATGAGTCTTTATTACCCCGAATGGGACCTTATTTCAAGAGTACCAACAAAACCTTCACAATGACCATATGGCAATCAAACTTTTGCCACTCAAGAACATTAAGTCTAATGTCTTTGCACACATGGATAATCTAAGCCACTGCCAAAATTTGCAGGGGTCGAATAATATCGCTACTAAAATTCGTAAAACAATATAACTTGCAGTGATTCATTTTGGTCCACTTAAAGAACTTTATATTAAAAACATGATGGATTGGTTCCAGTCCGGTTTGTCTCACAAACGTCTTTAATACGTTATAGATAGTTGAATTAATTAACTCTGTTAATTAATATGCTGTGCTGCCATGCAGATTTGAAATTTCGTGAAATAAACTTAACAAGAACAATACGTTTCTGACCATATGTCCTTTAGAATTCCCAAAGCTTCCAGAGTCGGTGCACTTACTTAAAACTCCTCTTGCATTATTCATAAACTAGGGTTCTACTCCGGCCCGCAAATACTGAATCAAACATGCCGCCATGGTGACTGTGAGTGAGTGACTGAAATGTTTTTTACATGTACTTCAACCAATAGATAGCATCTCAATGGTTTGCCTATATTTTCAGTAATGTAAATTCTTTTTTAAGGACTAGAAGAACCATTCTGCTATACTACATCTAAAAGACATAAACATATACACAAAAATTTGAATATAAAATATTTACAATTAATACTTGCATTTTAAAAGAGATATTATAATTTTCTAATAAATATATGCAGCGATTCTATTCTATGTGTGAATATGTTTTGTGTGCGTGTGCTTGCATGTTTTCTGAGCTCTTTATAAACTCTTTGAAATATATGTAAGGTAAATATTTCAACGTTTCTTTTAGTCGATCAAAACTGAAGGTTTTAACCCTTCCCGGCATAATGCATTTCATGAACTTCGTTGTCAGTAACTCACATTGAGCATCAAACTCCGCAGATACATGAGTGGGTAATGTTTTTAAAAAGCCTACTTTATTTAATCTAAATCTCAATTACTTTAAATTCATTTTAGATACATATTCCATTATATTCAACAATTTATTTATTTTTATTATATTTTATTTAATATTTTTTTTATTTCCCTATTATCCAAGTTTATCTTTTCAATTCTCACGTTTTAGTTTTTTTTTAATTGTTTTGGATTCTATATTTTGTTTGTTCCTTTGTTGTGTTCGATTTCAATTTATTGTTCGACTTCTATTATTTGTGTTCCATTATTGTTTTCCATATTATTTTTCCAATTTTGTGTTTCCATTTCTGTTTTTTGTTTCCCATTTTGGTTTTGTGTTCCATTTCTGTTTTTCTGTTGCATATCTGTATTTTGTTTTTGTGTTCCATTTCTGTTCTTTGTTTCCCATTTTGGTTTTGTATTCCATTTCTGGTTTTTGTTTTCCATTTCTGTGTTTTGTTTTTCCATTTGGTTTTTTTGTTCCATTCCTGTTTTTCATGTTCAATTTCTGTTTCGTGTTGCTTTTCTATTTTTCGTGTTAAATTTCTGTTACGTTTTTTATGTTCGTTTAAATTAATTTTGTTTCGTTTCTTTTTTTTAATTTTATACATTTTTTAATCTGAGCAACATCTCCGCAGCTGCGAAGCTCCAAATAAATAAGTATATATCTTCCTTCCTTTGCAAGTAATTCAAAAAGATTTTTTTTTTAATTTATGGTTTAGTTCAAGTATGTCAATAAAGTATGTTTTAATGGACCCAAATTTGAATTTTAGGAATTTTTAATTCATTTTATGGGATGAATACCTAACGATAGGTTCAAATAACCAATATCTGATGGTAACCGAAACTTTTAATTACTCTTGATTTGTTGTTCCTAAGGTTTTTTCTTTTTTTTTTTTTTTAATGAGTTTGTCACTAAATAAAGTTCTATTGATCAATTGGGAACCGACTCTAGATTTGCCAAGTTCATTAAGACCAAAGCCTTAACTCACTGAAAGCTAATTAATTTCCTAATTTTTATTCTAAATGTTATTTGAAAAGGAAAATGAGCGTTTTCACATCGTTTGTTGTCGGCAGCCAAGATGATGAACATTGTTTAGTGATGATAAAATAACGACATCGTGTTTTTTAACCATAAATAAATACAAAAAAAGAAAAAAAAGAAAAAAAAAGAACTTGAGAGGAATGAAGAAAGATCAAAGCGTTAATAAAATCCTTTTGAATACTCGTGAAAATATCTCTCACTAATGGGGGTTTACTCACAATTGGAGGACTTTCTTCGGGTTTTGGGCCCTAATATTGAAATAATTAAAAAAAAAATAACGGAACCTTATATTTTCCTCTTTTATACCTCTAATGTGTCTGTCAACCTAAAGTGTTTATAAAGAGGTTTTCTCTAAATACAATTACGTTTTCCTTTCGGTTTTGATTTGGTTTAAAACTCGTTCAGAATGTCACGTGTACCAGCAAATTTTCTTATGCTTTCTCAGTATCGAAAGAGATCGCCTATTTGAATTTCAGAAACCTGTAGGAATGTCATTCATTTTCCAGACTGTAAACTGAATCATTAAGGGACGTTAAGGGTGAAGGAATGGATAATTGTTAAAATGCATCCGTTGCTATGATTGGGATCGAAAATGTTTATAGAACCAATCTTATTGCAAATTTAACGTTTTATAAATGCTGTTATATATGTTTTTCGCTATCTAGAGAATAATAACCCCGGAATTGCCATTTCTAATTTTCAGTGGTCAGTAAACCCCCATTAGTCATTGTACGTTAACAACGAGTACGTATATTTATTGTAATGTCTTATTCCAAGCTGAAATATCAAATATTATTTTTAATGGACCATTACTAAGAGAGATGCATGCAAATGAGTTGAGTTATCACATCATAAATTCAGATTTTACTCTCTTAAATAGAAAATGTTTTTTTTATCTATGTCATTCTCCATGTTTAATTGTTTCATTCATCACTAGAGTGTAACCTCAGTAACACAGAATCTATTCCTTACAATTGGACCCTACAATTGAAGAAGTATCTTGCAGTGATTGGACAACAACACCTTTGGCTAGAGAGCGATTACGGCCAAATTCGAAAAAAGAAGGAATTTCTAATCTCAGCTTTCCAAAATCATCTGTTTTCTTTGGACATTGAAAGCATCACTAAATCAAAATATACCTCTATTTAGAGATATCTGAGTTGTTTGAATTTTGGAGAAGAATATATCCAGTGGACACAGCATATTAACAAGAAAAGACTTATAGCCCAAGTTAGAATGGCTGGTGACAAGCAAAATAGAATTTTTTATAATGGACAATGTTTTAATTTCGCTGTTGACAAACCTTGCCTCCTTTGCAATTCAGGATAAGACTGTTTCTCTCACTTTTTCCTTGAATGCCAAATAAATAATTACTTTAGAACATATTTTATTCAAAAATATTTGTTTAATTCTATTGATATTGTAACATTATTATCTATTCGTACAGAAGACCAATTGCATAATATATTCTTATACATAGTTAATTGTTTAAAAATTATAAAATGTATTATTTAGTTTGTAATTCCTATTTTGCTATATTAAAATGTAAGTATATATATTCCGTTGTCTAAAATATTTAAAAAATAATTTAAATAGGTTTCGTTTCGTTCTAATTTTCGTTTCTGAGTTGGATACTGTAAGATTATTTAATTCCTATGTTGTCAGCTTATAAGATATATGCATAGGATTTCGTTATTTGGAGATTTTAACTTTTTTGTACGGCGTCTTTTGATATTTCAGGTGTCGCATTTCAGTGAATATTAAGTGTGTTATATTCACATATAAGTTGCGTACATAAGACAATGCCACGTCTTCGTCGATGAGGAGGCAATATTGGTCGACGGACCAATTCACAATTAGCCCAGAACCGTCAGGTAAATAGATCGGCAGAAGATGAATTGGCTGGCAATGCAAATTTAAGAAACCAGGCTGCAATCACACGTGCTAATGATAGTCAAGAGCAACGCAATGAACACCGTATAGCTAATGCATTGGAACAAAGACTGCCCTGTCAACGAGTCAACGACACACTCAGAACACGTGTACAACAGCGTTTGCAAGTGTATTGCCCATCTTTGCCTTTCGTCGAACCCACAACGTCGATTTGTGGGTTGGATCTAGAAAATCCGGTCTTTTCACATGACCAATTATATGTGGCGTGTTGCTAGCGTTGGAAACCCGTCAAGATTATTCATTCATACTCCTCAGGAATTGACGAAAAATATTTTACATCAACTCGCATTAAGATAAAAAAAAGTACGTCAGGGCCTCCGTAAACTAAGCAGATTTCCCATGTGAAGTTTTACAATAGAGAAATCTGCATACTGGTAACACAACACCACCGTGATTAAATACAAACGGTAATGAGAAATCTTTCAGTTAATTAAAATAAATTCCTAACTGAAACGGCTTCTGAATTGTAAGAATAATTTATATTTTAATAACTCAAATTTTAGTAGTCCAAGAACTAAAGAAGGGGGGGGGGCGGATGAACAGAACGTATTTGCATAAATCTCACAAAGTAACGAAAGTAAGGTAAGGTTAGAAGAAGCTTTCACCAGAGCCGATCCCGACCACAGACTTCATAAAAATGAAAATATCTCGGTTAATATTCAAGGTAGAGAATAAATGTATATAAAAATATTTATAGTCAATTTAATTTGCAATAAGATTGGTTCTATACGCTGTTCGATCTGACGTACAGTAAAGGAGATATTTGGAATTTTCAGAAATACCCCCTTTAAATCCCCTCTCCCGCTATTCCGATTTTAGCCATTAACGTACTTGATCTGTCTTTTTACATAAAACGGTTAAATATCGAGTTTCGCAACGACCAAACAAAAATTGTGACAGCTAGAGCGTTAACAGACGTATATATATATATATATATATATATATATATATATATATATATATATATATATATATATATAATTTTGAACGGACCTTATTTTCGTCATCTCCTGGGTAGGATCAATGGACATTTGAAGACATTTTTTGAAAATCGACCTCAATAGCTGATTTCACCTAAGGGAAATTTGCTAATTAAACAAACATTATTGATTATAACGAGTTGTTTTTAGAAAAATTGATGTTATTTCAATATAAAGAATAATGAAATTATTATATTATTTGTTTTACATTTCATACTTTGTTTAATATCCTAATCGCTTGAAATATCATGCAGGGCCACGTCTATCGGGTCCGCTAAAATATATATATATATATAAAACAAATGATTATATCATTTGCTAAGAATCCTTGGAAAAGCTAAAATAATAGTTCGAAATAAGCTAGGAAAACAATGTTGTGATTGTTTTAAAATTCCCCTATCCATGCATTTTGAAGGATTGGTGTATTTTGTCTTGATAAAATCTAGGTCCTGCCTTGGAGTATCCCCTAAGGAGAACTCTGCTAAAAACGATAATCACCTGTACAAGAAAAGAAGAGATAAATATGAGGAAATTTAAAAATAACAATAGATAAGGTAAATGCTAAGTGTGGCTCTAAGTAAACTAGGCCAAAGTATATGAGCCAATTGTCGAAACTACTACGAACCAAGGCAAATGTTTAGACTTGAAATGAGAAGAAGGGAAAGGGGGGAGTCCAATTAACGCAAGATCTACACAAAACCTGTTTATTCTCGTGCAGTCTGGTAGAAAACATGCTAAACCAACTTGATCAAACAGTCTTCTGAGGCTTTATAATGCCGTTTTTTACTTTGAGCCAGTCCTCTTTCGCTCTCTGTCTTTCTCGTTTCTCGCGTTATGAGTTCCGAACGAGTTCGAAAATAAAAAAAAGGGAATTCAGGGGAGAAAGGAAAAATCTAATTAAGGCCAGTAAAAGAATATGAGACAAAGGGAGGCTGGAGCTCCTCGACTAACAATATCCTACCTTATTTCCTGGTCGACATCAAAAAGATTAGGTGTACAATGTGCTGGGTCACGTAAAATTTTTGTCGCCTCTTAGCAGAATGTTTGGGGGATTTTATTTCTTTCTTTTTTCCATTTCCACAACTTGTTGTGTAATTTTATACCAATATGGTTGTACAAATATAAATCAAACTTACAATCAGGTGAATTTGGTTAAGTGGATTTAATTATCTCACTTCATTTGAGATTATTTGTCTTCCACTTCAATTATATCACGATGGGCAGTTACTTTCAACTTATTGAACAATGCCAGCTTGGCTGCAGGATTAAATTTGTTTTTCGCCATGTAATTCGACACCGGTCGCAAGTCATTAGACACTCGATATACGGTTTTAGCAGATTTCTTAAGGGAAACCAGCTATTGAGTTCGTAATTGATTGATTGATTTTCGAAAAGGTTCTTCAAATGTCCATCGATCCTGCCCAGGAGGTGAGGAAAATGAGGTCCGGTCAAAATTATATATATATATATATATATATATATATATATATATATTTGTCTGTTAACTCTCTACCTGTCGCAGTTTTTGTTTGATCGTTACCAAACTTGATACTTAAACGTTTTATGTAAAAAAAATAAAAAAAAATAAAAAAATAAAAAAAAATTCGCTAATGGCTAAAACCGGACAAGCGGAAGGGGGGAGGTTAGAGGGGGGATTTCCGCAAATTCCAAATATTTCTTTTGCGTCGAATCGAACAATTGTATAGAACAAGTCTTATTGCAAATTAAATTTGGTATAAATGTTGTTATGTACATTTATTTTCTATCTTGAATATTTACCAAGATATTTGCATTTTCCAGTCTTGAACCTTCAGCAAACCCCACTCCTGCTCATGTCATATTAACAATAAGCTGTTATTTCATGAACCACGCCATTACAAGGCTAAATAACAAATATTGTTTTCATTGAACTTTTAATCTGTGAGATATATGCAAATACGTTCTGTGGATCCCCCGCCCTGATTTTTTTCTTGGATTACTAAAATTTGAGTGATTGAGACAAAACTGATTCTGATTCATTACAATTTACAGCACTAGCTTTAGTAAATTGTTTTCAATAAAATTAATATGTTATTTTCAGATACATTTCATTAATTGTTTTTCTTTCCGGTCTATCTATCCATTCAGCGTTACGAGGTTGGCCGTTTGTTTACAATTCAGCCGCTTTCCGTTGTAGAGATTATTAACCTGTATTTTAAATTGGCTGAAAGATTTCTCATTACCGTTTGTATTTATTCACTTAACATTTACGGTAGTGATACCTGTTTGTATATTTATCTATTATAAACCTTCGCGAGGGAAATCGGCTTAGTTTACGCAGCCCCTGCGTGACGGACTTTTTAATAATTTTTAAGAGAAAAACACCTCAATCTATTTTCTAAACATAATCTCTAAATGGAATATCCATAACCCGACCATAAACTCTCCCCAAAGGTATTAAAATAATGTTTAATGCTATGAGATATATTTTAAATTTTACATAATTATAATTTCCTGTTCAAAGATAATCTTTCGCAGAATTCAATTAAAATACATATCGGTTGTGAGTCAGTCATTTGACCATATGTTGTCGAATTATCCGATAAACAGGTCCATAGATAGTAAATTAAGCGTGAAATAGTATTAGGTTAAAGGAAAAGAAAATGAAAATGAGTAATTGAATCACTGTTAAATTAATGTTTGCCAGAAATTAAATATATACATATTTAAACCACAAGTATATTAAATTAAAATAAAAGGATTCAAAGAGATGTTATTTATTAGTTGATACGGCTGTCTGAGTGGTGGGAAATCAAATCCTGGAGCTAATTTAATAATGCAGTAATGTCAGAAATATAGCCCACGCAATGGGCAGCCAACGGGAATCAAACAGTGAAAATTTAATATTGTTTTTTTTTTTTTTTTTTTTTTTTTTTTTTTTTTTAACGACAGAAAACCAAAAGTCACATAATACTTAATTGTCATATTATTAAGCAGACATGGAGAAAGGGTAAGTATTGCTTTTCGTCACAAATAATAAGAAAATCTTATTTTTTTCTAATATAAGATGTTTTTGAAACTAATAAATGAGAAGAAATAGGCATTAATTTTCCGTATTATAATAAAAAGTCCGTCATGCAGGGGCTGCGTAAACTAAGCAGATTTTCCACGTGTAGTTTAACAATAGAGAAATTTCACGAGAGCCAAAGAGTTAAGAAAACAGCCGACCTAGCTTATGGCGGGAAATTCACTCTCATCAGTTATCCGCAGGCGATTTCATAAAATTGCAAATATCTCGGTTAATATGCAAGATAGAGAATAAATGTATATAACAATATTTATAGTAAATTGAATTTGCAATAAGATTGATTCTGTACAATTTTTCGATCCGTCGTATAGTAACGGAAATATTTCACATTTTAGAAAATCCTTCCCTCTAAACCCCCCCTCCTACTGGTTCGATTTCAGCCATTAACGAACTTGATCTTTCTTTTTACATAAAACGACTAAATATCGAGTTTGGTAACGATCAAACAAAAATTGCGACCGCTAGAGCGTTAACAGACAAATATATATATATATATATATATATATATATATATATATATATATATATATATATATATACAGTTTTGAACGGACCTCATTTTCGTCATCTACTAGGTAGGATCGATGGACATTTGAAGAAAAATGTCGAAAATTCCGTCATGAGTACAACCTCAATAGCTGATTTCCCTTAAGGGAAATCTGCTAAAATAGAGGGGAAAAAATGTACTACTTTGGATGTAAAATAATCTATGGCCCAAAGCCAAATACCTCACTAACTTGTGTTGAGTTTGAACCAGAAATATGCATAGTTTTTATTTTTTACAAAACTTTACGAGCGTATACAAGTGATTTTATTCAAATTCACGAGCAATGCATTTACAATTTAAAAATCTGTGGTACTTAAGTCTGCATGGTGTAATTTAAATAAACTTACCTTACTTGCATAGTCTCGCAAATTAAACATCTATTGAGTTTAACTTTAATTAATTCTTTTTTCATTTCATTTATTAATTTTATTTGTAATTATCTTACTTATTTTAATTTTTTTTATTATTATTATATTTTTTATATATTATATTTGATTAGAGAGTTGATTAACGTGTATTTATTTAAACATAATCATACATGTAATATGCCATGTGTCAATGGAACATGTATTCAAATAAATAAGTCCTCATAGGGTTACTAGGGGAGAAAAAAATGGTGTAATTTTAGTTTTTAAGCAGAAATTGAACCATTTTATTCATTTTTAGTAGATTTCCCTTAGGTGAAGTCAGCTATTAATGTTTTACTCATGATGGCATTTTCGAAAATCATTTATGGGAGAACGGTATGGACGTCGCGAGAAGGTTTTAAATGTTCAAGCCAAATTTATATTTTGGTGAAATAATGGTACTAATGAACTGATTTGGAATGTCAGATATATTGAGATTTATGCTGCTACTTTACTTTGCGGGGCAAGAAACTTAGAATTGGCTCAGAGAAGGGGAGTGGAGGGAGAGTTTTGGAAAAAAGGGAGCTGATTATACCAATAATGTAATTTGAATCAAAACGAGACATTAACAACTATTAATCTATAAATTAGTTCAAATAATACTAAGATTTTGTAAGCTATTAATGAACAGAAATTATAAGGATAGATCGTCTTCGAACGTTACAGGACAAAACATTTGTGTTATAGTTAAACCATAGGAAGAAATTGCTTTCAAAAGTTTTGAGGGATACTTAACTACAAGGATAGATCTCTGTTAGAAAGGGTTAAAGTTACCTAGCAAAGTTAAACTAAACGGAAAGAAAAATGTTGAATGTCACCTGGTGAACCAAAATAATTCTGATGATTACACAGATAAACAAGCCATAGATATCTGGCATGATGTTTACTTTTTCTAAGACAGTTTTTCATGCTGATTAAAAATCAGCATGACTGTTTCACGTCAGATTTTTTATAATGCAACGCAGAATTTTCCCAATAACGCCGTACGGGCTTTCTTTAAATCGCTCTAGACCCTGTTCTAATTGTGCTAGGAAGGTGGGAGCCCTGTCATCTTACTCTGTCAAGCATGGTCTTTCATATGGCAAGTGACAAACATCTGAGATAAAATGCAGATAAGTATTAAAAACGTCATTCGTGTGCTGTTGGTTGAGTGTGAAAAAGTTATGCCTCCACTTCATATAAAGTGGGACTCTTGAAGAACTTCGTGAGTGCACTAGACAACAACTCAGATTCTTTTCGGTGCCTATCCAACAAGTTTCGAGAGTTGAGTCACGCGAAAGTGAAAGAAGGTGAGTTCAAAGGTCCACGAATAAGGAAGATCATTGCAGACAGTCACTTCGAAGACTTACTCAGCAATACTGAAAAAGATTTCATGGTTGGCATTCAAGTCCGTTGAAAAATTTCCTTGGAAGTTATAAATCTCCTGACTACGTAAATATTTTGCAGAAGTGAATTGATGCTTACAGCTTGATGGGTTGCAACATGCCCCTCAAGATTCATCTCCTCGACTCACATCCCGATTTGTTTCCCGAAGACCTAGGTTCTCTCAGTGATGAGCATGGCGAACGTTTTCATCAGGACATCTCGGTGATGGAGTCACGCTATCAGGGTCGATGGAGTGGAGCAATGTTGGCTGACTACTCCTGGATGCTTCAGCCCCACATCCCAAATGCTCAGCACAAACACAAGTCTACAGCCAAGAAATTCAAACCAAACTAACTTTAAATTAAGGAACTTTATACCTATGTGTTCTATATTTGTATTATACCTTAAACTAGATGATGCAATATACTTTACGATAATTAGTACTCTATTCAGCAATATGTCCGCTACTGTAACTCGTTTGCCTTGATACATTGTTAAAAATATATAAATGGTTAATGTCAGATATCTCAAAACGGTGGGTGATCGAGACAAACGGTTTACATAGTTTTAATCAGAATGTCTGAATTCTTTTTAATCAAGTGTTGGATACCAAGATATCCGCCAAAATTTTTATTTTGGTTTATCAGTGTTATATTTGAATCCCGAAATGTGACAAACTAATATATTATATTTTTTAGAGTGAACTCTAGTTAACCACTACTTAATATTCAACCTCAAGTACTTCTAAAATGTAAAATCATGTTACTTAGAAAGTAGTAGACATCGAATACCTTTAGCAGCCAAGCAATGCTTCTCTATTTCTGTCTATTTTGAGCGAAAGCATTCCAAGCTATTAACCATAAACTCCAAAGCTCTGTCTACGGACTCCCTATTGGTTGTCTATCAGTCTTTATCGCATTAATTATCTTGGATGTCCGTAACATCTTAGCTTTCACATCGTTTGAAAATGGGTGTGTGCCATTATGACACTAGTTGGGCCTATTATGACTCCCGGGACTTTAGATCGTTCAAGCCTACCAACCTTTACTCTCAACACCATACAACTTATACGAATCGGATAATATAGTTTCACATCCTTAGTTTCTCTCTCGAAAATTAGAATAGAAGGTAGAGCCCTGAGTAGCAGGTGGAAACCAGTGATTCTCTGGATGTTATGTAGGTTGAGGATGTTTGAAATTTTATTCTTTTTGGACGGACTGATATGTCTTTCATGAAAAAACTACCTTCAATTATGTATATTCGGTTTAAATTCTTTTCAATGTAGGTCTTTAAGCACCACGAGGGGATTTCCGTTTATTATTTTACTCAGAAAGTATTACCTGGAATTATTATACGTGGGGAAAAGTGATCAGCTCACTCTCGGTCAGTTTGCTTGTGGACAGGATCTAGGAGAGTCATAATCGTTAGTCAACAGCTCATACTCATTAGACTCTTACCAATCCATTTTTGTCGTGGAGCTAGTGCAATCTGGTAGAAAACTCGTGAACTAATGCTTTTCTCAAAGTGGCAACTATGCCTCGCGATATATCAGCTTATAAAATAGAAATCTGATGAGTAGGTGTGGGGAGAGTTGAAAAGTTGAACCCTACCTATGAAATGACAAAAATGAGGTCCGTTCAGAATTTTCCCTGATCTTTTAGTTTAATTCTGCAGACTTTAATTAAAACATACCTTCAACTTGAGTATAATCTCTGTACTTAATGTTTACCCCATTTTTGTTTTTTTCTTTTATAATTCATAAAATAAATTAATATGAACAATGCAGATTAATTAGGAGGTTGAGATAATGTCGCGGTGCAGTATTTCCTGTGGGACATAAAGAGAGTCCAAGAAGGTTCCCGCAATAAACTGTGGCTATCCAGCTAGACGTGATCTTTCCTCCCGCCTAAATGGCTGCAGTAGTTCCCACGCTATTCTTCTTCTCACAATCCTCTCCTCACAATATTATCACTCTTTTTTTCAAACGGCCCCACAGTATGACACAATAATGGTTCTATGCGGTTATCAGCAAGTTTAGCACGACTCAAACGTCTACAGATATAATGCTCTGCTTGATAAATTACAAGCTTTTATAACTAGAAAATTCCGATTGTCCTTTTATCAGATTTCCCTTAAGGAAAATCAGCTATAGAGGTTGTAATCATAAAGGAATTTTCGAAATCAAATATCCATTTGTCCTACCCAGGTAATGACGAAAATGGGAATTAAAAATATATTCTATTTTTGAGGCTGCATCGCTGGGAAGTATTTTTATTGTGAAGAGTTCGGCTATCGACTGCAGCGGTTAGAATTTTTGTTGAAATACAAATTTTCGATGGAAATGCCTCCATCTTCATCAGGCAATGAATTTATGTATGTATATATATATATATATATATATATATATATATATATATATATATATATATATATATATATATATATATATGTCTGTTAATGCTCTAGCAGACAAGAAAAAAAAGTTTTCGCAATTTTGGTCTGATCTTTACCAAATTGGACAACTAGTTCGTTAATGGCTGAAATTGGACCAGTGGCAGGGAGGGGGGGGGGTCACAAGGGGAAATTTTGAAAAATCTTCATTATTATACGTTAGATCAAAAAAGTATTTAGAAGCAATCTTCTTGAATATTTAATGTCCTCATTAAATGGGGCTCAGGTTAGCCATGTGAGTTAAAGCGTTGACCTTAATGTCACTTGGTAAACCTAGAGTGGCGATTTCTATTCCCGCTTGGGCAAGGAATTTATTTAGTGACAGAATTCATTAAATAAAATCCTTAGTCCCACCCTGGCTAGAAAGGAGTGGCAACCTGTAGATAAACCGTCCCAATTAGCCTCAGTTACAAAAAGTGGACGTTAATAAATCAGTTTTAGCAGATTTACCTTAAGGGAAATCAGCTATTGAGGTCGTACTCATGACGCGAGATTTGAAATATTTCCACAAATGTCCATCTATCCTACCTAGGACATGACGAAAATGAGGTCCGTTCAAAATTATATATATATATATATATATATATATATATATATATATATATATATATATATGTCTGTTAGCGCTCTAGCGGTCGCCATTTGTGTTTGATCGTTACCAAACTTTATATTTAAGCGTTTTACGTAAAAAGAGAGATCAAGTTTGTTAATGGGTGAAATCGGGCCAGTGGGAGGGGGGGTTTAGAGGGGGGATTTTTGAAAATTCAAAATATCTCCGTTAATATGCGTTGGATCGAAAAATTGTATAGAATCAATCTTATTGTAAATTAAATTTACTATAAATATTGTTCTATACATTTATTCTGTATCTTGAATATTAACCGAGATATTTGTATTGTGTGTGTGGTCGACGGAACCCCGCCATGTTCCGGACTCTCCGCCGAGAGCTCTGGTGGCCGTTTCCAGAACTATTCGTCCCTCGTGAATAGGTTTAGAGATCCCTTCCTACTACAGCTGTTATTAGGCGGATTTCTCTATTGTAAAACTTCACGTGGGAAATCTGCTTAGTTTACGCAGCCCCTGCGTGACGGACTTTTTTTTTAATGTCGTATCAAAGTTGTCATATACGTACTTTCGCTATTAAGAATATTAACCGATATATTTGGATTCCTTAATTTTTAAGCCATCAGTAAACACCCACTCCTACTTATGTCATATTAACAATCCGTTTTTATATCATGAACCAAATCATTCTAATCTTAAATACTAAATTTTGTTTTCAAGAGGCCTTTTTTATGTGAGATACATTCAAATTTGGTGTGGGATAACTTTATCAATTGAGATTTTATGTTCTTGTCTCGTAAGTGTTTATTTTATCTGTACCATTCTCATTATTTCACCGGTGCCATCGCCGAAGATCATATTTGTTGTTGGCTGAAATTGGACCTGGAATATCAGGGGTTTTGAAGGGGGAAGAATTCGAAAAGTCAAATTATCTCCGTTATAATTAGTTAGATCGTAAAATGTTACTAAACCAATCTCGTTGTACCATTGGTGGTCTACATTTGTTGTTCTATGCATTTTATCGTAACTCTAGTATTAAGCGAGTCATTCGCACTTTCTTGATTTCAACCTTTGCTACCCCCAGCCCCTTCTACTCATCGGGTTTTCAAAAATAGGGTGTGTGGTGAGATGAGGTCAAAAGTGTGGTATACCAGTATTTAGAAAATCTTTTAAGTTTACGCAGCCCCTGCGTGACGGACTTTTTTAAAAATTTGGATATATCCCAAAGATGGGAGCACCCTGAGATAGGGCGAGTAATCTGCAATACCGCTATCCTCAGTTTGAAGTTGAAGGTAAAAAAAGTCCTAAGAGAAAAACAATTACAAGATATCTATACAGTTTTCAAGCTACTTAGGTATAGCAGCCTGAAGGGAATTAACCCAACAATAACTTTTTTGGGGAAAACATGTGTCAACAAACGTTCAAAAGTCCGTCACGCAGGGGCTGCGTAAACTAAGCACATTTCCCTCGTGATGTTTAATAGTAGGTAAATCTACATACTGATAACACAATAGTACCGTCAACACCAATTGTATAAATACAAACGATAATAAGAAACCTCCAGACGGAAAGCACCTCAAACGTAAACAAACAGGTGTGCCACATTCTCACAGGAAAAAAAAAACAATTAAGGAAATATATCAGAATATAACATATTAATTTATTGAAAACTATTTACTATATCTAGTACTGTAATTTATAATGGATCAGAATAATTGTTATCTTAATCAATCAAATTTTAGTAGTCCAAGAACTTAAGAAAGAGAGGGAGTGGTCTCGAAAGTATACTTGCATTTATCTCGTATAATAAAGGTCTCTTGAAAACAATTTATGGCATTTAAGCTTCGAATAATGCGGTTTATTACATAACCGAGTATTGTTTATGTCACATGAGTAGAAGTGGGGGTTTGCTGAAGACTGAAAACTGAATAATGCATATATCTCGGTTAATAATCAAGATAGAGAATGCATGTATATAACAATATTTATAGTAAATTTAATTTGCAACAAGATTGGTTCTTTTCAATTTTTTGATTCGAAAATCCCCACCCTATACCCCCCCCCCCTCGCACTGTCCAGATTTCAGCCATTAACGAACTCGATCTGTCTTTTTACATAAAAATTTAAATATCGAGTTTGGTAACGATCAAACAAAAATTGCTACCGCTAGAGCGTTAATAGACAAATATATATAATTTTGAACGGACCTCATTTTCGTCATCTCCTAGGAAGGATCGATGGACATTTCAAGAAATTTTTCAAAAATCGCGTCATGAGTAGGACCTCAATAGCTAATTTCCCTTTTTGGGAAATCTACTAAAAGTAAAGGCTGGGGCACATCATTGGCTGTAAAACTATACGAATCCCTTGACTTCAATCCGAATTCTTCTCTAATGAAGTATGCTCGCATATTGACCATTAAAACCAAATAACAGAAATTCTTAAATTATGGTCATTAAATTCTTGAATTATGGTCACTCGAATGAACCATTGACTTGTCCATCCGTCAAGGTGAACAGTTAGTGACAGCTCTGGCTAAAACTTGACTAAATTGATACAATTATTCACCGGTCTTCATTGTTCATTAATATTTTTTTATCAATGCTTTATTACTTAATTAAGAATATTACAGTCTGCATTTAAATGCTTTTTGTAATATTTTATGTACAACTCAACCGTCCTCCAACACTCTCGACAGAAGCTACACCCCTGAACCAGTTCATTAATAAGAAAAGTAAGTGATCTATGCATAATGGAAGAGTTTATTAAATCAACTTTTAGGAATAACATATTAGCATTTTATATATTATGAATATTGAATTAATTATTAATCATAATATACCATAAACATACATACCTCCGTTCCAATCTGAACGCTTTGCAAAATCACGTTGACGTGATAATGTAGATCTTGAGTGACTAGACGACAGGGCGAATCAGTGTCAAGTAAATCCTATGATATATTCACCGTTGTCACTGCATATCTCTACAACGCATTACACAGATAGTGCAATAATATTCATGTATTCAAATCAATTAAAAATAAAATGTTCAAAAAATTGGAAAATTGTAGGAATTGATCCTACATAACATTATTCACTTTCTTCACAATCGATTTTTTTAATATTGTATAATAAATATTATTGTTATTTATTTCATTTACTCTTGATTATACTATAGTTACTCTCTCTAAATATTTTTAGTAGTGGTCCATCTGATCATTCCTGATGTCTTTGGGAATATTTTTGATTTGGTTTACAAAAATTGAATTCTATTGAAAGCGACATACATACCTGTTAACAGGTATAGATTACCAATGTATTTTTTTTGTGGTGATGCATGTAAAATTGGTTAAAATATTGCTTATTGGAAAATTTGACTTTTTCGTAGCTTATAACAGTATATCGAGGAAACGAACAGTTTTTGCTTTAGTTAATTTATTTTTTTCAGAACTCCTTCCTTGTTGTTGTTTAATTTCGTCCAACTTGAACTCAAGTCTTTTTTTACAGTATTTTATTTATTTTTTTTTGTATTTGGTATACACCGCTGTCCTCCAATATTCTCCACTCTTCTGCATGCCTCTGAAATATGGAGCTTAAATTACTTGGACCAACAGGAATCGGAATTGGACCGACCTTACATTTTTCAAATCTTTGCATTTTTGGCCGAAATGCACACCAAACTATATGGTTAGACTGGACAGTGCCACATAACAGTTCAGGTGTTGAAAAAAAATCCTTAATTTCAGTATAAAAATATTGTCAATCTCCGAAAATAGAATATCAAGAAAGTGTTTCAGTAGATTAATAGCATTGGATGCCAGTAATCATGATACAAACTATAATTGGGTCTCACAAGTAAAAGCACTAGCAAATTTAAATAATGAGCAAGAGTATTTTACCGATATCTCGTGTGAAACAAATTTCCTAGCAAATAAAAACAAAATTTTGGAACAAGCAACAAGTCACATATTATCCACCGACATCAATAGAGTATATAGTACATCATACAATCCCTTTTATAGAAGTGTCTGTCATCATACCAGCCCCCAACCCGAAGATTATCTTAAATTCAAAGTGAATATGAAGAAAGTAAGATTAGTAAGTCAACTTAGAATTTTAAATAACGACTACTTGAAGCTCTATCACAATAAAAAATGAAAGTAATAATATCCGGAGAAATTTGTGAATGGTGCCAGGAATTTATATCAGACGGATTAAAACATTTATTATTGCAATGCTCGGAATACAGATATTACAGAGAGCAATACTTGAAGAAGTTTATAGCCACAAGTTATGACTTAACGTCACTGGAAAATATCCTTCACATTGAGGACATGTATAAATTGAATATGATTTACTCATTCCTATCAGCAGTATGCAACTATGCACCATCATAGTTTATACCATTATCTTGAAAATTAAACACTATAATTTTGAAATGTCCAACGAAGTCAATTAATGCGTCACAGTAAACAAATAAACAAAAGTAAATATGTATATGTTGAATAGTACTAATCAGATTAAATTATAAAGAATTTTAGAAGTTTAAGTACCTGAAAATATTTAATAAAAAAAAATGTAAACTGTATTATTTCATTCTATATAGTAGGTTAATATTATGTCACTAGCTCTATATATATATATATATATATATATATATATATATATATATATATATATATATTTTTTTTTTTTTCTTTTTGTATATCACTCCAAGACTAACAATGGTGAAGACTTCCCAAAACAACAAAAAGTTACAAATTTCATCGTACGTAGAATGGGTAAAGAATCATTTTTTTTAAACAATAAAATTTCTGCAAATTATGTTCTATGACATGTCTTTATCTGGTTCACACTTCTTATTAACGGGAGGAAAAAAACACTTTTTTTTTGCTTTCAAATGAAGCGCAACGAAACAATTTAATTTCACGGCAATACTAGTAATTCATTTGGTGCCCACTTCAGATTTGTTTGTTGAAGGCAAACTCAGCTAGTACTATTCATCTATTAATTATCTTCAACTCATCATTTTCTTCAATAATTTCTATAAACGAATAACCTGCTTCAATTTTAGCAGATTTTCCTTAAGGCAAATCAGCTACTCAAGACGCTATTTTTGAATATTTCCTCTAATATTCATCAATCATACCCAGTTTCCAAGTTATATATTGTTATTTCCATTGATTTGTTTCCATTCTAATTTTTATTAATTATTTATTAACGTCCACTTTTTGCAACTAAGGCTAATTGGGGCAGGTTATCTACAGGTTACCACCCTTTTCTAGCCAGGGTGGGGCTAAGAATTTTATTTAATGAATTCCGTCACTAAATAAATTCCTTTGCCCAGGCGGGAATCAAACTCGCCACTCTAGGATTACCATGTGAGATTAAAGGAACGCTTTAACTCGCATGGTCAACTTGAGCCCCTATTTCCTTTCTAGAGTTATTAAAATCACTATTTATTTGTTTGTTTCTGTCCTGAGAAACAATTAGGATTACAAACATAAAAACTTCCAAATTTGAGTATAAAAATTACAAGCTTATCGTCGGACAAACCGAAAAAAAGCCCACTAGAATTAAACAAAATTTCACAAGCCCAACAGAAGAGCATATATTCGCCATTAGAAAGGGCCGTTAACATCATTAAAAGATAATAAAGACACGCTTATTGTTTGGAAGGGCGTGCCGGCGAGCACAATATAAACCGTTTGAGGATAGAAGGGGGGAAACCGAAATTGGAGAACAGGGAAAAAGTTTTAGGAGTTGGGCAATAAAAAAGGTCCCATTGTTTTCGCGGAGTAGTTGAAGTCTTCCAACACAATACCCGCCGCCCCCCCCTTACACTTCCAGACTGTCAGAAAGCGCTCTCCTGTTAAACAAATTTATAAGATTTGTTACCTACTTTTTCTTCTCATTTTTATTCCCCCCAAAGCTTCCTTCCTTTTTCGGCTGATACCCCCGAACAGCATAAAAAATAATTAAACTTTAAGTTGAGATTTTTACATTAATTCCAAACAGCTACTTGTAAACTCAGGTGGGAATCAAGTCTTTAAGCACATTTCCCAAAAGAGAAATCTGCAGTTGAGGTAGTATTGATGACACGATTTTTGAAAAATGTCATCCATCCTAACTACGACCCAAAATAGGAGATGATGAAAAAGAGGTCCGTTCAAAATTATGTATATACATGATTGTCCCTAACCTCTTTATAGATCCCAATTTTTGATACATCGTTATATACTATCAAACTCGATGGTTAAGCGTTTCATGTAAAACTAAAGATCGAGTTCGTTAATGACTTAAATTGGGCTGAGAAGGGGGCGGGGAGGATTTAGAAGAGAAGAAAAATGAAATATCTTCTTATTATAAGTCAGATTGTAAATTTCTTATTGTAAATTGAATCACCTACTTTCCTGTTTTCAGTCTTCAGTGATCCCCCTCGTCCCTTCTACTTATCGTTTTTTTAAATGGAAGTAGAGAATACGTTGTGAGATAAGATCACAAATTTGTTATACCAACACTTGGGAAATCTGCTTAGCTTGTGCTTCCCCGTCCGAAACTGACTTCTTGAAATATCCGTCGATCTTTCATAGTAGTTGACGAAAATGAGGTCCGTTCAAAATTGTATCCGTCACGCAGTGCTGCTTAAACATTAAATCGAGATTTTTACCTTATTATACAAACAACTAATTATAAACTCAGCAGTAAACTTAGCAGATTCCCCTCGGATCCCTTCGGCGGAATTTGGCTACTCATTGCGCTATAATCAAAAATATCCATCGATCCTTCCTAGGAGATGACGGAAAAGAGGTACGTTCAAAATTGTATCCGTCAGTAATGCTAAAACTAACGATATTTCCTACGTGCAGGAATGGACACATGGGCATTCTATCTCACCGTCTATTCAGCATTTCTCTCTTAGCAAGAAGCCAGTTTACACAGAAATTGAAATGTACGCTGGAGATCAGGTGTATTTTTTACTTAGTTTACTTTATGTATAATCAGACAATTATCTCTGCTTATTATTATATCTACCTGGGTTTGTACCTAGCTTCATGGGCTTGAAATTCAAGATGCATTTATATGGAATATTTCATTATTCATAGCTATTCTGGATAATGAGAAGAATAGTAAATGGCCAACATGACACAACACGGAAGGACTCAAATATAATAGGACCCTACACTGATGGTTGACATTTTGGAATTGCATACATAATTGGACCTCACATAATATTGAATAAGTATACTATTCGCCTTTAAAATAATTATCGCTTTACGGTGGTAGTTATTAGATATTTATTACGATAAATTACCTTTTAGTTTTGTGTTTATTTTCATTGTTAATAAAAGCAAAATCAGTGTTCCTAACAAATTTCCCTTTTAAAAAAATCAGCTATACTCATAACGCGATGATTTTTGACAAATTTCCTCAAATGCCCTTCGATCCTACCCAGGAGACGACTAAAATTAGCTCCATTAAAAACTATATATATTTGTCTGTCAACACTCTAAAGGTCCCAATTTTTGTTTAATCGTTACCAAACTTGACATTTAAACGTTTTATGTAATACTAATAATGTAAAGATCAAGTTCGTTAATGGCTGAAATCCGACCAGAGGGAGGAGGAGTTTTCAAAAATTCTTAATATTCAATATCTCCGTTATTATGCGTCGTACCGAAAAATTATATAAAGCCAAATTTATTGCTAATGTAATGTTCTATAAATTTGGTTATGTATTTTTTTCACTATCTTGATTATTAATCGAGCATTTTTTAGTTTTCGGCCTTCAGTAAACCCCAACGTTTACTCATGTTATATTAAATATATGCTGTTATATTATGAAGCACTTTATTTGAAGCTTAAATGCCAAATATTGTTCTCATTGAACTTTAACGTTTTTTGAGATAAATGCAAATACCTGGGAAATCTGCTTAGTTAACGCAACCTCCGTGTGACAGAGTTTTTCTTTTTATATGTATAGATTTATATTTATATATATATATATATATATATATATATATATATATATATATATATATATATATAACCTGGTTAATTTTGTATCTATAAACTTTCAAGTTTTAGAACAACGGCTATTATTTAAAGGCTACTGATTGTTATGTGATTAAATGGTATTATATTCGTTTTCATATTGAGACAAATAGTAGATCCCTTGATCACACTCCCTTTGATATACGTATTATGTGATTTGACCTTATTTGCAAACCAACCATTCACTAATTAGAAAGAATTATCCGAACAATTAATACATCAACAAAATTGAGTCTGTCAATCAAAACATTCTCAGGATGTAAATGTTTAAGCCGGGTATGTGCATTTTATATCTGAATAGCATTGTTCTTATCATATTTCTTGCACAAATAGATGCCATTATTTTTCACATCAATATTCTATATGATGCAAGTAATATTTCAAATATGATAGACATCCAAATCGGTTTTCTCCCAAGGATTTTTTGATTCGGCCCCTGAGGCTCGCAGGTGATAAAGTGTTCTGGGCCGAATCGACTTAAGGGCTAAGAGTTGCCCTTCAGACAGAGAGCTAGGCTTCTACTATAGAAGGCAGTGAAAAATGATCTAGATATCTCGACGAATGGTTCAAGTGGCCAAAGAGAAAAATGGCACCGACGGTTCAGTCGAATAGAGAAAAACGCTCTTGATGTAAATATGCATTAGATTCTTCAAGAATTTGATTCTGAGAAGACCAGTTCAACCTATGACAAACAGCGCTACAAAATAATTACCAATTATGAACGTAAGATCATAACGGAATATTTAATAATAATAATAATTAATTAGAAAACAGTACATATTTGCATATATCTCGTATAATAAATGTCTCTTGAAAACAATATTTGGTATTTAAGCTTCGAATGATGTGGTTTATATCATGATCGAGCACTGTTAATGTTTTTTTATGGGAAAAACTGCTAAAACATGAGCTTGACGATTTTCAAACGCCTAGTTATTTTTATTTCTTTATTTTCGCGATCCCTGACTCCTAGTCGTGTTATTTTTACATAATTTCTATAAATTGCTTGCCATATCATACGTTCGGAAGCACACTTATATGTTATTCTATTCCTGGATTTTGGAATAGGGTGCGTAGCAGCCCCGTACGGCGGACTTCATCAACCCAATTCCTAAAATCATTCAAAGTTACTTTCAATATTATTTCTTATTCTTCGTACAAAACAATTAGTTTTCCAAGTCTCCGAAATCAGACTTTCTTACTGTCATTCGAAGTAGTTTTGGTAGTTATGATTAGTTGTTTGATCAGGGCACAAATCCACTTTAAATCGAAGGTTGTTTTCTACCAAAGACAGGTTCAACAGCAAAACTCCAGCCAAACACAGAGCACGTGCACAACCAGTCACTAGCCCTGCACAACTATGCGCGAAACTGTCGGGGCATATCTCCCACTGTCTGATCGAGTCGCGAGAAATTTCTAGGGCTGAGTTTGATGATTAAACCGGAAAGCCCAAGTGTCAAACACACTCGCAGTCTGCTTGCTAGAGATGTGACACTCCTCGCCGCTCTGATCGCAGACAGAAAACCCGTGTATTTCCTCGCAGATGGAAATCCATCTTATCAATACAAATCATTTGATTTAAATGCATTAGCCACCTCGAAACGAGTTACATAAATTGAAATCAATAAAATTGTCTAGGAAAGAATGGTAAAAAGTCCGTCACGCAGGGGCTGCGTAAACTAAGCAGATTTCCCACGTGAAGTTTTACAATAGAGAAATCTACATACGAGAGCCGAACTGTTACGGCAAAGGGCCGAACTAGCTTTTGGCGGGAAACTGTCATTCGTTATCGGCCCAAATTTAATAAAAATGCGAATATCTCGGTTAATATTCAAGATAGAGAATACATGTATGGAACAATATTTATAGTACATTTAATTTAGAATAAGATTGGTTCTCTACAATTTTTTGATCCGACTTATAGTAACTGAGATATTTCGAAAATCCCCCCCTCTATCCCCCCCTCCCTCTGGTCCGATTTCAGCCATTAACGAATTTGATCTGTCTTTTTAATTAAGCTTTACTCCACAGGATACAAAAAAAAAAAGTAAATAAATTATCCCATATGACATCTTGGAAAATACCGGGTTTTTCAAAAAGAATATACTGTTACGTTTTATTACAAAATCAGTAATAAACCTTGTTTATTAGAGTTCTTTCGGATTGCAAAATTAAACACACACAAGCTTCACAGTTTTTATCACTGCACAATTTATTTAACAATGCAGTGCACACTTGGTTAATTATTCTTAATCACTATTCACAGTATTCATTGATAGTTTCACTGTACTTCGCGAAGTTAACGGCACTGCACTGTCTTAAACACGGCACTATACAGTTCTTTACAGAGTCACGGCACAACACTGTTCTTCTTATAAAAACACTTTACGGCACTGTTCACTAAGTCGCACTGTTGCACTGAACGCACTGATTGATCTCTTGAAGACAGCTAAGAACAAACTAAACTCGGGTCGGGCAGGGTCCATTATATATAGCTTGTCGGCAAACATCAAACAGAATGGCCAGAAGGGGCTAGACACGTTGCCTGGAATATTCCCGGCCCTAGTAGACACTTCGGGCGCCACTAGTCTTTCCTCGGTCGGCTCCTTTCATCTCCTTCGTACTTCCCAAACACGTGACTATCTCTGTTTAATTTTTGCACCTATACGTTTTACAAAGTATTATTTTGTCCTAACTATCGATTGCTGCGCCTCTGCTTGGCTATTGGAGAAACGAATGCATAGTCCATTATTATATTATAGCGACTAGAGTCAGTTGTCTTCACTTTTGCTTGGTAACAGTCGTATGTTTAAATTGAAAGCAGTTTGAATTCGTGCAAAGTTTTCTCCAGGAACACGAGGGTGACCAAGACTCTTTCCTTTACATACACATCCTGTATCTGCATACTGTCGAAACCATCTGAGAATATTCTACTTATTCGGAGGTTCAATTTGGTACCTCAACCTGAATTGTCTTTGCACTGTAATCACGGAATTACACCGCGCAAACTCGAGAACACAAAATGATTTCTGCTACGGAGTAGCCATTTTAAACATATGACGGTTACTAAGAAAAACAGAAGACAACTGACATCTAGTGGCTATAATATAAACTAGACTATGTATTCGTTTCTCCAATAGCCAAGCCGAGGCACAGCGATCGATAGTTTGGACAAAATAATACTTTGTAATACGTATATTCTTTTTGAAACACCCTGTATTATCAATTTATCTTTTTTTTTCTAATATTAATTAAACCTTTCATTCAGCAATTTCTAATATACATATACGTAAAAACCTATTATCACTCAGAGTGGCACACCATAAACAGAATAATATTAAAAAATTAATATGGACGTTAATTGGAAGGTAGCTGAAGTATCTAAAAGGGGGGAAATACTGATAAAATGTTTTTCATGGATATTGGAAAACGTTGAAAATCCACGATTTTGCAGACTTGATAATACACGCTGTATAGGTATTGCAATATTCATAAAAGCCCGTCACGCAGGGGCTGCGTAAACTAAGCAGATTTCCCATGTGAAGTTTTACAATAGAGAAATCTGCATACTGGTAACACAATGCCACCGCGATTAAATACAAACGGTAATGAGAAATCTTTCAGTTAATTAAAATAAATTCCCAACTGAAACGGCTTCTGAATTGGAAGAATAATTTATATTTCAATAACTCAAATTATAGTAGTCCAAGAACTAAAGAAGGGGGGGGGGGATGAACAGAACGTATTAGCATAAATCTCACAAAGTAACGAAGGTAAGGTAAGGTTAGAAGAAGCTTCCACCTGAGCCGAGCAATGACGGAAATGGCCAACCTAATCCGAACTATACCCGACCACAGACTTGCAATAAGATTGGTTCTATACAATTTTTCGATCCGATGCATAATAACGGAGATATTTTGAATTTTTGAAAATCCCCCTCTAAACCCCCCCTCCCTCTGGTCCGATTTCAGCCATTAACGAACTTGATCTGTCTTTTTACATAAAACGGTTAAATATCGAGTTTCGTAACGATCAAACAAAAATTGCGACCGCTAGAGCGTTAACAGACAAATATATATATATATATATATATATATATATATATATATATATATTATATATTCCCAATACTAGAAAGAATGGGTAGCCTGGGAATTCATTTGAGCTGAATGGTGCAAATTTTTCGGCAAGACTTTACAGTGCACAATATTTTGACAGGTCCCCGTTTCAGTGTTTAGGGTTAGGACCCGTAGTTGGCTTGGACTAGAAAATGAAATATCGCGAATTTTTATTTCAGCCTCCCTTATAACCCCCACTCCCGTTATAACATAAACATTTTAATATAGGTTATTACCATGTAAGAATTAATGCTATATATATATTCTGAGTTGTTCGAATCGGTTCAACCGTTGGTGTCCAATAAAATAGTTGACTCCCGCTTTAGCTTTTAGTGTATATTTCGTTTATAATTTTTTATACAATAATAGTGAATATAACAAAAGTTACTTTAAATAACAAACTAAACAACTTTTGTCATGTGAATATTTGCAGGAAAACCAATAGAAAACAAAATACCGCTATTTTTAATTTCAGGCCTCCCTTACAACCCCCACTCCTGCCCGTCCCTAGAAATGTTAGTATAGCTTACTATAATGAAGGCGATAGTACTAATTCACATACCGAGTTTGGTTTAATATTCTTTAGTGCGAAATAAAATTGTGGACTCACGGTATAGTTTATAGCATATAACTCATTTATGCTTCACTATACGGCAAAAGTGAATATAACAAAAGTTACTCTAAATAACAAAATAAACAACTTTTGTAATGTGCATATTTGCTGAAAAAGCAATAGGAAACGAAATATCGCTATTTTTAATTTCAGGCCTCCCTTATAACCCCCACTCCTGCCCGTCCCTAGAAATGTTAGTATGGCTTATTAAAAGGAAATCGTTAGTACTAATTCACATAGGGAGTTTGGTTTAGTTCGGTTGAGTCTTTTGTGCCAAAAAAAATTGTGGACTCCCGCTATAGTTTTTAGCGTATAACTCATTTATACTTCCGTATACGGCAAAAGTGCATATAACAAACGTTACTCTAAATTACAAAATAAACAACTTTTGTTATGTGTATATTTGCTGAAAAAGCAATAGGAAATGAAATATCGCTATTTTTAATTTTAGGCCTCCCTTATAACCCCCACTCCCGTTATAACATAAACATTTTAATATAGGTTATTACCATGTAAGAATTAATGCTAATTTATATATTCTGAGTTGTTCGAATCGGTTCAACCGTTGGTGTCCAATAAAATAGTTGACTCCCGCTTTAGCTTTTAGTGTATATTTCGTTTATAATTTTTTATACAATAATAGTGAATATAACAAAAGTTACTTTAAATAACAAACTAAACAACTTTTGTCATGTGAATATTTGCAGGAAAACCAATAGAAAACAAAATACCGCTATTTTTAATTTCAGGCCTCCCTTACAACCCCCACTCCTGCCCGTCCCTAGAAATGTTAGTATAGCTTACTATAATGAAGGCGATAGTACTAATTCACATACCGAGTTTGGTTTAATTCGGTTGAGTCTTTAGTGCGAAATAAAATTGTGGACTCACGGTATAGTTTATAGCATATAACTCATTTATGCTTCCGTATACGGCAAAAGTGAATATAACAAACGTTACTCTAAATAACAAAATAAACAACTTTTGTTATGTGCATATTTGCTGAAAAAGCAATAGGAAACGAAATATCGCTATTTTTAATTTCAGACCTCCCTTATAACCCCCACTCCTGCCCGTCCCTAGAAATGTTAGTATGGCTTATTAAAAGGAAATCGTTAGTACTAATTCACATAGGGAGTTTGGTTTAGTTCGGTTGAGTCTTTTGTGCCAAAAAAAATTGTGGACCCCCGCTATAGTTTTTAGCGTATAACTCATTTATACTTCCGTATACGGCAAAAGTGCATATAACAAACGTTACTCTAAATTACAAAATAAACAACTTTTGTTATGTGTATATTTGCTGAAAAAGCAATAGGAAATGAAATATCGCTATTTTTAATTTTAGGCCTCCCTTATAACCCCCACTCCTGTTCGTCTTAGAGAATATTAATATAGCCTAAAGTCTAAGTTGGGCTAGTAGTAATATGCATACCAAGTTTCATAAAATTCGGTTCAGCCGTTTATGCGTGAAAAGGTAACAAACAAACAAACAAATAAACAAACAAACAGACACGAAAGAAACAAAATGCAGTTATGGTGTCTATGACATGTGAAACGAAAAGTTATCGTGAAATTTCGCGAAAAAAATCAATGTACAGACAGAGGTTACAATTTTATATATATATATATATATATATATATATATATATATAGATATATATTCCTCATGTTTCCCAACACGAGAAAGACTGGGTAGTTACGAAGTTAGAATCTATGCATATTATTGTGCAAATTTCAGGCTCAGTGAAGACTAGTTTTTAAATTAAATTATTTATTAACGTCCACTTTTTGCAACTAAGGCTTATTGGGACGAGTTATCTACAGGTTACCACCCTTTTCTAGTCAGGTCTAAGGATTTTAATTTGTGAATTCCGTCACTAAATAAACTCCTATTTCCCAGGGCGTGAATCGAACTCGCCACTCTAGGTTTACCAAAAAAGACTAGTTTAAACTAATATATTCTCCCCCAGCTCAACAATTTGAGAATCTAAATAGTAAATGTATAATTTGGGGATATAAGACAAACAACAGGAATGGACTCCAACTTGGGGGAATAATAAACAACATTGGACTAAAAATAACAACAGCTGACGAATACAGGTTTTGTCCAGTAGCACTTAATTACGTAGACGACATTGCACCAATGGTTTACATTCCCACTATTCGGGAGAAGCCATTATCCCTACAGAGTCCTCGACTCTGGTCACCCCTCTGTCCTGAGTACAGTCAAGCAACCACTCGTCTGATGAAACCTCCAGTCTTCCTGAGTATTATCCACAAATGGTATTCCGATAAGTGTTCATATGCATGAACCAGAGTTGGGCAAAATTGTAATTACAATTACAAGTTACAAGTTATAACTAACTACATTAGTTGAAATATAGTTACAATAGTAATTGAAATTTCACTACTACAGTTAGCAGTTGAGAACATCAGTAGTTCCAAAAACAACTACAGTTAGTAATTGTAACTGTAGTTGTAGTTGCAACTACAGTTACTAGGGTAGTTACTTTAAAAAACTGTGTGAAACACTGACTGAAGTAGTTGAGGCTGTTAAGAAATAACTACATCCAATGTCTATATTCAAAAGTTTATTATATTACATATACTACATTATTATAATAGCTGAAAATAATTTTAATGCAAATAAATGAAAAATATCGAAAATAATATGTAAATTACTTTTTATATTTTCCCCCGTTGAATGAAATTAAATAAAACTTTAATACTCATACAGGCTATTTTGGGGCTTTTGCTGCAAAAGAAAATAATCTCCTGGTCTGCACCAAAAATAAGGGGTTCTCGTCCTCACTATCACTTTCACTGGCACTCATTGTAATTTGTTTCAAAAATCTTTTCGTCGCCGAGGACTAGTGACGGATATAGAAGACAGACTGGAGTGGCCTGCAACAGGACAAGAGGTGATCCCCGGAACAAGAGAGTGTGCTGATAGGAGCGTCCACCTTCAGTTCTTCTGACATATTCTGTGCACCAAATGAACATGGCTCGTCTCAGATGAGCCATTCATCACCACCACGAATGTAAATATTTATATAGAGGAAATCGAAATATATTCTCTCTTTGGAACGTAAAAAACAGCTGATCTATGCATGTAGTTGTAGTTATTACTCAATAACTACAGTTGCAATTACAACTACTAATTGTAATTATTTTTATAATTACTTTTTATTTCAATTAGTAGTTGGATTAAAGAATACCAATTACAATTACTGTAATTGCGAAACCAAGAAAATGCAACTACAGTTACCAACTACATTTCTGTAACTGTAGTTGCAATTACATAATTAGTATTTATTAGTTGAAAAAGTAGTTAATTACAAAAGTATTTAATTATTGCCCAACTCTGATATGCATGAACTAATTAACGACCCAGTAGGATTGCTAATCATATTTATTTTATTATTTTATTTCTTATTTCCTCATGTTGTCATTCACAAATGTAAATTTCAATGTATTTGTAAAAAAAGTCAGTCACGCACGGGCTGAACGTAGATATTCCACGTATAAGCAGATTTGCCACGTGCGTCACGTATTTGCATTTATCTAAAAGCGTTAAAGTTCAATGAGAATAATATTTGGTATTCAGGATTCAAATAACGTGATTCATAGTAAAACAGGTTAGTGTTAATATAACATGGGTAGGAGTGGGAGTTAACTGAAGGCCGAAAATTAAAAGAATGCAAATATCTCGGTTAATAATCAAGATAATGAAAAACCATACATAACAACGTTTTTAGAACATTACATTTGCAATAATTTTGGTTATATACATTGTTTCGGTCCGACGCATAATAAAGGAGATATTAAGGATTTTCGAAATTCCTCATTCTAAACTTCCCCTCTGGTCGGAGTTCAGGCATTAACGAACTTGAACTTTAGTTTTACATAAAACGTTTAAATTTCGAGTTTGTAATGATTAAAACAAGTTGCAGCGTCTAGAGCGGTAACAGACAAATATCTTTATATATATATATATATATATATATATATATTTTTCTCTCTGTGTGTGTGTGTGTGTGTGTCTATATATATATATATATATATATATATACATGCATGTGTGTGTGTGTGTGTGTGTGTATATATATATGCATGTGTATATATATATATATATATATATATATATGCATGTGTGTTTATATATATATATATATATATATGCGTGTGTGTGTGTGTGTGTGTGTGTGTGTGTGTGTGTGTGTGTGTGTGTGTGTGTGTATATGTGTGTGTGTGTGTGTGTGTGTGTGTGTATATGTGTGTGTATATATATGTGTATGTGTGTGTGTGTATGTGTGTGTGTGTGTATGTGTGTGTGTATATATATATATAATTCTACTGTAAGTGTGTATGACTCATCCTAAACTCCTCCAAACGGCTGGACCGATTTGAATGGATTTTATGTATGCGTTTGGGTGACACCCTGGATGGTTTAAATTCACAAATCAGCCCGGCAGATGGAGCAGGAGTGGAAATTGTAAGGGTGGCCTAAAATTAAAAATATCGATAATTCGTTTTCTATTGGTTTTTCGGTATATATGCACAGGATAAAAGTCGTTTAGTTTGTTATTTAGAGTAACTTTTGATTTATTCACTTTTGTCTTATAACAATGTATAAACGAGGTATACACAAAAATTTGTAGGTTCGAACGGGAATGAGGGTTGTTATAAGGGAGGCCTGAATAAAAGATTCGCGATATTTCATTTTCTATTTGTTTTTAGGCAAACGTGCACATAACAAAAGTTGTTTTTTTGTGTTATAAAAAGTAACGTTTGTTTTAAACATAATATTATTAAATTTAATATTCTAATCGCATTAAATATCATGCAGGACAACGTCTGTCGGGTCCGCTAGTATATATATAAAACTTTTCAACAGATCGCTTTTTTTGTTCTCCTGGGTAGGTTTGATGGACATTTGAAGAAATTTTTCGAAAATCCCATCATGAGTACAACCTCAATAGCTGATTTCCCCCGAGGGAAATTGCTAAAAGTATGGGTTGTGAAGCTCATAATATTGTAAAGATTAGTTAATGATTTTTTAAACATTATTCTGAGGCAGATTAAAAAACTGTTTTATTAATGCTTAATAATAAATGTAATTTTTCTACTAATAGTTAATTCATGAGTTTTTAAATGGGTCACTCCCGGATTCACCAAAGATCCTTTTTTATTGGGGCTGTTAACGGTTGTGAATTAATAATGTTTCCTTTTTGTTCTTCTCTGAACAAAAGAAGCTCAATTTCTTGGAGGAGGAAAGAATAAGGATTCTTATTAAAAGTGGGTTTAGTTCTTCATAGAAATATAACCACGAGATTAGACTTCCTTTCCAGAATATTTATGTTGCTATAATTTTATTTAAAAAATTACTGCTATGGTTATTTAATATTTACGGACATCATATATTCCGGCTATATACCATTAAAATTTTGGCCTTTAACACATTAGGCACGTATAATTTGCATGGTATAGAATACAAAATCTTTTTAAATTCTGTCCACACAGAAATAATAAATAAACACCCTTCATAAAGGGTTCTACATAGCCAGGACCTACAGTGTCGTGCTGTGTACTACTCCCTAAATAAACCTCCTTGCCTCACACTTGCTAGAAAAAAGTTTAATAATAGATGAATCTACATACTGATAACACAACACCACCTTGAATATTACGTGAATAAATACAAACGGTAATAAAGCGTCTGAAATGTAAACAAACAGGTCTGCCAACCCTCAAAGAAATAAATTACTGAAATATATCAGAATATAACATAATAATTTGATTGAAAACTATTAACTATATCTAGTACCGTAATTTATAATGAACCAGAATAATTTGTATCTCAATCAATGAAGTTTAAGTAGTCCAAAAAGTTAAGAAGGGGGGGGGGGGTCACCAGAAAATATTTGCGTGTATGTCGTGTAATAAAGGTCTCTTGAAAACAATACTTGGTATTTAAGGCTCGTGTACTGTGGTTTATTACATAACCGAGTATTGTTAGCTTAACATAAGTAGAAGTCGGGGTTTGCTGAGGGCTCAAAACTGAAATATGCAAATATCTCGGTTAATATTCAAAATAGAGAATAAACGTATATAACAATGTTTTTAGTACATTTAATTTGCAATAAGATTTGTTCTATACAAATTTCCAATCCGACTTATAAAAATGGAGATCTTCCGTATTTTCAAAATTCCCTCTTAACCCCCCTCCCCCTCCCACTGGTCCGCCATTAACGAGCTTGACCTTCCTTCTTACATAAAACGATTAAATATGGAGTTTTGTAACGATCAAACAAAAATAGCGGCCGCTAGAGCGTTAACAGCTCCCAATATATATATATATATATATATATATATATATATATATATATATATATATATATATATATAATTTTGAACGGACCTCATTTTCGTCATCTCCTGGGTAGGATCGATGGACATTCGAGGAAATTTTTCACAACTCGTGGCATGAGTACGACCTCAATAGCTGATTTCCCTTCAGGTGAAATCTGCTCAAAATGTGCTATCCTGTTATATGTATAAAGTGAATGTTATTTTTAGCAGATAATATTAATAATAAATTTGTATTAATTACAATGGTCCAAATATTTTTGACTACCACATAAGAACTGTAATTTATTTCATAAACTTATTGTGAATCGCTTCTTATAAAACATCTGAGCCCAAAAATAAGAAGTGAAATATCAACAGCTATTTTTTTTTTAGTTTCTCGTTATATAAGTTTCCAATGTCAAAAACCAATTAATGATGTGAGGCTTGTTTAAAAATGATATATGTAATAGAGCTGTCAGAGCGTTATATATTAACTAATGGGGAGGGAAGGCGTCATCTGTTGAACTAACAGCTGCCTTTGCAGTTAACCACGCCTAAACCTCACACGTCACTATTAGGTGAGACAAGCCGGATAACAGGGCTTCCAACATCACCAGCTCTATATTAACCAAAATTAATTTGACTTCCAACTTTTATACAAAATGATTGCGAGATATTACTAAAATTGCCTTTTAGGTATTTTTATGAAAGGAAAATAGGTCCGTAAAGGAGGGGCTGGGTTAACTTAGCAGATTTTCCCAAGTGCGTCACGTATTTGCATTTATCTTTAGAATTTAGGCTTCAAATAAAGTGCTTCATGAAATAACAGATAAATGCAAATATCTCGATTAATATTCAAGATTTTGAAAAAAAAAAAACAAAAAAAAAAACTTACATAACAACGTTGATAGAAATTGCATTTGCAAAAAGATTGGTTCTGTACAGTCTTTCGTTCCGACGCCTAATAACGGAGGTATTTAGAATTTCCGAAATTCTCCCCCCTCTAAGCCCCTCCCACTAGTTCATTTTAGCAGTTAACGAACTTGATCTTCACTTTTACATTAAACGTTTATATGTCGAGTTTGGTGACGATTAAACAAAAATTGTGACAGCTACAGCGTTGAATTTGATGGATAAGATCGATGTGCATTTGAGGAAATTTTTCGAAAACCGCGCCAGCAGTACGACTTTTAGGTGCGTGTGAGTACATATATCTATTCATGAAGAATGTAAATATGTAAATGATTTGAAGGAATGGGATACCTAAGGGCATGATGAGAAATGAGAACTCCCGTTTAAGATTTTCCATGCAATTGAAGAAAATTTATTTTTTCTGTAATCGTTGAATAATGGTAACATTACTAAACTGAAATGAGTGAAGAAAGTGAAACATTTTGCAATAGAGTGAAGAAAGTAATAACTTTCTTCACAAGTGAAGAAAGTGAATTGCCTTCTTAATTAGTAATAAGTATAAATTAAAAAATAATTAAGTAGTAATAATTAAGTTGGAAATTAAATGCTTTTAAATGTTTCTTAACATTGTAAGAATTTATTTTAACAAAATAAATTGAAATGTGAATGAATTATTGGTGGAAATAATCAATATATTTTAAGATTTAAATAAAATAATAATTACCTACCTTGTTTATAACCTGCACTTGTTTATAACTGTACTACTTCACAATCATCACTAGTTGTTTTATAACTATGCTTATAACCTTTCACAACCATGCTTATAACCTACCAACAACATACCATAATCTTCACAACATCCTAATTTTGTTCATATTCTGGTTAGATATGATCATGTATTACACGGTTACAGAAAAAATTTAATATTACACTCGTGACGAAAGTAGAATTTACAACTCTCGTGAAATTACCACACTCGCTTCGCTCGTGTGGGTAAACGTTTCAATCGAGTTGTAAAATGATCTACTTTTGTTACTTGTATAATAAATAACTATTTTTTTTTAATTGTTGAATTTAGGTCTAACACCTAAGTCCTCGCCTCCATTAAAAATGTCCCAAAAAGAATATGAAACCAAGTTTTTTTTTATAGTTCATAATCTGTTATTTGTTTCCATTTCTGTTTTCGTGGAATAAAGTGTACTTCTAATTTATTTTTTTAATACTTTAAATTTATTTCTTTGTTTTAGGCACTAAGTTTCTACCGGAATTCAACGAAACTTCCTACAAAGTGAAGATGAGATTGACTGTTAAGAACATAACACTAAGTGACTATGGGATGTACAGCTGCGTTTCGAAAAACTCTCTCGGTGAGACAGACGGCAGTATCAAACTATACCGTAAGTACAATGCTTTTTTGATTTATAACTTTATAATTGCAAACAACTATAATGAATGCGTCTAAGATTTATTTTGTTAGTCTTACGAACACTAAATTTGTAATACGGATTTTATGATTATTGACTTCCTTCGTTATTGATATTAAATTAATAAAGGGAGACGTCATTCACACATGATGAGAAACTTTTCTTTAGGGTAAAGAAAAAATGTAACTGATCATAAATTATTTGGTTATGAATTTTAGCTTAAATGTCTTTGGTAGCTTGATGATATAGTGTTTTCTAATGCTTGCATAAAGGATTTACTCAATGCTATCAAAATATTTAGCCGTTCTTTAATATATCTAGAGCCACTTTCTGTAAGGAAAATCAAAATATATGGAATTCTCAGCGAGGATAGTAAGGATACCGATTTCAGGGAACCAGACTCTTCTAACTGATCATCATTTTATAATCTGTAATGTTATAATAATAAAAGCTAATAAAACTTATGTTGAGCTCCTCTAGAAGTGTCGGTTAAATAAATGAATAAAATTGCAATGATAAATGTCCTGTGGGGCGTTATAAAAATAAATGACTGATAAAGAAAAATAATTAAAACCAAGAAAAACAAATACAAGAAAAGAAATCCTCTATAGTGGCAATGTCACGTGAATGAAAACTAATCATAATAAGTACTGAAAATATGTATGAAAATTAGGCTTTGGTGAGCTCAGATAATAAAAGTCCGTCACGAAGGGGCTGCATAAACTAAGCAGATTTCCCCCGTGAAGTATTACAATAGAGTAATTTCACGAGAGCTTTTGGTGGGAAACTCACTTTCGCCCCCATATTCAATACAAATGCAAATATCTCGGTTAATATTCAAGATAGAGAATTTATAACAATATTTATAGTACATTTCATTTACAATAGGATTGATTCTATACAATTTGTCGATCCGACGTATAGTAACGGAGATATTTCGATTTTTTCAAAATTCTCCCCTCTAAACCCCCCCCCCCACTGGTCCGATTTCAGCCATTAACGAACTTGATCTGTCTTTTTACATAAAACGACTAAATATCAAGTTTGGTAACGATTAAACAATAATTGCGACAGCTAGAAGTGGTAAGAGACAAATATATATATATACAGTTTTTTGAACTGACCTCATTTTCGTCATCTCCTAGGTAGGATCGATGGACATTTGAAGAATAATTTCGAAAATCTCGTCATGAGTACAACCTCAACAGCTGATTTCCCTTAGGGGAAATTTGCTAAAAGGAATGGACGCGTAAACACTGTTAAACGAAAGATCAATTTCGTATTATCTCTGCACCAGTTGCGTTGTGAAGAAGGAAATAAGAATGGGGTGAGAGGCAGGAAATGAAGGTGAGGAAACAGATTCAAATAGGAATTTGGAATCTCACCACTTTCCTAGAATAGGAAATTCCAGCCTCAGGATGACTAACTCACACTGGACAAAAGAGACTCGGCCAAACAACTGCATAAGGAAGTAGGATGAACAAACATTTCTTCAATAGGGCCCTGTAACGTCAAGGATACAGATTCTCACAGAAGAAGAGACGTTCAATGCAAACAGATGAAAACGTCAGTCACGCAGGGGCTGTGTAGACTAAGCAAATTTCCCACCTGAAGTTATACAATAGAAAAATCTAAATACGAGAGCCGAACAGTTACGGAAACGGCCGAACTACCTTTCGGCGGAAACGAATAGAACCGACTTTAGCCGATTTCATCTCGTCCGTTATCGGCACACACCTAATGAAAATGCAAAAATGTCGGTTAATATTCAAGATAGAGAATAAATGTATCTTTAACAGTATTTATAGTAAATTTAATTTGTTAATAAGATTGGGTATATACAATTTTTCGATCCGATGTATAGTAACGGAAATATTTCGATTTTCGAAATTCCCCCCTCTAAACCCCCCCCCTCCAACTGGTCCGATTTCAGCTGTTAACGAACTTCATATTTCTTTTTATATAAAACTATTAAATTTAGAGTTTAGAAACGATCAAGCAAAAATTGCGACCGCTAGAGTGTTAACAGACTATTTGTTTTGAACGGACATCATTTTCGTAATCTCCTGGGTAGGATCGATGGACATTTGAAGAAATTTTTCGAAAATCGCGCCATGAGTACGACCTCAATAGCTGATTTCTGATCAATAACTGATCTGTTGAAAAAGCAACATGAACACTCAGGTAGCAATGATATGCTAACCACTCCCGATCAATGCCTTTGTTGGAATGAGCAGTTGGCTGGCCACCGCTTTAGAGCGGAAGATCTACAGGTAGGTAAATCATGGGTCCGGTGGGAAATTCAAATTTCATAGACCCGCCAAACCCCTTTATGTTCAAATTGCACTACTCACAATAATGAATCCACTTGATCCCCTCTTACATAAATGTCACCCTTCCTTGGGCACAAATAAACATATATTTAATTAGTAAAAAGGAATAGAAAGGTCTGCTGTTAGGAATGAAAATAGTCTTGCGAAAACTACGTATATGTAAAATTAAACAGAGTTAATCACCTATTTTAAGAACTACGAAGTAGATGAAAGGAGCCGACCGATGGAAGGACCGTTGGTGTCGAAAGTATCGAGACTAAGGATTTAGCCCATTCTAGGCGGTCTCCTTTGATGCCTCCACTCGTCTATAAAAGCGGTCCAGCTTGTCCTGAGAGTTAGTTTGTTCTCAGCACTCTTCAAGTGATCAACAGTGAGGCCAGTGCAGCTTTAGTGAACAGTGCGTTTTAGTTGCAAATAAAAACTCAGGTGGAGGTACGGACCTTTATTTTAACCCCGAACATCTCAAAATCTACTGGCAAATAAAAAAAGTCCGTCACGCAGGTGCTGCGTAAACTAAGCACATTTACCTCGTGAAGTTTAGTAATAGATAAATCTACATACTGGTAACACAGCACCACCGTGAATAAATACAAACGGAAATAAGAAATGTTTCATCCAATTTCTTAGAAATGTAAACAGAAGGGTCTGCCCGCCTCGCATCGGAAACAAATACTATTGCTGAAATATATCAGAATATAATATATTAATTTTATTGAGAACTATTACTACTACTACTACTATATCTAGTACCTACTGTAATTAAGAATGAGTCAGAATAATTGTTATCTCAATCAATCAAATTTTAGTAGTCCAAAACCTTAAGAAGGGGGGGGGGTCACCAGGACATATTTGCATGTATCTCGTATAATTAAGGTCTCATGAACACAATTCTTGGTATTTAAACTTCGAATAATGTGATTTATTATGTAGCAGAGTATTGTTTGTGTAACATGAGTAGAAATTGAGGTTTGCTGATGGCTGAAAAATGAAAAATGCAAATATCTCGGTTAATATTCAAGGTAGTGAATAAATGCATATATCAGTATTTATAGTACATTTAATTTCCAATAAGATTGATTCTATACAATTGTTCAGTCCGACCTATAGTAACGGAGATATTTCGAATTTTCAAAAATCCTCCCACCTCCCCCTTTCCCGATTTTATTTATTTGGAAACATGGATGATATTCATTAGAACGTATTTTTCTCCGTTAAAATCATTGAGAAGTTTTCTTTTTAAAAAAAATTATAATTAAATTAAATAAACAAAATTAATGTTTATTCATTTATTACTATTATTCATTTAATGACGTTACGGCTATTTTTTTTTACCTTCTCCAGTAACCCTCGAAGAGTGGAGTTCATTTGCTCTAGATACCGCACTGTAGCATTCCCTGCACCTTCCTCATATTGATCCCCTTGTATTTTCCTTTCTTTGTGCATACAGTTAAAGGGAAGGGGCGGGATAAATATAATCTAGAATAATACAAATAATTGAAACAATATAAATAAAAGACAATTTAAAAATAAATAAATGAAATAATTGGATAATTTAAAAAAAATATCAAATAAATAAGTAATTAAAAGAAATATTTATTTATTCATTTATTAACGTTCACTTTATGCAACTATAACCAATTGGGATGGGTTACCTACAGGTGACCACCATTTCTAGCCAGGATGGGGCTAAGGATTTTATTTAATGAGTTCGTCACTAAATAAATTCCTATTTGTCCAGGCGGGAATCAAAATATATAAAATAATTATAGTGAAATTAATAATGCCGATATAGCAAATGGAAATCAGGTATCCTCTGAGAAATAAATGTACTTAGCAATTTGGCCAAATTCTATTAAAAATATTGAGAACAAAGTTTGCTTGTGTAAAAGCCAATGGTGTATATCCATCCTAGGACTTTGTCTAGCGTTATTCAGTAGAGGGCAGCCATATAGGAGGTGTATGTATCTTTATATAGTTACTTTGTCTGTCTTTAATGGTGTTAAGGAACGTTTTATATTTTTTTATTATTATTATATATATTGTTATGTATACGTTTATCACGGAGCTCAGGTTAGCCGTGAGAGTTGAAACGTTGGCCTTAATCTCACATGGTAAGCTTAGTGTGGCGAGTTCGATTCCCGCCTGGGCAAATAGGAATTTATTTAGTGACGAACTCATTAAATAAAATCCTTAATCCAACCCTGGCTAGGAATGTGTGAGAATCTGTAGATAGCCTTAGTACAACGACGTTAACAAATAACAAGATAAATATATATTTATTTGTTAAAGATAAATCTTGTATAAATAATAACAATATAGACACATATTGTTTCTTTTTGTCTGACAAATCCTACATCCTTTTGCAATAAACGGCGACATAGATTTCATGAAATGAATGTAATATATTTCAATTTCAATAATTCTAATCTAATTTATTACATGATTCTAATGTTAAAATTAGTTTAACGCTGTTCAATGGTATCTCTATCATTGCAATTTTGTGAACAGCTAAAATAACAGTATAAGTTCTATACGAATGTTCGCCTTGAAAATGTGCACAATAGAATACATAACAAAAACACTCACAAAAAATAATATATTCACAAATTTCTCATGATATGAGTTTACTCATTTACACTAAGGGAGTCAAACGTTTTCAGAACTGCTGTAATGAATGTATAAAGCCTATTCAATTTATTGACATCGTTAATATTTAACATATTTTGTATTGACTGATGATCAGAGGATGTTGAGATGGATGGCTTTAAAATATTCTGTCTGTTTTCTTTGAGTGCTGAACAGTGTAGGAGAAGGTGGTATAGGCTATTGTCATTGATATACTGCTTGCAAAATGGGCAGAGATCGTTTGCATTGAGAAATAGAGGTTTGCTTGTTTGGTATAGTTTAATGTGCTCAGGGTTTCCAACTCTTCATCGGCTGATGAAGCTTAGTTGTTAATAAATAACAACAAATCAATAATAATTAAAAGTATTTGTTCACATCAGATTAGCAATAGTAACAAAAAGTGCGTCACGCAGGGGCTGCGTAAACTAAGCCGATTTCCTATGTGCTGATACAACACGCTTACTATCTATCTCACCAAATACTCTCTGTATATCTACCTAAAATAACGGAGATATTTCGAATTATCAAGTTTCCCACCCTGAATCCCGCCTACCCCGGCTCCGATTTCAGCCATTAACGATTATAATCCTTAGCGTTGAATAATACAGTTAAATATCGTGTATAGTATAGAACAATTAAACATTTTCGAGTTAAGAACGTAAAATCATAAGTCACCACACAGCGTTGTTACTATTTGAAAGTACATCAAATAGTAAATATGTTTTGAAAAGAATACTTGGTATTTAAGCTTCAAATAAAATGGTTTATTGTATAACAGAGTATAGTTTATGTGACATAAGTAGAAGAGGGGGTTTATTGAAGGCTGAAAACAAAAAAATTAATTATCTCCCTTAATATTCAAGATAGAGAATATATATATATATATATATATATATATATATATATATATATATATATACACACTAGCGGACCCGACAGACGTTGTCCTGCGTGATATTTTAAGCGATTAGGATATTAAATAAACAACTTTTGTTATATACACGTTTGCCTAAAAAACAAATAGAAAATAAAATATGGCGAATTTTTTATTGAGGCCTCCCTTATAACCCCCACTCCCGTCCGAACCTGAAAAATTTAATACAGCTTATAATCGTGGCAGAATTAATGTTAATTTACCTATAGAGTTTTGTTAAGTTCGCTTCAATCGTTGGTGCCCAATAAAATTGTTTGCTCCCACTTTAATTTTTTAGTGTATATCTCGATTATACTTTGTTATACGACAAAAGTGAATGTTATTCTAAATAACAAAATAAACAACTTTTATCCTGTGCATATTTGCCGAAAAACCAATAGGACTCCTGCTACAACTGCAGGGATGATTTGTGAATCTAGACCATCCAGGGCGTCACCCAAACGCATACAAAAAAAGTACATTCAAATCAGTCAAGCCGTTTAGGAGGAGTTCAGTGATACGTACCGTATACACACGTACGGTAGAATTATATGTGTATAAAGATATGACATTATTTATAGAAGCTTTAATTTCCAATAAGAAGAATTTTATACAATTTTTCGAAATAACTAATACTAACAGAGATACACCGATGTTTCAAAATTCCTATAAAGCCCCCTCCCACTGGTCTGACTGCAGCTATGAACGTACCTATACGAGTTTTACATGAAACGCTTATATGTATATTGATTATAGATATATAATTTTGAACGTACCTCATTTTCGTCAACTACTAGGAAGGATCGATGGGCTTTTGGGGAAATTGTTCAAAAATTCCTTCATGAGTACAACTTCAATAGCTGATTTCCCTTAATGGAAATCTGATGAAAATGGGCGTGTTTGCCACTACGAGGGATCCAGCGGTCGAAGCCTTTTATGTAATTTAATATTATTTTGGGGCTCAGGTTAGCCATGCGTGTTTAAGCGTTGACTTTAATTTCACATGGTAATCCTAGAGTGGCGAATTCGATTTCTTCCTGGTCAAGGGAATTTATTCAGAGACGAAGTTCATTAAATAAAATCGTAAGTTCCACTCTGGTTAGAAATGGGTAGTAGATGTATGTATATAACCCGTCCCAATTAGCCTTAGTTGCAAAAAGTGGACGTTAGTAAATAATAATAATATTATTATTTTTTTTTATTTCTTAAAAGATCATATGTTCCTGAATTATACTCAGTTTACAATACAGTCCGTTAGAGAATTTCATCATAAAATTTTATCAATAAGAGACTAGATTTGCAATATAAAATTTTTACTCATAAAATTTGATCAAATAGTGACTAACAGGGCGTTAATAAATAAAAATTATAGGTACTAGTTTATCTTAATATTATTCTAAAGTAAAGTGTTACGGAAGACTATAGAGCTAAAACATTAACAACCAATGGCCAGACTTCTTGGCAATATTGTTATGTAATTACCCCAATACATTATCTATTAAAACAATCTACTTCCTTGTGGAAATTTCAAAAGCTGAATACGCTGAAAATGTCTAAAGAATTTCAATTTTAATTCCATTAGCCGCCAATCAAACGACCCGAGTGACGCATCCATAGAGGTTGATTATCATAGAGATATTTGGCCCAATAATGAGCTGCCTTTCACAGAGGTCGGCCATCAGTCAGTTACGGCGTCAGAAGCAGAGGTAGCCCCCCCTAGCGCCCAACTCATTACTGACTCCTAACGACCCCTTTCCCATTTCCAATTAGCAAAACAGTTGCTAAGGCCGTCGTAAAGAAGAGATACTAATCACAGTAAGGGAGGATTTCATCTCCTATCCACTCAAGACGGGGCGAGGGCAAGTCATTAAGCCGTTCCAGCTGTAAAGCAACTACAGTAGAACCTCCATTATTCCAATTAATTGGGGCTAGGTGGTACCCCTAACCTACAAATCGCCATAAATAATTCATTTCTGGAACTGCAGATTGAGAAAATTATTAAATAAGCAACTTCTGTAATAAAAAATGGCTTATTTAAACAACGTAATAATTAATTAAGAATAACATGCATCCTAGATACTATAATTACAGCGTGTTGGTCTGCATAACCTAAATTCGGCTAAATAATTCATTTCTGGAACAACAGATTGAGAAAATTATTAAATAAGCAACTTCTGTAATAAAAAATGGCTTATTTAAACAACGTAATAATTAATTAAGAATAACATGCATCCTAGATACTATAATTACAGCTAGTTGGTCTGCATAATCTAAAATCGGCTAAATAATACATTTCTGGAACAACAGATTGAGAAAATTATTAAATAAGCAACATATGTAATAAAAATAACAATCTAATTCACATGGTAAACCTAGAGTGGCGAATTCGATTCTCGCCTGGGCAAAGGAAATTATTTAGAGACGAAATTTATTAAATAACATCCTAAAATCCCACCCTGGCTAGAAAAGGGTGGTAACCTGTAGATAACCCGTCCCGATTAGCCTAAGTTGCAAAAAGTGGACGTTAATAAATAATAAATAAACAATCTAATTAGTAATTAAGAATAACTATAAGATTTGGAGGGGGGGGGGGAATCAGCTATTGAGGACCACCTCCGGTACCAACCGGTGACGCGATTTTAGAAACATTTCTTCAAATATCCATCGATCCTACCTAAGGGATGAGGAAAATGAGATCCGTTAATATATATATATATATATATATATATATATATATATATATATATATATATATACTAGCTGTACCCTGTGCGCGTTGCTACGCCACCAACTAAAATACTAAATTACTATAAAGATGTATGTACTAAAAGTTATCCTAAATATCAAATTAAAAATCTTTTGTAACGTAGACTTTTGCCAAAAAACAAAACAACAGAAAACGAAATATAACGATTTTTCATTTCATGCTTCCCAAACAACCCCCCCCCCTCACTCCTGTTCGTTTCTAAAAATGTTTTTAATGTTAAAAGGTTTTTCGTGTATAACTCATTTATACTTCGTTATATGGAAAAAGTTTATATACCAAAAGTTACTTTAAATAACAAAATAAACAACTTAAGTTATGAGCACAATTGCCAAATAACCAATAGAGAACAAAATATAGCCATTTTTAATTTCAGACCTCCCTTATAACCCCCATTCCTGTTCGTACCTCGAAATTTTAATATAGCTTATAATTAGGGAGGTGTTAATACCAAATCACATACTGTGTTTCGTTTAATTCAATTGAGTATTTTGTGCCATATAAAATTGTTGACTCGCATTATTGTTTTTCGCGTATAACTCATTTATACTTCCGTATACGACAAAAGGTGTTTCACAAAAGTTACTCTAAATAACAAAATAAACAACTTTTGTTATGTGAAAATTTGCCGAAAACCCAATAGGAGACGAAATATCGCTATTTTTCATTTCAGGCCTCCCTTATAAGAGAGAATATTAATAAAGCCAGAAACCTAACCTGTTTTAGTAGTAATATAAACTGCTCAAAAATGAATAGGGATATTGGCTGTTTTGTGGTATGTATGGGGCCTAGCATATTTCTTTTTTTTTATAATAAATATCATTAATATTTATTAGAAATTATTGTCTTTTTCCCCCATAAAAAAGAAATTTAATTAAGATCGATTTAATTAAAATTAATAGGATAAGAAAAAATAACCAATATCCCTATTCATTTTTGAGCAGTATACATACCAAGTTTCATAAAATTCGGTAGCCGTTTACGAGTCTATAAAGGACATACAAACATACATTTTTATATAAAAGATATAAATATATATATATGTGTGTGTGTGTGTGTGTGTGTGTGTTTGTCTGTTTACGCTCTAGCGGCCCTTTGTTTGTTTGTTTCATAAGGTTTTAGGGAGAAAAACTGCTAGGTTATCATCGCCCGGTAATATCTATAACATATATCTATAACACTCGTTTTGTGAATAAATTGTATTTATGAAAGTTGCAAATATTGTTATATCCTCGTTTATATCGTTATTTATAACTTAACCTATATCATAATTCTGATTTATTTATGATCTGGCAATGCGTACATCTATTCTTAATAACTCTTATGTTACTAACAATGGAGGAATATTTTTTTTTTTAAATTTAAATATATATTTTTCTTTTTATTCGCTACTTTTTTTAAAATTCAAATTTTTTATCTTTTCATTATCTTTTTAAAAATGTAAATATATATTTTTTCAATATTTTTTTCTAGAGGTCGTAATTTTTATTTGATCGTTACGAAACATGAGATGTTTCATGTTAAAACAAAGATTAACTTCGTAAATGGCTGTAATCGGACCAAATATCTCTCTTATTACGTTGGATCGAAAAATTATCTTATTGCAAATTGAAACTGTGGCAAACAGACGGGCGGTGACAGTAGCTATTGCACTCGCAATCACAAGCGGCCTTTCTTATTTAAAAATTTAATACAGTAAGGTTCTCACTAAAGAAATGAACCTTTAGACACTAGAGATAGGAAGAGGCGATACAGACCTACCGTTGTAGTCCCTAATAATCTTCATAACAAAAAAAAAAAATACAACCACTTTTTATAACGGTATAAAAAGTATAACAATTCTTTAGATTTTTAATTATTCGGAATTATGCAATCTATAAAAATAAATTCTATATTCCAAACATAAAGGGGAAAAAAGATGGTGACTATATGCCAGCTCCGGCCGTCCACTCGTCCGCACATTTAGGCACCAAAATGAATTTAAGAGAAATTTTGTAGAAGGCTCTAGGGATAATATTTTAAAAATAAGATACAAATCCATAAATTTCGTGAATTTGCGTTAATTCGTTCTATAGATATAAAAGTATGAAAGAGAAGAGAGAACGGTGCTTGGGAAACAAACTATTATTTTTGTGCAAATTTGGTAGTGGTAGTTATAATAATATATTTATTAAATATTTATTTAATTAAAAATATTTATTTATTTTTATCGCTCAGCAACTACTGGCGATTAGCATTATAAACCCTATAAATATTCTTGCTGAATGTATACGATAAAAAAATTACACCGTGGGAAATTCTAAAGAAAATATAATTTAATCCTGAAGATGGCCAAACGTTAATTTAAACGCCAGTCAAAAGAAATAGGTAGACGAAGGTAGTTAATTAGAAACTAAACTTCCAACGTTGATATAACTCAATTTCGTGTTAATTAAATAGTTAGCATGGTAATAGGTATCCCATGTTTGTCAACATCATGGAGCTTTCATTTGAAAATGTTTTGGACGTAAAGTGAAAACAACCTTGTGAAGTCAGTAGTTATTTAAACTAGAGCGCGCCACCTTCCACCTTGTTAAAAGTTTCTTGATTCATTCGTGCACCAGCACAGTTGTAAATTGAAGTTAAGCGAGCCTTTAATTTGCCTAATTTATGATTGTGAACTAGAAGAAAAATAAATGATAAAAGTTGATAATTTGCAATTTTCATGAAAAATACATAGTTGAGTTCGGTACAAATAAAGCACGACTTTATTAGAAGTTCACAATTGAATCTGTTATCATTTACAACAACCAGTTGGAGGGTGGCATTATCTGATCTAAACAGAGCAATATAAAGCCAAAAGGAATATAATAAAATAAAGGACTTAGGTTCGCCATGTGAGCATTGGCCTTAATACTTTTGGTAAACCTAGAGTCGTTGGTTCGATTTCTGCGTAGGCAACAGAATTTTTTCTGGTAGAAACTCACTAAATAATATCTGAAGCCCTGTCCTAGCTAGAAAAGGCTGGTAATCTGTAGACAGCCCGTCCTAATTAGTCATATTGCCATATACTTAATGGGTTAATGAACATTTTACAAATAGCATAAAACAGCATACTATGTACTGTATTGTGAATTAAATGATCTGACACATTCAATTTTATAAGAATTAATACTGTTATGTGAATTAAATAGTCGTATTAATTATTGTGAGAGGATGAACAGCAAGAAATATTAATTGGGTGCATATAAAATAATTTAATATTTTATATTTCTTAAAAATCAAAATAAATCAAAAATGTGAACAATAAAATCAGGCCATTTTCTCGGTGATTAACAATTATTTCTTTAATTAAACCAGCAATAAAAGTGTAAAATTAGACGTAGAGAGCTTGCATTAAAGTATTTTTTAAAAAAGGATAAATTTCCTCCACCTGCTAAAACTAAGAACATTTTACTATTCTCCTTTTAGCAGATTTCCCCTAAGGGAAATCAGCAATTGAGGTTGTACTCATGACGACATTTTCGAGATTTTTCTTCAAATGTCCATCGATCTTACCTAGTAGATGACGAAAATGAGGTCCGTTCAAAACTGTATATATATATATATATATATATATATATATATATATATATATATATATATATTTGTCTGTTACCGCTCTAGTGGTCGCAATTTTTGTTTGATAGTTACCAAACTCGATATTTAGTTGTTTTATGTAAAAAGAAGATCAACAGAATCATCGAAATATCTCAATCGAAAAAGATTACAGAATCAATCTTATTGCAAATTAAATTTACTATAAATATTGTTCTATACATTTATTCTGTATCTTGAATATTAACTGAGATATTCGCATTTGTATTCTGCGTATGCTCGGCAGCAGTCTATGTTCGGACTTTCCGCCGTGAGCTCTGGCGGCTGTTTTCGTAACAATTCGTCCCTCGTGAATAGGTTTAGAGGTTTCTTACTACTAGAATTGTTATTAGGCAGATTTCTCTATTGTAAAACTTCACGTGGGAAATCTGCTTAGTTTACGCAGCCCCTGCGTGACGGACTTTTTATTTCTTGCTTATTTTACAATTTACAATAAATTCATGTTTTGTTATATTTTATTTTATTGAGTATTATTTAGTATTTTTACTAACTGATGGCACCTCTTCTGTCTAATTCATCTTATGTGGTTCTAGGTGTGGGTTGCTTTAAATTCTTACTAAATAGTCTCATGTTGGATTTAACAGTGAGGGATTTAGTGTTTTTATTCTACAAGTATATGGTTTTCTTCACTTCTAACTCAACTACTATGATGTAATAATATATCTTACCCATAATAAAAATCACATTTTCCAGGCAAGTTTAGCATAATGACACTGATGATATACCATAGAAAATTTTGTGGAACAAAGTAACGTTAAAGTGAAGACTAAATGCCAAAATGAGGGGATTACAATATTCTACAAAGTTTCAGAGATCCTTGAAAGTTCGGCGATTAAACTAAAATGCTTGTAGGCGAAACTTATGAAATGAAGAGCTGGGATATTGACAAAAGTTGCAAAAGGCTATGAACAGCTTAAAAAGTTCAAACTTCTGTCAAGATTAAGCATTATCCTAGTCAATATATAACAAGATTAATTATAACTGGAAAGATATTTACTCTTTATCCGCTTTCGCCATTTACTGAAGCCTTTAATTTAAATAAACAACATTATGGATTTGACTCTGCTCCAAGCTTAGTCAATACGTCCGATACAAAATGACTTTTTTACATTTGACGATCAGTTACTAATGTAGCACTGAACAAACGATCTCCGAAGTCTTTTTAGTATTTGCGAAAAGTCCCCTGAAAACATAACTATATAAATAAAACTAAGGTTTTTTTTTCCCCCCCTGAAATTCTATTTACATTCTTGGGGAATATTTTTGTTTTACATTTCACTTCATTCTAAGAGCAATGACAGCATAATTAAAATTCTGCTCGCCCATTTGTTACTTAATTACTGAAAAACGGGTAGATGTATTTCGATGAACTTCTATATTTCTGAGTCGACAATCCCAAAATACAACATAGAATCTATGAGAATTTGTGAATTTAATAAGTAGCGAGTTACAATTACCACCCCCTTTTTCAGGTTATATATTGATCTATAACTTTGCTAGCATATACCGATGACACCCACCATCATTTAACATACCTTTTCCTAAATCCTCACAAACCTTCCATTCGAACAAACAACCCCTTCAAATAAAGCCACAGGCTGAGCAGAAGGGGCCTATCTTCCTTCACCCCAGGCGTCATCTGGCTGCAAAACACAACCAACACATCGATATCAGCGAGGTATCAGAAAAAAAAGAAGAAAAAAAAAGCTAGCATGCTCTTCCAGTATTGAAACAGAATGAGCTTATGATTTATTAAAAAGTTAGAGCCTCTGTAAAAAGTAAGCTATGAATCACTTGTAAAGGAGAGTTGTATTTTATTTGATGGAAAGCTTTTCGAAGTGATCTTCGGCATAGAAAATACTCACAAAGATGAACTAAAAGTGTTACAACAGTTTAATGCAAAATGCAAATCTATAGCAGAGAAGAATCGCCTAGCAATTTCATTCTACAATGTTTTTGATGCAATGCACAGGAAAAAAGAAATTTAATATTTCCCACCCTCTTCCTTAAACAGAACCATGTAAGCAAACTGCTTTAAATATTAAATGTTTTTTATTAACTTCCACTTAATGCTACTGTAGCTAATTATGTAATACACTATTCCTCTATATACAACCCAAAGTAACGTATTATATTCAAATTATTTTATCATAGTTGTTACTTTGATATTAGAATTTCCATCAAAACGGTGAAATATAACCAACACAAAGATAGGTCTATAAACAAAATAGTGAAATTTTAAAAATATCCATAAATAAAGCACAGGTTTTCAGCAACGGGGTAGTTTATTTTTTAGCATCAACAGAGCGCTTTAAGCGCAAGGGTAGTGTACCAAATTTATATAAAACTTACTAATGAAATATTTCGTAAATGTTTAACTTTTGTTGTACAAAATGAGTTAGACATATAACATTAACACTCACAAAACAACACAATTATATACAGCACTTATGCATTATACAGCGGAACCCACAGCCAAACGTATTACCGGACACAAAAGTATTCCATTAGAGATAGCAAAAGTTGTCAAGACTCTTTAACTTTAAGCCCCCCCCCCTCCTCCCAAACGAATTTCGTGAATGTGAAATGATCAAGCATAACGAGGTACAATGGATTTCGTAACCCTTATTGTTAGAGAGATAACATTGTTATTGACGGTTGGATAGACAGAATGGGGAATTAATCAAAAATAAGGACTAACTAAAGTAATATTCGTCCAAATCCAGGACTCGGTTTTAACACGGTACCATTTTAATCTGCTGCATAATTAACTCTCACCTTTTGTACAACTAAATGTGCAAGGTGATTTCTCCCCTAAGTGTTACAGATAAAATAATTGAAAAATTGACACGACCATATCAATTAAACCATTAATTGACAAAATGGATAATATATATAAAATCAGTAATAAACGCAGTTTATTAGAGTTCTTTTGGATCGAAAAATTAAACAAATCAAGCTTCAGAGTTTTTATCACTCCACAATTTATTTAACAATGCACTATACACTTGGTTAATTACTCTTAACCACTACTCACAGTATGCACTGATAGCTTCACTGCTCTTGTTATTTAAGAGACCAATATTAATTTAATTGCGCAAAGATTACCTGATATTTTCTATGTAATGATTAATTATAGAACCCGTCAAATTTGACGCAATGAATAGGCAAAATTTAATCAAATTACTTGTCGAGCGTTATCAATGGCCAGCTAGTAAAGTGAGCGTATTTCCATTCAACCGTTTCAATTGTGCCCCCCCCCCACAACAAGGCTTTAAGTTATAAATGATCTGACGTATTGGGCCCCTATCAAATAGAAACTAGACTCCATTCATCTTTTAGCTGATTTCCCTTAAGGTTGTACTCATGACATGAGTTTCGAAAAATTTCTTCGAATTTCATCGATCCTACCCAGGAGATGACGAAAATGAGGTCCGTTCAAAATTAAGTGTGTGTATATATATATATATATATATATATATATATATATATATTTGTCTGTTAACGCCCTAGCGGTCGCAATTTTTGTTTGATCGTTCCCAAACTCGGAATGTAATCGTTTTATGTAAAAAGGAAGATCAAGTTCGTTAATGGCTGAAATCGGAACATTGGGAGGGGGGGCGGTTTAGAGGGGGGATTTTTGAAAATTCGAAATATCTCCGTTATTATGCGTCGGAGTCTTGAGTCACGTAATAAGAGATATATGTATGGTTTGTCTTCTTTCTTTTTTTTCTTTTTTTTTTTTTCTTTTTTGTCAAATACCACTTTGATTAACACACGTAAAGCTCTAATGGCGAGCTTTTCGATTTAGGAGAGTGGTTGATATAGAAGAAAGCAGACTTAAGTCCCTGGAATGGACGAAGGATTGTGAGAAACTGAGGGGAGGGGGCGGGGAGATCTCACACTGACCCAGTTAGGGGCGGTGTTAAGCCAGAAAGATCTCACAAATCTTTGGTGAAGCCTCCCCACCCTTGTCACCTTCAGCCTTCTCACAGTTACCACCACTTATCAACCCTCCTCTCGGACCTGTCAATATGCCTTTATTCCCGCTCTCCTTATCATCCCTTATCATTTACAGTGGAGCGAGTGTTGTTGTATACCCACCCCCTATTATTGTTGACTCAATCCCAGCCAATTACCTGTGTCTCATGCACGCGTTTTTCATATTTACACTTTTACTGTAGGTCGTGCGAGAGAAAAAGTCCGTCACGTAGGGGTTGCGTAAATTAAGCGGATTTCCCATGCGAAGGTTTACAATAGATAAATATACATACAGGTATTGCTAGCTCGAATGTTAAGTGAATAAATACAAACACTAATGAGACAGTTTCAGTTCAATTTACAATACAAGTTAATAACCTCTACAACAGAAAGCTGCTGAATTGTAAACAAACAGCCCAGCTAACCTTGTAGCGCTGAATATATAGATAGACCGGAAAGACAAACAATTAACGAAATATATCTGAATATAACATATTAATTTTATTCACTTAAGTTTATTAATCCAAGAACAAAAAAAAAAAAAAGGGAAGGGGATCAACAGAACGTATTTGTATATATATATCTCACAAAACAAAAGTTCAAGGAGAACAATATTTGGTATTTAGCCTTGTAATGATGAAGTGATTCATAATATAACAGCTTATTATTAATATGACACTAGTAGGACTGGAGGTTTACTGAAGCGTAAAACTAAAATATCCAAATATCTCGGTTAATACCCATTATATGGAAAATATGTATTCAACAATATTTATAGTAAATTGAATTTGCAATAAGATTGTTTCTATACAATTGTTCAATCCAACGCATAACAAAGGAGATATTTCGAATTTTCGAAATTCCTCATCTTTAAACTCTCCCTCCCCCTGGTCCGATTTCGATATATATATATATATATATATATATAAAGGTTAGTTATAAATTAACTGTAAATTACAAATATGAAAAAAATGATTATTCGAATTAATGAAAAGAAAAAAAAATGTTTTTAAAAGAAAAGAAAAATCCATTAAATAAATTTCTTATACGTTCTTGGACCTTGAAAAATTTTACTTTTTTTTTTAATAAGCTAAAATTACTTAATATTAACAGTAAAAAAAAATGATGATCGTCTTTAGCGAGAATTCATCCACTTCAATGAAGCAATAAGACACTCACAGTCTGGGCGAAGACAGATGGATGAATCAGGAACCTGATACTGGATATCAATGGAATTCCACCGTTTTAGCAGATTTCCCTTAAGGGAAATCAGCTATTGAGGTTGTACTCATGACGGAATTTTCGAAATTTTTCTTCAAATGTCCATCGATCCTACCTAGTAGATGACGAAAATAAGGTCCGTTCAAAACTGTATATATATATCTATATATATATATATATATATATATATATATATATATATATTTGTCTGTTACCGCTCTAGCGGTCGCAATTTTTGTTTGATCGTTACCAAACTCGATATTTAGTCGTTTTATGTCAAAAGAAAGATCAAGTTCGTTAACGGCTGAAATCGGACCATGGGGAGGGGGGGTTTAGAGGGAAGGATTTCCGAAAATTCGAAATATCTCCGTTACTATTCGTCGGATCGAAAAATTGTACAGAATCAATCCTATTGCAAATTAAATTTACTATAAATATTGTTCTATAAATTTATTCTGTATCTTGAATATTAACCGAGATATTTGCATTTGTATTCTGCGTGTGGTACCAGTAGGCTATGTTCGGACTTTCCGCCGAGAGCTCTGGTGGCCATTTCCATAACTATCCGTCCCTCAAAAATAGGTTTAGAGGTTAGGTTAACTGTGTTTCGGGGCTTGAAACTACTGGGTTATTACGCCCTAAATAATGTTTTAGGTTTAGAGGTTTCTTTCTATTACAGTTGTTATTAGGCAGATTTCTCTATTGTAAAACTTCACGTGGGAAATCTGCTTAGTTTACGCAGCCCCTGCGTGACGGACTTTTTATTTCTTCCCGGACGGCCTTCCTGGAACTGCTGAATCCCCAATAAGAGTATTTGGTTCAATTGTGGAAATGCCTTAGGCTTGAAGAAGTTCTAGAAACTGGGAGAAGCTGCTGAGTGCAGTTACTTGGCCGGTAAAAAAAATACACTCTTAACGTACGTCGATTGTATCAGCTGAGTGCCGAAACATGCCGAGCAATCCCGACTACTCCCGATTCCCGCTATGGACTACTCAATAAACTAAACACCTGCATATATTATTTACAAATAAAACTTTTTACATAAATGGGCTGGCCACAACATATACAATTTAGTTGTTGGAATGAATCTTTGTGATGAATACCCGATATTTATTGTTCATAGTCACATTTTGTTAGAGAGAACGACAACGACGATTCATCAACAAATCAACGTGAAAAAGTTCATCCTCTATTTTAGGATATCGAATATGGACGAAGGCCGTACCACGCAAAAAAAAAAAAAAAAAAAAAAAAAAAAAAAAAGAGCAATTTATGAAACAAGATAAGTTTCAGCAAAAGTTTCTTCAGTACAAAAGTTTGATGAAAATAGAAGACCCTCGAGCCCAGCAGATGTTGGATGAGCCAGTCTCGAAGTGTCTGCTAAATGCAAAGGTCTTGTCCCTTTTGACTCGTTTTAATTTCTTGTCTGTTGATTCCGTATTTTAGTTCTGAGAGCGGTCAGAAGTTTGGTATAACTATTCAAGTATAATACCCAAGTAAAAAATAAAAATAAATCTTACGGCTCTCTCTAAAACATCTTTTATTGGAACTTGAAATAAAGTTTAAAATCCATGCCGTAAACTTTCTTCAATAATTAAAACTCGAACAAGTGTTAGTGAAGAGTACTTAATAATAAACTTTTATTGAGGTTTATTAGCTTCAAGCTCTCAAGTGGTCTATAGAATATTTCAGTAAATCATTGAAACATTCATTTCCCTTCAAGTATATTTGTGTGATCCACTTCGCGGTAACTTGATTTTAAAACATTTGTTAATGTTAGGTTTGAAAAATAGAATTATTACCTTTATCAACGAAAAATTAATGAATACAATTATAAAAGGAAATAACTGTTTGTAGTGTACCGAATGGGGGGGGGGGGGGATTGACACAGGTTTTCCAGTCTTCTGTGTCAGCGGCCCAAAGTACATTTTTATTCTATAGGTCTCTTTTGACGTCATTATACATGTGTATACGTGTATATATATATATATATATATATATATATATATATATATATATATATATGTATATATATATACATATATACATATCATTAAAATATTAATGTATCCATTACTCGCAGTCGTACTACTTTCATACATTAAAAAGTCCGTCACGCAGGTGATTAGTTAACATAGGAGGTTTCCCACGTACGCCACGTATTTGCATTTATCTTAAAAAGTAAAAGTTGTAGATCAGATGTTTAGCAGTTCAGTTGTTTAGAGAGATGACATATGTTATTGGTTGATAGATGAATGAGAAAACATGATGTTAATATAAAGTTTGTGGTTAAAAGTAGAAAATGTCTATTCTATTACAATTAAGTTATTTGTTAACATAACACAATGGAAGCCACATTACTATGAAGAGAAAAAAAAAAACAATAGTCCCACTAAAGCTACAAAAGTTTATTATGAACCTGTAGAAAACAGGTCCCAGTTAGTTAAACTAGCAGAATGTGGACGTTAATAAATAACGTTTAACAATTATATATATATATATATATATATATATATATATATATATATATATATACATATTTTATGGCAAGGGTCACCAATAAAAAAACATTTTTTGGGGTGCAAACTTTATTGAAACTGCCCTACATGTTTCGTGGCTTACCTCTTCAGGGGCTATCCCTTTCCAAAAAAAATATAAAAAATTAATAACATTAATGGTCCCACTCAAGGTAGAAAAGTTTATACATATACTATTAGGCATATACATATAAAATTGTTCATTAAAATAATATATATATGTAAACAAACAAAGTAAGGTTCCCTCTTTCTGAGGGTGCCTTTATGGTCAGCCTCCTAATCTGCCAATTTCTTTGGTATTAATGGTTTTTTTTTTGTTTTGTTTTTTAGCAGATTTCCCATAAGTGAAAGCAGCTATTGAGGTCGTACTCATGACGCGATTTGAGAAATATTTCTTCAAAAGTCCATCGATCCTACCTAGGAGATGACGAAAATGAGGTCCGTCAAATTTATATATATATATATATATATATATATATATATATATATATATATATATTTGTCTGTTAACGCTCTAGCGGTCGCAATTTTTGTTTTATCGTTAGGAAACTCGATATTTTACCGTGTTTTGTACATAGACAGATCAAGTTCGTGAATGGCTGAAATCGGAGATTGGTGAGGGGGTGGGGGGTTGAGGGGGGCTTTTCAAAAATTCAAAATATCTCCGTTATTATGCATTGGATCGAAAAATTGTATAGGATCAATCTTATTGCAAATTAAATTTACAATAAATATTGGCATATACATTTGTTCTATATCTTCAATATTAAACGAGATAAGCTTTTTTTTATTTTTTATATAGCATTTTTATGAAGTGTAATGGAGGAGCTATGGTTCCCGCCAAAAGCTAGTTCGGCTGTTTCCTTAACTAATCGGCACTCGTATGGAGATTTCTCTATTTATAACTTTACGTGGGAAATCTGCTTAGTTTACGCAGCCCCTGCGTGACGGACTTTTATATAAATGATGATTGATGATTTTAGAATAAGTGTGGATAAGTTCTTCAGATCATCGTTTATATATATATATATATATATATATATATATATATATATATATATATATATTGAAATATAATGAATTACTGCTGGCATTTTTAAATTATACTGGTCTGATACATGATTTGATTTTCAGCTCAATATGAAGAAAATATAATATAAAATTCAAAATATAAATTTTGTTAAAACATTAGTCCCGTAAAACGGATTAACGAATACTTGAATACCAATTATTAATTGAGATTGTTAATTTCAGATATACCAAGACCTACAACTACTACAGTAGCTACAACTGTTACAACTACTACAACCCAATCAACAACCACCACCACGACAACTAAAGGTAATAATCCTCATCTTAGATTAATTTGTCAAATTACACACGGCTGATTATATATGCTTTCTTGAACTATCTTTTAGGAAATTACGTTTTAGCCGGTTTCCCATAAGGGAAATCAGATACTGAGGTCGTACTCATGACGAGACTTTCGAAACTTTCTTCAAATGTCCATCGAACCTACCTAGGAAATGACGAAAATGAGGTCCGTTCAAAACTGTATATATATTTGTCTGTTACCGCTCTAGTGGTCGCAATTATTGTTTAATCGTTACCAAACTCGATATTTAGTTGTTTTATGTAAAAAGAAAAATCAAGTTCGTTAATGACTGAAATCGGACTAGGCCGAGAGGGGGGTTTGGAGGGAGAGAATTTTGAAAATGTGAAATATCTCCGTTACTATAGGACAGATCAAAACATTGTATAGAACTATGTTCAACAATCTTATAGTAAATTAAATGTACTATAAATATTGTTATATACATTTATTCCTTGTCTTGAATATTAACCGAGATATTTGCATTTTTCAGTTTTCAGCCTTCAGCAAATCCCCACTTCTACACATGGTACATAAACAATACTCGATTATGTAATAAACTACATCATTTGAATCTTAAATTCCAAATATTGTATTCAAGAGACACTTATTCTAGGAGATTCATGCAAACATGTTCTGGTAACTCCCACCTTCTTAAGTTTTGGACTACTTAAATTTGATTGATTGAGGTAAAAATTATTCTGATTCATTATAAACGACCACCACTATTAGAGTAGTATATTTAGTAAATAGTTTTCAATCATATTAATACGTTATATTGAGATATATTACAGTAATTGTTTTTCTTTCCGGTAAGACGTGGGCAGAACTGTTTGTTTACATTTCAGATTCTCTCCGTTGGAAGGTTTCTTATCGTTTTTATTTATTCACGATGATGTTGTGTTACCAGTATATAGATTTCCCTATTGTTAAACTTTACGCGGGAAATCTGCATAGTTTACGCAGCCCCTGCGAGACGGACTTTTTACCTTAGGCCGCGTAGCAAGCACGGACCTCTGCCCAGGAGAAGATAACGTTTAATTTTCCTTGCCCTTGGATGGAAAAATCAAAATTCCTTTAAGTTTTTTCTGAACAGAATGTCCACAATCTATGGACGGTATGACCATTATCCTCTTAACCGGGAAAAAAAAGGGTTGGAAATATAAAATTGCGCATTTTATCTCCAATAGAGATACAGAAAATATGTAAAGCATGTAGAAAATATGTGAATAATATAAAAAAAAGGAATTTCATAACAATAAAGCTGCCTCCTTTCCAGGAAACTGGAGGCCTAACTTTCTGATCAGTTTCTTTTCGACAAAAACGTACAATTTTCCCCTTCTGATTTCATAATAAACTGAGTGCTCAGTAAACTGTAGAGTCAGATGAAAATACTGACCACCACACACTTAGACGTCGAAGATGCCCATGCTTATTTCTCTTGATAAATTGGACTATTAGATATTCAATCTAAAGGAATCCAACACTTACGTATATTGAGATATAATGGATCATACTGCTTCTCTTGGCCATCCAGCGCAAACGTATGGCATAGTCCGTACCTTGGTTGCTATGACCGAAACATGTAAACCATATGTGGGCAACAACCGGCCCGCGAGACATTTTGAAAAACCCAATTAAACAATAATATTACACTACTTACTCCAAATGAGGATGAAGAGGAGAGATTTGTGCGTTTGGCAGTAGTTATAAATGCGAACAGTTATTTTCGATGATTAAAGTTAATAAATCAAAACATCGTACAAGGCTGACTGACGATAATTTGGAAACTTCTTTACGTCTTTGTAACAGACTAATCTAAACATCGATGGATTAGTTTCCCAAATTCAAATTGAACTGTCTCTCTGATTTCAGTGTTGCTATTTAACTTTCGTTGTTTGTAATAATTCCCAATTTTACGATTTTAATTATATACTTGTACCTATTTTTTTTTTCATTTCATTTTGTTATTTTAATAAATTTTATTATAATTTCATTGTCGTATAATTTCATGTCTGATATCTAACGTTAAAAATTAGGAACACTACTTTTAAAAGTGGCCCGCGAACGTATTTGCACATTAAAGTTTGGCCCACATGCCAAAGGTTGTCCATAAACTGTAAAAGACATCTGCCAAAAATTCAGCAGTACCCGAGCACTAGGAATTAAGAAACGTTTATTTGCTAGCATGCTAAATGTGCTAGCATGTGTAAATCAAGTATGACACTTATTCAGAAAAGCACCACTACATATAGTAAATAGAATTACTAAAGAAATGGGAGCGGATTTATTAAAATGAGAAGGCTTCTCACAAGAACCCGTTCGAGACATATGGTACGTCCAAAACATATCAAAATCTGAGCTTTGAAGATGCAGGAACTATGCCCATAGATACGTACATTGGGTAGAGCTTTAGAACTCAGGTATTACTTACTCGAAGATCATAATTAGTTGGTTACATTAACCACTAAAAAAAAATATTATTTAATAATGTCTTAAGTGAGATTATGCCCAACCACTTAGCCCCCATGGCTAACCTGAGAGTAAAATGCATTAATTCTATACGTATCATATGGTCAGAAGTTTTTAAATTTTCTTCAGGGAAATAGGGGCTCAGGTTAGCAATGTGAGTTAAAGCGTTGGCCTTAATTTCACATGGTAAACCTAGAGTGGTGAGTTCGATTCCCGTCCGGGCAACAGAAATTTATTTAGTGACGGAATTCATTAAATAAAATCCTTAGCCCTACCCTGGCTAGAAAAGGGTGGTAACCTGTAGATAACCCGTCCCACTTGCACAATGTAGACGTTAATATAAATAAGTAATATGTTCTGGAAAATAATTATTATACCTTTTTAGCAGATTTCCCTTAAGGGAAATCAGCTATTGAGGTTGTACTCATGACGGAATTTTCGAACATTTTTTTCAATATTCCACGATCCTACTCCTAGTTGAATGGACGAAAAAAAAAAAAAAAAAAAAAATTAGGTCCGTTCAAAACTGTATATATATTATATCTTTATATATATATAATATATATATATATACATTTGTCTGTTACAACCGCACTAGCGGTCGCAATGTTTTTGTTTAATCCTTGTCAAACCTTTCTTGATTAAGCGGTTTTTTTTTCATGTTAAAAGAAAGATCAAGTTCTTAACGGCTGAAATCGGGACCATGGGAGGGGGGGTTTAGAGGGGAGGATTTTCAAAATTCGAAATATCTCCATTCTATACGGCGGATCGAAAAATTAATACAGAATAATTCTTATTGCAAATTAAAATTAACAATAAATATTTATTATATACATTTATGTCTCTATCCTTGGAATATTAACCGAGGATATTTGCATTTTTCAGTTTTCCATTCACCAAACGCGCCACTTCTACTAATGTACGTAAACAATACTCTGATACATAATAAATCACATTATTGGAAGTTAAAATACCAAAAAATTGTATTTCAAGAGACCTTTATTATACTAGATACATGCAAATATGCACTGGTGACTCCCCCCCGCCGCCCAGCTAAAGTTCTTGGACTACTAAAATTTTATTGATTGAGATTAACAATTTTTCTGATTCATTATTAATTACACTAGTAGATATCGTAAATAGTCTCAATAAAATTAATGAGTTATATTCAGATATATTTCAGTAATTGTTTTTCTTCCGGTGTGAGCAGGACCCCGTGTTGTGTTTACATCAAACCTAACGCTTCCTGTCGGCAGGCTTATTGAAATTGGATGAAACTTTTCTTATTTCCCGTTTGTATTTATTCATCGGTGTTGTGTTGCAAGTAATGTAATATTTATCTATTACTGAAACTTCACGATGGAAATCTGCTTAGTTTACGCATCCCCTTCGTGACGGGGACTTTTTTTAGTCAAGGCGTTGGTCTTAATGAGCTTGGTAAACTTTAGAGTCATGTCTTCGATTCCCACCTGGTTAATAGGACAATATTTAGTGAAGAACTCATTAAATAAAATCATTAAATTAAAAAAAAAGGAAAATGTATGTAATCACCTCCACTGATGGCCGTAGTTTGCATAAGTAGATGTAAAGTAGTTTTTTCCAAATAAGATTCATTCTCAAGTGTAATAAAATTGCTGTTTATAATAGTCTACTAGAAATGAAAGGCTGAAAGAGCCAAAAACATCTTTTCCCGATTTATGCGTGGATTTTGGTTGTAAAACGACAATACGCCAATAACGAGAGAATGTTACAAGTGCCGGAGAAATACCTACTAGTTCCTAGAGCAGTCCAAAAGAACAGCACTGTGAAAGCGCCCGCTGGCCGGCAGTGGAGAAGGCTGTAAGTGCCGGCCGCCGTGATGAATGTGCCTTTGCATTGCAGTATATGCTTTGTCACGAGTAAAGTAACGAATATTGCGTAGTTCCAGCAATGGTTCCAAAAGATCTTGAACATGTTGTTGCGACTGCGTGTGCAAAAAACCACTTCACTGTTGTTTCAATGCAAACTGAGGATTTTATTGACTTCAACGTGCTTGCCAAAGAGTACCTGAACACTAAAAATCTTGGAATAAGTAAAACTTCACACAAGAATCCTGTCATTGTAAAAGTGGCTTCAGTTTTGTCACCGGACGGTGATATGGTAACTTGGGAAAAGGTAAACGTTTTATAGACCTAATACTAATCTAGATAGACTCCCTGATGTGGATAATTACCAAAAATTCAGTTCAAGTGCAAATAATCACAATAAAAGAAGAAGGATATATAGGGAATTATTGAATACTTGAAGAAAAAGAAAGTCCTAAGCGTTCTACAGGGCTACGTACTACTAGAAGAAGTGAGAATAGGAGACGAGAGAGATAATATTGTAATACACCTAGTTTTAATATACTGTACAATATATTTAATACATAACAACTTATAATACCCTAAAAATAATGTAGCCTAGCAACTAATTTTATTTTTAATTTCTTAATGTTTAAACACATTTTTTAGAAATTTTTTTTTTCCACCATGATTTAAAAAAAAAAAAAAAAACCAAAAAAATAGATGTTACGCCCCTTAAAATATGGCAATAACCCTGATAAACATTTTCATCTCATTATTTTAGTAGTGCGCTACAAACCCCCTTTTAAAGCCTTCAACTAAAAAGATATGCCACATACAGCGTTTCCCAAAAAAAGATCGATGGCACTTTCAGCTTTTTCCAGTACAAAATCAAGTATAAAATTCCAATTAAATAAAAAATTTGATTAATTAAATATAAATATATAATGTATTTTATAATGAATTAATTATACAGGTTTTAAGTATACATTATAAGTTTTATAGTTTTTATTGAATACTGGATATTTTACTTCGTGGTACTTTCAGCCTTTTCCATTTCTAGTACACAATTGCCAATCTGAAATAATTGTAAGAAAATAATTACTGAGCGATGGAATACTGCATGTAAAAAAGAGGAGGTTGTTCTCGCCCGTGTCCGAATTGGACCAACCTGCGATAGTTGTAATCTCCATCTTCTCCTTAATTGTAAAAAATAAAATCTTCCAAGAAGAGCTTTGAACCTTCAACCGAACTTAAGAGAACTCCTTAGAAACGATGAAGAAGACATCAAAAGGCTTTTTGCATTTTTAACAGAAATTCGTTTCTTTCAAGAACTATAGGTCCATGTACCGCTAATGACAATAGAAGATGCGGTATACTGTAATAAATAAATAAATAAGAAACTGAAAAAAAAAAAAAAAAATCAATCTAAAATATCCAAGGAACTTATGTTGTTTGAAAGGCACAACCCAGAGAATATAGTTTTAAAGGATACAGAGCATAAAGCAACAGCTACAAAAATCAGAATTTTAAAGGACGCTAAAAGAACAACACATCTCCCTCTTATACATGATAGAAACATTTGTTAAAACCTCTGCCATGGTGTTAAAATTATTAGCATAAATTGTAAAAATTCGGTTGTCGTTGTTTGTTTTTTTCCCTGGAGGTAGTTTTTACTATTGAAGCTGAATACGAAAGATAACAGGGTTATATATCACTTGGGACAGAAGAGCGAGAATGTTTCTTCCTGCAGTAAATTTTTTATTGGAACCTTCATCTATAAAATCTCTTACATTCAGCATACCTCCCTCTCAATTCTAGAGCCCGACCATCCACTTTATTGCGAATGTATTACATACCTTTATTTTTCTACTGAATGATGCAATACTCAAGCATGTCAGTTAGATCGAAATAATGAAATCAAAATAAAATAAAAATGTCATGTGGGCACCAAAACAATTCCTTGTACGTCTATTGAATTAAATAAACTGATTGCATTTAATTTAAAATTATTACATTTGAAATTCATAAACGATATCTTCGTTCAAATACATAGGATCGTAAAATGCCATAGAACACAATTTATACATCTCCTCAAGATAAACAAGACCAATAGTTTTATTTTCGTCGTTCTCTAAGCCCCCCCCCTCAATCCTGTCTCTTGGTTGACTTCAAAAGGAGTTCTACATAACTAGGCGTTACAGATTTGAAATTTCAACATTATAAGACAAACTATTTTTGATTATGGTAGATACGTACTTACGTCACGCTGAAACTAGTCAAAGTGGGTTCAGGAAGGGTATAGTTCAGTTGAAACCAGAAAACCGGAGATACTTCCTTTACTTTGCACAAGGAAGTAAAAAGGCTGATGAGACGCAGAAACGTGAAGGCTATATCTATGAAGACTATATTTAGCTTTATTAGAGTTATTGTTTCGAAAAAAGGCAAGATTTTATAAAGAAAATTGATGTTAAAGGGAGTGCCTAAGCATTGCAGAAAGCTTTGCCCTATACAAATCTCTCGAGAAACATAATATAGAAATTGATTTCATCATCCCAACAGGTAGTATGAACCTGAAACGTGTACACGTTTCAAGAAAAACGAAAGTGCCCGGACTAGTTCTTATGCATGATGATGATGATGGGAGCCTTGGAAACTTTGGACAAATTGATTTGGAATGCGAACCTGATATCATATGCTAGCAATATAATAAGATTGGAAATCTCGTTGAAGGGTTTTTGGGCCAACAACAACAAACAAACAGAACCGGTGAAAACGGTAAACTCACTTGTTGGAGATGGTATCGATGGGTCTCCAAACAAAATGTGCGTGTTCAAACATCATTTTATTTAAACAATTTATATTTCATCTTTAACGCAATTAAGTATATGTTACGTTCATAAATGCTGATAACTTGGACGTCCTTACTCCGCTGTTTCACTTCAGGGAGGTAACTCTTAAGAGTTCTCACTTCTGCGAGGTAATACTAATGGTTATTATGTCCCGAAAAAATGTCCAAAATTGCATATACCCTAGCTAGGGGATGTTCTAGACGGCGTTTTGCGTTACCAGTTGACTACCAGGTAGTCGCAGGCAAATGTAGGTAGGCTGTATGCACAATGAGTCACTGAGAAAGCCAGAGCGTACCGGAGCTGCGTCCTTAGTGGAGGGATGCACTGGACTGACTGCTCCTAGTGAGAGAAACACGGAACCCGTGAGTTCCATGAAGTGATCCGGCGGGGTAACTTGATCGAATTGCCAGTCCCACAACACTCTAAACTCAAACTGACACGATTAAGAATGTGCAGACGATATTGTTAAAATTTTGGGATTAATTTATTAAATATTCACAATGGTATAGAAACTATAAGGACTACATCGTCAATGGTTTCAGAGAAAAGGGAAACTTATAGGAAACTATTCTTCTCTTGAATTGATGCCCTCCTTTTAAGTATTAGAGAAAATTAGCGTTTACGATAATTCATAAATTAAAATTTAATATGACAAGGTTTATTCAAATTCCAAATGTATTAAAAGTCCAATGTTCATTATCTATTCCTACTAAAGATATTAGTCGGCCCTTGAGCATATTAAGTTAGCTTCACTAATTTCGGCAATCCGATTTTGGTGATAACTAGTGATTCGTGTATAACGTCGTGATGGGCTGGAACCCAAGGAACTGTCACAATTCTTATTGTTGTATAAATATAAGTAGTCCATATCTATATTTTAATTTAAAATAGAATTTAATCGAATTTTATAGGGGAGGAGGGAGGCCTCAGGCGAGCTATGGGATGGCCTTGATCTCAATGGTAAATCTAGAGTGGGGAGTTCAATTCCCGCTTTGGTAATAGCAATTTATTTAGTGAGTCATTAAATAAAATCCCTTTTTTCCCTAAAGAAAAGGGTGGTAACCTGAAGATAATCCTTCCCAATTAGCCAAAGTACCAACAATTGTAAGTTCATAAATAACAATAGTAGCTTAAATTAAACAATAAAATATGACAAATTGTTAGAACGCTTCATTAATTTTTAATAAATATTTTTAAATTGTGCTAATTGGGCTGGAAAATTAAACCTCTTGACATTAAGGGAATTTTGGACGGAACGAAACAACTCCACTTAAGTCTTGCATTTATGTAGGGAGACGTAAAATGTTAAGTCCAACAATTTTTGCCGTGTGGTCAAAACCATGTGCGTTATCACGTTGAAAAACAACGCCTCTCCTATTTGCCAACTCTGGTCAATTGCTTCCATTAATCTGTCTAAATGGCTACAGTATTTATCAGAGTTCATTGTTTCATTCTTGGTAGGCATAGAGCATTCCACCCTTACAATCCGACAAGCATAATTGTTTGGGCACGGATATTAGCCTTTGAAGTGGCTAACTGGAATAACCCCGCGATACTTTTCGTACAACATTATTTTAAAAAAAAAAATCCCTTTTTCGTCTCTGGTTACCAACCACTGGATCGTTTTCATGACGTTCGAGCAATAAATCTCGTGTGGGATACTCGGTCCATTAAATTTATCATTCCCCATTTCTCGGAACCCAAACAAAGACTAACGAAGCCGAGTCGAAAAAAATATTCATGTCCGGTCAAACCCGATACATCCAGCGTCTCTCCTATTACTCGAGAGGTAATCTGGTGGTTTTCGATGATAAGGACCTTGATATGGTCATCGATGTCAGCAACTGGCCCAGCTGAGCGTCCATGATTTTCAACATCCAATTAGTCCTGTCTGAATTTCACAAACCACTCAGGCACTGTCCGTTCACTTACTGCATTCTCCACATATGCAACACTATTTTGAGGTTTGGCCTTCAGCGGGGAAGCGTCTGAAATGTAAACAAACAGTTCTGCCAACGTTTTACCGGAAAGAAAAACAATTACTGAAATATATCAGAATATAGCAAATTAATTTGATTAAAAACTATTTACTATATCTAGTAATGTAATTTATAATGAATCAGAATAATTTTCTCAATCAATCAAATTTAAATAGTCCAAAAACTTATGACGAGGAGGGGGGGGGGGGGTCACCAGAACATATTTGTATGTATGTCGTATAATAAAGGTCTCTTGAAAACAATATTTGGTATTTAATGTTCGAATAATGCGGTTTATTACATGGTTTGCTGAAAGCTGAAAACTATAAAATCCAATTATCTCGGTTAATATTCATGATACAGAAAATGAGTATAGAACAATATTTATAGACCATTTAATTTGCAATAACATTCGTGTTTATGCAATTGTTCGATCCGACTTATAGGAACGGAGATATTTCGAATTTTCAAAATTTCCCCTCTAACCCCCCCCCCTCCTCCCACTGGTCTAATTTCAGCCATTAACGAACTTGATCTTTCTTTTTACATAAAACGATTAAATATCGAGTTTGTTTACGATCAAACAAAAATTGCGACCGCTAGAGCGTTAACAGACAAATAAATATATATATATATATATATATATATATATATATATATATATATAATTTCAGTTGTCTTTTGCGGCATATCTCCAACGGTGTCTATGAAGTGATGGGCTACGATATTTCGCCGGTCTTCCAACCGGCTTCTTCTAGTGGTCAAGTTTTGTGTGTGCTTGTGGCAGCTCTTAATGATGGGTCTGCCGTGTCGCGGCCCTTATATGCGTTATCCCGGCGTGTGTTAAAACAACGTATAAATATAATGTTGAACGAACCTCATTTTCGTCACCTCTTGGGTAGGATCGATGGACATTTGAGGAAAATTTACGACCTCAATAGCTGATTTCCCTTAAGGGAAATCTGCTAAAAGCACCTGGTGAAGAAAATGAGCCCTTTTGTTCTCCATGTTTATTGAAGGGGCAAATGTAAGCCAGCGTTGATATTGACAGGATTAGAACGCTAAATAAAGTCTTATCTCCATCAATGAAAGTGACGTGAAATTGTGATAACAGAAATTCAGCCTTTACAGCTGGCCTAGTTCAGCTTTGCGGAATTCTGTGGAAACTTTCCCAGAATTTCTTTAATTTATTTTTTTCTTTTAATGAATCTCTATCTCCCCCACCTTTTCTACAGCCTATGTAAGGTTCACAATCGAAATATATATTATGTTTCTAGATATTCTTGTTATTCCTTTTATCTTATTTAAAGTGACTGCTATTTTGTTCGCATAAGTTTGTAGCAGCTTGGCCTGGATTGCTATTTTGTACATAAAGTTCATGCCTTATTTTGTTTTCTATTAAAAAGGATGGCATTTCACCAGGAACCATCCTCATTGCCTTGATGATTCTATTTTCCTCATTTTCAACTATTTCAGTATTAGGTATTTTAATGAACCCATGATTAATAAACTTTTATATACTTTTAATCATTATTTGAACTTTCATGATGGCAAATACTGTCAGTTAATAATTAATAACTTGATTATTTTTTGTATAAGGGAAAAATAATTAACTCAGGTAAGAAAGGAAAAGCTTCATTCCTTCACAGTTATTTATTCTTTATAATGATTCACTGTGACTTCACACAGCAGGAGTCACAGGGAATCCTTGGTTCCAGTAACATCCTTGTGAAGAGGGCACTGATGATGGAGCGTATGCTCTGAAAGCGCTCTGTCGCAAAGAATAAACAACTGCGAAGGAACTATTCCTTTCTTTTCTTACCTGAGATAATAATTCCTTCACCATCCAGCACTTAAAATATGAAAAAATAATTTAGTTGGCTCTATTTTACATTAGCCCCGCATTTCAAATTAGGTTGATGATTCAAATGATTTTAGAAATACTTCTGAGATATTAGTTTAATAACTGTTACAATTTATTATCGTCGAAATTGATGAAACATGTTCTACGAAAAGGAAGTACAAAGTTGGCCGAAATTATCCTCAACTATGGGTATTTGGAGGTGTGTGCCGAGAAACCAGAGAGTGCTTTCTATATGCCGTCCCTAACAGAAGCAAGGAAACATTGCATTATCCATTCTATTAGGCCTGTAACAACAATGTACTCTGACTACTGGAGGTCATATCGCGGCATAAAAAAAGTACCAGTAATGAAATATAAACATTTTACTGTTAACCGCTCTAAAAATTTCATTGATATGAAAACTGGGGCACATACACAACGCGTAGAATCATTGTGGTCCTCACTAAAACGTAGAAATAAACGTGAATGTGGAACAAGGAGAACAATGGTAGACTCCTACATATGTGAGTTCGTCTGGCAAAGAAGGCATCAAAACGATGACTTATTTAATGCAATATTATCAAGTATGAGGGTTTATTGGCCACCAAAATAATGTTATTTTTGTTAATTTTATACTTGTAATAAATGTGGTTCAGTTTCTCTTAAAACTTTCTTTTATCAATGTTTATAATGGTTTATACGAGTTAAAGCGTTGACCTTTATCTCATATGGTAAACCTAGAGTGGCGAGTTCGATTCTTGCCTGGGCAAAGGAAATTATTTAGTGACGAAATTCATTAAATAACGTCCTAAAATCCCACCCTGGCTAGAAAAGGGTGGTAACCTGTAGATAACCCGTCCCGATTAGCCTAAGTTGCAAAAAGTGGACGTTAATAAATAATAATAATATAATAGTTTATTAGTAAGAATTTTAATCACTGGTATTTCTAAAATCATGTGATTATAAACTAATTTGAAATACGGCGCTAATGTAAAAAACGACCCATTAAGTTATTAATCTTTATATTTGGTTAACAACTTAGACATAATTCACAATATTAAACAAATTGCATGTAAAATGATGTTATTATTTTTTGAAACTACCATAATAAAGGAAATTAATAAAACATAATGTTCCTTATTCTCATGTACTTCATTGATTAATAGTTTAATATCTGTCACGTTTGTTTTCAAGCCCCAAGAAAGAAGTTCCTGGACTATGAGACGATTGATGTCAGGAAGAATATACAGGATAACGAGCTTTCACTAATCCCTGGTCACCGAGAACGTACAGGTACGTTTCCCCATAATGAAATATCTTAAATGGTAAGGAACGCCAGGAACCGATAACATTTCCAGAAAATAGCATTTCCTAGAATTGTAGTTTCATTTTGTAAAACTTTTAAATCGTGGTCAGTGGCGGCTCGCGTATAGGCACTGTGGAACTGCAGCACCCCCAATTTCCACTTGATATTATCTATAACATTTAATATAATGAGCCTTTTTTCTTTAATTCTTTCTTTATACTTGTATAATATATAATCCTTAAGCTTAATGCAGTAACCATCCCCCAGTTTATGAAAAAAGATACAAAAATCGGCGAGGTGTTTGACTGTTGTGCGCATGCGCACACAGGAAGCTCCACAAGGGAGAGAGAGCACTGTCCGTTCCCGCATTGCCGACCCCCCGTGCTAAGGCTAAACATTTTCTGGAGCAGCGCCCCCAATAATTTTAGATACGAGCCGCCACTACTGCTTAGTTTACGCAGCCCCTGCGTGACGGACTTTTTAGCTTCAAGGATACGATAGAAGGTGGATTACACACATATATCCTATTAAACAGCGAGAGGCACGCTTTGCCACTTTTGGTGTTGAACTATGTTATTTCTATTTTCAGTATATCCCAGATTGTACCTCCGCACCTTCCTTATTGCCTCAACCGCCTCGACGTCCTAAACAAAATAAAAAAATTTAAATCTTATTTGAAAGTAATTTCTATGGGCCCGCTACGTTCCTCCATGAAAATTGAAATATAAATATATATTTTACATCCATCACAAACAGTAAACAAATTTTTGTAATTTAAAAATAAATAAAAATGAATTATTTTGAAATATACACTCTCATATACTGCAAAGCATACTCGTATTTTAATCATGTTATTATTAGAAGATAATTATAACTTTGTTTTGTTTCAACTTGAACACCTACTTCAATGTAGTACAAAATGGAGTAGACATTTGATTAATTTTATACACTCAATCGGACATCCTGACTTTACAAAAAAAAAAAACATTTATTTTCAAGTTCGGTGGCTGCAAAGCTCGATATATATTTCCGCCACTGATCGTGATAATTTGTCTGAATTGCCCTGAGTCGAAATTTGTGGCCGGCTAGGATATAGAATTCCTCAATTTAATTAATCACCAACCATTTCTGATCGCATTGGTATGGAGTCCTTCTAATTCAGTTTGTTTTTAACAGATTTCCCTTAAGGGAAATCAGCTATTGAGGTCGTACTCATGACACGATTTTCGAAACATTTCTTCAAATCGGTCCTACCCCAGAGATGATGAAAATGAGGTCCATTCAAATCTATATGTGTCTGTTATCACACTAGCTAAATCGTCACCAAACTCGGTATTTAATCGTTTTATGTAAAAAGGGAGATCAAGTTCATTAACGGCTGAAGTCGGACCAGTGGGGGGTTTAGAGGGGGGAATTTCGAAAATTCGAAACATCTCCGTTACTATACGTCGGATCAAAAAATTGTATAGAGCCAATCTTATTGCAAATTAAATTGACTATAAATATTGATATATACATGTATTCTCTATCTTGAATATTGACCGAGATATTTGCATTTTTATTAAGGTTAACGGACGAGATATGATTGCTTCTATTCGTTATCGCCGAGAGCTATTTCGGCCGTTTCCGTAACTGTTCAGCACTCGTATGGAGATTTCTCTATTGTATAACTTCACGTGGGAAATCTGCTTAGTTTACGCAGCCCCTGCGTGCCGGACTTTCATTTCTCATGGATGTTGTCCTTCCATCAAAGAAATAGGATTCATAGTTTGGTGTTTCACCGAGAAAAAAAAGTTGGTAGAGACTTAGTTCTCAGCTCCTAAATAACTTTTTTCTTGAAACACATTAAAATATTACGTCACCCTGGAGATGCTTAAACAAAGCAGATTTCCCCCTTGCTGCAATGACACTTTATTGCCTGAAACAACTTTCGCTTCATTGAAATTGTAATTAAAGCATTGGTCTTATTACGGTTCGTTAGCTTTGAATATTGGTTCGATTCCCGTTTAAGCAAAGGCAATTTATTTATTGACTGGCTCACTTGGAAGTACCCTTGTGGCTCGTTCAGATTAGTCTTAGTTAAATAATAAAAACATGTATAGTTCACATCCACTCATCTCGTACATATTACACAAAATCCAGACGTTAAAGAAAAGAATATCTATGTTTGCCCGGGCTAACTACTGGTTACCCGGACATACAAACATTAGACAAAGCACACAAGTAGACGAACTTGCCAAATCAGCTACTCAAAAAAGAACTCACGACAACACATACTGTACACATCAAGATATTCAAGCCCAAGCAAAACATATGATACTCAACTCATAGCAGAAATCATGGTTCACCACAACTGATAACAAACATCGGGAACTGAAACATATACTTGGTGAATGGTCTTCCTCAAAAAGGCTAATTAGAAGAGAAGTAGTTTTAACAAGGTTAAGAATTGGCCATTCACGACTGACTCATACTTACTGGAGAAGACGAACCCTACCGCCAACACTGCAACTGTAGACTTACTATAAAACATATACTTACTGACTGCTATCTAAGGACTCACATAGACCTACCATACACTTAAACTGAATTACTACATGATCGTAGCCAGTATATAGACCGCGTATTAAACTACTTGAAACATAACATTTTCAAAAAATTATAATGTAGGACAATACTGAAAATATTTGGAGAAATGGACATACTTGCGTGAATATAATAAAGTAATTATATATGTTAAATAACTTATTCGTCGCTAAATCGCCCCAGTCGTGAAATGCAATTATTGTATGAATAAATAAATAAATAATTAAATAAAGGATAATATGGCCATGAAATAAATCCAATATGATACAAATCTGCACTGTAGATGGATTAGTTATGTAAATTTAAGTAATTCATTGAGTAATTACAAAATAACCCTTTTAAATGAGGTACATATTTACTTATTTGCATTTGTTTTTATTATTATATATTTTCTTTCTTCCCGATTCAGTGGAAGGATACTCGCAACCCCTAGCATGGCACACATTTAATAACACAACATGACAGGTTCGATATTGACAATGGGAAAACTTTCAGTAGAGCGCATGAAGTTTATATTATCATATATATTAAATATTAAAGTAAAGGTTATATGGTGCTGGCGAGACCGTTCTCATGTTCACATGATTGATTCGGGCCCTGAATTCTCGCAGGCCAGGTTAAGTTTCTAGAAGATTGATAAGCCCTAGGGACAGGCGAAATTAGACCAAAGTATTAAAAACCTTAATTTAAATTTATGTTTGCATTAAATCAGTTAACTCTTGCATTCTCACTATTCAATAACACAAAAGTCCGTCACGCAGGGGCTGCGTAAACTAAGCAGATTTCCCACGTGAAGTTTTACAATAGAGAAATCTGCCTAATAACAACTGTAGTAGTAAGAAACCTCTAAACCTAAAACATTATTTAGGGCGTAATAACCCAGTAGTTTCTAGCCCCAAAAAACAGTTAACCTAACCTCTAAACCTATTCACGAGGGACGATTAGTTATGGAAATGGCCACCAGAGCTCTCGGCGGAAAGTCCGAACATAGCCTACTGGCTACCACACGCAGAATACAAATGCAAATATCTCGGTTAATATTCAAGATACAGAATAAATGTATATAACATTATTTATAGTAAATTTAATTTGCAATAAGATTAGTTCTATACAATTTTACGATCCGATGCATAGTAACGGAGATATTTCGAATTTTTAAAAATCCCCCCCCTCTAAACCCCCCCCTCCCACATGATCTTTCTTTTTTCATGAAACGATTAAATACCGAGTTTGGTGGCGACCGCTAGAGTGTTAACAGACAAATATATATATATATATATATATATATATATATATATATATATATATATATATGTATGGTATTGAACGGACCTCATTTTCGTCATCTCCTGGGTAGGATCGTACGACCTCAATAGCTGATTTCCCTTGAGGGAAATCTGCTAAATAGCAAAATAAAATAAAAGTCCGTCACACAGGAGCTGCGTAAACTAAGCAGATTTCTCACGTGATGGTATGACACTCTATGCATCTCTTCTCCCATTATATTTACTATTTCTAAATTAAAATCCCAACTTTTGATTTACTGAAGGCAGAAATTAAGAAAGTGCAGATAACTTGCTAAATATTTAAACAACGAAAAAATATATAGAACAACAATTGTAGAATTTATTTATTTGGAGCTTCGCAGCTCACCTGTAGATAACCCGTCCCGATTAGCCTAAGTTGCAAAAAGTGGACGTTAATAAATAAATAAATAAAATAAAAATATTTATTTGGAGCTTCGCAGCTGTGGCGATGTTGCTCAGAAAAAACTGTATAAAATTAAAAAAAAAAAAACCAAACAAAATTAATTTAAAGGAAAATAAAACAAGATAACAGAAATTGAACACGACAAAAAGAAAAGCAACACGAAACAGAAATTGAACATGAACCGATCACAGTCGCCTCCAACACCGTTTGGGGATAATTAGAAATATGGGATATTTGGTACGCTCTCTCCAAATACAAAAAAAGTCAGTAACGCAGGGGTTGTGTCAACTTAACAGATTCTCAACCTGCGCTACATATTTGCATTTGTTTCAGGAAGTAAAAGTTCAATGAGAACGGTATTTGGCATTTAAGCGTCGAATAAAATGCTTCAGGAAATAACAGCTTTATTGTTAATATGATAGGAGGAGGAGTGGAGGTTTACAAAATACCGATGATCCGATTTCAGCCGTTAACGAACTTCATATTTCTTTTTATATACAACTATTAAATTTAGAGTTTGGAAACAATCAAGCAAACATTGCGACCGCTAGAGTGTTAACAGACATATTTGTTTTGAACGGACCTCATTTTCGTCATCTCCTGGGTAGGTTCGATGGACATTTGAAGAAATTTTTCGAAAATCGCGTCATGAGTTCGACCTCAATAGCTTATTTCTGATCAATAGCTGATCTGTTAAAAAGTCCGTCACGCAGGGGCTGCGTAAACTAAGCAGATTTCCCACGTGAAGTTTTACAATAGAGAAATCCGGATACTGCTAACACTTAACACCACATTGAGTAAATACAAACGGTAATGAGAAATCGTTAAGCAAATTTTAATAACCTCCCAACGGTAACGGCTTATGAATTGTAAACAAATAGGTCTGTGAACTACAGAAAGCTGAACAGATAGACATATTCTTCTCCGCAAAGAAAAACAATTACTGATATACATCTGAATATAATACATTAATTTTATTGCAAACTATTAGCTATTTAAAGTACTGCAATTTATAATGAATCAGAATAATTTATATTTTAATAACTAAAACTATAGTAGTCCAAGAAATAAAGAAGGGGGGGCATCAACAGAACGTATTTGCATATATCTCACAAAGTGAAAGGTTAGAAGACAAGAAAGGTTAGGTTACATGAACGCCAACCTACGGAAACGGCCGAACTAATTCGGAAACTTCCGACAGCACACTTAATAAAAATGCAAATATTTCGGTTAATATTCAAGATACAGAATAAATAAATAGAACAATATTTATAGTAAATTTAATTTGCAATAAGATTGATACTATACAATTTTTCGATCCGGCGCATAATAACGGAGATATTTCGAATTTTCAAAACCCCTCCGCTAAACCCCCCCCCTCCCACTCGCCCGATTTCAGCCATTAACGAACTTGATCTTCCTTTTTACAGAACACGATTAAATTCCGAGTTTGGTAACGATCAAACAAAAATTGCGACCGCTATATATATATATATATATATATATATATATATATATATATATATATAATTTTGAACTTCCTGGGTAGGATCGACGGACATTTGAAGAAATTTTTCGAAACTTCCGTCATGAGTACGACCTCAATAGCTGATTTCCCTTAAGGGAAAGCTGCTAAAACCTCAAAATTCTTGGTTAATAATTATCTAGATTCAAGATCTATATATGGTATATCTACATACATATATAACAAACACACACACCACATAACTATATATATGAACGGATCTTATTCTATTCATCTCTGGATAGGATCGATGGACATTTGAAGACATTTTTCGAATGTGAAAAGCGTTATGAGTACAACCTCAGTAGCTAATTTTGCTTAATGGACATCAACTCCAAATATTGAGGGCAAATAGACAAAAACCCTCATGTAATTGTAGAGGTTTAATAATAACATATATTATATCTTGGAGGTTATTCTGAAGATAACAGTAGTTCAGTCCTGGTATTGGCACCCTCTTCCAATCCCGGTAGAATCTTATCTTCTAATCAGTTATTTGTCCAAACGAGAAAGTCACTTTCCTCAGAGATAACAGTGATACTAGATTATATTTTGATTTCCAGACTGAAAGTCGATTAGTTTCTTTGTTGGAAAAGTAGGTACACCAATTATTGTATCATCAGCAGCACTAGAAAGGAACAACAACAATCATCGTTTTAGTAGCACATACTTTGGTGGTAAACGTAGAATGGTGGGTTCGATTCCCGACCTGGGCAGTGGAAATTTGCTTAGTGACGGACTCATTAAATGAATTCCTTAGTCCCACCCTGGCTAGAAAAGTGTGGTAACCTGTACATAACCCGTCCCAATTAGCTATATCATGAAGCACATTATTTGAAGCTTAACCCCTTCAGACCCACTGTCCAATATATTGGACATGCCTTTTTCAATGCTATATCTTCATGGATTGATGTTCTTTGGCAGAAAAATCGATTTTAATAATGATTTTAGGTATTAACCTTTCAATTGTGAGCCTTTTTCTGGTTTATACCTGTTGTAGTGGCTTTGAACATCCAATTTTTGATATTGCTATTTCACCAATTAAAACCATGAGTAAATAAATGTCTCATAGATTTAATTTTGCATGTATATAAGTGAAAAAATTATTTTTAAGTAGCCAGAAGCCTCTAGAAGTCGTGTTTGTTAAGAAAAAAAATATTTTTTTCCCTGGTTATTGTATTTTCTAATAAATATGGATGTCCAACATATTGGACATCGGGTCTCAAGTGTTGCATTTCACTAATACCTCTATTCTATGGAGGAATTTACTTATTGACTTTTATGATTATTATTTTGATGTGATAAACAATATTTTAGATCTTTTAAATTTTAAAATGCAAATTGCTGAAAGTTTTACCTCAGAAATAGAAAGAAAAAAAAGAGGAAGACCTAGTCTTGAAGAATCCAGTAGTGAAGAACCCGTGCAAAGTAAGCAAGAGCTGAAGTGAGACCAAATTCTGATGTTAGGAATGATGGATTTGAACATTTTCCAGATATTGATGATAAAAAAGATGCAATTAGATGCAAAATGAAAGGTTGCACAAAAAAAAACTAAATTTTATTGTGTTAAATGCAAATGCCACTTGTGCATTACAAAAATAAGGATTTGTTTTATATTATTACACAGTTAAATTTTGTTCAATATTTATTATTTGTAACATTCTATCATGTAAATTTGTTTATTATCACTTAAAAAAATATTACTAAAGTGTATTTTATTTATTTATCCAAATCCTTATCAGTAGAATAATTTGTAAAAAATATGCCTGTTGAGACCCGATGTCCAATATATTGGACACAATTTAAAATTGTCAATAAAATTACAATTAGGAAATTAGGATATTTTTCCTATTTTTCCCATGTTTCTGTAAACATATAGAACATGAAATAGTATATTTCATTACAAGGGCGGAAAGTGACTGTTTCCTATGCGAGATCGTGTTTTACAGCCGAGGCGAAGCCGAGGCTGGAAATTAGATCGAGGAATGGAAACTCACTTTCCGCCCGAGTTATGAACGATACTTTACATCACGAGGCAAAAAATGCAAAATATAATTTAAACTCGTAATTATTAAGTATTATCATATTAAATGATTTGTTTTGCATTCTGTAGTATCGATTATTTCTGAACAGCTGATTTAGAGCACTAACCTGATGCAAGTAACATAACCTTAATACCTCTTTCAAACACAATTCTTTATTATTTGAAATAAATTTATAACAAATTCAAACATTTACAACTCAACAATTTTAGTGGCTTCCTTCATTAAATTTTCTGGTATGCTCCCAGCCATTTTGTATAAATAAAATAAGTGGTTTGTAAACATGAGATGTAGCTGCGACAATCGATTAGTTGATAACAAATGACAACAATGTCACAAATTTGGATTTATACAGAACTCTTTTAAATGACATAAACGAATTTTATAATAAAACTAAGTTAAATTAGTGTAATTATATTTTCTAATGATAAGTAATCGACCAATAATATCTTTAGTGCTTTAAAATAACTAAAATATAAATGGTTTTTCGAATAGAAACGCTAGCGTAACCTAGCGTTAGAAACTGTAACTTCATTAAAGGGAGGGAAAAGTTGTTCCCTCCCTAGAGTGGGGAAGAGAACAGCTGTTTCAAGTTATTATAAAAAGACCCACTTTCCATACTTACATACGGTAGCAAAAGTAACTACTTTCAGATCAGAGTGATGTAAAAAATTTTTTTAGTCAAAATATTTGAGTTGGGTCTGAAGGGGTTAATGAATAACCAAATATTATTTTCTTCTGCTGTTTGAGTTATGTTCAAATATGCTGTATTATGATGTCATTAATTAAGATTATACATACTTATATCGAAAATGTTTATTTGATCTATATGATACTCTATATTTACCCGTTTCGTCAACTCTAAAGTTCATATCGTGGGTACTATCGGACTAGAAATAGGGGGTTATTGAGGGGGGAATTCGCAAGTTCAAAATATCTCAGTTATTATTAATCGGGTCGAAAAAAGTTATGGAACCAATCTTGTTAAACTATTGATGTTCTACAATTATTGTTCTATATATTTTTTCGTATCTCAAATATTAGGCGCGTTATTCTTTGGTTTATTACGTTATTATTCTTGTACTTAGAATTAGAAAATAGACGTGGGAAATCTGCTTAGTTTACACATCCCCTACGTGGCGGGCTGGATGAAAATAAAGTGTCATTTCAGCACGTGGGGTTCTGCTTCATTTGCCTACTGTCTGACAGGCTATTTTTATTTTATCTTAATCAAACTCTATATTAAATCGTCTCGTATAGGTAAAGTTTTTAATGATCGAAATTAGACCAGACAATCTGGAGGGTTTAGAGTGAAAGTTAGATGAAAATTCATGTATAGTTCTGTTATTATGTGTGTGTGTTTTTTAATGTAGTAACAATGAGCCTGATCGATTTCCTATAAATGGGCAGTTGATAATAATTATTCTCCTGAATATTTAATTATAATTTTCAATAACACTGCAAATTGAATCATTGTTTAGCAACTAGGCCTTAAATTGGTGTGAATACTAAAAAGCTTAAACAAAGATGGAAAGCAGGAATCGATGTATCGACGAAGCTGCCTACTTGACAAACGGCGAGGAGGGCCTGCAGGTAATTAACCTAACAGGGCCAGAGCACCATTTGTCCACAAAAAAAAAGGTGTTGCCCAAAGGCGAGAGAGGGGGGGGGGAGAGAGAGAGAGAGAGAGAGAGAGAGAGAGAGAGAGAGAGAGAGAGAGAGAGTGAGAGGAGAGATGAGAGAGAGGGAGGAGGGAGTGGGAGAGAGAGGAGAGAGAGAGAAGAGAGAGAGAGAGAGAGAGAGTGAGAGAAAGAGAGAGAGGGGGGGGGAGGGAGATAGAGAGAGAGAGAGAGAGAGAGAGGGGGGGGGAGGGAAGAGAGAGAGACAGAGAGAGATTGAGAGAGAGAGAGAGTAGAGAGACAGAGAGAGAGAGTGGGGTGGAGGGTGAGAGAAGAGAGAGAAAAAAAAAGAAAGAGAGCGAGTGAAAGAAAGAGAGAGTGAGAGTCTTTTTTTTAAATACTTCAAAGGAAGTGATGTACTTGACCCTTTTCGATACTGGATGTAGACGTCTGGTCACAAATATACATCAGGCTTTACAGCCACCGAACTTGAAAATAAATGATTTTTTTTTTTGTTTTTTGTAAAGTCGGGATGTCCGATTGAGTGTATAAAATTAATCAAATTTCTACTCCATTTTTTACTAAATTGAACTAGTTGTTCAAGTTGAAACAAATCAAAGTAATAATTATCTTCTAATAATAGCATGGTTAAAATACGAGTATGCTTTGCAGTATAAGAGAGTGTATATTTCAAAATAATTCATTTTTATTTTTTTTTAAATTACAAAAATTGGTTTACTGTTTGTGATGGATGTAAAATACATATTTATATTTCAAATTTCATGGAGGAACGTCGCAGGCCCATAGAAATTACTTTGAAATAGGATTTAAATTTTTTTATTGTGTTTAGGACGTCGAAGCGGTTGAGGCAATAAGGAAGGTGCGGAGGTACGATCTGGGATATACCGAGAATGTAGAAATAACATGGTTCAACACCAAAAGGTGCGAAGGTACGATCTGGGATATACCGAGAATATAGAAATAACATGGTTCAACACCAAAAGGTGCGGAGGTACGATCTGGGATATACCGAGAATATAGAAATAACATGGTTCAACACCAAAAGGTGCGCAGGTACGATCTGGGATATACCGAGAATATAGAAATAGCATGGTTCAACACCAAAAGGTGCGGAGGTACGATCTGGGATATACCGAGAATGGAGAAATATCCTGGTTCAACACCATAAGGTGCGGAGGTACGATCTGGGTTATACCGAGAATATAGAAATAGCATGGTTCAACACCAAAAGGTGCGGAGGTACGATCTGGGATATACCGAGAATGTAGAAATAACATGGTTCAACACCAAAAGGTGTGCAGGTACGATCTGGGATATACCGAGAATATAGAAATAACATGGTTCAACACCAAAAGGTGCGCAGGTACGATCTGGGATATACCGAGAATATAGAAATAGCATGGTTGAACACCAAAAGGTGCGGAGGTACGATCTGGGATATACCGAGAATGTAGAAATAACATGGTTCAACACCAAAAGTGGCAAGGCGTGCCGCTCGCTGTTTAATAAATTGAATCATTTATTAACGTCCACTTTTTGGAAAACAGGGTTATAAGGGAGCGGGATATCTACTGGTTCACGCACCCTTTTCTAGTACAGGGATATGGGACTAAGGATTATTAATAAATGTCGCCACTTCAATTATTAAATTCACTGTATTGCCACAGGAGGGAATCGAACGTCGCCACTCTAGGAGTTACCGATGTGATATTAATAGGCGGACGCTTTCAAACTCACAAGGCTAAGCTTACATTAGACACAGCACAGACAATATAAAATGGTATTTCAATATAATGACCTTATGATTATTTCCAAATATACTTAGACAATATTTAGGATAACATTAAAGGTTTATGAACAAAATTATATAAACTTTCTCGTCTAAGCGAAAATCAAAAAGCGAGCATGGAATGTTTATTTGAGGTCATTTGACTACTATGTATTACATCCTGTCTGTAATAAGTTCATACACTTTATTTTGAGTTTTGTAAATTGCGGTGGCTAGTGTTCCCTGCATTATAGAATATATTTCGTGGTCATTGGTTCATATCTATATCAGTCGTCATGAGGTATGAGTGCATTAAATGAGAGTGAACCGACTCCAAAGACCTGTTTTTGGTTACAACTTCGTATCGTCAATTGTCACGGCTACCTCGATGCACACTCTCGCTTATGCTTAGTATTTGTTGAAGTTACAGTCAGTAAGAAATTGTCTCGGTAGCCTGCAATGTTTGGCTGACGTTTTCGTTCCCACGTCGCATCTACGTTTAGCTTCCAATGTTTACAAGTCCTTGTACCACCCACTACTCATCATTGGCACTTTTTATACTTTAGAATTGAATTTTTTCTACTACAACTCTGAATGATTAAGGGATGAGTGGTTGTAAATGTATTATTGAATGGAAAGTGAACAAACAACTTAATGAATCAGAGTATATAGCAATGTCATGTGTTGTAGTCTGTATGTGTGACAGTCCCAAGAGTATGGCATGCAATTCAGCGGTGTATATACTGCTATTTTTAGGCAGGCTTATTTCATATGCATCATCTCCTACACTGCCCGCTTTCACCAGGTATAATTATTCCTAGTTGTACGAGATCGATCCGTGTAGTATGGGTGGAGTTACTGTATATATGGAGGTCTTAAGTCAGTAATTAACATCGCATCCGTGAACATTAACTAATTAACAAGTTTAAAAAGTGCCGTCACGCAGGGCTTCGTAAACCTTGATGCAGAATTTCCCTCGTGAAGTTAAGTAATAGATAAATCTACATACTTAGTAACACGCAGCCTCCGTGAATAAATTGTCAAACGTGAAATAAGAATAAGTTATCATCCAATTTCATAACCTGCCGACAGGAAGGCGAGTTATACACATGTAAACAACTCGACGGGTCTTGCCTGCCTCACACCTGGAAAGAAAAAGAAACTCCGTCACGCAGGGGCTAGCATAAACTAAGCAAATTTCCCACGTAAAAGTTATACAATAGAGAAATCTCCATACGAGTGTCGCGATCAGATTACGGACTACAGCCGAAACTAGCTTTGGTCGGTGAACCATAACTCGTCCTTTATACTGTAGATAAAAAAGCTCAAATAGTCTCGGTTACAATCATTCAAGATATCGAATAAATGTATATAACCCTAATTAATAGTAAATTTAATATATACAATTAAGAATTTGTCGTTTTCTATACGACAATTTTTTTCGATCCGAACGTATAGAACGGAGGAATATTTCGAAATTTGCTAAAACAAACAAAAACCCCTCTAACCCCCACCCCCCTCTCCAACTGGACCTATGCAGCCGTTACACGAACTCTGATCTTCCTTTTTACATAAAATGATGTAAATACCGATTTTGGTGACGATTAAACAAAAGATTTGTGCTTACCGCTAGCCGAGAGTTAACAGACAAATATGAAATATATATATAAATACATATATATGATATATATATATATATAAATATATATATATATATATATATATAGTTTTGAAGCGACGCTCCTTTTCGTCATCTCCTGGGTAGGATCGATGGACATTTGAAGAAATTTTTCGAAAAATACGCGTTTAGCTGGCAGTACGAACCTACCCTAGCTGATTTCCCATAAGGGACAATCTGCTAACATTAACTGAAAACAAATCAGAATATAAAAAAACATATTAACAATTATTGAGAATCTATTTACTATAACAACTACTGTGAATTAATAATAAGTTCGGACTAATTGTTATCTCAAACACATTCAAATTTTAGTAGTCCACCTAAACCTTAAGATCGGGTGGAGGTCAACAGGACATATGTGCATTTATCTCGTATTAAAATGGTCTCTTGAATAACAATTTTTGGTATTTAAGCTTCAAATGATGTGATTTATTGTGTAGCAGAGTATTGTTTATATATCATGAGTAGATGTGGCAGTTTGCCGAGAGGCTCAAAACTGGAAAATGCAAATATCTCGGTTAATATTCAAGTATACTGAATAAATGTATATAACAATAATTTATAGTGAACATTTAATTTGCAATAAAGATTGGTAGGTTTTATACAAATTGTTCGATCCGACGACACACAGCAACGAAAGATATTTCGAATTTTCGAAATCCTCCCTCTAAACCCCCACCTACTCCCCTTTGCTCCCCTCCCCCCTCTTTCGCCGATTTTAGCCGTTAACGAACTTGATCTTCTTCTGTTTAACATAAAACGACTAAATGCCGAGATTAGTGACGCAATCTAAACAATAATTGCGACCCGGCTAGAGCGGTTAACAGACAAATATATATATATATATATATATATATATATTATTTTTATATATATATTATAATTAAATATTTAAACCACAGTTTTGAAAGGAACTCATTTACGTTTTCTCCTGGGTAAGGATCGATGGACATTTGAAGAAAAAATTCGAAAATCGGGTCGAGTGACGACCTCAATAGCTGATTTCATGCTAAAATTCTAGGCGGGATTGATGGGACTGGATCCCTTTTTTACCCCACTGTTTGAACCGATGGTGTTTAATGAACAGTGACTCTCTACTTAAACATGAACCAATTCAGTAGCGCTAACCACAATTTTAATTGTTTTGTTGGGTAAATAAAATCCCAGGCACCCTCCAAGTCTCAGTTTGTCGTGTAATTTCCACTCCAGAGTCCAATGAGAGAACATTATACGGGCACTTGAATTCTCTAGAAAGTACCTTATGGAGTAGCAAGGATATCGAAGGTCTTTGCTATACCATTATATTTTTGCGATCTGGCTGCGGCAATAAGCAATAGAAGCTGAAAAAGGTGATAATTCCCACAACCAAACCACTAACAACGAATTTGCAAGAGTTCACCAACAATCGACTCGACTCAAAATTTAAATATATATATAAATTTATTTATAATTAAAAATGACGCAGGGGCGGAAACTAAGCAGATTTCCCTCGTGAAGTTTAATAATATATAAACCTACATGCTGCTAACACAACACCACCGTGAATATTAAGTGAATAAATATTAACGTAAGAAGAAATCTTTCCCATGCTGGCAGGAAGCTTCTGGAATGTAAACAAACAGGTCTGCCAATGGGCTTTTCAAGCTTCGAATGATGTGGTCCATTATATAACAGAGTATGGCTTATGTAATGAGTAGAATTGGGGGCTTGCTGAAGGCTAAAAACTGAAAAATGCAAATATCTCGGTTAATATTCAAGATAGAGAATATATATATATATATATATACATACGTACATTTTTGAATGGATCTCATTTTCGTCATCTCCTAGGTAGGACTGATGGACATTTGAAGAAAAAATTCGAAAATTTCATCATGAGTACGACCTCAATAGATGATTTTCCTTAAGGGAAATCTGCTAAAATCCTTAGACCCACCCTGGCTAGAAAATGGTGGTAACCTGCAGATAACCCTTCCCAATTAGCCTTAGTTGCAAAAAGTGGAAAGTTGATAAATAATTAAATTAAACCCATCTACGATTTGTAACACCCGCTAGTAGATCATATAATGGCTTATTTCAAGGTTAAATTCCAGTTATTTTTTCATCAGTTTTTTACTTTGTGGTGATGTACTAGGTAAACTGTTGATATGGCATCAGAAATGAACATTATATGCACTAGAGGCCTCTATGTTTGCCTCCTATTCTGCAATATTCATTTTAACCTACTGTATCACCCAACATTTCATTATCAGCTTAACTTTTAAATCTTGATAACATTGGGCAGACAGAAAGAAGAAACATTGATTGCAATGTGAGTGGTGTCTTCGGGGCTGGTATGACACACTGTGATGTCATGGTCTGTCATTCCTGAACGTAGGAAATCTGCTTAGTTTATGCAACCACATTTTTTTCTTTTCCCACCTCTGCCCCCGCTGTAACTTTGGGTTTCCCTATACTGGTGGTCTCCATTTAATAAGAGATATAAAATTTTGATACAATATAAAATTATGATGCAACCACTGCATGGCAGCCATTTCAGGTCTGACACAAGTCTTAAAAATTTTGGATTGGGCTATGATTTGCTCAAAAAAGAATAGGAATATTGACATAATTACCTGAATTTCTTCTCAAATTACTCTGCAAATACAACAATTATATTTATTACTTTTTTGTATTTTTTTTTTTACAGGAAGTATAAAACCTGGAAGTCTACATGAAGGAAAAATGGAAAAATCAAGCTATGCAGGTGGCTCAGCATTTGTTGTTCCATGTAATCTTCTGATTGTGGCTACTCTGTATCTCTTCTAGTCAAAAGGCAGTACCAACAACTCGCTGGCAACTCCATGGAACGACTTCATTCACTTATTATGTTGGAAATGAGTTATCTCAAAGCAAAGAGAATGTGGATTCATTTACTCATCTCACAAATTTCTGCTACGAGATGCTAGCGATTTTAGAGCTTGGGCAGGCTTGCAGGATATAGTAAAATGAGAAGCTGTACATATAAGTTAAGATTAATGTCCACTATCCATTAATTATAGGGTTTCTCTGTACATAAACAATACCTGTAAATAAGATTACTTTTGTTTCGTGTGATATATGTTACCATGTATTGTTACTATTTTGTATTAGTAAGTTTGTAAACAAGATTTTTTAATGTTTCTGAAACATTATTAAGTTTTGGTGTACACTCTTTCATGTCTTATAGAATTTAAAAACATGATAAACACAGATGCTAAGATTAAAAAAAAAAAAACTTACCGCAAATCCTTTGGTTTTGAAAGGTGTAAGCCTTCAATAAAATTACTTATAATAAAAATAAAAAAACAACTGAAATTTTCAATTGCTTCAAATTATTTTAACATTGGATTTCTTTAGTTGGTATTCTTTTTAGGCCAGAGAACTTGCAAGGTTTGAAGCAGTAGAAGTTTGAAAAAATAAAACTAAGACTTAAAATTTAAATGAACATGAATAGTTTTATGACCATTATTTTGAAAGTATTCTTCTAAAGAATTTGATTGCTTTATGAATAAAAATGTGAGTTCTACAATTCATTTACTTTATTCTGAAAAATACTCGTCCCCAAAGACCTCTAAAGCAAAACAAATTTATGACTTTATGTTTTAATAAATGGGCCTCTATATTTTGTTATAGTTCAAAATAAAATCAGCATATTTTAAAGGCTTATATTATGATTGTGAGAACTGAAAACCCCTTCAAAAGTTTTCCCTGGGGCCATAATCATTGCTGCAGAGGAAATGGTTTTAAAGTTTCATAAAAACTGATATCAGCAAAAATAGCCAACTCACTCACTCTCTCAGTTCAACAAATTGTCTTTCATTTCATCTATTCTTTTTGAATTTGACAGTTTATAAATATACTTTCTCTTTGCCTTTCTGCCTAAGATTTCTAATGTACACATATTCTGCCAAAAGTTTTGTTTACGGGATAATAGGCAAATATTAATAAATCATCTTCAATGCACCAATGAGGATGGTATTGCTTATCCACCCAAGCTAAAATTTAGTATTAAATAAAAATACTCAAATGAGCCATGTTGAAAAATATTGAAGTTAAACATAGATTCAAGTTCAATAAAAATAAATAAATCAATATACCAAAAATTACTACAATAAAATTAAAATCTAAAATGAAATATGACAAAGAGAATCATCAACTAATATACTTTGCACAGAAAAATAGTTTATACACTGACAAACTTCAGTAATACTGATATGAGAAGTTCCAAATACCTACATCATAATTAAATAATGTACAAAGCTGGACACAAATTAAATAATTAAATCATTCTTAATTAATTTTTTTTTTAAAAATCATTGTACCAAATTCTTTAAATAAATACATGAAATCTTTTACCCATGAACACATTATCACTAACTAAAATTTGAATGGTCCCAGGAATGAATTAGCAATTGCACTATCAAGGGACTTCACAATATGATACATTAAATTTATAGTTGCTCTTGAAGAAGAGTATTTCACTTGACTCCTAGTTAATCCAATAGTGAAATTCACTTTATTTAAAAATATTTAATTTATATACAAACTTAAGTGAGATGTGAAGTTATTGCACAGATGTTCTGAAATATTGTTTAGGTTGCTTCAAAAATTATAGATCCTTGCCCGAACTGAACTCTGGAATTTATAAAAGTTAGCAAAATAAATTCAGTAAAGAATATTTAAAACCTGAAGCTTAATTTGTTTTACAAAGTAGTTGAATAGAACTGAACAGTTTCTAGTTGTTGTTTTGAACTTCATTAAGTGGAATATATTTGATGTTTGTGAAAAAAAAAAAATCCTCTATAACTCTATCAAATCAACTATATTTCAATCTAGACCTTAAAAGACATGAATTTCACAAATTACTGTAATAATCAAAACCCTCACAAAATAAATGTTATGTTGATATTAAAATAGAAATATACTTCTTATTTTCGTCTAAATAAGGTTTAATGTATAGATGTTTAGCAATAATACTAACTCTTTTTGATGTGATAATTCTATAAAGCACTTCAGTGTGAAAATATGTATGTATGAAGAAGACATTTAATTTTCATTGTATTTTAAGACTGAACACTTCATTAAGGAATAAAAGTTGGTAAATTTATGTTTGGAATATATGTATATAACTACTTTAAATAAAACTATCAAAAAACGTAGAGATTCATTTTCCTTTCAACCCAAAAATACATGTAATAATATCCAATGCGTTATAAAACAACAGAATATCATTTTTCTTGTGACAAGCGAATCTTCAGGAGATAAACATTTTAGATTCTTGAATTTATAGAAGACTAAGGTAGGTTAAGAGATAGCGCAATAAGTTCATATGTTTGGTGTTACAAGCTTATTGGATATACAAAGTTTGAAACTCTCAAAGTAGTATAGTTTTGTTAATCAGTTTGCAGTGTAGATGTCAAGATGAAAAAACTGTGTCTGCCACAAACATCTTTATTTCTTCCAGACAATGCCCCCTTGCTATACAATATACATAAAACAACATTCAGGAGATTCCATGCACCATATCTCAAAAAACAAAAATGAAATGTCTTCTTTGTCATATTTTATCTTTAAACCAAGTAGTTCAACAGTTCCTCGTGGGTAGGATTCCAGCCATTAAGGAACTTGTTATTTAATTTTAAATGAAACAGTTAAATACAAAGTTTGGGTCAACAACAACAAATTCTGCCACAATGGTGTATATTTGTGGTTCCACGGCAGTGGTATATTTGTGGTGTTTGTGTATGTGAATTGGGTGGGTATTTTTACTGGTGATTTTAGTTTTTGGCTAGCAGAAATTGTGTTGATAATAGCTTGCCCTTTAAAAAAAAAAAAAATGCTATTAAAGTGTCTGAAGTAAGTAGTGTTTCCACAAACAAAATTGTGGACCTATTGCACTAATGATTGCACACTAAAGTTTAAAATCTGAAATAAATCATACATTCAATAATATGTTCCCAGAATAATTATCTGTATGTACGGGGTGACACATGGAAAACAGTGTTCATGTCACTGACTTTCTTGTTTTCTTAAACCCAGAAGACATGAATGACAAAATGGATTCACTAACAGGAATTACATTTTAATATGGGGCTCAGGTTAGCCATGTGAGTTAAAGCATTAGCCTTAATCTCACATGGCAAACTTGGAGTAGCGAGTTCAATTCCCACCTGGGCAATAGGAATTTATTTAGTGACGGAATTCATTAAATAAAATCTTTAATTCCTGGTTAGAAAAGGGTGGTAACCTGTAGATAACCCGTACCAATTAGCCTTAGTTGCAGACAGTGGACATTAATAAATAATTTAATTTAAATATTTTAATATACAACTAAAAGAAGCTAGCGAATTACATTTTAATCTAAAAGTACCATATATAATTGAATGGCCCAGGTTCCCAAATAGGCACTCATTAATCTGCCTGGATGTTGCGGGTAGAACATTGAGGAAGCATTTCTTCCTATAAATGAAATGGCCAAGAGTGTCAATTCGATAGTTGTGTAGTGTTGTGTTATATGTAGAGGCTACATACTATACCATTGATATTATCCTAGTACAAAACAAGACCATGCTAATTAAAAGAGAAAAAGTCTGAGATAACGAAGTGATCAGTGAAGAAATCCTTGACAGTAGATACCTCCTCCTCTGTGTACCTCATATTAAAATCCATAACATAAACATAATTGGGGAAAGATCTGAATGAAAGAATAAGTTTCAACAGCAGGCTTATTTTAAACTTTTATATGACAGAGATATCTTAATAGTGATGGGCCACTACTACCATAGTGAACAGTGAAAGCTACCAAAGTGGTTCTTAAATGGACCACATTGGAACTAAAAATAGTTATTGAAATTGAGCTACTTTATTCAATCTTCTAATTGAAATACTCAGGCAAAATATAAACGGGAAAAAGCTCTATATAAAAAACAAATAAGAAAAGCCCCTCACTTAGTCATTCTCTCCAATCTGATAAGACATATTAGGTATCCCTACTGTCTGTATTGCTTGTAACAATTTTAGTACGTGATGTGCCATTTGCCTGGCAGTAGTCAATGAAGAAGTTAAGCACTTTAACACTAATATGCTTCTCAACTTTATTCTAATAGAAGACAGTGGTCTAGCCCTGGAGCTATATTTTTCAGGGAGAGGACAGTTTCAACAATCCCACCTCTATCAGTGGCGCTTCTTTGCTTGTCTAGGCGGACTAGTCATCTGGCTAAATTCTTGCCATCATATAAAACATTCTGCTCTCTCGTGCTTGAAAATGGTCCTGCCACTCCTGTAGTTTAGTATCTTTATAAGCTATTTTTATAACATGATGGGGATCAGATTAGCCATGTGAGTTTAAACAAAAGCCTTTGTAAACCTGTGTTCATGGCTAGATTCCCACATGGGAAGTACGGATTTATTTAGTGGCAGGCTCATTAGAAATGGGTAGTAATTTGAAGAAATTCCATCTTAATTAGCAAAAGTAACATTTAACATTTTAAAATATGAAGCAGTTTTTTCAACAAGCCTACTCTTTTCGAACTATGAAATATATATAATTTGTGTTTCATTCCCAGTGACAGCATTATTCCTTTCCTTGATTACCTCATCACATTCATTATTAAACTAATGGTTCTTTTCTTCATCTCACCTACAACCCCTTTCATTTTTCCAACCTTCCCCAAATATCTTCAGTTTTTCAGCTCTGCATTCACACAAAAGCCATGAAGATACATTGCAGCATCAGTATAGTCCTTGCCTGAGGTTTACCTTAATCATAAACTAAGTACTCAGGAGATGGCGAAAATGAGATCCGTTCAAAATTATATATATGTATATATATATATATATATATATATATATATATATATATATATATATATATATATATATAAAATTGTAATCTCTGTCTGTACATTGATTTTTTTCTCGAAATTTCACGATAACTTTTCGTTGCACATGTCAGACACCTTAACTGCATTTTGTTTCTTTGGTGTGTATGTTGTTTGTTTGTTTGTTACCTTATCACGCATAAATGGCTGAACCCAATTTTATGAAACTAGGTATGTATATTACTACTAACCCAACTTAGACTTTAGGCTATATTAATTTTCTCTGAGACGAACAGGAGTGGGGGTTATAAGGGAGACCTGAAATTAAAAAAAACAATATTTTGTTTCCTATTGGTTTTATGGCAAATATGCACATAACAAAAGTTGTTTATTTTGTTATTTAGAGTAACTTTTGTTATATACACTTTCGTCATATACCGAAGTGTAAATGCGTTATACGTTAAAAATTATAGCGGGAGTCAACAATATTATTCGGCACAAAAGACTGAACTGAACGAAATAAAACTCGGTATGTGTATTAGCACTGACACGTTAATTATCATAAGCCATATCAACTTTTCTAGGGATGGGCAGGAATGGGGGGGGGGGGGGGTGTAAGGAAGGCATGAAATTAAAAATAGCGATAGTTTGTTTTCTATTCGTTTTTCTGCAAATATGCACGTGACAAAGTAGTTTATTTTGTTATTTAGAGTAACTTTTATCATATACACTTTTGTCTTATAACCAATTTTAAATGAGTTATACACTAACAACTATAACGAGAGTCAACAATTTTATTTGGCACAAAAGCCTCAACCGAACTAAACAAAACTCAGTATGTGAATTAGCACTAACTTTTCCATGATAACAAACTATATTAAAATATTTAGATTCAAACGGGAGGGGGGGTGGGGGTATAAGAGACACCTGTAATAAAAACTCGTGTTTTTTTTTTTCATTTTCTATTTGTTTTTTGGCAGACGTGCACATAACAAAAGTTCTTTACTTTGTTATTTAGAGTAACTTTTGTCGTCAAATGAAGTAAACACGGGATTTACGCTAAAACTGTAGCGGAAGTCATTAATTTTCTAAGTACATATTTAAGTGTTTTTGATAAATGCATATTATGACAAATGATGTGAATCAATAATTTAAGGAGAAGAATATTGACAACTCTCAAGCAGGAGCGGAAGATGAGGGAGGCTCATTAACCGTTAATTGAGTTTACTTATTTCCTTTAAAATGCTGGCATTACTGGAAGTAATTTCCAATGAGATTTACTGTTACAAATATAATTTAGGTACAAAACTATGCTTAACTATATGTGCTCGGATTGGATTTTGACAGGAAATATGTTCATCATAGATGATATTTAGTTGCAATAAATGCTACTCATGATTATGGTTTGAATTATTCAAAAACGGTGACTCAAAAAGTGTAGAGGCATAGATTAGGAACACATTATAATTTATTCTTTAAAACTAAAATTTCTATTCTGTTAGTCCCCAAAAGTTAAGCTAACGGATTGGCTATTTTGGGAAAACATTCCGCCATGGAGTGAAGTGTAATTGTACACATTGAAGTCTCGCTATAAAAATACCATCATTAGTCAGTCAGCAATGATTACACGGTCATCGCCGGGAACCTTAGCTAGCTTGTATATACAAAATATGTAAATAATAGATGATATATAATTATAATAAATGCTATCCATGATTATTATTTGAATTATTCACGGTGTGTCAAACAGTGGAGAGGGAATGATTAGGGACTTATTTTCATTTATTCTTCAAATCTAAAATTTGTTTTCTTTAGGTCCCTCAACTGACCCAGACGAGAAGTGCAGTTGTACACATAGATGCATTGCCAAAAACAAAATAGAATCTTTCCACCTCAAATGATTTTCCGGGCGAAGCCGGGTACCTTAGCTAATATATATATATCTTTGTCTGTTAAGGCTCTAGCAGTCACAATTTTGTTTTGATTGTTACCAAACTCCATACTTAATCGTCTTATGTAAAAATAAAGATCAAGTTCGTTAATGGCTGAAATCGGACCAGTGAGGGGAGCGTTTAGAGGGGGGAATTTTTAAAATTCAAAATATCTCCGTTACTATACGTTGGATCAAAGAATTGTATAGAACCAATCTTATTGCAAATTAAAGGATCTATAAATATTGTTCTTATACATATTTTCTTTATCATGAATATTAACCGAGATATTTGGATTTTGTAGTTTTCCTCTTTGAGTAAACCCCTGCTCCTACTCATGTTATATTAATAACAAGCTGTTATATCATGAACCACTTCATTACAAGGTTAAATAAGGAATATTGTTTTCAATGAACTTTAACTTTGTGAGATATATGCAAATACGTTCTGTTGATCCCCCTCCCCTTTTGTTCTTGGATTACTAAAAATTAAGTAATTGAGATTATTCTGATTCATTAATATTTACAGCACTAGCTATGGTATATAGTTTTCAATCAAATTAATGTGTTATATTCAGATATATTTTAAAATTAAATTAAATTATTTAATAACGTCCACTTTTTGCAACTAAGACTAATTGGGACAGGTTATCTACAGGTTACCACCCTTTTCTAGCCGAGTGGGGCTAAGGATTTTATTTAATGAATTCCGTTACTAAATAAATTCCAGATATATTTCATTAATGGTTTTTCTTTCCGGTCTAGAATTCATAAATTCAATATTTTTATTTGTGTTTATTAATTTCAAAGTATTGACTTCCATTTTTTGGGTACCGGAGACAATTCGAATTACAAGAAAATGTCTTACAATACAATTGAGGGACGGGACCCCCCCCCCCCAGAAGGGAAGAATAATTGAAAATTCAAAATATCTCCATTACTATGAGTTGGATCGAAAAAAAATTGATATAGCCAATGGTGATGGAATTTTAATTGTCTACAGTTGTGGTTAAATACATTTTTTCTTATCACCAACATTAAGGGAGTTATATTAATTTTTATGTGTCAGCCTCTGTATAACCTTACTTATAATTGTCTCATTTTTACCATAAATAACTGAGTGCATTTCAAATTCTATTTGCATAAGCTTCTTACTATGAGAGAAATAGCAACTAGATGACCTGTAGGTAATACCAGCACATAGGAAACCTGCTTAGCTTACACAGCACTTGCCTCGCAGATTTTTTTTTTTTTTTTTGTATATTTATTAAGTAAATGAATATTGTTCATAGGGGCTATTCCATACTTTTCTACCATTCTCAGGAGTGGGAGTTTACTTCGAAGTCACAACACTTATTCGTCATATCTTTGTTAATAGTGACTGTATCATAAAATTGCAAAGAACAAATTGTGTTTAGAATAAAGAAATTGTGTCTAAAAACATTATTTAAATTTATGAATTTTGACTTCCAATATCCAGTCACCAAAAAGATTTTTTCCTACAAAAATGCCTAAATAGAATTGCCAAATTTTTCCTATTTGTACCAATGATATGAATATTGTCAGAAAGGCTATTTATCTATACTTTACTGTCACAGAGTTGGTTTACTTGGAAGTCAAAATCTATTTTCATCAATATATTCGTTACTATTGACTTTAAATGTAAGTAACAAATTGTATTTAGGATGTATTTTTCAATCCTAAAATGTTTTCAAATTTATGACTTTAAATTTCTAATGGGCCTATATAAATATTTATTTCACAGGCATTTTACATAAAAAGTCCGTCACACAGCGGCTGCGTAAGCTAAGCAGATTTCCTTAGGATGAACCTACATACTGCTAACACCACCATCGTGGATATTAAGTGAATAAATACAAACAGTAATAAGAATTCTTTCCCCTACCGACGGGGAGCGTCTCAAATGTTTACAAATAGGCCTACCAATGGCTCACCGGAAAGAAAAACAATAACTGAAATATATCTGAATAACTTTTCTCTGAATCAATCAAATTTTAGTAGTCCAAGAATTTAAGACAGGGGGGGGGGGGGTCACAAGAACATATATGCAGCTAACTCGTATAACAGGACTAAATGTGGGGGTTTACTGAAGGCTGAAAACTGAAAAATGCAAATATCTCGGTTAATATTCAAGATAGAGAATAAATGTATAAGACAATATTTATAGTACATTTAATTTGCAATAATATTCATTCTAGACACTTTTTCGATCCGACTTATAGTAACGGAGATATTTCGAATTTTCAAAATTCTCTCCCCAAAGGGAAATCTGCTAAAATTTGTTATACTTGTCCATTTCCCATTTCGTACATAAGTGTATAACAAGGGGATCTGTATTGAAAGGATATTATCAGTAAGCGATGGAATTGAAGGGATTAGCCAACTTCGGATTAACCCCTTTCCAAAGTGACACCCATCTATGACCCTTCGACAACTGTTAGTGCAGTTTCAACTGTCTAGACACCTTGAATGGGTCTCATACATATGGCTTAACCGCCAACGTTTTAAATCCAACTATATTCTCCCAATAAACATTTTGAAGAACTTTATTTGGGGCAAATAGGATTAAATAATGAGTCCAATAATAATTTTATAAAGTGAAAAATAAAGTTTATTAACTTAAATAAACTAAATTACAACATTTTAAATAAATGTGAAAATTAGGGCAAATACAGACAGTCAATGTAGGCAGAGTTTGTAAAATTTTATTTCTATTCTCATTTATATATGTATGTAATGAATTTGTGTGTATATATGTGTACAAACACATATACACTGTTTTTTTAGAAATAAATTCCTAAAAACAGTTAGGACAATTGTCAACAACTGGCAATAAAAAAATTTGCCACATTTTTCTCAGCCCAAATAAGCTGATTGATCTTCTGCTCAGTTTCAGTGAGCAGGAAGTCCCCTGATATAAGGTAAATGGTTTACAAATAGACTATTTACAAAACTATGACTTTGATTTTATCTCATTAAAATATGAGACAAGTGCAAATACTTTTTATCAGTTCCGATCCTTTTCTCTCTGCAGTCTTAATTGATAAACTTTCGAAATCAAATTCCAAGTTTCCATATACCTGTCCATACACATTGCAACGCATTTCTGAAAAATATACAACAAAATCTATTAATATACTTTCAAAATGTATGTTAAACAATGTATTGTACTCTAAAATCTACAGTGTTAATTCAAGCAAACACCCGCATACACACAGTGAAATTTCTTTCAAGTTCTTTAAGTTAACATAGATGTCTTCTTAGCCACTCAAATATTATCATTAGATATCACACATGAAGGAGGAAGGGATGGAGATTAATAAAGTTCTTAGTAGATATCTTTGGCTAAAAAACAAATGTATAAAATAATAAATCAGGAAGTAAATAAATTGATAAACATATATTAACCCTAACGCTGCTCATATCTTTAGAAATGAATATGTGCCCAGAGCAATCAGGCTATAGATCGTCCCCAACCCCTGTGCACACGTTTTTCTCCTCAATTTCTATTTCATAATTGTTATATACACATAATTTCCTTTGCCTTTCTTCATCCGGGCTTGACACAGACAGTATTATTTTTTTATCTGTCTGCAGTTCTTTAAATTGCTTTAAATATTTTAGTTATTGTTGCATTATAAATTTTTTGTGTCCATAATGCCTCAAAATTTAGTTTTGGAGCAAAAAGGAATATAGATGTTAATATAAAAGTAGAACTTTTTTTTTTCTTTTACCCCCTTCCTTCTAACAAACAAAGCAATCTTTTAAAAGAGTTTCTTCCCTTTTTATCAGAAATGACAGCCAATATGACTCAATGTTATTATTTTCTTTTTGTTTTTGCTGTATAAAATTTGCTTAACATTTCACAAATAAAATTGGTTAAATTAAACGATTTAATTAGTTTCCCGTGATAGTTATGATATACACAATCAATAAATGACATGAAATGAATATATCTGTTATCTTTAAGAAACAAAAAGAAATGGCCTTTAAGATGTTAAAGTTACTGGTTTAAATCTAAAGGGACTACTTGGTGATCCATAAGTGGGGTGCTTAAACAATTGTATTACAGAAATAATACGTCCTGCGCTATCTAGTTGCATAGTTCACAAATACAAGTAAAGAAAAAAACAGAATACTGAGAGTTGAGCAACAAACAGCTTAACAAGCAAAGCCATGAAGTGATGTTGAGCATAGTAGACTAGGGCAACCTTGAATCATCAAGATACATAGGGCACATCCATCCCAATGGCTTGGAGCAGAGTAAGAGTTAAAAAAACAATACAAATAAAATGTTTGTTTGTTTCATAGGGTTTTAGGGCAAAAAACTACCAGGTTATAATCACCCGGTAACATCTGTAATTCTTGTTTTGGTTACGCACCTGCACTTCTACAAATAAAATAAAATACATTATTAAAACTACTAGGTTACCATTGTCCGGTAATATCTATAACTTTCGTTTAGGTTAAGTACCTGCACTTCTACAAATAAAATGAAATACATTATTAAAACTGCTAGGTTATCATTGCCCAGTAATATCTATAACTTTCGTTTAGGTTAAGTACCTGCACTTCTACAAATAAAATGAAATACATTATTAAAACTGCTAGGTTATCATTGCCCGGTAATATCTATAACTCTCGTTTTGGTTAAGTACCTGCACTTCTACAAATAAAATGAAATACATTATTAAAACTGCTAGGTTATCATTGCCCAGTAATATCTATAACTTTCGTTTAGGTTAAGTACCTGCACTTCTACAAATAAAATGAAATACATTATTAAAACTGCTAGGTTATCATTGCCCAGTAATATCTATAACTTTCGTTTAGGTTAAGTACCTGCACTTCTACAAATAAAATAAAATACATTATTAAAACTACTAGGTTACCATTGTCCGGTAATATCTATAACTCTCGTTTTGGTTAAGTACCTGCACTTCTACAAATCAAATGAAATACATTATTAAAACTGGTAGGTTATCATTGCCCAGTAATATCTATAACTTTCGTTTAGGTTAAGTACCTGCACTTCTACAAATGAAATGAAATACATTATTAAAACTGCTAGGTTATCATTGCCCAGTAATATCTATAACTTTCGTTTAGGTTAAGTACCTGCACTTCTACAAATAAAATGAAATACATTATTAAAACTACTAAGTTATCATCGCCCGGTAATATCTATAACTCTCTTTTTGGTTCAGTACCTGCACTTCTACAAATAAAATGAAATACATTATTAAAACTGCTAGGTTATCATTGCCCAGTAATATCTATAACTTTCGTTTAGGTTAAGTACCTGCACTTCTACAAATAAAATGAAATACATTATTAAAACTACTAAGTTATCATTGCCCAGTAATATCTATAACTCTCATTTTGGTTAAGTACCAGCACTTCTACAAATAAAATGAAATACATTACTAAAACTACTAGGTTATCATCGCCCAGTAATTCTATAACTCTCGTTTTGGTTAAGTACCAGCACTTTTACAAATAAAATGAATGTCTATTATGACACTTATGAAGGTATCCTCTAAATTTATATTTTAATATCAGTTGTATTGGAAGAAGAAAGATATTTACAGATGATACAAAAGTTTTGTCAGTTCATGAATGGAACTGCATTTACCTACCCTGTTCTGAATCAGTCTTTAATCCTTAGTCAAGTTTATCAGAAAGAGAATCTTTCAAACAATTGTTCACTCTGTTATCGTATCCCATTCAAACCAATATGAATTTAGGAAAATTTGAAATTAGCGTTCTTCTTGGCATTATTTGAAACAAAGATTTACTGGAGCGAGTGCTTCTAGAAAAAAATTATGAACTGGAGTGGAGAGAGTGGTTTGAATGAAAAGACTGAGGAATGTTGGTTTAGGCATTTCAACAATGCTGACAAAATCCCTAAATATGAATCATGCTCTGGTTGCATATCAGGACAGATAATGAAAATCTGTCAACCAGTATGGGCCAACTGTTGAAAATTCTTGGATCTCTAGGGAAATAATGCACCATCATCTCAAAGCAAAGTTGTTGATTCATACCCTATGATTTGAAAGCCGCTTAAGCCATTCATTGGGTAGACCTATATCAACAACTGACCCAGACACCCACTTCCTAAAGACACTCCTTTTTTTAAAAAGAATAGTCATTTGTGATGAGAAATGGATCTTTTACCGCATTGTTACACACAAAAACTAACACCAGAGGAATTACTAAATCCGGTTGTGAGACATGTTAGCTTTGCACATAAAGTTATGTTCAGTATTTATTCGAATTTTGAGGATGTAATGCACTTTGAACTGATTCCTCGCTGAAGTGCTAAAAATGCAGACCCTTAATCTTCAGCAACTGGAGTAGGTGTAAGAAGTTTTGATTCAGAAATATCCTGCCCTCGTCAATCAAACAAGCTGAAGCTCATCCTCATAATGCTAGAATAAAGTTGACGAATTTGATTCCTACCACACATACATACAGGGTGTTTGGTAAACAGACAAATTCTACAGGTGTCTCTACTCTTCAAAAGGAACAAAATTATCCATATGATGTAAGTTCCTACTAAATTATACATGAAATTTAATGGTAAATAATGGATACCATACCTGTTCTGTGCTATCAAGGGAAGAGCCAGGCTTAGAAATACATTTCTTGAAACACTTTTCACTCATTTTCTAAAATTAAAATAGTAAGAATTAATTGAAATTACTTTTTTACATGTTTTTGATATTGTAAAACACCATCATTATCTATTTAGATTGTAATATTTAGATTAGATAAATACTTTTAACTGGGTTCTAATTGTAATAATTGATTTAATAAGGATTTACTATGAACATAATAATACTATAAGATTCATCCTCCATGAAAAAGTAGACAATACAATTTTTCTCATTTTGTCTTTTTTAAGAAATCATACCTTGGAAATTTAACAAAACAATGATAGCTGTTGTAATTTCTGCAGGTATTTTATACTATATCAAAGATCATCCCTAATAAAATCGGCTTGGAGCAGACCTACAATCAATCTCCACCACTGCAGGGGTCATGAAACAACACAAACAGGATGGACTTTTGAATTCATCAAAGATAGCAAAGGAAACATAATAAAGAATCCAGTTCATGATAAGAAAAAAACTGAACTGATTAAGAAATTCTTTAATAAATTATAAATAACCATAAACCAACATTTAAAAAGAAAAAAACTTTATTAAATTCAATTTTATAATCAAAATGGGAGAACTATTATTTTTTGTGTTTTAAACTTGAATATAATATGAAATACAAGGAATGACCTCCTTTTGCAGTAAGCATTTTATCAAGAACATAACAGCTTTATTCGACAATTCACTGAAAGTATTCTAGTTCTTAATTTTAAAATTGAAGAAATGCACTTTTAGTTCTCAAAGTAATACGATAATGGGAACTAATAAAAATATGCCGGCAATAAACCACTACTAACCGTCAATAACTCTTGAGCATTAGCAATTGCTATTTGTTGTTTAACAGTTTCCATTAATTCATCTTTTTGAGAAGCAGAGAGACTTGATGTTATAGAATCCATTTTTAAAATGTTTTATCGCAAATTCAATAACGTGCTCAACAGAGTAGTGTTATCAATTCCTTCCAAAGAGGAAGAAATTTTGACAATGAAATCGATTGCTCTGAGGACACAAAAAGTAGGAAATTTTAATGAAGGTACAGCTAATCATCGAGCTACGGATGTTCCAATAAAAGCCTCAAGAAAAGGAAAATAATAAAATAAGATTTTTTTAACATGTTAAACTTTCTGATTTCAATATAATGAATCAAATTAAAAATAAAAGGTTAAAAAGAAGTTAATAATGAATGAAGCACTAATTATAGTGTTGTATAAACCCGCATATTGCCAAGTGGGATGTTCAGCAGATTTATTATCGGAGTTCTTGTAAGAAATTGGGAAGCATATGAAACAGCCAGACAGAAGTTCCACAATCTCGGCCACGCACCTGCCATATAGAACATCCCGTGCATTTTTACAGATTTCGTTTAAGGCAGGTCTGCGGTTGAGGCTGCACTCATGAGGCGAATTTAGACAAATAGCAATTGATCAAATCAAGGATATAAGTGTGTCGGAAATCCATTTAGTATCCAGCACCTGTTGCACGAAGTGCAATTTCAAACAAAACTAGGTAGGATACTATTGTAAATTCCACTGCAATGTATTTACTTCAGGAAGAGACTTTCTGTTCCCAGAAAAACAATCTTTATGCTTTTTGATCCACCCTAAATAAGTATACTACACGAGCGAGTGAGTGCTCGTTCGTCTGTAAATGAAGAATTGCAGTACTGAAGATGGTTTTATAACAGGCCAAATATACTCAATATATATGTTTGTTTATTTATTGTTATTTACGTCCACTTTATGCTACTATGGCTAATCGGGACGGGTTATCTACAGGTTACCACCATTTTCTAGCCAGGATGGGCCCAAGGAGTCTATTTAATGAGTCCGTCACTAAATAAATTTCTATTGTTCAGGGCGGGAATCGAACCCGTCACTCTAGGTCCACCTCACGAGATTAAGACCAACGCCTTCATTCACACGGCCAACCAGAGCCCGTATATATATTCTAAATATATTGCAGTGGACTAGACAACATTATTAGCGGATTTTCCCTTAAGGGGTCTGGAGTTTTGCCACTTTGGGTATACACCTCATGTAAAAAAAAAAGTCCGTCACGCAGGGGCTGCGTAAAGTTAGCAGATTTCCAACGTGAAGTTTTACAATAGAGAAATCCGCCTAATAACAACAGTAGTAGTAAGGAATCTCTAAACCTATTCACGATGGACGAATAGTTACCTAAACGGCCCGCACTACCTCTCGGCGGAGAGTCCCGAACGTAGCCAACTCCTGCCGACCACACACATGCATACAATTGCAAATATCTCGGTTAATATTCAAGATACAGAATAAATGTATAGAACAATATTTATAGTAAATTTAATTTGCAATACGATTGATTCTATACAATTTTTCGGTCCGACGCATAATAACGGAGATATTTCGAATTTTAAAAAATCCCCCCTCCCACTGGTCCGATTTCAGCCATTAACGAACTTGATTTTTCTTTTTACGTAAATCGCTTAACTATGAAGTTTGGTAACGACCAAACAAAAATTGCGACCGCTAGAGCGTTAATAGACAAATATAAATATATATATATATATATATATATATATATATATATATATATATATATATATATAATTTTGAACCGACCTCATTTTCGTCATCTTCTGGGTAGGATCGATGGACATTTGAGGAAATTTTTCAAAACTCGCGTCATGAGTACGACCTCAATAGCTGATTTCCCTTACGGGAAATCTGCTAAAAAACACCTTGGAATCTCATGACTAAAGCCGAACAAGTGTAATCAGCAAACAGCTTTCGCCGCCAGTGCAGTGGAGTCTCGGATTATGCAAAATTGCATTTATTTTCGTTAACTGTGAACCCATGGTCATTGAGTCTTTTGAAGACTTCCTCAATGAGAATCTATGTTCTTTTTCTTCTTCTGCTGACCCAATACATATGTCATCTAAATATTCGGAAGCGAATTTGAGCCCTCGAAGTACGCTGTCTACCATATCTTTGAAATGTTTGAGCAGCGTCCCTCAACACGAAGCACATCCCCGATTTGATAATATACACGGTTCAGATCCAATTGGGGAAATCCTCATGCCGTGGAAATTATTGGTGAAATTAGCCAAATTGCGGTCAGGGTCTACCTTCTCGTTTAGGCCCCGATAATCCCCAAATGGTTTAATGCTAACATCTTTTTAGCAGATTTCCCCTAAGGGAAATCATACTCGGGGAGGTCGTACTCATGACGAGATTTTTAAAATTTTCTTCAAATGTCCATCGATCCTACTCAGGAGATGACGAAAATGAGGTCCGTTCAAAATTATTTTTATATATATATATATATATATATATATATATATATATATATATATATATATTTGTCTGTAAACGCTCTAGCGGTCGCAATTTTTGTTTGATCGTTACGAAACTCGATATTTAACCGTTTTACGAAAAAGACAGATCAAGTTCGTTAATGGCTGAAATCGGACCAGAGGGAGGGGGGATTTTCGAAAATTCAAAATATCTCCGTTATTATGCATCGGATCGAAAAATTGTATAGAACCAATCTTATTGCAAATTAAATTTACTATAAATATTGTTTTCTTCTCAAGTGCCATTCCTCCTTAGCTCTTGACTTCTTGCCAGGCAGGGAGAGGATGTTCCTCTCATTGTGGTGAAGTGGTGTGGCTACTGTCAAGAGTGATGGAGGAACTATTGTATTGTACATATCGCACATTACCAAATGCATTTAAATGCAGGATGTAATATTCAATAAAAAAAAAAAAATAAAAAAAAATAAATAAATATTGTTATATACATTTATTCTCTATCTTGAATATTAACCGAGATATTTGCATTTTTATGGTCTGTGGTCGGGAATAGTTCGGGTGTTTCAGTTGGGAATTTATTTTAATTAACTGAAAGATTTCTCATTATCTAATCAACGGTGGTATTGTGTTACCAGTATGCAGATTTCTCTATTGTAAAACTTCACGGGGGAAATCTGCTTAGTTTTCGCAGCCCCTGCGTGACGGATTTTTTTAGATACGACATGTAGTGATACTGTCAAATTCCCTCCTCCGTAATTTGTCGTTGTTGTTGTTTTTATCCGTTTTCAAAGATCAACATTTCTGGGATTTAACGAGTTACAGACGTTCCTGTTGTTTTGATGGTGTATTATATTGTATTTTGGCTTTTTGACATAATTTGTGGGGCGAGTAATGTTAGGGTACTTTCGCAACATGTTGTGATACCACATACCTGTAGGCAGAGTTGGGCAGTAATTAAATACTTTCGTAATTAACTACTTTTTCAACTAATAAATACTAGTTATGTAATTGCAACTACAGTTACAAAAATGTAATTAGTGTAGTTGCATTTTTTGGTTTCGCAATTACAGTAATTGTAGTTGGTATTCATAAATCCAACTACTAATTTAAATAAAAAGTAGTTATAAAAATAATTACAATTAGTAGTTGTAAATGTAACTATAGTTATTGAGTAATAACTACAATTACATATAGATCAGTTGTTTTTTACGTTCCAAAGAGCGAATATAATTTGATCGTCTCTATATAAATATTTACATTCGTGGTGGTGATGAGTGGATCATCTGAGACGAGCCATGTTCAATTGTTGCACAGAATATGTGAGAACTGAAGATGGCCGCAGCTACCAGCACAATCTCTTGCTCCGGGGACACCTCTTGTCCCTCTCGCGCAGGCCACTCCAGTCTGTCTTCTATATCCGTCATCAGTCATCGGCGACGAAAAGATTTAAAAACAAATAACAATGATTGGCAGTGAAAGTGAGGGCGAGAACTCCTTATTTTTTGGAGCAGAGTAGTAAAGAGATTATTTTATTTTGTCGCGATGGCAAAAGCATCAAAATCAAATGGCCTGTCTTACTAAAATTCTGAGTTAAGAGTAATTTTAATGCCTAATTTGTTTAAATTTTAATGTTTAAAAGTATTATTTAATTTCATTCGACTCGTGAAAATATAAAAAGTCCGTCACGCAGGGGCTGCGTTAACTAAGCAGATTTCCCACGTGCACCACATATTTGGATTTATCTCAAAACTTAAAAGTTAAATGAGAACAATATTGGGTATTTACGCTTCAAATAATGTGCTTCATAACATAATAGAATATTGAAATATGAGATGAGTAGGAGTGGGGCTTTACTGAAGACCGAAAACTAAAAAATGCAAATATCTCAGTAAATAATCAAGATAGTGAAAAAATGTACATAACAACATTTATAGAACATTACATTTGCAATAAGATTGGTCTTATAAAATTTTTCGATCCGACGCATAATAACGGAGATATTAAGAATTTTCGAAATCCTCCCCCTCTAAACCCCCCCTCCCCCTAGTCCGATTTCAGCCGTTAACGAACTTGATCTTTCTTTTTGTATAAAACGATTATATATCAAGTTTGGTAACGATAAGACAAAAATTGCGAAATTGCTAGAGAGGTAACAGACATATATATATATATATATATATATACAGTTTTGAACGGACCTCATTTTCGTCATCTCTTGGGTAGGATCGAGAAAAATTTCGAAAATTCCGTCATGAGTGCAACCTCAATAGCTGATTTCCCTTAAGGGAAATCTGCTAAAAGGAATTTACATATTATTTTCGTTAGTTTTCATTTATTTGCATTAAAATTATTTTCAGTTATTACAATAATGTAGTATATGTAATATAATAAACTTTTGAATATAAGGGCATTGGATGTAGTTATTTCTTAACGGCACAAATACTCCAGTCAGTGTTTCACAGTTTTTTAAAGTAACTACCCAAGTAACTGTAGTTGTTTTTGGAACTACTGATTTTCTCAAGTACTAACTGTAGTAGTGAAATTTCAATTACAATTACTTTAGTTGAAAAATGTAGTTGCCCATTACCAATAACTAATTACATTAGTAGTTGTAATTGTAACTGTATTTTCAACTAATGTAGTTGTAACTTGTAATTGTAATTACAATTTTGCCCAACTCTGCTTTCCATCAGCTAAATATTTTTTTAAACTACTTTTTTTCTAACCACAATACATATTACACAGATTAGATAAGCCATCTTTCGTTAAAATGTCAACCAGGGTGGTAGCCCACAGGTAACCCGACCCAATTAGCCAAATGTTGACGTTAATAAATAACAATAAATGATTAAAATAGTATTAAATTATATTTTGTACGAGGGCACTCCATGGGGGTTCGGCATCTTCTAGCGGCCGCCTTCCAGTGTAGCAGCTACACGACCACTAGAGTGTTAACGGAGAACGGACCTCATTTTAGTCATCTTCTAGGTAGGATCAATGGACATTTGAGGAAATATTTCGAAAATCACATGAGTACAGCCTCAATAAATGATTTCCCTTAAAGGAAATCTGCTAATATGGGTTCTCGCTGAATGTAATTCCATTCATTGTCTAATTTATTGTAGCTTCCATTTGTTATAACGTTCAAATACTAGGAAGAAATTAGTTTTTATTTTTTTATCTTTGGAGTCTTTTACTGATACCTTCCCCCAACAAAAACCCTGAACATTCAACCAAGATTAAAGGTGAATCTAAGTTTCGATTTGTATTTAGAAGCTTAGCCCTGAATAGAGTTAGAGGTGAATTAAAGGAAGCATTATAATCACAAAAGATTTATTGCAAATTTTTCTTTATGAATTAGAGATGCAAAACTTAAGAATAGGGGACCTTCTTTGATTACATATAAGATTCTTTTTGCTTTTCTGTGACTTTAACAATGTTATTAAACTGAATGCAATTTTTCTTAAACTAAGGATTAATGAAACCCATATAACATTTTCAAGATTGTTAAAAATATTTTTAAAAAGAAATAATTTATTTTGGAAGTTTCAAAATTCTATTTTTATTCTTACTTCACTGAACGAATTGAATGAAGTATTGTGATCACATAAACATTCAAATTCTATGGAATTTTCCGTTTTGGCCCTCTCTGAATTCATATTGACCAGTTCTTGTGACTTCTGTATGTTTTTCGCACAACTCAAAAACAACTAACTTTAGAAAGTTGATTGTTGTACAGTTTAGTGCACCTCCCTTATTGATCAAAATCTACTAAAGGGGAGAATTTGTGTATAGCTAGTCTGAGGCGATATATTTTCCTGAACTGGAACTGCGAAACTAACAGTAGCGGTGAGTAGTCTGAGAAACGGAAGAATTTCAGGTTTTTTGGATGGGAGCTGGAGCAGAAGAAAATATTATATTTTTTAAAAAGCATTAAGGTCATAAGAGATTAACTTCCTGGTCTACTTAATTTCTAGGAATTACATGAATGACCCCACTCATCACTTTCTCCATTCCAATAGGTTTTCAACTCAGGTTCCCCTTTTATAGATGCCCAAGTTTCTATTCAGATCATTGAGCCACCAGTCTCTGTCCTGTCTTGCTTTTACTACCTCCTGGGGAACCATTTTGGAGAGTTATGGTTCCATAAATACCACAATTCACCTTTCTCTAATAGTATAGGTGACTTGATGTTCGCCTTACATTAAGTTTAGAGTTGTATCTGATGTGCCATCTGTGTTCTTTAACAACTCCAAATATATAAAGCTCTTTTTTCCCCTAATCCAGCAGCACTCTCCACTTGTTCTTAGTAAGAGTCCAATTTCACTGTCATATTAAAAAAAAAAAAAAAAAAAAAAAAAAAAAAAAAAAAAAAAAAAAGGGGGGGGCAAATAACCATTTTGGATTTCATTAGCCTTGCTATCTGAGAGAGGTTCTTGAACTGGAATAGAAGCATCTGGTTTTGTACCCACTATAATGTTAGCTACTGTGTTGATGCTATTTTTTTTTTCATATCTCCCAGATACTAAAATGATGAGTGGAAACAAACTTCCAATGACAGAATCTTCTGCCCCTCTGGCTACTATTGATGTTCTATGCACTTTATCTTTTCTATGTAAGCTCAGCCCCAAGACATGCTCCTCTTTTCACATATTCTCCATTAACCTCACTCAAAGGCTTTCGGAAAAAATGCTATACCTCTGCAGTTCCCACATTAAGGTTTCTTTATGAATAAAGACTAAGGTCACCTCTCCCTATTCTGATGCCATGTTTTAAATTTATCCAAATATTCCAAGTCATCTGGAACACTTCATCATTTCTTTTCCAGAAAATTGCAGTTCATATTGCATAATAATAATAAATGAGATAATAGGATAGTGAGTAATAAATAAATAAATTGGCAAAATAAGTAAGAATAAAATAAATGTTTGCAAACTTTATTGAAATCTCTGCTAAACAATAAAAGTAACATAAGTTACACATACAATGTAAAATGCAGTTTTAAATATAGCTACTAACAATAAAAAATAACCACAATAAACAATCTAATAGTATAATAAATGACTAGGACACTCACAATGAATTCATAATAAATCACAGATATTTTTTTACTTCATTCTAGCCTCTTCTTCTAAGAATATAAGTTCAGATGGCATTTATTTATAATGGAAAAAACAAATTTCAAATAAAAATGCATTAAACCACAATAAAAAATGTATGGAATAATGTATGAGGAAATTACTAAAGAAAATATAAATTATAGTATTCATAGCAGGATGGAGTTCTGGAAAAAATAGCAATACCTAGCCCACATGGGTATACTCGCCCGTGGTCTGTGGAGCAATAGCTAGCCCACATGTGTATACGTAGGTTGCTATATATATAACTGGCCTAGGCAACACTAAGTGTTGCCAGGTGCAATCTGACATTTCCATTGGAAAGTTTGACATTTTTTAGCATAAATGTACTCAGAACTTTTTGACTTACGACAATTTTTTTTTCTTTAACAGGGACTTGAAGAAATCAATTTGGCAAAAAAATGGAATTAACTCGTGAACATTTTCGTGCGATCATTTTTCACAACTTTCGACGTGGATTATCACGACAAGAGTGCATCGATGAACTTAAATCTTTGTATGGCGACGAAGCACCATCCTATAGCACTGTGAAAAACTGGTACAACGAATTCAATCGTGGCCGACGCTCGCTCAAAGACGAATTCCGTGAAGGTCGTCCAAAAACAGCCGTTGTGCCAGAAAACATCGATGCCGTACGTGAACTGATAATGCAAGACCGTCATGTGACATACCGTGAGATAGAGGCATGCCTAGGCATTTCTCCCACCAGCATACATTCGATATTGCATGAACACCTGGTCGTAAAAAAAGTTTGTTCTCGTTGGATCCCGCACAATTTGACAATCGCTCAAAAGAAAGCTCGTGTGGATTGGTGTAAAGAAATGCTGAAAAAATACGATCGCGGTGCTTCAAAAGACGTTTATAAGATCGTCACAGGTGACGAATCATGGATCTATGCGTATGAGCCCGAAACAAAACAGCAATCGACCGTGTGGGTCTTCCAAGACGAGCCAAATCCAACGAAAGTTGTTCGTGGAAGAAGCACTTCGAAGCAAATGGTCGCCTGTTTCTTCGGCAAAACTGGTCATGTGGCGACTGTTCCGCTTGAGCAACGTAGGACGGTCAATTCTGAGTGGTACACCACCATTTGTTTGCCTGAAGTCTTCGGAGAAATTCGAAAAATGAACAAGAGAAGACGAATCATTGTGCACCATGACAATGCGAGCTCTCACACATCGGCTCAAACCAGCGCCTTTTTGACCGGCCACAACGTCGAAGTGATGGGTCATCCGCCTTACAGCCCTGACTTGGCACCCAATGACTTCTTTTTATTCCCACACATCAAGAAAAAAATGCGTGGTCAACGATTTTCGTCGCCAGAAGATGCTGTTGAAGCATTCAAAAACCATGTTTTGGAGGTGTCTCAATCGGAGTGGAAAAAGTGCTTCGAAAATTGGTTTGAGCGCATGCAAAAGTGTATAAATCTTGATGGAGAATATTTTGAAAAACAATAAAACCATTTTCGTTGATAAATATTCGTATTTTCATTATTAGGCCAGTTATATATATAGCAACCCCCGTATATGCCTGCCCATGGCCTGTGGTGTACAAATAAAACCATAAACAACTAAACAGGTTCATGACATACAAATAGTTATGGTAACAATGAGATGGTTGGAGATATACGAGATAGCATGAAAGTCTATGACTGTGGGAGGGGGGGGGGGTACTGAAGGCTGAAAAGACAGAAAGACAATACATCTGTTAATATTTAAGTTTGAGAAAACTCAAAGGAACAAAGTAATATTGTACTTTACTTTATCAATAAGGTTGGTACACATGCGGTTATATAGTGTTTTGATATTTTTTGCAATAACAGAAGTATTGGCAATTGTTGTGTGTGGATGTATGTACCAGAAGGCATATATATATTTGAATAGCTCTTATTTTGTTGCTATCCTTGACTGATAGAAATTTGAAAAAAATCACAATATTAGTCCGACATAAATCGTCAATTTTCTTTGAGGGAAATCCGCTAAAAAACAATTACAAAAATCCATCCCACTAAGAACTAGTAAAATGTTTAATATAAATATAATGTTTAGAATTCCAATCTGGGGAATAAAAAAAATGAAAATTCCCTTATAATTAAAACATTTCTATCAGACTTTACTGTGTACAACTGTATTTTAAATTACTTCTTTTTTTTTTTTCTCCAGGAAAAATTTTTGTCTTATATGATATTTATAATTCTAACTAAATTGACAAACCTAAAGAATTGCTCGTATATATACTTTTTTTTTTTTTTCTCAATGACTACAAAAATATTTCACATACGTGAGAAGTATTTGATTTATTCATATGTATACAGTGGACTTTTACGTACAAATGGAAGATTCATGATTTGATAAAATGTAATTTTGAATCAAACTTAAATCAGTAACTACTTTTTAACTGAAAAATAAAAAGGTCAAGGTTTAAATAAATGAGTATATCATGGAATAACAAGAGAAGGAATACAACACAAATATTTAACAATATTCTGTAATTATAAATAAATTACTAATATAAGGTAAATGTAACAGGAATATTAAGTCACGTTTGTGAATAAGTCAAAGAATTAAAAAACAAAAAGTGAACCTTTTTTCCAGCAGTCAATTATAAACACGCACAAACATTATTCATCTGTGTGAAATAATGAAAATATCTAATAAAATGGAATTATCATTTTATAAAAGGACTCATTTCTAATCATAATAGAATAAAATTTGTGTGATGTATTTATCATAAAGCTCATTTAAATAATGAATGAAAATGTTACAAGGAGATATTTCCTCTTTGCTAAACAATATTAGAGTTAGATGAAATTATTTAGATGAAACACTACTTTAAAAACACTAGAACTGAAAAACAAATCAAGATAATGAATGGGAAATAAAAATAGCAAATCAAAATAGATGCCTGTATTCCAGAGTATAAAGTAAGTTAAAGAAAAAAAATAACATCCTTAAAATGGAATTTACAATTTTAACAATAGTTATTACAATAAAAAATAAAAGAGAGATAGGGAAGTTTGGACACATGGTTAGCATTATTTTTAATATTAAATCCATTACCTCGAGAAAAATCAATTGACTCCTGAAGAAAAATATCTTTTTCTTTCTTTCCCTAAAATTCCTATAGGGCATATGTATAAACAGGATTTGTGTTTTGTTTCTATTAAAGGAATCAGAAATATAATGTTCATAAAAACAATTGAAAGGAGGTGACTGTTAAATATAATGAAATAATTTGCAAAAGAAAAATTGGTCTATTGGTTCCTCATAAAATGAATCTTATAGTTTTAAGAAATCAAAGTTTTCTCATTCCTTTTAAAATTTACCATTACTTCAATTAACAAATAAATATCTCTTTATTTTTATGATTCATATAATAAGTTCTGCATATCTTTAAAAAGGTAAAAAATAAGTAAATAATATAAGGAAAATATTTCAAAAATAAGTCATATCTCTGATCTGCAATAAACTCTACACAATATAGAGGGAACAAATTAATTTTTAATATATATATGTATAAAAACCAGATCTTTATCATTAACATTACTGTTTATGTTATGAGCAATAAAGTATAATTCTATATAAAATTACATAGCCCTAACAACAATATATTTGTCAATAAGTATGAGCTTCAATTCCATATCTCAAAAGAGACCTGATAGATGGGAAAGTAGTGGACTTATTTCCTTATGATTCGAGTAGATATATTTTAAAAAAGAACTAACTAAAGCATGCATTAATTCTAATAGAATTCATCAAGTAGGAAAATTTGACTACCAAAATTTCCACATAATTATTCGATATTTTGGCTCAGTCATACATCCTCAATCTATAAATAGAGTCAAAACTGATATGTTGTAAAGAGAAACGACAAATATCATATTTGGTTGAAAGAGAGGATTTGATTATCCTAAACATGCAACAATATCTAGTACTTAAATCCTGTACTTTCTAAAATTGTGCAAATTTAAAACATTAAGTGTGCTTTAATAACTAGTGTTTCGTTTCATTTTATTCACAGCTATTTCTATGGAAAATATAAAACTTTCATTCATATATAATTTTATAAACTATATCTTTATTAACCTTAATAAAGAGAATAGGGAAGGCAAAAATCAACACTGTGTTGTAGCACAGAGCCTCATCAATGACAGTGGAGAATATTAAAACTTACATTACACCAGAGATGAAATTCTTCTCTGAGAAGAAATTATTATCCGAAGAAAATAGAATATGAATATTTAAAAAACATCGAATTAACACTGAATTACAATTAATTAGGCAATAACAGAGATATAAAATATATATCTCTATACATATAAAAGTTCATCCAGGATCTGCTTAATTAGCACATTTCAGTTGGAGATTAGATATAATGAAATAACATTTTAATTATGAGTCCTTCGACTACTGCCTGTGTCTCAAAAGCACACAGAAATAATGCATTGACTTTTGTCGCCAGATAGCTTTCTGAAAGTTAAAGAAATCAAATCATAGTTTATAATTTAATTTGGGTGACATAAAGCTAAAGTAATTAATCTATTCTTATATAATTAAATGTTATATAGCTGAGTAGGTAGGTACAAGGGTATATATAAGTATCTATTTAATAAAAGTACGTAAACAAAATGGGGTGAAGGGGTAATAGTTAATATGGCCATGGACTTATGTTCTACAGGCGCCAGGTTGAACCTGGATTACACACTAATTTTATTCATCTGCGTGTGAAGCCAAGCCCAAGCTTGTATCCATTTCTTACAGAGGAATTAGGAGGCAATCGAGTAGCTAATTAAATAAAGAAGTAGTGTCTTTGGTCTCCAATGTCATTACAATACGACAGGAAATGCATCGAGCTGGCTGCTTCGAAATCTCCGACAGCTTCCGGCAAATATTTTGATTTTTACTTCAATAAAACTAAAAATAACACTGCTACATCAAATATTCCATACCATTAAAAATTATTACAGTTATCTGATACATTACTTTTAGTATTAAATAAATATTGCACATCACAAATGCTGCAATAGACCTTATTTTTCACCCTCATGTACTATGTTTTAGGAATATTTAAAGGAATTTTGTCATAATGACCTCACCAGATTATTTTTATGGAGAAATTTGCTAATCTCCACTTGCAACTGCTGGTTTAGACCTCCACATGTCCATTATCTAATCAAAAACTATTAGTTGTATCAAAAATTTGTATATAACAAAATTTGCTGTGCATATGACCCAGTTGATAACATCCTTTTACATTTTTTGTTGAGGACAGACATTATTCAAGACATGTTATATTGTCAACAGGTGGTATATCATAATTGATAAGCTTCTCTTACTGAGAAGTAATGATTGTTGTCATTATGTGTTTCCAAGATTCAAATGGTCCAGTGAAAGATGTTTGAATTTGGTGGAAATAGGGGGTTAACTAAACTAATTAAGCTTTCAAACAATTTGTCTTCATAAAAACTTCTCCTTTTATGTTATAAAAAACACCAAATAATATGCTCATTTGGTAGAAAGTGAAAACAATAATATATAAATAATAGTAACCAAACAAGAAAAACAATAAAAGTGGACAGGAAATATTAAGTACAGTTATATAAGTATTTTTGTGAGCAGCAACCTTAATACAAACTTAATATATATGTAATTTAAATTTAATGGACAATATAAAAATAACCCTATAAACAAAAGAAGAAAATGGAATGAAAAGCTATAAAGAATCATACAATTCTTTGTAAGGAACGATAACAATAATTAAATAGGATGGGATTCAAGAAACCACAAACAAAATATGAGCAATACCAATGTGTAAGGCTACAAGTGTAAAAAAAAAAAACTGAATATAATTATTTTTAATATATATGTATTTGAGCTCGCTTAACATCACATATAAAATCATGACAAAGCCTTATTTAATGGTTTATTATTTCCTATTTCTCACATTCGGTAATGAAAACAAAAAATGCATATTTGAGACATTATATTAGATCAATTGCAATTAAATAAATTAATTAATAATCTTGTCTCTTTAACAAAACATTGTCAAAACATACAAATTTTTGATAAAATCTATAATTTAACTTCTGTAAAGACCACATGTCAAAACAAATCAGATAGCCTTTCAGTAGCAATATGTCCCATTAAGAACTATGTCGCTCCCCTTTGTCTGAAAATTTAACGCTAAAAAACTCCTAAACTGAACCTAAAATCAAAAAGAGAGCGTAGATTGAAGGGAATTATTTGCTGAATTGAATTCATGAACACAGTGAAAATATAAGTGGTTCACAGGTTTGTCTTTCACTATCCTCTTAACCAACTCATTTTTATATTTGTTACTGATTGCATTATTTAATTATCTTTAAAATTGTAAAGAATTTGTGTAATATACAAATTCAATTTTATGGTTAAGAGTTATTTCTGATAATTAATATCTTTGGGACCTAATATTAAAAAGAGGACTCAGGTTAGTTTGTTGAAGTGTTTGTCTTAATACACAGTGTCAACTTAGAACCATGGGATCAACTCTATGGGAAATAGGGATTTATTTTGTGATGAACTCAGGCTAGAAAATTATGGTAACCTGTAGATAAACTGCTCAAAGTAACAGTAGTAGCATGAAATGGATGTTAATAAAAATAATACTCAAAAACTAAGCCACCAATAGGAAGAATATATAAAAGACAAATTGAAGGGAATCAGCTTTGTAGAATGCATTCTTCTAATAGTTCATAAAAACACGTTTATTTTTTTTAAAAAAAAGACTGATTCCCCTCACCCACTTTCTCTAATTTAATAGTACTGAATTTTAAGGCCCTCCAAAAAAAATTGAGTTCTACAAAATAAAAGAAAGTTAATGTCAACATGACTAGTATAACGTTCTTAAGTTGTAGTGCATGAACATATCTGTGTGGGACGAACTGAAATTTGTTTCAGATTCTACATGTTTCAAAAATGAAAAGTCAAAGTTTAAAGTGGAATTATAAAATAATGGTCAATTATATGGATTTATTACTTAGGAAATAATAAACCAAAAATGTCAGACTAAAGAATAAAAATAATAAACATCTTCTTTTGTAAATTAAACACTAGTTTTAGAAAGTATATTAGAAACACATAGATTGATGAGGCTGCTGATAAATTAAATAGTTGATTTAAAATCATTTTCAACAGTAAAGTTAAGCCGTGATTTCCAAAAATATACACCATTAAAAGACAAATGGCATACCTTCTTCTTGTCATAATACAACTATATCTTATTCAGATCCTTTCAGCTTGTACTAAAAGTTCCTCTTCGCGGTATGAGTCCTGCGGACTCCAACAAGACTCACGACATGAGAAGAGGAATACTGATCCAAATTCAAGATGAGTTTCTGTCGATTGTGGAAGCCGAAGTTTTGGAATAAGAGTGGGTAGAACTTGGAGTTCAAATGTTAAGTCACCTCCACAGGAACGACACACCCGTGGACGATCAGACATAGAATAAAGAGGAAGAGGATAGCCACCATATCTGAAAAAGCAATGGAACGAAAAATAGCTTTTGGTAATAATATTAACTTTGAAGCCAATTAATAATTAATTGAGGGACTGAGAATTAAAACCTCTTGTTTAATTCAAAACTTAATTAAGTAGAACTGTCTGAATTGTTGGCCGACGTCAACTACTGTAGCACAATCCCCATTCAAATTTTAAATCATTTGCTTAAATTAAGAAAAAAATTGTCTAAAAACCATATTAAAAATAAAAGTATAGTGAAAATGAACTTCAAGAATCCGCAAGTTCCTCATTTTTCTGGGATTTAATTATTGATCATTTTCAGAAAATATATAAACTTTTGGCATCTGAAATTAATGCTTTTACCATCAGCCATTAATAATAATTAAATCAAAATTTGTTTTTTACAGTAGGCAAAATTTAATAGGCCGTTACAAATCACATTTCAAAACTAACAAATATTACTCAAATGAACAAGAAAATACATTCAATATAGTGTTAATTCGTAAGTTCAAACATAAGTTTATAAGATAAAACAATTATACTAATATATTTAGAACTAATAATGTTGGTAAAAAGAGTCAGTTTTCATCACAAGCTGAAAGGTCTTTGCACGTTTGGAGGCTCAGGCACCCATCCTTGGGGCTAAATACTAACAAGCAAAACAATAATCTTTGAATACAATGAATTTGATGGACATTTATTTATTTATTTTATGAGCTCCGCAACTAGGCGATGTCACTCAATATCATTTAATTTCAATTCTCTACACTCAAATTTTAAATTAAAGAACAAATGTTTTCAAAATTATTAAAAAATATAACAAAATAAAATTAAGCATTTAAATAAAACAATGTGAAACTATAAATTTGAGGATGATGGAACTCTTAAGGCACAAGTTTAAAAATGTACTAAACACTATTGTTCTCTAAAACACATACAAGAAGAATTATTAACATAATTTTGAGGTATAAATTATAGAGAAATGAGTGGGGTAGGTGTGGTTTAAAGTTTGTTTTAAATGTTAATTGTCTTCAAGTGATTTAAGAGTGTTTTTATATGTGGGCTACCTTCTGTTAATAGTTTGTACAAGTCGTTTGGTAAGTTCACATGTTCAAGTAGTCTGCAGTCAGTCTGGAGATGTTTAATGGTCAGTACTGAACTACATTAAGTGCATGTAGGTCAGTCTTTTCGGTTTATGAGGTACGAATGTGTAAGTAGTGCTGGTTAAGAGTAAGTGATGCTGGTTCCTGGCTGCTAATTTAGCTTGTCTGTCGATGTCAGTACTTTGTTTTATGTCTGTATGTCCAGGTAGCCACATCATAGTTATATCATAATTGTGTAGGCTGTGTAGATTTGTGTAATAAGTGGGTGTGAATTGTAAAGATTTCCTATGGAGAGTAAAGAACTAAGAGAGTCTGTATACAGCAGTATTTTGGTCATGGGGAATTGCTCTAGTTTTGATAGAGCAAGAATTAATAAAGAACCTTAAAAAATTAAACATATTTCATACTCTTAAAATCCACTAAACATCTGTATGTTATTTGGAATGAAATCGTATTTACGAAATATTCATTCTTCATTCTCACATTAATAAAAACCATGCACATTACTCTTGCTCACAATCAATGGTAAAGATTCATAAACAATTTATTCTATATGATAAGACCAGTTTATAAATTTAAAAAAAGTGTAAATCAAGGAAATGAATAAAACCATGCAGAAATTCTGTTATACGAGGGAGTAAAACAGGGACATCACCGTACCAATTTATTGAAGTTATCTGATCGGTTAGATCAAGTATGATTATTGTTCTAGTCCTTATCTAAAGCATTCCAAAGCAATTTATTAAATTATTTTTTAATTTCCACTTTTTACAACTAAAGATAATTGGGACGGGTTATCTACAGGTTACCACCCATTTCTAGCCAGGGTGGGACTACGGATTTTATTTAATGAGCCCGTCACTAAATAAATCCATTTGCCTAGGTGGGAATCAAACTCACCACTCTAGGTATACCATGTGAGATTAAGGCCAAAGCATTTAACTTTTTATTTTCCCATATGAAGGGTAGCCAAACTTCTCATGACTCCCAGCAATTTGATGTAAAAGAAATCCAGAATTGCTGTAGTTATTATAATTGCCATATCTACCCCTTTATATAATTACTTAATGCAAAAATGTAAATGTGTCATGAATAGTATTTTAATGAATTCCCTTCAAGTTCACATGAAAAGAATAAAGGCCAAAATCTAGATAACTCAACATTTCGATAGCATTAAATGGTTAAAAAAGGATTGGTGAGCTGTATATTTGTGTGCTTTGCCCTCCCCACACACCCACTATGGCCACCAAACTGTGTATACTTATACAGGGTCCGGCAAAAAAACCTCCCTGATTTCAATAGGCATTTGCAAAAAGAATAAGAAACATACAGAACAATTACTTATATTTGTGAATAGCCTATATAATGCCATTTTACATCACTTAGTATACTTTACTTGGTTTTGAAAATTATGTCCGATAAATGATGTCCCCCATTGTTAAGACAGTCACGAAGTCTTTCTCTGAAGTTGTCCATAGTTCTTCGTGTACATTCCCTTGGAATGGCAGCCACTTCCTGCCTAATGACATCTTTTAGTTCTTGCAGAGTTCTGGGACGATGTTTGTACACTTTAGCCTTTAGGTAGCCCCACAGAAAGAAATCACAAGGTGATAAGTCGGGTGACCTTGGGGGCCAGGAAATGTCTCCTCTTAAAGAAACAAGACGTCCAGGGAACAACTCTCTTAACATTTCCATGGCCCGCCGAGCAGTGTGAGCTGTGGCTCCGTCCTGTTGGAACCAAACTTCTTCTTCCTCATGGTCTAAAACAAACTGGTTGATCTTGGGTCGGAGAAATGTCTCTATCATGTGACAATAGCGATCGGCATTGACCGTTACTGTTTGTCCATCTTCTTCAAAAAAGTACGGTCCCCACACACCAAATTCCGCAACGGCGCACCAAACTGTGACTTTTGGGCTGTGTAGTGGTTATTGGTGGAGTTCGCTAGGATTTTCTGCAGCCCAGTAGCGGAAATTCTGTTTGTTAACAGTTCCACACAAGTGGAAGTGGACTTCATCAGAAGAAATGAAGACAGCATCTGGGGGAATGTTTTGCAAAATGTCATCACATGCAGCCCTGCGAGTTTCATAATCTGAACACTGAAAATGACACGTACGCCGCTACGGAGCAATACCCCCTCCACATCTCTACCCCTATTACAACTCACGTGGTGGCTTGCTCAAACCGGGGAGGTTTTTTTGCCGGACCCTGTATTAACCCTCTAAAAAGCTAATGTACCAGGTTTCATCCTCATAAATTTTTAATTGTAGGTGTTATATTTACATTAGGCAATTTCCGTCAAAACATATATTCACATTAGATAATTTCCATCAAAATATATATTACATTAGACAACTTCCGTCAAAATATTGACAATCAAAAATGAAGTAAGAAAATTCACTTAGTACACAGTTTTTCTGTGACAGGGGTATTATTATTCCTTATTGCCACTAGATCCATTGTGTATTTATATTGTTCTTTCATTTGTATGTGAGCATTAAAAATAAAAACTGGTGTAGATAGACTTTTATTTAACCAGGTGTTTAGTGAGGTCCTTCATTTCCAACACCACAAAAGTTAACACTTAGAAATAATAATTGGCAACAGATTAATTTGAACCACCCCAAGTTTGTAGATAGATATAGGCAAAAACTAGAACAATTAATTTATTATAGTTGAGTATCATTAAATACATTCGAGTTTACCACCAATTGCAATTGCCCATAGTTTTTGTCATCTGTTGCGCCTATTGCTGTTTGTGTACAGCTGACTACCAGGCCTATCAGAATTCTAGAGTATTCATACTGCTCAGCGACTTTTTAAAGTGTAGATGCTTCAGTGAACCTCTTTTTATGTTCTTTTTCTTGTTTATCTTTTCTGATTGTTGGCTTCTTTTTTTCTACCATTGGTCATATTTACATATTTCTCTCACCACTCTTCCTGGCTGCATTTATTTTGCATTGTCAAGATCATGAGCCTGATGGATTTTTTTCAGGATTGGTGGAACTGGCTAAATCTCCTACTAGATGAGAGTTTCTCTAGTGCCATTTTAATCTAAAAATAGTCTAATATTTTGCAGTTACACAATTTACACAAGTAACCAGGAAAATGCAATCCAAAGAAGGTCAACTGATATAGTGCAATTAAGAAACTAATCCCCCTATTTCAAATAAAAGTTCTATAATATGCAATGACAATAATGCTGTATTATATGAGCATCATTTTAAGTCATAGCTTCAGTTGGCATTTGCATTAATAGACTTCATACACAAATTACTGAGTGCGTCTTCTAACTAGGCAGTTCAATAACTATTGTCGAAATTCAAGTTAGTTCACCAGGCACAAGAAAAAAGATAAACCATTTTTATAATAGTAAAAAGTTAAAATATGTTAAGGATTTTTTAAGTTTAAATATGAAACCTATAAAATTAATGAAAGACTCAAAAACTACCTTAGTATTTGGCCAGGATTGGCTTGAATTTTGGTGACAAATTGATAAAACATTTTATCGCCATGTGCAGGAAGAGATTTCTCATATTTTTCTTCTCCTGTGCTTTCATCGTCATACTGATATTTGTGAAGGGCAAGTTCAGTTTCAGTAGGACTAGGAGGGGGTGCCAAACACAATTCTTCTTCAGCGACACTAACAAAGTAAGGTGCAAATTCTAGTCTTGAGAGAGGTACCTAAAACGGGTTATACAATAATTAAGTAAATCATTATTATTAAATTGTAATTTATTGTAAAAATTAAATTTATAATATACACTCAACAGTGTTAATGACAACCTCAATTTTACAATCATTTTATTTTGAAGGGAAACTAGATTTATGTGGCCCTATGAACGATAATAAATTCATCAATATTCGTCCAACAAGCCTCAAGCCTAAAGGTATAATATAACTGTAAATTAATGAAAATAAATATATTATTTAGTGCTTCTACTAACCCAATCTTTATATTTCAATGGGAAACCTTTAATCAATCAACTAATTAACAGATACCAGCAATTCTAAGCACTAATTTGCCTGCTTATATATATATATATATATATATATATATATATATATATATATCAGGCATAAGAAATACAGGACTGCACATTTACTGTTGATGTTACAGGGCATTTGTGTTGTTTATTAATATCAATATGAATATGGATGATATCCTGAATCCAATCCTACGGGGAACCATTCATATTTCAATCCATCGATGAAAGGTAACATGGCAATTGAGTAAGGTGTTTAATAGAGAGCTTGTTATAGTTTCTGTTTCACAAGTGAATCGGAAGTGTGGGTTGTAGGATTTAATAGGATTTTAGGGCTTCTGGGAGTTCGGGAGGGATTTATGATCAATGGAGGTCCACTGACATAGTTTTGAGTGAGCAAGGATTTTGGTGGCTGAGGTGTCCTGGGAATGATTCCGGGAAAGAGGAATTTAGTGAATTTAGAATAGGAGATGTCAAGGTTGGATATGATGGGTCGCTAGGTTTAAGGATTATGGGGAGGCCATAAGTTCTGGGGGAGTAGGAATTGTGAGAAACAACAATTATATGTTTTTTTTTATTTATTTAGCTGATTATTCGTTGAAGGTCTTTTCTATATTCGGTTTGATGCCTTTGTAGATCTTTGTGAAGTGAAAGTGTCATTAAAAAGATCTGACATTCAGTTTAGTCCATAATAACAGCAATGTTGGCTTTGTTGGCACCTGTAAAAAAAATTTCATCTTGGTGTGTTTGTACAAATTCTTTCATCCTTATGTTGCCCATGAAATCTCTAGAAAGATTCTGCATGGAATTGGTTGGTTCTGGGGTGGTTTGTGGGAATGTACTCGACATTGGTAAATAATTTTTGGTGTGTTATATTGGGTAGCAAGAGACTTTCACCTAAACTAAGTACTAAACTACTTAAACTCTAAAACTTATTAAACAGAGATAGTCACATATTTGGGAAGTACGAAGGAGATGAAAGGAGCCGACCGAGGACTGTTGGCGTCTGTAGTGTCTAGACTAAAAAGTCCAGTATGTCCGAGACAGCTTCCTTTGATGTCGCTGTGACTGTATATAAGCTGGAACAACTCACCCGATAGTTTAGTTTGTTCTCAGCTGTCTTCAAGTGATCATCAGTGTGTTCAGTGCAACAGTGCGACTTAGTGAACAGTGCGGTAAAGTGTTTTATGTGAAGAACAGTGTTGTGCTGTGACTCTGTAAAGAACAGTATAGTGCCGTGTTTTTGTCAACTTCAGTTATCGTGAGGGATTTATGGACTGTGTAATAACAAGAACAGTGAAGCTATCAGTGCATACTGTGAGTAGTAGTTAAGAATAATTACCCAAGTGTGTAGTGCATTAATAAATAAATTGTGCAGTGATAAAAACTGATAAAGCTTGTGTTTCTTTAATTTTGCAATCCAAAAGAACTCTAATCAATAATGTTTATTACTGATTTTATAATAAAGGTAACTATATATATATATATATATATATATATATATATATATATATATATATATATATATCATTTACTATTTCCATCAATTTCCATTTGTTGTAGCTCTGAAGAAGGATACAAAAGGTGTCTGATACTGTAAGCACAAAAAATATACTCATCTTCTGATCGATTGAGTACTTCTGTAGCCGATACTGAACTATCCTCTTATGTCAATAAAATTAACTTATGATATAAGACAAAATTAGAATGAGGACATACCTGAGGTAAAGGAGCTGTTTCCTCTAAAACAGCAATAAGATTAATTCGAGGTGTGGTCGGTGAATCAATACAAACAACCTCACTTTCATCACCTTCAATAATTGCTGTAGCCATTGGAACCAAGCCAATAGCACCTTCTCCAGAGCCGCAGCTGTTTGCATTTTTCTCATCAGCTGCTGATATTTCCATTTCTGACATCCCTCGAGCTAGTTCATCAGCATTAGTCAACTCTCGAGTCCCATTCACCAAATTACCATTTTCCTCATCACCCCAGTCATCAACTCCACTGCACCACTCACTAGCATCATTAGAATCCATTGTTGTAATATTTGAGCTAACGTCATTTTTTTTCTCTAAAATTTGGCTTCGAAGACAAATCCAGCTAAAAATGAATAAAAAATTAAATGATTATTGAAACAAAAGCAATGTATATGAAAACAAAATTATACTTTAAAACTTTAGGGGCTCAGGTTGGCCGTGCGAGTTAGGGCGTTGGTCCTAATCTCGCGTGGTAGACCTAGAGTGGCGGGTTCGAATCCCGCCCTGGGCAGTAGAAATTTATTTAGTGACGGACTCACTAAATAAACTTCTTGAGCCCACCCTGGTTAGAAAAGGGTGGTAACCTGTAGATAGCCCGTCCCGATTAGCCTAGTAGCATAGAGTGGACGTAAATAATAATAAACAAACTTTAAAACAAGAAATAAAAGTCTGCCACGCAGGGGCCTCGTAAACTAAGCAGATTTCCCACGTAAAGTTTTACAATAGAGAAATCTTTCAGTTAATTTTAATAAGCTCCCAATGGAAATGGGTTCTGAATTGTAAACAAACAGGTTTGCCAACCACTCAGAACTGAACAGATAGATAGACACATTCTTCACCGGAAAGAAAAACAATTACTGATATATATCTGAATATAACATATTAACTTTATTGCAAACTATTTACTATATCTAGTACTGCAATTTAAAATGAATCAGAATAATTTATATTTTAATAACTCAAATTTTAGTAGTCCAAGAACTAAAGAAGGGGGGGGGGTTAACAGAACATATTTGCATATATTTCACAAAGTAAAAGTTTGCAGGAGTTGCTAAATGAATTTCACGAGAACCGAACAGTTATGGAAACAGTGGAACTAATCTTCGTCTCTTCCGTTGAACAATACCGACAATAGCCGACCTCATCTCATACTTTAACCCCTTAAACTTAAGAAAAATTAAAATATTTCGGTTAATATTCAAGGCAGAGAATAAATCTATAAACAATATTTATAGTAAATTTAATTTGCAACAAAATCGGTTCTATACAAGTTTTCAATCCCAGGTGAGGTAACGTAGATATTTCGAATTTTCGAAATTCCTTCCCAAATAGCAATCACTAGAGTGTTGACAGACAAATATATATATATATATATATATATATATATATATATATAATTTTGAACGAACCTCATTTTCAACATCTCCTGGGTTGGATCAATGGACATTTGAAGAAATTTTTCAAAAATTGCATCATGAGTCCGACCTCAATAACTGATTTCCCTAGAGGGAAATCTGCTAAAATTAGGAATGAAGCAGAACCTTACTAATATCGTACTAACTACCCTCTGATTCTCATAAGTTATTAATAATAATTTATAAGAAAAAATTATAAACATTCTTTTCTATTATTATAAAAAAAAAATTTCTTCTGTGGACCTAGTACTTCAAAGAAATGTAGGGAAATTTCTGTCATTAATCTATATGATAATGATGTTGATATTGATGAAGTTAAGTTACCTAATAAGAAATGAATAATTAGAAATGACGTAAAAAAAAAAAAAAAACATCTCTTGGGCATGAGTTTGTCTTTTCAGAGCTGCTGTAGCATGCAGAGGAAGAAATCTGACATGTTTATACGTTTAAATGGGATTTTTGGGATGAAGATGAAAATATCTGCAGAATGAAGAACTATGAAATTGTGAACACACAGAAAGAACAATAAGATAAAACATGACAAAAAGTCCGTCACGCAGGGGCTGCGTAAACTAAGCAGATTTCCCATGAGTAGAATAGAGAAATCTGCATACTGGTAACACAATACCACCGTGATTAAATAGAAACGGTAATGAGAAATCTTTCAGTTAATTAAAATAAATTCCCAACTGAAACGGCTTCTGAATTGTAAGAATAATTTATATTTTAATAACTCAAATTTTAGTAGTCCAAGAACTAAAGAAGGGGGGGCGGATGAACAGAATCCGTATTCTGCATTTTTGCATAAATCTCACAAAGTAACGAAGGTAAGGTAAGGTTAGAAACGACAGGTAAGGTAAGGTTAGAAACGACAGGTAAGGTTAGAAGAAGCTTCCACCTGAGCCGAGCAATGACGGAAATGGTCGACCTAATCCGAACTATACCAGACCACAGACTTCATAAAAATGCAAATAAATATCTCGGTTAATATTCAAGATAGAGAATAAATGTATATAACAATATTTATAGTAAATTTAATTTGCAATAAGATTGGTTCTATACAATATTTCGATCCGATGCATAATAACGGAGATATTTTGAATTTTCGAAAATCCCCCTCTCCCTCGTCCGATTTCAGCCATTAACGAACTTGATCTGTCTTTTTACATAAAACGGTTAAATATCGAGATTCTTAACGATCAAACAAAAATTGCGACTGCTAGAGCGTTAACAGACACACATATATATATGTATATATATATATATATATATATATATATATATATATATATATATAATTTTGAACGGACCTCATTTTCATTATCTCCTGGGTAGGATCAATGGACATTTGAGGAAATTTTTCAAAGATCGCTTCATGAGTACGACCTAAATAGCTGATTTCTCTGAAGGGAAATCTGCTAAAATATGGTTATGTTTTTACTCCTTCTTTAACTACCCACCTCTCCTAGTCCAACGAATCAATTTCTTTAGTTTTCCATAAACTCGTTAAGAATCGAGTATGGTATTGGATAAAAACAAAAATTCAGGTCTCTGGAACTTAAAATGTCAATTGATGATTTCACATAGAATATTTATTCATATATCTCACATTGTAAAGACCCAATGAATTTTTAGGCTGATATTTGAGCTTAGAATAAGATATTTTGTGGTCCATTAAGTTACTGTAGCTGATGGAATGTAAAAATACAAATAACACAATTAATATTTCACTTATAAGAAAAATGTATAAAACAATTGAAGAATATTATATATTTAATAAAATTAGTTATGTAGCATTATTTATTACGCTCATAATAAGAGAAATTCTTATTATGAGCAAATCATTTTTTTTATTGCATCTATAAACCCTTGAGGGAAATCTAAAGGCAATTTATATGTCTCAGATAGAACTAATATGAGCAGTGTCATATGGATGTGGTAAATCAAATCAGTAAAATGTAACTAATGCTCGTGCTTCCATCTTGCACAAAATGTATGGTAAAGGCTGACCAGGTTTTGTACACTGGGAGAAATAGTGAAAAAATCGCTGAAGCGATCAAAGCATTCTTTTAATAATGCCTATCAAGCACAACCAGCTGGTCCACCTATGTTCCAAATTATTGAAATTAAAAAGTGCAAACAAATAAATAGGAGGCTAATTCTAAATTTGCTATTATTGTACACTTGACAAAGACTAGGATAAATTTAACATTTTAATTTCCTTTCTTCTAATAAATTTAAACAAACTAATATTCCAATATACAATATATATATATATATATATATATATATATATATATATATATCTTTATATATATAGTTCTAGCGTACGTGTCAGAGTTGGGCAGTAGTTAACTAATTTCAGTAGTTAACTACATTTTAACTACTAACTACAAGTAGTTAACTAATTTAGCAATTAATAACTACTAGTTAGTACTTAAAATGTAGTTAACTACTTATTTTAACTACAATAATTGTAGTTATTCTTTTAACTACTAACTACTAGTTAAAAAAAGTAGTTAGAATTTTAACTACTAACTACTAGTTGGTAATTAACTAAAAAAAAATAGTCAATTACCAGGATAGTTAACTACTATTGTAATTAACTACTGTATCAGTGAGTTAACTAATACATTAATAATTAAGCTATACCGACAGTTGAATGTCACACACCATTTGACCTGCAATGACTTTTTATATCTTGAAGAATATATAACTATTTCCACTCCTTTAGCCGAGTTGCTAGACATTTTACAAGGAGAAAAAAATATTTTTTTCGGCTTACTTTTACCTTCATTGTTGTCCCTTCTGAAAAAATTACAAGATTTAAGAAAAAAACCGTGGATGTATTGTGAACCCCTTGTAAAAATCTACATTTCCAGCATCGAAGAAAGGTTTGGACATTATTTAAGTATTAGTTCAAAAGCAGCAGAAACAGCAGCTATTGCAGTGCTATGTCATCCAGTATTAAAAAAGAGGTGGTTTTCATACATGGACAGCACCTATCAGGTCAGATTAGAGCACCTTTTGAAGACAGCAGTCATGAAACACATTAGAGTCGACTCCCAGAAGTCATCAGAAGAAGATCAGCTGAGAGAAAACATCCCAGCATATTTCAGATACTTCGATTTTGAAGATGAGACACTCCAAAATAAATCTCAAACAAGAAATGAGGTTGAAATCCAGGCGCAGGTACAAATTTGTAATTACCTTAGTGTCAACTCCATTAATTTAAGCATGTTGGATAGACACCCAGTTATAAGGAAGGTTTTTCTAGAAACTAACACTCCTATTCCTTCATCTGCTCCCGTGGAACGCCTATTTTCTTTTGCATCCAAATTCACAACAAAACACAAATTCCCAAAAACAAAAACAAATCGACTAACCGACAAAAATTTTGAAATGCGGGTTATAATGAAAGCTAATGCATTTCGTTTTGGTTATTCCTTGAATTAATATATTCATTTAAATTTATAAACATACTTTCCCTGGTTAAAAATAGATATTTTTTTTTCTTTAAGTATTTGGTACATGATAAAATGTGAACTAAAAGTTTTAGACTATTTCAAAATGACATTTTGGCTCTTGTCTTTAATAAAATCGTACACTTTAATGAAATTTTCCGTTATCTGTAATTAACAATTTCGTAGAACATAGCCAAGGTTAAAGTTGAGGTAATTATAGTAAAAGATAGGCACTATTGTTAAGGAGTGAGTTCAATGGAACCTCTTATACGCTACAGCTGCTGTCTCTCTCTCTCATAATTGGTGTGATCCATAACTAAGAATGTCTTATATCATACTTGCTCACATGTCAGAAGTTTTATAAACTCTTTTGTCTCTGATCTTTCCGAGTCTATGTAATTTTAGGCAAAGGAATATTCTTCAACTGAATACCTGAGTTTCCCAAATGCATTTTTTTTTTTTTTTTACTTGGCTTTTGCGTGTCTTCCAAACGAGCCACAAAATTTCTGTGCACCTTTATTTCTCATTCTTGGGGCTTACATTTCGTGGAAAAAGTTTCGACTAAGTGCCACAAGCTTCATGTGCAATTTATATACTGCTCAAAATGTAAGCATGAGATGCATATTTGTGTTTCAAAACTTTTGGTTGACCCAAAATCTCAATTCATTGTATGAGATCCTTTAATAACAATTGTTTGTTATTTAATGTATTTCACTCTAACTAAACATATTTTTTTTTTCATTTTTTACATATTTAACTATTTTAAACAAAAAAATTGTAATTATGCATTGATATAAATTATTTGAATGGATTGTTTTGTAATAAAGTTATTTCTCTAATGTCTTAATTGTTTGTTAAAATCCCACAAAATATTATGCTAATTTGGACTACCTTTTATTAAAAAAATATAAAAGGACCGCCAGTTTATTTAACTAATACATGCAAAGAAAAGAACAGGTTCATTTGTTTACAATATCTTATCATACAGAATTAGGCAACATTTTCAATATAAAGTAACTGTCGGACCTTTAAAAACACAACCCGAGATTCACAGAGAGGATATCCCCCCCCCAACATCACCACGCCCCCTCGTATAATAACAGTAATAATAAGATGGGGGAAGTTTTAAGCAGGATTAATTACAGGAGAGATATCGGTATGATTTGCAAATACATAGGCAAAATGCCCATATAAACTAAGAGTGTACCATGCGAAAAAATCCCGTTGAAGAGAACAATTCATGTACTAATGGTATTTAATGTTTTGTATTTTTATAGTATACCACTTTTGTACTTTGGACACTTTTGTTTAGTATTGGTATCATGTTTCTGAAAATGAAGTAACCAAAAACACTTTAGCGACCGCTTAAATAACCACACACACAGCAGTAAGATTATACATGCAAAGTGTTGGCTAATAACTGACCAAACCTCATGAATCCCCCCTAAAAACTATACACACACTCTCTCTCACACACACACAACCACAAATAATAATTAATCAGCGTAATAATTTAATTTAGGCTTGTTTTCACCTCATGTGAACTATGAAATGTACCTGACAAGACGCCAATTATTATTTTAGTGCTTTATTGGCATACTAATTTATGGTTTAACTGAGCCCATAGGTTTAGTCTCCCCCTGCTATAAAGTCTGTAGTTAAACTGTCTCAGAAGATGTTAAACACTAAAACATACAGCAGTAAAATTGTGTTGCAATATTGTATTGATTAATATCGCTATGCCAAATTAAAAAAAAAAAAGGAAAAAAATAAAAAGTAGTTAGTAATCGTAACTACCAACTACTTTTGTAATTAACTAATTTTGTAGTTAACTACTTTGGTAGTTACTACCAAAGTAATTAAACATTTTTAACTACTAACTAGTAGTTAGAAACATGTAGTTAACTACAAAAGTAATTAACTACAACAGTAGTTATTAGTTGTAACTACTTTCTGCCAAAGTTATTGTAGTTAGTAGTTGTAGTTAAAATTACATTTTGCCCAACTCTGGTACGTGTGTATGTCACTGAACTCCTCCTAGACGGCTGAATGAAATTTTAAATACGCATTTGGGTGACGCCCTGGATGGTTTAGCGCCGCAGATCAGCCCCGCCAGATGGAGCAGGAGTGGAGGTCGTGTGGGAGGCCTAAAATTAACAATAGCCGTATTTTGTTTCCTATTGGTTTTTCGGCAAATATGAACAGGATAAGAGTTGTTCATTTTCCTATTTAGAGTAACTTTCGTCATATTTACTTTTGTCGTGTAACAAATTATAAACGACATATACGCTAAAAATTATAGCGGAAGTGAAAAATTTTATTTGGCACAAAAGACCCAACCGAACTAAATAAAACACTCAGTATGTGTATTAGCACTAACGCCTTCCTTATAAAAAGCCATACTATTTCTAGGGACAGGCAGGAGTGGGGGTTATAAGGGAGGCCTGAAATTAATAATAGTGATATTTCGTTTCCTATTGTAGTTTCGCCAAATATGCACATAACAAAAGTTGTTTATTTTGCTATTTAGAGTAACTTTTGTTATATACAATTTTCGTATACCGAATTATAAACGACATATACGCTAAAAATTATAGCGGAAGTGAAAAATTTTATTTGGCACAAAAGACCCAACCGAACTAAATAAAACACTCAGTATGTGTATTAGCACTAAAACGTCTTCCTTTTCCTTACTCATTTTTCCTTTAATAATAGTATTTAGTTTCCTATTGTAGTTTAGGCCATCATGCACATAACAAAAGTTGTTTATTTTGTTATTTAGAGAAATTTGCTCAAGAATTCTTTTCAATATGAACTACCAGGTACCTCACCTGGAAAAATTAATTCAAATGTATGTTAATATTTAGTCCTTAATAATTCAAATCTATGCATAATATAGGAAGCGGGAAATATGACAAATATGGAGGACAGTGAAGTCTTACATAAAAAATTAATTTTATTATTAACAAATCCACAGAAACGACGGGTATTAACCCTAAACACTGGGACGGGTAAATGTCAAAATATTGTGCAAAATAAAGCCTTGCCAAAAAAATACCATCAACATTCAGCCTCAAATGAATTCCCGAGTGAAGCCGGGTATCTGAGCTAGTATATATATATATATATATATATAAATATGAATGATATTTATAAATTGCCAATTCAAGTAAATAATGATCATGTTGTAACTTAAAACTAAATAGAATGATTAGGTGAAAAAGTACTAATTATCTTATACCCTTTACCGTCTTGTACACCTTAGGTGTTCCCTAAGTAATCAAATTTCTTGTACTTAGGCAAGCTGTTTTGAAATGAAGAGAATAATACAATGCAGAAAAAGTCTCTAAAAATGTACTTTCTGGGTCAATATGCCAACCACCCCTAACACTAATAACCATTCATGCTAAAATGTCATAGACTGTTTTAAATCAATTTCGCAGGCCTTGGCCCTTCATGAGCTGTTGAACTAAAAAATTTTATTTATATTACAACGTTGAATAGAGAATAATTATAGTATAATATCCTAAATCCCACCCTGGCTAGAAAAGGGTGGTAACCTGTAGATAACTCGTCCCAATTAGCCTTAGTTGCAAAAAATGGATGTTCATAAATAATATCAATAATAATAATATATTAAGAGGGACAATTAAGTAAATTCATCAGCTAGATAATAATTAGCTAACTAAATTACACTAGTATTAAAACAACTATAAGTATTCACAATGTTTTTACGTATTGTACTAAATTTTTTCAATGGAATTATCTTTAATGATTAAAATTGGAAGCAGCCAGGTGGGGACAACAAATAATTTAAATTAGTAGTTGCAGCAGCCTGAAGTTTGACCAACAGTCTCCACATTGTTTATGTCAGTTTTCTTAAGATATAATCTCTCTAACATGGGCTTTTTCCATATTGGTTAACTTTCAAATAATGTACACAACTCTGGGTACCAATCATTTAATTAAATTTACATAAGCCATGAGAAGGGTAGTTGTAGCATCAAACCTAAATGGACCAAAAATAAAAATAAAATCATATTTGTTGTTTGAAAATATCTTCTTTTTTTTCAGGTTATTGCACATGCTTTCCAAATGATGACCAATATTTGTTACAGGTCTAAACAATTTACTTGATTTGATTTGTTATCAAAATAAAAATAACTGGATTGATGTATTTCACTCTCGTCGTCGGCCGAAATTCTACTCAAAAATAAAGGCAAAAATTAGCCAATAACTCATTCATTTTAGCTTTATTTATGGTAAAATAGTAAAACCCAAAATAAATGGAAACTATACAAAATTCATAGTTGTTAACAGAAGTACTAACCTTCCATTCTGATTCCAACAATTGGGGTTGATGCATGCAAACAGATATAGTGTCCTATGATAAGGTGTATAATCCAAAGGTGCATATATTTGTAAAATAAGAGGTAAATTCAAGCTGCACAGTTTGCAAGTCACAGCAGTAGGTGCATCCCCAGGCCAGTCCTTTGGTTTAAACAGATACAAATTAATAAAATTTATCTCGAATCCAAGAAAGTGTTAGTTTGAAAGTGTGAAAAAACTCACAGGTTTTCCACCAATTTTATTGGTGGTAAAGTTTACATATTCTTTATATTTGTCAGTAATAGGTTCATCTTCAAAACCTAAAAGAACTCTGTTACCCATTCCTCGTGCCATACCGACCAAGATAAATAAACAAATTTAATCACCTAATTGCATGTTAATATAAAACAAGAAAAACGTGTGAATTATTTTGGAATAATAAAAACAAAGTAAAATCTTGAAATATAAATCACTTCTATGAATAAAGATCCCTAGAATTTCAATAGGGAAGAAATGCGACACAACAAAATATAATTGCCCAAACTAAACAAACTTTGTAAGTTATCATTCAAAACTTCAACAGCTGATAGGAATACTCGAGTTACCGTCCTCCTATTATCATCGATACCTTGATATTATACGTACCTTGATCGATACTAGAGCATCAGACGCGTTGGAACGAAATAGAACCATGGACCAAGAAATTTTACATTTTGGTGCGAAACGGAAACTAATTCTACAAAAAAAAAAATTTGATTTTAAATATGTACTTTTTAAAAACATATAGAGTAGACATAGTTCTGAAACAAACAAAAATGTCGAAATGGAGTTCTTTGTATAATAATGTATTTGTCACATAAAGCGTAAAATCAGTCATCCATAATAACAAAAATTATTAAATAAAACTTAGAAATGCTAAATAATACCAACTCATAGGATTTTAGTTAAATAATTTCTGTGATAATGATATTTCAAATTTCGATTATAGCGATCCTAGTGGACACGTGAATAAACTTAGATATTAAACTCTTGTCATAGTTGTGGGTATAGATAAGCCTGCTGAGCCGGTTTAATTGCTTTTCTTATGCTTCACTAAAAAGACACATGCTATTTTATTATCATTATTTCTTATGCTGTGAAATGATTATATAGTTTTTGAATAAACATAGTATTCTGAACTTTGTATAGTATGTATATTAATTGGTGTTTTGAAATGTTTAAGCCAGTGTCTCCAATCCTTTTATGTTTGTTAGCCCTAAGAGTATCTCATACCTTTTGTGATGAAGAACCTAGTCATTCTATTCAGTTAACAACAATAGACTTTAACTCTGAAATAGGAACAAATAATTACTTTGTTATGTTTTTTGCACCCTGGTGAGTATATTTCTCCTCAGCCAACAGATTTTCTCAGGCTTAGAGTTTTCCATTAATTTTATACTGATTTTCAGGTGTTCTTATTGTGTTAAATTAAAGCCAACATGGGAGGAGTTGGCTGAAATGTTAAATGAACCTGGAAGTAGAGTCAAAATTGCTAAAGTTGATTGCACTACTGAGTCTGGAATCTGCAAGCAACAACAGATTACCAGTTACCCTACGTGAGTATCCGATTAACTCTTTGTTTAATTTATTTGTGTATCTTTCAATGGAATAACTTGAACCAAATCAGTCTGAAAATATTTAAAGAAACATATATTTTTCAAACAAATTTTTCTATATATTTTAGGTTTATGGTGATAAAATAATTGTATGTATATCTCTTAACTCAATGTTAGGAATATCACATTGAAGTTAGTTACAGCCAATTCCAATTCAAAATCATAAAAGTTTGACTTGAAGACGGTCAAGGAAATTTATATTTAAAAGAAATAAATTTGTTGATAAAATGATATATCTCTTCTTGAAAACAGCCTTAACATCAGCAATGCCTGGTAATGCAATCCACTTTATCTCTGTGATTTTACAATCGACTTCTTCCAGTAGAGGTTCTTGTATTTTGTGGCTTGTGGTAGCTCTGCTATTGTTATAAGCGGATAAATATATTGAATTGCACTATCTGATACTTGATACTACATATCATACCAACATAGGCTGGAGTTAAGCCTGTCTTCAAGAATCGGAATGAATCCTGAAGATACTAAAGATCTTAATCGGAATAAGCTCACTTATAGTGGTTTGTTATTTATTTTTATTTTTAATGTAAATTTTATCTTCACATCAATTATACTATACCATCTTAGGACTTGTCCTTAGAAATTATTTTCATGTATAATTGTGGTTATGTCAAAGCCCTCTTTTTGGGATTAATATATTTAATTGTTATGTTGAAGACCAGTTTTTTAAAAAAGTAGTTTAAATATAAGCGATATTATAGCTTAAAGCGCAAAAGCTAGGAGGAATAGGAGTGAGAGATTTATGAACTTTTAGCTATATATGGCAACACAAAAATACTATAACTTTTAAGGGAAATTCTTATAAGGGCTGTACTCCTCATGATTTCAATAAATTTCTTCAAATTTTTATCATTCCAACCTAGTAAATGATGAGGTCTATTTACCTCATCAGGTAGTAAATGAAGAGGTCTATTCAAATTTGTGTATGTGAATTAAAAGATTGCATTCGTGAATGTCTGAGACCTGACCAGGAAGAGAAGGGGTAATAAAATTGAGATATTCACAATTATCTGTGTAATTATGACCCCAATAAATAAATGTTACATCACTAATTTTGTTGATAATGTATCATACTATAATTGTTTTTCTGTACATTTTACTTTAATTTGAATATTAATGGAGTTATTTCTAGTTTTGCATTTTCAGGCTTCAGTAAATTCTAACTCCTAATTGTGAAGTTTTGGTGTAAGCCTATTATATAACTAATAATCTCATACCCAGCCTTAATTTCAAGTATTGTATACAAGGGTTTATTACTAAGGGAGGAATTGTGAATAGAATATTATATGACAGTATCTGTATTTCGTTCCAGCAAGTGGGAAATCTGCTCAGTTTTTGCACCCTCTATCTTTCAGACCATTTTGAATCCGGAAGGCTTTTATGTTTTATACTATTTATGAAAATGTTAAGCAAATTCAGGAAGCAACAGACGGCTGTTCCCATTACTGAAAAATTAGGGGGTGGGAAATTCTAAAGTTGCTCTGAGGGAAATACTTTGTTATTCTCACAACCATGGTATTGCGGCTTCTAGAACCTCCAATTATAATCTTTATAGCAGTTCAAGTAGCAACACTTAATAAGGTTTAAGAGTTAAGGAGACATTTTCCTGTAGTTATGAGCTATTTTTATATTGCCAATTTAAATGGTCAAGCCTTTTAAATGAACAGACAATTTTTATAAATAGTATGTGAAATTTCAACTATTACAGCTTCCAAAAATGCCTCATTTTAAAAATGTCAACCCAGTGAGAGGAAATCATTTTTTTTTTTTTTTGGTTCTAAAATGAGGAGAGTTTTAAAGAATCTTCCTATGAGATTTTACATTAATAGCAATGACTATTACATTGCACATTCTTATGTAATTTATTTATTTGTTCACAGGCTATTGTATTACAGAAAGGGGAACACAGAACCAGTGAAATATTCAGGCACTCGAGATCTTTCTGCTCTAGCAAACTTTTTGAATGATCAGCTTGGTACGAATGTAGTTGTAAGTGATTTTATCTGGGCCTAAATGAAGCATTTTGTTTTTTAAAAACAAGGAAAAATATTGCTATTTATGAGTCTACACTTTTTGTTTCCTCATGTCCACATGAGGAGTAAATTTATTATCACAATTAACATATTATCAGGCTGTTCGAAAAGTTTCTGCTAGGTTGCATTTGGCCTGCTTTGTCCCTGTTATCACAATGTGACATCACTTGTTTTGAGAAAGAGAGGGCTCTAGCATTTTAGCAGATTTCCTTTAATGGAAATCAGCTATTGAGGTTATACTCATGACATGATTTTCAATACATTTCCTCAAATGTCCATCGATCCTACCCAGGAGGAAAATGAGGTCTGTTCGAAATTGTATAGATATTTGTCTGTTAACACTCTAGCTGTCACAATTTTTGTTTTATCGTTACCAAACTTGATATTTAATCATTTTATTCAAAAAGAAAGATCAAGTTCGCTAATGGCAGAATCCGGGGGTATTACAAATATTTGATATATCTCTGTTACTATCCGTCGGATCAAAAAGTTGTACATTGCCAATCTTATTGAACATTAAATTGTCTATAAATGTTGTTATATAATATTTTCTCTATGTTGATATTAACGTAGATATTAGGGTTTTTTAGTTTTCATCCTTAAGTGAACCCCCACTCCTACTCATGTCATATTAACAATAAGCTGTTATATCATGATCCACTTTAGTCTAAGCTTATATGCCAAATATTGTTTTCAAGATACCTTTATTATGCGAGATAGATACAAATTCGTTTTGTGATGACCATCAATCAAGATTTTATGTATGCTATATCACCATGTGGGAAATCTGTTTAGTTTACACATCCCCTGCATGACGGACATTTAATCCTATTGATATCAACACTGGCTAAAAATTTTCCCTTCCCCCAAACCATTATGACTTAGGTCTTAGCTCTGGCTTGGGATGTGGACCCCCTCGCCACTTTTTTGGCCTTCTTCTTTCCCTTGTCATATTTGTCAGAAAATCCATGTGAAATTTCAATAAATTATTTCATTTAACACTTAACCTATCAGTCTTCATAAACCTTATCCTTATGCATTAACCCACCATCGGGTGCACCTCTGAACGAAACAAAATCGGGCGCACCCGGCCTGAGAGGCCACCCACATATTTTAATCCCCCACTCACTAATCAATTTTAATTTAAAACACTGGTAGGACAGCCTTTGCTAGGATCTAAGGAAAGCAATTATACCATTTAGAACGTAAAATATTCACTGTATTAAATAAAATGAAGCTTAAACTAAAACAAATAAAATTGAACAGGCGCATGCGGCCTGAGAGACCAGAGTTAGAATAGCATTTATTTCTCAAGATATCAATAAACTTCCAAACAGAATAGGATTATTTTTAGTAAAATGAACGATTGCAATTGATATATCTTGAAAAAACTCACCTTCGAAATTAAGGTGCAATTGGCCTCACAAGCCACCTACGGTCCAGAGGAGCCAGATGAAGGATGACAATAGACTAAAGTAGGGGATTCTAAGGATGAACACAAATCAGGAAGCTATTTGGAATGCCACCTCAAGTGTATTTTGCTGGCCTCTCAGGCCATCTGCGCCCAACAGAGGGTTAAGCTCATAACAAGTTTAAATTTGAAGTCTTTCTACTTATGCTTCTTAAAAATTAAGACAGAGAACAAATTGTGAAATGACATAATGTGTGTTCCTTACAGTGGCCAAGAGTTTAGTTCTATACAGAAGTCCTTCATGATGGACTTTTTTTCATTTTCAGATAGAATTTACATTTGAGAATTAGACAGCACTTGTAAAACCTAAAATAACTAATTGCAAGTTGAAGGAAAACAAATATTTTTCATTTGTATTGACATAAGAAACTGAGCTTATACTCTTCTTCCAGTCAAAATAATGGTTTAATTTTAGTTTTTCAAAGTAATATTTTGTGTGTCCATATTAAGTTAATTACTGTTTAAAAATAAAACATTTAACTTGAGGTCTTGTCCGCTTTTACTTAATAGGTGATTGTCCTCAGTAAGTAAATAGCTATTAATTAATTAATAATTGATTTAATTATTATTATTTTTAATTTAATATTGATTGACTTATTGGTATTTTATTAATAGGAACAAGGTGCTGATGCATTGAGACCTGGACCTATAGAACTTACCGATGAAACATATGCTGACCATCTTTCAAAGGGGCGACATTTTGTAAAGTTTTATGCTCCGTGGTGTGGTCATTGCCAAGTAAGTCAATTAATTTAATTACCATCTACTTACCACAATCCATATTACTCACTTTGTGTACTTTAATCGCTTGCTTTTTTTGCTGATATATATTTTGTTCAATTATTCACAGTGAGTATTTTTTGTGGATTCTCCTGAATGAAACAAAGAAATTGAAATCATAAATAAAAGTCTATATCAAATAAATTTATTTTTTTTCTTTTCAAATAATCAGTTTATCTTTGTGAATTTTATATAACAAACTGTGTGCTGAGATTATTACAATTTTGTTACTGTCACGACCTGGCTTGGGTATGATTGGACAACTTGCCAGGAATATGTTCTAGTAACTCTTAAAAATTGCAGGCAAATGACATGAATTTTTCTGTTTCTATGCTTAAAACTGTCAAGTGTAAACAATATACGAGCTCCTGGGGATTAAAAATCGCCCTATATGTGCTACCGTGAGATTTAGGATTTTATTTATTGAGCTCATTGCATATGTATTACTCACATCCTTTTGATTGCACGTGAATTGAACCAAAAGCTCTATGTCAAAACTCAGTTTAAAAATACTATGTGATTTTTCAGTCATACTTTTAATAAACATGTTTATCTTGATATAATTATTGGGCTTTATGTTCACCTTGTAATTATCTATTTATTTAACCTATAATGCATCATAGAAATATGGAATTTTTTTGCTGAGAACCCAATGAAGGACTAGGCCATTTCACAGGAATTTGGTGAGAGGTCAAGTTCTCAGATTGGTAATTCTCTGCAGTATTGTGGTTTTACTGGTCAAAGTCACTTGTTTGTACAATGAGCGATTCAATTGACCAAATGATTCAAAGCAGCAAAATGATGATGCTGAGTGGCCAACTAATATTATAATAGCTCTCAATTTTTAATAGGATACGATAAACATCCCACTCTATAAAAGAGAAAAGAATCTATGAAAAAAGAAAACTACCATTGGGTCTGTCCATGTATATTCCACCAATTCACCTTAACTTATTTTCAATGTAGAAGGTTATTACCAGTAACCAATCCCCAAGAAAATAAACAGATTTAAGGGTGAGGGGGGGTGGGTATTGACTTTACAAAATTTAGTGGGCAATATCCAGCCTCAAACTCATGTTACCTCTTGAAAATGAATATATATATATATAAACCTACATACATACATGCAAGCAAACAAACATACATAATGAAATCCTCCACCCTCCCCCTCCAGAAACTATAAGATCAAGTATTTATTATAAACCCAACAGGACAGAGATAAAGAAAATTTCCTATTAAACCTTTTGATAATGTAATGTGCTATAATTGTTTATCTATTTTTCTGTTCACAAGAATTATGAGTTTATTTAGGAGCTATTTTCTCTTGTTATATCGCTTAAACATTTTTATTTACCACAAGTAAGAATCAACAAAAAAGGCCTTAATCTTTCATCATTCTTCCTTCAGAATATTTGTGAAGAAATGAGGCCATTTTCATCGATTCTAACTTGTGATTTGCTTCCTTTGCCACCCAACACCTCAAAAAAGGATTTTATTTGTATTATTATATCACTAACATTTCATTTCTTGCTTAATTTTCATGTCTGACAATTAAGGAAGATGTGGAGCATAGATATGAAATAACAAAATATTTGTCTCTACATAACTTAGAGTTATTAATATATTGATATTCATTTTTTAGAGTTTGTCACCTACTTGGGAGAATATTGGAATTTTGTATGCTCCTTATGAATCAGTCACAATTGCTAAAGTAGATTGTACAGTTCAAAAGGAAGCTTGTAGAACCTATGATATTAAGTCTTACCCAACACTTCTGTGGATTGAAAATGGGCAAAAGGTAATATACAGAATGCTTAATTAAGTTGTGTAACTAAAAGGAATATTTATATGATTTAATTTAATTTCTTTTTATTTAATTTTTTAGATTGAAAAATATCAAGGGGTTAGAAGTGTGGAAGATTTACAAACATATATTGAAGATAAATTAGCCAATCCTGGGGACCATCTTGAAGTACTGGAGGAAAAAAAAGTGGAAGAAAAAGTACCACCAGTTGTACACCTTTTTGGAGACAACTTTAGTAAAGAGATACAAAAAGGTTTTACATTTGTAAAATATTTTGCTCCTTGGTAAGTCCTTTATCTATCTCGCTAACTTCTATATTTTAATAAAGCAAAGAACCATTTACAAAGTAAACAAGCTTTAGTCCCGCAAATAATCATGGACATAACATATAGAACACTAATTGAAATAGACAGCCACTTATAGTTAATAATCTACCTGATTTTGGCTGTTTATCATTTATTACAGGATGCAAATGTAAAATATAATTGCAGCTATGTCACTTTAATTTTTCTGTCGAGGAAATCTTTGCATTTATATTTCCTGTATGATCTGGGTATACTTATATTAGATATTAGTTTCCCTACTATATTCAAGATTTGACACAGAACTCAAACAGCACTCTGAGCTCTCTATTACATGCAGGTAGAATTTTGTGGTGACCTGCTTTTCAAAGGATTATTATCTCTGTATCACTTCCTTGAAATATTCATACAAAGGTTGGCACCGCTTTTCTAGCCACAGAGGAATTCCACATTGGATTAAACAATGTTCAAAGATCATTTTCACTCACTCGATTAAAATCAAACATCTACCAAATGAGAAATTTCTACTAAATGGCCAGACCTGTGTGATAATAGATCTGATAAAACCCTACTTCTGTATCGTATGAACCTGTTTTATTGTTTATAGAATGTTTCCCCTAGGGGAAATCAGCTATTGGAATTTCCTCAAATGCCCATATATATATATATATATATATATATATATATATATATATATATATATATATATATATATATTTGTCTGTTAACATTCTAGCAGTCACAATTTTTTTTTATTGTTACCAAACTCGATATATAATCGTTTTATGTAAAAAGAAAGATCAAGTTCGTTAATTGCAGAAATCGGACCAGTTGGAAGGCTTTAGTGGGGGAAAATTTGAAATATCTCTGTTACTATATATCAAAAAATTGTACATTTCCAATCTTATTGCAAATTATATGACCTATAAATGTTATTATATACATTCTTCCTGTATCTGAAATATTAACCGAGATATTTGCTTTTTTTTAATTTCCAGCATTCATTAAACTCTCCTTCTCAGTCATTGCATGTTATGAATAAGCTAACATATCATGAACTGTCTTATTTCAAGCTGAAATACCAAATATGGTGTTTAACAAATCATTTCTGGATGAGGTATATGCAAATACGTTCCGGCCCCCCCCCCAGTAATCCCCACCATTCATTAAGAAGGCTGAAACTAAAAAATTGCCAATATCTCGGTTGATATTGAAGATAGAGAAAATATGTGCATAACAACATTTATAGAATATTACATGTGTAATAATATTGGTTCTATTCAATTTTTGTTACAACATATAATAATGGACGCATTTTGAATTTTCAAAATTCCCACCCTCTAAATCCCACTGGTTCGTTAACAAACTTGATTTTTAGTTTTACATAAAGTATTTAAATATTCATTTTGGTACTGACCAAACAATAATTAACAGCATGTATTTATAATGTTCAATGGACCTCATTTTCATCATCTCCTAGGTAGAATCAATGGGCATTTAAAAGTAAGACCTCATCAATAAATAGCTGATTTCCCATAAAGGAAATCTGCTAAAAAACTATCTAATTTTGTTAACTTTTTTAATTTGATACCAAATATGTTTTTATATTTTAGCAGGTACCTTATTTCTATTTTCTTTTCTAATTTTTAATGCTTTTATTTTAATAATAAAACTTTAAATTAAACTATGAAGGAAGAAAAAGAACAATTTTGTCACCTAGTCCCTGGATTGAGTGATTTCATGACTAACACACGATATTTAATCCAAGTTTTTCTCTTCATTGACCAGGATTGTACTTTTTGTTGTTCTTGATGTAACTGGCAAGCAGAAGGCTAGTTTTATGTATATTTAATCAGAAAGTAAAAAGAAAAATGAATTAAATGATAAGATACTTTACATGAGGCATCTTAGGATGTAAAAGCAATAAAACTAAACTACTACTACTAAATTAAATATAAAACTTATATCTCTGAAAAAAATGTGTTTTAGAAGGGATTATATCAATAAAATAATAATTTTCAGAAATGTTATTGTTTCCAAAAGAGAGAAAATAATAGTTACAAAAATAACATATTGCAGTTAACATTGTATGTTAAGTTATTAAAAGGGAAAATATTATTAAAATTAAATAGGTAATTAATTATTCAAAAGACCACAATTTAAGGTACCTTGAATGAAGTGGAGGATGGATTGGAGATGACACAACAATATAATAGCATTTATGAAAATGGAATTGACATTTTTAGTTAGAACTGCATTGAGAAAAGAAGTGATTCACTAAAGAAAAGGTGAGTTGAGTAGGACTGCAGATGACTTCAAGAGCAGTCATCATTCAATCTTAATGAGACAACAGCAGTGCACGTATGATGAATAAATGTTATTGAATAGGCGAGATGAAAGATAGGTTAAGGCATCTTCTTTGCATGGACATACAAAAAATAGTCAAGGTTTAGGGTAATTCTTTGCATGGACATACAAAAAATAGTCAGAGACTGGGACAAACTATGGGTGAGTACAGGGCACCCCCACAATTCATAAATAAGGTAAAGGGGATTGCCATGTGTGCAGTTTCCTGCTGAAGAGGTAGATATCATTGTTTTATCAATATATCTTCACAATTACATAACATTGTAATTTAAAGTTATTTTATGACTTGTTAATGAATGTATTTAATAATGATTGCTAAGGCTGATCTCATTCAGCAGTCAAGTTTATTGCATTCTGATTAGTATTAATGCCTTAAAGAAATTTATTCAAAATGAATATTATTAAGATTTTATTTGAATTATAGGTGTGGTCATTGCAAAGGCTTAGCTCCAACTTGGCATGATCTTGGTGAAAAATTTTCTCAAAGGAAAGATATTACAATTGCAGATGTTGATTGCACAAGGGAAGAAAACAAACAGCTTTGTGATGAACAAGAGGTAGGCAATCACTGCCCATTTCTATTTATGTAAAAAGATTAGTTTATTATTTAATCAAAAAAATGTATTAATAGTGAGTCATATTTTTACATATACTTTTTTTATATTCTTTAACTTCCATCAATTTTAGCCATTTTTTAGATTTCATTTTGTGTGGTCTTTTTCAATACAACACTAGCACTTTTGGCTCTGTCCTGTTTCTCACTCCCTGGATTTTGTTTTTCAAAAATATCTTCCTTTTCACTACAACAAATTATTAAATAATGATTTAAAATATCATACCTTTATTGTTTTAGATTTTCCATACATATAAGGCAATCCCCCTCAGCTGCCTTATACACAACAAAGCAAAATTTGATCTACTTGCACAGTTTCAAATCTGAAGGGTGCATTTCAATCAGCTCAAAAATTAGAAAACTGTTCAATTTGATTAATATCCATAGCTTTACTATTAATGCCAGTAAAAATTAAATAAATTTAAATTCCTCAAATTTTACTCTAAGAACTTTCCTCAACATTCGATAGGTTTAACAGGATAAACATACATGCCTTCATCTTCATATCTTATTTTTGTTGTCTAGAATACTATTAAACAATCTTGATATTATGTTTTCTGATGTTTAGTGTTCTCCAGAAGGTCAGTGATTTCTGATGTTTAGTTTTCTCCAGAAGGTCAGTGATTTCTGAATGATTCCCCTTTTTTTTCAGTGTTATGTTTTATGATGTCTAATTTGTCAAGAAATTCAAAAAAGTTGTGATTAAGCAGTAATGCACTAGCATACCTTTCTGGGCTACCCAACTTTGAATCTTAGTCGTATGCTTTTGCTAAGTATGATTAGTGTTCTTTGTTCCCAATCTTTTTAATACTTCCTGAATGTCCAAAAAGGATTGGAAAGTTACTTTTTAAAAGCTACTTGAAAAAGTGAACTCTGGTTTAGAGTGTCAGAAAGTAATATGAAAAATAAATATAAGCAACATTTACTCTCACGCCATAATATTGAGCATCTGTCCCAGAATATGGATCCGCCTAATTTATTCTCTTTTGGTTTAAAGTTGGCAATTATTCTGTTTCAGGTGGAAGGCTTTCCTACATTAATACTTTATAAAAATGGTGAAAGAATTGATAAGTATGCAGGATCAAGAGGGCTGACAGATCTATATAATTTTGTTGCTAAACATCTTCCTGATACATATGAACATGATGAACTGTGAAGAATCAATGTCTTTTAGATTATTGAAAATACAGCTTCACATTTAAAAAAAAAAAAAGTTATAAAAGAAAAAGACAAATAATTGATCTTAAATTGACTGTTAGAGAAGAATGTACTTATTAATTGATTGCAGGGATTAAAAATATTGTATTTATTTCATTAAATTTCAGTACTGATTAGATATTTAAAAGAAAAATCCAAATTTTACCTTAAATTAGTCATGGAAGCCTGTGATGTAAATGAATCTTTCTTACATAGTGCTGCTCTAGAGAAACAATGGGATATTAAGTAGTCATGAATAATTGAGATTTGGCATTTAAAATGTTTAACATTGTTTCTTTAACATGCATGCAACTTTAAAAGTGAATTAAGAGTAATTTGTGTCTAAGCTATATGTTATACTCCATTTATATACTTTGAATGTATGTGCTCTAGGAATTTATTACTGCATCAATGTTTGTCTGGAGCTACAGTATGTTTAAGTTGTTTTTAATTGTAGGAAAAAGTGTAATTTTGAGAATTCATCAACATTTTAAAAGCAAATTTAGACCTTGAAACCTGTTTTCTTATTATACTTTGTTTTTGATTAATAAATCACTCATGTTCCTACCAGTCCTACTAATTAATTTATTTACTATGCATATTTATTTCTTACTTACTTCCATTAAAATTAAGTTGCAGAATATTAACAAAAAAAAATTATGATTAGAATATTTGTTAAATTATGTGTTTTAAGAAATATAAACTTTACATTTTACAGAGTTCTTACTAACCACATTCTCTCTTTGGTTCTTAACTGCCCTAATATCTTTTCCCACTTTTCAACTGTTTTCAAAGGGCCTGTCTGCCTGATTGATTTACATTATTTTTCTAACCATCCCTTTGTGGAGTCCTGTTGCTTATTTAGATGCAAATGTATACTACACTTCAGAAATATAACTTCATCCATCCAAATGCATTAAGATAGGATGGCTGCAAAAGACCGGCAAATACTATATTTCATTGATTTTTTAGGACACCGTCAGTAAATAAGTTATTTTTTTTTTATGAGTAGACCTACTGGACTCAAACTGGCATCATTGATATCTAAACCCAGTACTCTTACCAACTTACAGCATATAGTATTTGTCGTTATAGTATGCCATAAATTGAAAATTTACAGTATCACTCGTCAAAACACATTAGTTGGCAGAAACAACAAATTCTTACTACTTCCTTGTATGAAGTAAAGAAACTATTGTAAATCTCAAAACAATTTGATTATCAGATTTAACCCTCCCTGAATCCATTTTGGTGTAATATCTATAAATATCTCACATAACTCAAAAATGACTAGCCTTAGTATGTATAAGTATCATATTCATAACTGTGATACTGCCTAATTGTGCATCTTCTATTTTGATTAAAATTGGCTAATGGGAGAAGGGGTTTAGAGGTTTAAAATAAAAAATCGTGGATTTCTACGAATATATTAGAAATACATAAGGTTTCTATAGGGCCTTTTTTCTTTATCATAAAAATATCTGTAAAATATGTTCTATGTCATTTTTTGGTCAAATGCATTAGGACTGAGATATCATATATCATTTTAACTGAAATCCAGCAAAACACTTTAGCTTATTTATTTTAATAGGAGCGCAAGGAAGTCATGTGGTGTCTACGTCAGATTTTTGATTTACTGGTTATTAATTCCTTCTTAAAAATCAATGAATATACTATTTACACTTGGTACGATTATGATACTTTGCATCTTTAAGTGAGTATTATCCTCCTAAGAATAGACACAAAAGAGAAGTTCTTATATGGGTCAGTACTTAATTGACAGATTATTGGGCTAGATATCCGCGATACTGGGTTTTGAAAAATAAAAAAACTTGCCTTGTGTAGGAAATATTTCTCCAGCTATTTTTATGAAAAATGAACCATTCTTATTCTTATTTTATGAATGGTTGTAAGAGGTTATTTATTTTTCTCTTTGCTTTTATCCAAGAAGAATGTTAGCTCAACAGGAGCCTTTTTAGCAGATTTCTCTCAAGGGAAATCAGCTATTGAGGTCGTACTCATGTCTTCAGTAAACCCCCACTCCTGCTCATGTCATATTAACAATAAGCTGATAGATTATGAAGCACTTTTTTTGGAGTCAAAATACTAAATATTTTTTATTGCAGAACTTTTACGTTTTGAAATAAATGTAAACACATGATGCACATGGGAAATCTGCTTAGTTAATGCAGCCCCTGCATGACGGATTTTTTATAATCTATTTCTTTTTAAAATATAAATGCATTTAATATATATATATATATATATATATATATATATATATATAAAATTGTAACCTCTGTCTGTACATTGATTTTTTTCGCAAAATTTCATGATAACTTTTCGTTTCACATGTCATAGACACCATAACTGCATTTTCTTTCTTTCGTGTCTGTTTGTTACCTTTTCATGCATAAACAGAAGAACCAAATTTTATGAAACTTGGTATGTATATTACTACTAACCCAACTTAGACTTTAGGCTATATTAATATCCACTGAGACGAACAGGAGTGGGGGTTATAAGGGAAGCCTGAAATTAAAAATAGCGATATTTCGTTTCCTATTGGTTTTTCGGCAAATATGAACATAACAAACGTTGATTATTTTGTTATTTCGAGTAACTTTTGTTATATACACTTTTTTTGTATACCGAATTATAAGTGAGATATACGCTAAAACCTATAGCGGAAGTGAACAATTTTATTTAGGGCAAAAGACCCAACCGAAATAAATAAAACTCGGCATGTGCATTAGCACTAACGCTTTCATTATAACAAGCCATACCAACATTTCTAGGGAGGGGCAGGAGTGGGGGTTGTAAGGGAGGCCTGAATTTAAAAATAGCGGTATTTCGTTTTCTATTCGTTTTTCGGCAAATATGAATATAACAAAACTTGTTTATTTTGTTATTTAGAGTAACTTTTGTGATATTCATTTTTGTCTTTTAACAAAGTATAAACGATATATACACTATAAACTAAAGCGGGAGTCAACTATTTCATTGGGCGCTAACGATTAAACCGAACTTAAAAAAACCCGGTATGTCAATTAGCATTAATTCTTCCATGATTATATGCTATATTAAAATTTTTAGGTTAGAACGGGAGTGGGGGTTATAAGGGAGGCCTGAAATAAAAATTCGCGATATTTCTTTGTCTATTTGTTTTTCGACAAACATGCATAACAAAAGTTGTTTACTTTGTTATTTAGATTAACTTTGGTTTTATACATTTCTCCAGGAACAATGTGTGGAGCAAGTAATTTGCGTAGAATTATTGATACACTCAGCAATTCATTCCAATTTGAACTATGAGGTACCTCACCTGGAAAAATTAATTCAAATCTATTTTAATATTTTGTCCTTAATAACTGAAATCTATGCATAATGCACAGGAGACGGGAGATATGACAATTTGGAGGACAGTGAAGACTTACATAAAAAATTAATTTTATTATTAACAAATGCCAACAACGGGTATTAACCCTAAACCCTGGGACGGGTAAATGTCAAAATATTGTGCAAAGTAAAGCCTTGCCAAAAAAATACCATCACCATTCAGCCTCAAATAAATTCCCGGGTGAAGCCGGGTATCTGAGCTAGTATATATATATATATATATATATATATATATATATGTAAAACTATTTTAAATGTTGAGATGTGTATGATAGGTACATCACCTGAAGTAAATTGAAAACATTTTAAAACCGAGGGATAAAATGTAGTCATAACACAATTATTTGAAATAAGAGTATTTTATTTATTTACAAATACTTATAGAAATATCAAAACTGTAACTTCATAAATTGACCATGTTTCACTCTAATTAGACACAATTATGAATTATTAAAGAAGGTCATATAAGAGATGTTATTAAGTGATGAAATGTAGCCTGTCCAATCACCTTACTCGACCTGATGGAGATCGTAAATGGGACCTAATATATCCAGTCCTATAATCAATGGCAGCCCTTCCTTGATTTGCCTGGAGACCTTGGTTCCGTCGGCTCCACCTGTTATTACACAAATACATTAAAATTTAATCAATTTGAAAGTTGTTGTTTTTTAATTTATTTTAAGTCAATTGTCATGGAGATTGCTAAAATAGTGGAAAGAGGAAACCAGAGAAGTGACACAGAACAGATAAGCGGTATTTCTTCTTCAGTACTTATGATATCATTAAACTGTTAGGAACATTACAAACATGTATATATTTATGCACACAATATGTATCATAAGTACTGTGTACTTTAGTACATTTAGAAATTACCAGGGAAGATAGGTGCAAGAGCTTCAAGGTTTCCCATAACACAACTGCAGGGACAATTTATCAAATTAACTTTCATCCTTACACTACAGATGGATTTTCTCCATGACTGCTTAATCTAGGTTTAGAGACACTAATTTTTTTTTTGTCTTTTTCAATTATAAATTAGATGATTGAATTTCTTATTTATTTAGGGAAATAAAAAGAAAAGAAAAAAAAAAAAACAGAAAATGAGTCCTCTACTCTAAGCCACTGCCCAAAATCTCATCTCATTAATTAAATAAAATCTATGTTGTCCTACATATTAATATCTAATTTCAGCAAAATTGGATATCTCAGATAGTCAAAAATTTTGTACATTTTTTCTCCTCTCAATTGTAGATTTGCTTCAGAAGGAAAATTGAGACACTTTCCTCAAATTGAAACAAGGCATTTCAACTTTTTCAAAGGGGAAAATAATATATCCAGTTTTGCTGTTCATATTTCGACTGTACTTAGGGGTACAAAAATGTAATTATCTATTAACATTGTGTCATATAACCTTTTATTCAAAAACATTTTATCAAGTTAATTAAGTCAGATAATTAAAACGTAGGCAAAAAACTATAGAGCTAGATAAACTATATAAAAACATAATCATGAATCAAAATATTTAAATTCTACCAAACTTAAACGGTTTTTACCAGGAGGAAACATTTCCTTTGTTCAACTTTACCTTGCCACACCAGCAAATCTAAAGCTCTCAAATATTTGTTCCTAGAATAAATCCCAAAATTTAAGTGAGCGAATATGGTATATTTAATAACTGGATTGCATTGATGTTTTCAAAGGAAAATATGGGATTAATTAGTATTAGTAGTCAGTAGTGGGTATTAAAATATTCTTTTCATAGCAAATTAGTACAGAAGTCTAAAAATTATTAAAATTCTGTGATTCCAAGCTATAAACCACAAGTTGTTTAAAAATATACAAATTGAAGTCCAGGTACTTAATGAAAATAGCCAATTACTACAAATAAATTATATTGTACATTCTCCTTTCCTGGCTTCAATAATTCTGAAACAGTAGTGCTAACATTATTTCATGTTTTAAACTAAAATTAGTACAACAAATAAAATGTTGGCAGGTTTTATTTAATGACGAATGACAAAATTGTTGGAATTAATTTAATTTACCACCCTCATGTTTAAGCAAGATAGCCAAGTAGTATCAGCTGGCTGTTGCTTAATAATATACAGGCATTTAAAAAAAAAAAAAAATCATTGGATGTTTGACAACTGGCTAAAAGGTTTTATTAGTAAATATTAAAACATTCTGTAGTTAAATAACGGAGTTCATTAGTACCCAAATTGGTAATTTGTTGGCTATGCAATAATTTAAACTCTGAATTCCTGTTTCTGAAGCAGCCCCTATTTAGAAATATATGAATATGAAAAAATATCAGGAAACAAGCTAATTTATAGCTATACATATTTCATTGGATCAAAATAAGAGAAAGTTAATTTTCAGTTCATTAGAAAAAATATATAATTTATTAGACTGAATATTTTAGATAAGGATTTTTTATTTTTTTTAAGAAGAAGATGATATTTAATTATGAATTATAGAGCCCTTCTATAAAATTTAGTAGCCTCATAATATAAAAAGGTAAATACAGACACTTTTGACTTTGTTTTGAGACTTTAGCAAATCTACAGGATTGACAAAGATACAGAAGTCTCTCCCACTCTATTTCTCAAAGCCTAAGTGATTTTGATGACACATGTCAACATTAGCATAATTCAAAAGAACTTATTTGGGAATTGGCGCCTACTTTGTCACTGCCCTAGTAGCTTATGATGACATGAGTGAAAGAGTGGACTGAGAATTTTGAAAATTTCTATACAGAAGCCTTTTCCACCAAGCTTCCTCCAGACTTATTTGCTACAGTGGATTTGTAGTAAGAAACATTATCAATTGCTTTCCTTTTTTTGTCAAACAAAGAACAAATTTTTAATTGGCATTAAGCCAGTGTGTGTACTTGATAATGTTTTTTAATACGAAACTAATATTATTAAAATATCAAAAATTAAAATAAATGGAAATAGCACATTAATGTTCTAAGGCAGTATTACAGACAACATAAATACTTTTAAGGGTTAAATATAAAAGTCATTTTTATTACCTTTAAATATTATTTAACTATATAAGAAGTTGTGGAGAAAAAAATTATATGAACCTGCCTTATTAAGAAAAATAAGAAGAACCAACACTAAATACAAATAAACCATGTAGACATTTCCAGTCTTTTGCATCAAATTTTATATTTCTTTACGTAATGAAATTTTCTCATTCACAATAATGCTCTCAAAAAGCTTTTCTTAATATGAACCATATGCATATGAATGTGCCTAAGCACACAGATATGAAATCAAATGTATAGCATAGTGTAGGTACTTAGAATGATTGGAGCAAACCAATTAATAAAAATTATTTTAAAAATTAGTTATTATTTGCAAGTAAAGTAAAATTATTTGCATGCCTGTTAGCAAAATTGTTCCTAATTAAAGGTTGGTTAATTTATCATGAAAAATGAGAGAACAATGAATTTTTCGCAATCCATTCGGTTCAGTACCCATAAACAAAAAAAATAAATTAATCTACCCGAATTGTATTTAGGCTGATTTGTTCTTAATAAGACATTAAACAAAAAATAAAATGTATAAACATTTTAATTTGTTATGGTTCCAAAATGTGTAAATATATATTAAAAAAAAAAAGGTTTACATTTTTAGATATTATGTGGTGAAAAGAGTGGCCAACATCAAATATTATTCCACCATTCTTTTCATCATAAATGAGTCATGATAAGAAATAATAGCATGTAATTAAAGCTAAGTGTTTAACTCGAACAAGCTTTTTCTCAATTATAAAATTAATGTTGATGGAATAGATGTTAGAGAAGCAATATAAAAATGTTATTCATGACACAAAAAAGGCACAAGAATATCAACATACAGTTTTTTTTTTTCTTTAATGTCATACAACACATTGATTTCATGCAAACAAGAACCAAAGACAAGTTTTACTAATGCCACAGGGAAAAATAAAACAATCTTAACCCATTAAATTTTGCACACTGGTAACAAAATCAGCAAAAATAAAAAGACCAAGAAGAAAAAATGTCTGTTTGTCAACAATAAAATAAAGCAACCCAGTCTAGTCAGTCATTCTCCTTACTAGAGGCATCCTAAGAACTCATTCAGAAGGAAATGAATGTTGAAAGTAGCTTAAATGTAACCAATCATTAATTTCATAATCCAAGAAAGACATATGCTCGAAACAGCAAACTTTGTGAAAGTACTCGTAGTGTCAATAGTAGTAAATAAAGGTAGCATTGTAATCATTAAAAATTTGACTTTCAGATTTCAAAAGAATTTTCTTATTTGACCTTCCCTGAACCTATTTTGACTAATTCGGCATGATATATGTATGTAAATATCTTAAATAACTGAAAAATGACCAATCTTAGAAAGGAAGACAAATCAAACCCCATTTGCCTAATAAAACAAATTAATTTCTTAACTAATAATTTTTATCCTTAATTCATTCTTACATGACAATTTCTTAAACTCTAATATATATATAATGACTCTTCTATCAGTCCCAGGTGTCGGCAACTGTTAAAAAATGGAATGCTTTGTCCCTATTTATTTTTCGTTTTAACCCTATGTACCTCCTATCTCAAAAATTCAGTTAGCTTTTGAGCTTATCTATACACACACACACACACACCCCCCCCCCATATTAAACTAGATAATTGGCAGGTATTTCAAATTATATAATAGAAGATGGGTTAGGTATAAAGTGCTCCATGAGTATTTTTTCGAGTGAAGTGTATTAATAAATGTTTTTATAACTGAGCGTAATTTGTTTTATTATAAATTAAAAATAATTAAATACCAATATAAGGTCATATTTCTTCAAAAATTAGAATGTTTAATTGGAACTGTATGGCATCTCATCAATTTAAAACACATTTCGGCCCAGTAAGAATGCTGGAGAAATGGGTTGCCTAGTAAGCTCTTTGCTGACCAACAATAATAATTTTATATAAAAGAAAAACAGAATAACTTGGCAGACTTGAATGTCCAACAGATGACCATTTAGACATCTGGCAGCTGAGACCAAGCTCCTCACTTTGCGCCTAACCTGGTGATCTGGTAACAGCTATAGGTATCATTTTTGAGTAAGCTGAGTAAGAAGGAAGTTTAGACACTTCAGAGGTTATGAATAGGAACAAAACTGGTGCAGGAAAGTAGATGAATAACCTACTGTTCCCCCTGTTTACCCATTTAAAGTCTTACAAACGATGTCGCTGATACCAAGAGGAGAGGGAGAACACAGGTTCTACACCATGACCTCTCTTAATCATTGAGTAGTTTATAGGAGGGTGAAAACAGTGAGAGGTTTAGCTTGCTCATATGTCTCATTAACCTCCCCATTCCCCCCCCCAGGCCATGCATGCTCCTGATACATACAGCCTTCCTTCAATGACAAGATCATGTATGCCCCGGAGAACAATCTCTCAATCTTCAGTCCAAGGATGACATCAGTAAGTCCCCTCATATCAGATGACCATTATGTCGAATGGCAGCTGCAAGCAAGCTGTTCTGGTTACTATCCTTCACTGCCATGTATACCAGCTGAGTCAGATTCAGTCAATCCTCAGTTCATGAATAATAACCCACCTGTGCCTGTAAACCTATCAAAGGACTTTTACTGACCCTACATTTCCCCATCCTGAAGGTCACAGGGAAAATATGCTGCAAAAACAGAAAGAAGCCCATGGGTCCTATACCATTAGTAAACACTGATGGATTGCTATAATATACAAACAAATACAGATCCACCTTTTCCTAAGACGACCAAGATTTAATCATTTTCAGAAGCTGACAATGAAAAGAAAAAGAAAAATTCAAATGTAAATTAGTTTCCACAAATTATACATGAAGAGAAAGCAAGACCAATACTTCTCAAATTGGCCATCTCAACAAATCCATATCATTCTAAAAATTCAACAAGGAGATATTTTTAAGAAATATTAAATTAAAAGTATTTATTTCAGCTAGAAATAGCTGTCAGCTTAGATCAGAAGAAAAAACGTAATGAATCCAGTAAAATAGTTAAATCATATTCTTAGAGTAGAAGGGCATTACTCCTTTTAGCTTTGGGTGCATTCAAAATTATTTGAGATTTTCATTAATGAATATGACTCCAAAATAGGTTGTTACCAGAACCCGATAACTATATTCTGGACATTACAGATAAAATTTGAACTTTTTTATACTATATAACACTGAAAAAGTCCGTCACGCAGGGACTCTGTAAACTAAGCAAATTTCCCTCGTGCTCATATAAGACTCAACTGATCTCAACTAAAAAGCTTAATTGATAACGTCATATAACGTACTTGCATTTTTCTCACAAAGTAAAAGTTCAATGAAAACAATATTTGGTAATTAACCTTGGAATGAAATTTTTTATTTTATTTATTTATTTGAGCTTCGCAACTTTGGCGATTTTGCTCTAAAATAAAGCTTAAAAAACAAAACAAAACTTAAATGAAAACACAATACAAAAAAATAACAAAATTAAACAAAACACAAAAGGAACACAAAACATAAAAGGAACACAAAACATAAAAGGAACATAGAACACAAAAGGAACACAAAACATAAAAGGAACATAGAATACAAAAGGAACACAAAACATAAAAGGAACATAGAACCCAAAGGAATACAAAACATAAAAGGATCACAAAACAGAGAGAAAATACAAAAAATAGAGATGAAATCAGTACAGAAATGGGAAAGAAATCGAAACGCAACACAAAACGGAAATGGAACTCAAAATACCAAATAGAACTCGAAAAAAAAAGAAAAAAAGAATGGAAATCAAAAAATAAAAATGGAACACAACAAAGAACAAAATAAATGAACGAGGGAACAAATAAAAACAAAATTCAAAACTAGGTACAAAACTGAAAAACGAAACTAATGATATGGGGCAATAGGGAAATCAGTAATAACATATTTAAATATTCAATAAATAAATAAGGAAATCAATAATTAAAATAAAATTGGCATATAAAATGAATAAAAGAAATTTAAAATTATTAAGGTTTTGATAAAATATAAGTGGGTCCAGATGACTATTTACATAAAACTCTGTACCTCTCTAATACACACTCGAGTGAGTGAAAACTTGAAAACAAAAAAATTGGGGTTTAGATAAAATGTTTATTTTTGCATCCAAAAATGTTGTAAAAATAAAAATGTAAAACTTAAATTTAAAATATATCAGATTTTTGAATAGATGTGTATAGTCTTTAAATGTTTGAGAATTGTATCTATGTATGGACTCCCCTTTGTCAGTAGTTCGTGTAGATTATGTGGTATCTGTAAGTAATTGCGTTGCCTGCAGTCAGTCAGTATATGTTTAACTGTCAGAGCTTCATTACAGCATCTACAAATCGGTTTGTCTTGTTTGTTCATCAAGTATGAGTGTGTCCAATTCGTAACCGTGTAAGTATTACTTCATCTCTTCTTGCTTTAAAGTCATAAGGCCACGGCTTTACTGAATGTTTAATTTCTCTAAGCTTACTAGTCGAGCTCAGCCAGTGACCTTGCCATATGTGAAGTATTTCTGTCTTTGTTACTTTGCGTAAGTCCTTTGTAGTTCGTAAGTTCGTGTCAGTAGTGTTTTTCCTAGGTTTAAGGTATAACAGGTTCTTGTTAATATGACATGAGCAGGCATGAGAGTTTATTGATAGCCGAAAACTAAAATATGGAAATACTTCAGTTTATATTCAATATAGAGAAAACACCTATATAACAACATTTATAGATCATTACATTAGATAATAAGATTAGTTCTATACAATTTTTTGATCCATCGCATAATAACAGAGATATTTTCCGCCATTAAAGAACTTTATCTTTAATTTTACATAGAACCTTTAAATATCGAGTTTGGTAATGATTAAACAAAAATGTAACCACAAGCATATATACATATATATATATATATATATATATATATATATATATAGTTTTGAACAGACCTCATTTTCGTCATCTCCTAAAATCATTCATTCGAAAAAATTTTTTTTGAAAATTGTGTCACGAGTACAGCCCTCAATAGTTGATTTCCCTTAATGGCTAATAAAATGTTCCAAAATAGACAAAAGGGCCCAAATGAGTAGATAAACTAAAGGGGAACATATTCTGCAACCCTCTATATTAGTCTGTCAAGCAAGTGCTGTCTCAACTAAGCACATCTCCCCTGAACTGGTATATGACACTTCTGATCTCAATTCACTATCTATTCTACATCCTAGAACCCCTCTAAGCCCTCCCCCAATGCTGATTTCATTTATTACTAAATATAATTATTAGTTTTCCTCGAAACGGTTGTGATAGTGTTCAAATAAAAATAATGTAGTTTAGAACATAAAATTTAAATAATGATGTCGCATCGAAAATCGAATATTTGGTATTAAGCTTCAAAAAAATAAAGTTTATGGCATTTCGGCTTATTGTTAATATATGAGTAAGAGTGGGGGCTTACTGAAGACTGAAAACTAAAAAATGCGAATATCTCAGATAATGTTCTGGATAAATTTGCAATAAGATTGGTTTTATACAATTTATTGATGGAACGTTTAAAGTAATATTTACGTTTGGTGTAACCTATAACATATATTTAGAATTTTCGAAATTCTCCACCCCCTTCTACTGGTCTGCTTTCATCCATTAATGAACTAGATCTATAGTTTTATATAAAATATTTAAATATAGAGTTTGTTGATGATCTAACAAAAATTGTGACCCCTTAGAGTGTTGAGAAACAAATATATATACATATCACTTTATGAGTACAACCTTAGTAGCTGACTTGCCTTAAGGGAAATCTGTTGACACCACTACAGCTTTTAAAGAAACATTCTCCCAGGAAAAATCAAGAAAATTTTCAAAAGTCACATCATTAGTACTAAATTATTGATTTGATTATTTTTAATTTGAGTTTTTCTCTCAAATAATTCCATCTTAAATTTCTACAAAAGAGAGAATTTATGGTTGCCGTTAAGGGAAATCTGCTAAGCTGCTGTCACCAATATAAGAATTGTCCTCTCCTCCTTAAGAGAAGTACTTCTGTAGGTGAAAGTATTTTATTTTTGGTTTTAAAATATAAAAAAAATTATATATATATATATATATATATATATATATATATATATTTTAAAAGAGTTGTATATAAATAATTTGTCTGTATTTTCTATTTGAAAAGGATAATGCAATTACAAACAATGTATTTTGTATTTCACATTTCCAGGTCTGATATATATATGACTAAAGAAACATTTTTTTTTTGTTCTTCCAAGTCTACTATTGAAGGCAGAAGCTTTGTAATAATTGTTGGGGGTTAAAAATGTTAGTCTTCAAAAAAAAAAATGTATTTATATTCTACGATTCAAAGTATTCAGAACAAATTTATCACAACCTGGATGAATTTGTCAGGATAAACGAAATGCTGGTCCCATTTCTTTGGCATTGCGGTTTTGTGCAATATATGCATAATAAACCTGCCAAGTTAGGCAAAATAGTTATGATCTTTGTCAAAGCAAAATTTTTATACTTAAGACTGGATAATTATATTGTGAAAAACAAGGTCCACTCCCCCTGTATATTCTTCTCTAATGGCCTCTTCTAATATCCACAAAGTACTGCAGATAAACATGAACTTCTAAAAATGTTCAATATTTGTATATTTTCAGCATTATTTAACTAAAATAACGTCCGGAATGATAAACTTAGTATACAGAAGAGACTACTAAATGAAAACAGTTTTTGTTTATAAAAAATAAAACAAAAATGTTCAGTATAACATTTTTTGATCCCAACAAAGGAATGCAGATATTTATGGTTTTCTTTTTTTTGACTTCAATTGCAACCCTCATTAAGTATAGACACATATTGTAACCAAACTGCATAGATAATACTACCTTTCTAAAAATGTATAATACCATGTTTCATTCAGATAACTTTATAATTGAGGGGAATTCATTGTTATTAGTAATTTCCATCAAAATTCTGGAATGATGAAATGCAGAAATTTACAGGGTACGGATGATTGCTGCAATGGAGGTATTTGACTGTTTTTAAAATTTTAGCTATAGGTGAAGTCCTCTCTTCAACATTGAGTTTTTAAATTCTTTTCTTAATTAGTCTCATTCAGAAGGCATGAGAAAATCACCCCATGTCCTTGGTACCCTCTTCCCCAGGTTGTTTCAGTGAATCTATGGACTTCCATATACATAGAGACTAGGGTAAGCTTGTCTTCAAATAGTACACCAACAATTTGCAGAAAGAGAACTCAAAAAAGCTTGAATTTATGATATTAACCTCTAAAAAATAAAATAATTTACTTCAGCAGGTTTTACTCATAATAATTCTTTTACTTTGAACCTGCATGCTGTAAAAGTCGAACTTAAGACATCAATATAGTTAAACTGAAGTCGCCTTAATGTGAACCTCTAACTATATAATAGCCACATCTGAAAGTCTCAGTAATAGTGATAAAATCAGCAGGAAATAACACGGATTTGAAATATAAAATTTTGTAAAGGATTAAGTAGAAATGTATTTGCTCCTACTCCATGGGAAGTCAATTATTAGCCCCTGGAGTCATTTAAGTACACTTGTAATTTACAAATCAATAGGTAACTATTAAATGATAGAAAAACTGACCAAATTGAAATAGATGCCTTCAAGCCTTCCTTACATTGGTTACATAAATGGATGTGTTAGTAGGGCATACCTAAGGAATACAATTTCATCAGCTAATTTAGATTCAGCAATAAATTGATAATTTTCCTATGTTTAAAGGAACAATTCATTCAAAGTACAGAAAATAATTGGACATTTACATTTCAAAAACATTTAATGTGTGGGGCACTCATTCTCTTATTATGGGTTTTAAAGTTCGTCAAGAATTTTTTATGTATTGAGTTCCCAAATGACACTCATCATTTTTCAAATTTAAACAAGTGCGGTTTCCAAAAAGGTCGCTTTTGGGTTCTCTTAGTTTAAATAATTAAATTGTTCTTTAGGATAATGCTTTTGAATTATTTAAATAATCATAAATCTTTAATAATTATTAATTGATTTCTTAATACTACAACAAAACTGATAACTGTCAGATAAAGCTATATAAAAATACTTGTTCCCAAGAAATAACTTATTTACTCTGCTCAATATGGTCCCTCACTGTTGCTTCCTAAGGGACATAAAACATTGGCATACACAATTTAAATTCAGAGGTATCTCTATATACTGCTAAACTAAACAATAAAATTAGCTGGAACTAAGATAACTATTTTATTCAGCTGGATCTCTTATTGAACAATAAAAATGATATCCAGAGAAAGTTTCAGACCAGGGTCATGTAGCAAAATAAGCTGCATTAATAATAATTTTTTAGAATACTACGATTTACAGAACTCGAAGAAAATCATGAAATATTTTCATTTTGCTGAGCATTTTCATATGTAATTCAATAATTTATTCAAAGGAGCAATATTAAAGAAGTTTGAAGAGGATATCTTTCTTGTATCAATGTGTACCAACTTTTTCATTCTACAAAGATGTCCGTGAGTAAGGTAGTAAGATAGGAAGTCAATGTTTAGCCACATCAACGAGCGGACCTGGATGATATCATATGAAATGTCCGAAAACAATTCTGTCACTCACTCTTTCTGTGACGACATTTTTTTCTGAATTACTGCAAACCTGAAATACGAAATATGTTTCTTTCTGGATGTCCAATTAAATATACTTAACCAGGTATGTGCATTATACTTACTTAGTTCATCTATTATACATTTGTCGACAGTGAACACAATTTCATCAACTCATTAATTAATATGAATTTTGGATTTCGCTGAATTGGGTAATCTCTGTATTTTATGGTCATTGACACCCATAAGCTACATAACAATTATTTGCCCTTAAGGCATAGCTAAACAGGATATACTGAAATACCTTCTACTGTTATTTATTTATTACATTTCACAGCTAAGGTCTGATGGAATAACTAATTGGAAAACAACTTCACTGAATGGGATAAACATTTAACCTCATACTACAGATTTCCAAAAATTTTCTAAAGGATACCCTCTTTAGTTTCCTGATAATCCATAAAATCCATACCCGGTTAAATTGTAAAATTAAATTTATATTAATTAGTTCATATATTATTTTTGTTCCCAAGTAGATAACTACTTGAATATAAATTAAGAAATTTTTTAACAAATTTAACCCCGTATAAGTACCTTTTAAGATTCATATTGAATAACTGATTTTGACCTTCCCAGGCCGCTTTAATTATTCTATAAATCGTTATGTTAATCAGCCTCAGACTTACATATAAGCAAAAGTCATCAATGGTGGAGAGAATATTCTTTGAGGATAATCCAAAATTAAAAAAAAAAAAAAGTTTACAGGCTTTTATAATTCAAATGCAAATTTATTCATTAACACTAAGATTGAAAAATATGCTGAAAATTTACTATTTCAAGTATTAAAATAGAAATAAACTATTCCTAGACTTGACTATATCTTCTCTGGACATCAATAATAATACTCAATAAAGATAAACATTAAACAGTTGACTAGGAGAGCCCTCTTAATTTAGGATAGTCTTGACATGACTGAAAGTAGTGATTGTCTTAAATACATTTAAACTGTATATAAAAATGTTGTAAGCTCTTGAAGAGACAGTGAAACATAGAAGCATGCCAAGTAGACTTATGTAATTAAGTTTGTATGGAGGGGTTTTAGAGCCCTTCATCGTACATAAAATAAAGTGTGATCATTTATCTCTAAATCTTTATATGTTTAACAATATACAATAGTAAAATGTTATAGATAAATGAATAAGTTAAGGAACATCATTGTCAATAGTATATAATTCAATAACATTCATAAGAAACTCTAATCCAATTTCAGTTCAGAACAATATTCGGTAAATAATAGGGCCTGCATAAAACAATAACTTAATAAAAATTTGGTCAGATGCTACACAAATGTGCCTTCCCCTTGACGATAAAGTAAGGTCACAAAATAAAACTGAAAGGCACTTAAGATCCGACCAGGTTTTTTATGTTTTTAGACTGCTGAATTCAAATCAAAAGGTTCATTCAACCACATCATATAGTTTCAAGGTCAATTCAAAATGAAAGAAAGAAAAGAAAACATTGAATCCAAATATGAGGCAACTTTTTGGTGAAACTATTTTTGGCCTAAGACTGATCTTAAAATTAAAATGGTAGGGAATAAGTTTTAGTGGTCAGTGTCTCCAAAAATTTATAGTGCACTTGATCTTCTCCAGGTATATTATGATTTTTGTTGTGGTTCCGCATTGATAATCATATTCAATCTGTATTTGTAAATACGTTAAATATCGATCAACTTGAATATTTAATCAAGAGTGTGCAAAATGAAATGCAACATTAAAATCACATACACATTATCACACTAATTTATTTATGTATTTTTTTAATTTATTTATTTGAGTACAGTCAAATGCAATCAATCTTTTCATTATTACATGCATACAGTCTCTCCAAAAATTAACTTATTACAACTACAAACTTAAACTTTCTAAATACCAGTTATTTTATTTTCTTACCTTTTTGATAAGGAAGTTGTCTGTTCATGCAGGTTCCATAAGGGGAAGATGCTCCCTTCTGGAGAAACATTTTCTACTATATCAAATGACACACACAACACACAACATACACAATATTTATATCATAGTTAATGCTTTTCCTTTACTTTTTCTAATTTAATTATTTCTGTAATTTAACATTATTCAATTTATCTTTTTGCACAAACCTTTAAAAATAGCAGCAATCTTATTTGTTAAAGGTAGTGTATCGAATGCACATAAGTAACGTAATAAAAATTATTTGGGAACAAGGGTGTCTCCTTTAGGGCCCGCTACTTTTAATTCCCTACAATACTTAATTGAGGGCACAAGTTCTTAAAAGGATTATAAAAAATATGTATATTCTGAAATCTAAAATAATAATTAATAACAGAGTATCAATTGGAATGCAAGGTTTTATGCCCTAGAAATCTTTACATTGCATTGAAAGATAACAATAAGTCTGGATATGATAAGAACTATAAAAGCTCAGGAAGTTATTAATATTTAGCCACCCCATTTCAAATGTTCATTTATAGTACGTTATTACATAAAACAAGTTTCATTGCACTTATACTTTTCATTCCAATCTAAATATATCTGAACATTTTCTATATGTTGATTGTCCTTGCAAGGTACCCTCGTTCCTCAATGTTTATTCCATGTCATTACAGTTTTTACAGGCTCTAGAGTAAAAAATGAAATAAAGTGAGTTAAAATATAGGACAGAAATAAAATGTTAAAATTTTAAACTTGTGATGTTAGAGTGGACTGGCTAAAAATGTATTTTTTTTTTTTTTTGTCAAAATGGAATCATGATTGGTTCATTTGAAATCACACTGCTACAATTGAGATTACAATAGATCTATTGAACTTATGCCCTACCATTATGCAAATATAGTAGTGAGCATTTCTTATGCATTTTAGATAGTTTTCTTTTATAAACTTTTTTTTCAGACTCAATATGCATACAGTGAATAAGATAATTAAGAAGACACCCTCATACAGTAAAATTATTGAAGCTACTGAAGTGCAGATGACAAGGAATGAAAGCTAACAAAGCATTTTTTAAATAAATCCTTCATTGCAGCAATAGTAGCAGAAAAGAAAGCTTAATTCTAGCATTGTTATGCTACTACCTACATTTTTAAATAACACATAAATTGCATTCAGACTAAGGAATTTAATGATGACAATTATGTTAATAGAATATCAATAACATTTTGTTATTAAAAATTATTTTTTTAATTTTCAGGACATTCAATATTTCAATATCTAAGATAGCTGATCTACTAATCATCAACCAATTCTAAGCATATAAAGTGAAGTAGGAAAATTATTGATTTTTGTTTTTAAATGGCAAACCACCGTAGATATTTTTGAACTGGCACCTCAGACCAATTTGTGTCCAAAATGGGACATTACAAAAATAAAACTAATGAAATGGCACAATATCTATTTTTTTTGTTAATGTTAAAAAACATGATGTAAAGTAACTATTTTAAATTAATTGGTACAAATAAATCTATTAACACTCCGAATGCTAAATATTAAGGGTTCCTGGTCAGTTACCTATAGTGTAGGTTTCTTTCACCCTCTCTACAGGGGATGCAGTAATATTACCTCCAAATAAAGCTATATTTATCCATACTTGGAAGTAACTAATTCATTTTCAATCATATTTGAAGCGGGCGAGGCTCAAATTTGAAATAAAACTTCTTCACAAAATTATTTTTTCCACTCCATTTATTCCTCAACTATGCTATGCTATATACACTTCACATTACCCTTTTTAAGAAACACAAATAAAATACATACATTTGTTTTTCCCCAGTCCTTCCTCTAGAGACCCCACAAACTTCTAGGCTGGCTTATTTTAGCTCAATATGTTGACGGTGTATTAACAGGTAAAAGGACTTCACTCTCATACTAGAGGTAACGAGTTTGAGTTTGAGAATCAGAAAATTTTATATAGTTATGCATTTACAAGTGTTTGGCATTGAACTTCTATTAATTCACCAGGAGCCCACTTAGCACCAACCAGGTAGTTGGGTACCTATTTGAATATAATGCAAGCAGAACCATTTGACGTTCCACCAAAGGATCATGCCAAGCTCTGGAGCCTTCTAAAGCTGTCAGCTAAAGCTCTACATTTGTTAGAATTAAACAAGTTTATCCCTTACAATACTTAACATTTCTTTGCTGTATTGGCTTCAATAACTGGTTGGTATTATACATTCATAGTATGGTTCTCAAGTGACCATCCATCTGGGGGGGGGGAATAAAATAATCAATATAACCAGAAAGATAACATGTAACGAGCAAAGCAACCATTGCCATTGCAACGCAGTCCTAAAATGTTTATAAATTACAAACAGTAAGGAGATATCATGGGTGTTTTCAATATACTATAAATAGCCTACATTTACTAATATCAGTTCTATTACAGGGTCAACTTTCCAGAACATTCCCCTATTCAGTGTTAAGTTAGGGACTAGACATTGGTCTTGACCAGAACTAAAGAATATCCTGAACAGATAGAGGTATTAGAGAATCGTGTGAGTTATAAAATAATGAAGCCCCTTGTTATAAAAGTCTCCTAGCTTTTCAAGCACAGTGACCAGAACTTGTAAAAGTCTCAAAGAACTTTTATTAGCCATTTGGAGTAAGATTTGACAGGCTATTTTCCAATGCTCTCATAAAGTATGGTTTCCAAAAGGGCAAGAAAACAATAGATCAGGAGTTCATATCCCATGTCTTAGAAAGGCGAATTACACAAACAAACATGTCACATTTTGTTGACACAGTCAATAGGAGCCAATTATAGTCAGTGATGATGAATTTTGGAATTCCAGAATCTTGGTATACAGAAACTTGTCTGTATGCCTCAGTTGCAACTCCTACCTAGTGTCTAAGATACAGATAAGAACATCCAGCCCCTTTATCCAGATAGAGGTGAAAGATGAACTAACTGTTCATTCACCGTAGGTCTTGAAAAATGGGAAGGGATTAAGGAATACAGATTGGTATAGCAATTTTGAAAAAATTGTGCAACTCCAAGGTTTTGCTGAATTGGAAATTGTTGAAAGATTGACTCAGGCAGTTAAGGAAGCATTTCTTGTATTAGGCACGCTGTGAAATGATGGGACTTGAAGTGAACAAGTAACAAAAAAGTGTCACTCAGGGTCTGCGTAAACTAAACATTTTTCGCTCATTCAGGAATGGCACACAATGGCATCATTTACATTTCAATCTCTATTTCTCAGCTCTCTATGACAACAAGACTTGAAATTAAATCTGAAGATGAGCTGTTTAGTGATACAGCTTCTTAAAGTGAAATTGCTTGGATAGGGATGGAGTTTACTGAAGTCTGTAATGGAAAAATTCAAATAACTCCCTTAAATATCCAAGTAAGAGACAAAACTTATAGAGCAGTAATTTTAGTACATTACAGTATAAACAAGATTGATTATATAACATTTTTCGACCAGATTAATATTAGTCAAATTCATGATTGTACGTTGACCCCTTCTTAAATCCAACACCTCCCGCCCTGCTTCTGGCTACTAAAAAACAGGATTTTTAGTTTGTTAGTCCTCTTAAGGGAAATCAGCTACTGAGGTCGTACTCATGATGCGAGTTTTGAAAAATTTCCTCAAATGTCCATCGACCCTACCCAGGAGATGACGAAAATGAGGTCCGTTCAAAATTATATATATATATATATTTGTCTGTTAACGCTCCAGCGGTCGCAATTTTTGTTTGATCGTTACGAAACTCGATATTTAACCGTTTTATGTAAAAAGACAGATCAAGTTCGTTAATGGCTGAAATCGGACCAGAGGGAGGGGGGGTTTAGAGGGGGGGATTTTCGAAAATTCAAAATATCTCCGTTATTATGCATCGGATCGACAAATTGTATAGAACCAATCTTATTGCAAATTACTATAAATATTGTTATATACATTTATTCTCTATCTTGAATATTAACCGAGATATTTGCATTTTTATGAAGTCTGTGGTCGGGTATACTTCGGATTACATCGGCCATCTTGTCATTTCTCGGCTCAGGCGAAGTTCTTCTAACCTGTCGTTTCTAACCTTACCTTACCTTCCTTACTTTGTGAGATTTATGCAAATACGTTCTGTTCATCCGCCCCCCCCCTTCTTTAGTTCTTGGACTACTAAAATTTGAGTTATTAAAATATAAATTATTCTTACAATTCAGAAGCCGATTCAGTTGGGAATTTATTTTAATTAACTGAAAGATTTCTCATTATCTAATCACGGTAATATGCAGATTTCTCTATTGTAAAACTTCACAGGGGAAATCTGCTTAGTTTATGCAGCCCCTGCGTGACGGACTTTTTTTTTGTATCTCACATAGCAGTGGTCCAATGAAAACAATTAAGCCATATTTAAGCAAGAAACAAAATGTTACATGATATGCTGGTTTATTGTAAACATAAGATGAGTATGACTAAGGGGTCTACTGAAGGGACAAAACAAAAAAATACAAATAACTCAATTAAAAATTAAGTTATAGGGAAAACAGAAAAAAACTGCAGGATATTACATTTGCAAAATGATTGGTTACATCATATTTTTCAAACCAACTCAGAATAATAGATATATTTAGTTTTTAAATTTACTCTCTCTCTGAATTTTCAGGCCTCTTGGCCTGATTTTAAATATTAAAGAATTTGGTCTCTTATATATGAAACATTTAAATATCCAGTTTGGCAATGACCAAACAAAAATTATGACTCCTAGACAAATAAGTGCATATATATATACCTCTAGGTAGGATCATTGGACATTTAAAGAGCTTTTTCAAAAATCACATCATGAGTGCAATCTAAATAGCTGATTTCCCTTCAGGTAAACCTGCTAAAACATGACAATGTGTGCATGCATCAATGAGATGAAAGTCATACACATACAACACCTTCAAATCTTATCGCTTATCTTGGATTCCAAAAGTGTGAGGGTAGTCAAGTATCCTAAAAGATAAGGATTAATATTGCAAAAATCCAACAAATGTTTTTATAGACTTAGTTGCCACCTTCAAATTAATCTCCTGACCTAAAAACTTACAATATAAGGTGTTCAACTATGGACTGAGTAGGGATTGTCAAAGGCAGATGTAACATGACTCCTGATGAATAACAGAATAGTCCTTTAAGCTCTATCTATGATGGAACATGCATTCATTTAAGTAGAGACATACAAAACTTGAGTGATGCAGAGTACCTACAACCAAATATTTAAGGTCCCCTCTAGTAGGCTGACATGCCCTGGGCACTAACCAAGGATGGACAATATGAACATATCTAAAGAAATCCTTCAAATCAAAATATACAGAACCAGGTTAAGTGGGCCTCAAAAACTTTTTCATGACATGTAGTATTTTGGGAGAAAGAAACTAAAAGGCAGTTGCTGACTAAGAGATGAGATATTCCCCCACTAATTATGATTAACTATTTGCAAAACAATTTTCTCTATTATAGGTTAAAATTAAACTTATTTTAAACTTATCAATGAATGACAGTGAAATGTGTACTAAGGTAAACAGGAGAGCAATATTGATCTGAAAGAGTCCGGAGAAAGATAGTTGGAGCCTGAAGGAAGATATATGTGAAAATTAGCAAAATTGGAGCAGCTAAGCTGAGATAATGGATTTGTGTGGTGAAGCCTGATCTTATCGGTGCAATAAAAAAGAGTATATTGGAATGGCAACTAGGAAGGGCATGAGGAGAGAGAGGCCTAAACAAAGGTAACTGGATAAAGTGAAGAAAGACTTGTAAAAGCAATGAATAAGTAAATGAAGGATTCTACCATTCATTCGGGAATTAAGTAATAAATTTACTCTTTGTCAGCGACTGCTATAGCAGAGAACTGTTAGGGAATATGAATGTTACGATTAGTAATAAGAGTTTCAAAATATTGTGTATTATAATTGTTATGTATTAAAATGATTAAGTACATTATGAGCAAGCAGCCCCAGTTGAATTGGAGGTGTGTTATAAAATGATCCCTTTTAAATTAGCACACCCCATGTGCTCGAAATGACTAATTGTAAGCTGGAGACATTTTTCAAGACTTTTGTTGCTGAATGAAAGTGATGGATGAAATTCTCCTAATGTGAAGGCAATTGAGAATATTGGATAAAATTACACCAGTGTTGAATAATCTGTTATTCTATTAATTAAATTATACTTTTCATTAAAATCAATGCAGCAGAGCTTGCCATTTAATTAAAAGTCACACAGCTCAGAGCCTCTTAAGAAGCCTAAAATATTCAATAACAAGCCAAGCAGTCAGAAAATTACTTAGTCTATATACTTATGCCACGATACTCTCTAACCAATCTGCTTCAGAATTATTTCAAATTTCTAAGGAGTTTATACATAAATAATATTAAATACTTCATAAGCATGAAATAAAAAATATTCTAATATTGTCTTTAAACTCACTTATGTGATATTTATTATCTATTTCTATAAGAAACTAATATTATTTATTAACTGCTTTTACACAATTACTTTCGGAGCTGAAATTGAATTCTTATACTTATAAAATATAGCAGTGGCAAAATGATTAGCATATACATCTTCAGATAAAAAAGGCAATTCACACAACATGAAGCAGCTTATATTTTTTATTCATATGAATAGGCAAAAAAAGAGCTATAGTTACAGGTATGTGGCACATAAGTTTTTTTATTATATATATATATATATATATATATATATATATATATATATATATATGTTTTTTTTTTTAAATCCTGGGATCCCCGATAAAAGCACCACATGTTTTTTGTTACCCACATGCTACGAGTGGCCAACCCTGGTATAGATTTTATTCACAATAACTAAGATAACACAGACTGCATCATTATTTCTGAGCTAAGAAAGAAATACTAATTTAAAAATGAGGATTGAAGCAAACCAGAGTCAAAAAGCTCTGTTTGTCTTATGGACAGAAAGTGTACAAGTTAGCAGAAAGATTGAACCTCAGGACTATTATACTTTCTAAGAAGAATGTCAAATCAAAGTATAAATTCAATCCTAAGCATATACTCATTATAGTTTCATTTTATCATTGTATTCAATCCCCTTTGAAATTAAATGTCTGCTGAACAAATACATATTTTATTCAATAATAATAAGAACTGACTACTCTGTTGTCTATATGGTCAAAATATATAAATGTCTTTTGCTTTCAATACATTGTTATCTGCACCAGTTGGTATTATAAACAAAATAAGAAGTAACAATATTCAGAATAATTTTTACATGTTTAAGCATATTACAATAATTGTATTACTGTATTAAACTAACATTAATTATAAAAAGCACATTAAGCAGCATTAATTCTAAGACCACAACACAAATTAAAGCATAAATAAATTAATGAATAAAATGTGTAAATAGTGAGAATTACATAAGTACATATTCTTAAAGGTTTCTGGAGGAGCTTTTCCTTTTGACCTCTAAAATGTGAAGATACTCTATAATCAATTCTGTGGATTTAGCCAAGTCAGTTATTTCCTACACTTATTAAAAAAAGCTAGGCTCCTAAGATAGGTAAGATAGTTAGTTATATCTCTTCTTAAAATATAGCTGTAGATAGAAGAGCTTATATAAATAAATACTAGTCACAAAAAATCGTTATGTGTTAACTTTTTTATAAAAGTGCACGTGAATAATGACAGAAATATAGTGTAATAATTAAGAAAATTAGTGTAAATAAGCAATTAAATCAGTTATCTAAAGTTATAACATTTGTCAAAGAAATTTCTAATACTTACGTCATTAACTAGCCCAACCCAAAATTTGATAAATTTCCAATAATATAAGGAGAAAATGCTGGTGTTCATTGGGAAATAATATTAACAGTATAACATTTCTAAAAAAAGGCCTCAACCTACAGTCAATAAAAATATCTGAGAGGAAGAAGAAATCAGATTCCTAGAGCTTAAAAAAGACTGTCACGCAGGATCTGCGTAATAATTGGCTTTTCTAAGGTGCCGGGAATTTATTTCAGTTTCATCATTCAAATCATGTTAATGTATACGACCCAATACCAAACCTAAATGAAACATGACTGTCTTGAGGTTTTGGTCTCTGTAAGGACAACAGAAATGTAAAATATAACCAGAACCCTGTAATTATGTTGATAGGTATACAGTGGAACAGATACAATACCGGTCTAGTACCTAGTACAATTACTAAAAAACAACAACAATTTAGTTAATTACAACATTAAAACATTATATTTACTAATTTGCACTTTGATTTGAAGGAATTTTTATGTGATTTTGTCATGTGAGCAACCTCAATAGCTTCTTTTTCTTAATAACAACCACTTAAAACATTAAAATCAAAAATAATATTTGGTATTTAAGCTTGGAACAAAATGTTTCATGATATATCGGCTTGTTAATATGAGAGGGGTAGAAATGGGGGTTTACTGAAGGCCGAACACTAAACATTAACAATAGCTCAAATATCACAAAAAATCGAATAAAAAGCTTTAATGCCACATATTTTTCATCGGACCTTTACTAATATATTATACGTTTGACATGACATCATCTACGAACATTCTATACTCTTGAGCCTTACATTTCTATTTGATTGATATCAAGTTCACTCAATATTTAACTGATTCATATAAAATAAAAAATAAAATTCGCTAATCAAACCAAGAGTGGAGGATAAAAGAATGAGTAAAATATAAAATCATGTATTACATACCACTGTTATTATGCATTGCATCAAAAATGTTTCATTATTTTTGACTAACTCAAGTATTAACATCTTTATTTGTAATTTTGTTCGTTTTCAGCCTTTAGTTAAGCTTTTCTCGTACTAATGTTTTTTCATCTTAAAGCAACTATATCACTAAGCACTCATTTACAATTTAATTTTGAGTTGTCTTTACTCAGGCATTTTATTAAGGGAGAATTATGGAATTGAATATGAGGTGAAACTCATTATTGTATCATCCCAGCATGTGACAAATCTCCTTAGTTTACACAGTACTTGTGTGAATGACTTTTTAATTAACCAAAAAGCTAAGATGTCCAAATTTTGACTGATTCTGCCACTCTTTAAAAAAACAAGAATATATTAGTTCCTTATGTATTTAGTTTCTATTGCATAAACTCACCCCTAACTCGCCCTATACATTTTAATCAAATTTAAAAACTCCCTATATCTTTCTTCCATAAATGTTGGCATGTGGGAACCGAGTGATTCAAACTCAAACTAAAATGTTACCTATTGAAGAACAGAAATTGTCTCATTTCAGAGATTAACAAACTTATTCCTACATGAAACGTTAAAAATAGAGTTCAATAATGACCTAACAAAAATTGTGCCCTCTAGAGCATAAACAGATGAATAAATACACACACAAACAAAAGGGCATTTGAAGAAATTTTACAGTCTTGTCATGACTACAACTATTATAGCTGATTTCCTTGAAGTCAAATGTGCTAATGAGAGTCAAAATCATTTAGCACAAAGGCTAGCAGCTACTCTCTTATGATTTTGTACAGTCACTATTTATTTACCACTTGTCAAACCACCAATTTAATATAAAAATAAATTGAAGAATGGATGTGTTTCTATATTTATATATTTTAAAGAAGGATACTGCACTTCAATAAGAATAGTGATGCTGGAAACAAATCCCAACTTAACTCTACTCTCTCTATAATAAAAACATATTGCAGTTACTATTAACCAAAACTACTTGATTTCAACATTTTTTGGTCAATAGAAGCCTCTTCTGACTCCTTTATTCTCAAAAATTCTTGTCCTTATTGTGATATACTAGTACATTTTAATTTAACTTTTGTCCCTGCAAGTATTGTTTTTAATGTTTCTAATGGCAAGCCTTGCCAGTGTTCTTCAAGGAATGTCCTGGGTATTGAAGAGAAATTTAGATCACTCATTGCCCATTGCCTTCTGCATAAGACTAGCCAGAGTTAAAAGCATCAAAATAAACTACCCGGTAAAAAAGAGAGGACGTCAGCCAAAACTAACATTTTATGTTATCTCAGTAGCCTACATTAACTGGTAATGAGTAAGTTTGGGTATCAAAAACAAGTTGGATGAACCCCAGAATTCAACAAGCAAGGAACAACTAAGAGTGAGGGTGATTATATAATTGACAGCCACTGTGAGTTGTTAATAAGGTAATAGTTTTTAAACTGATTAAGCAGTCAATAGATCAAGAAATGACTTTTATGTATAGATACCTAACAATTTATTATTGAATGTTTAAGAAACATAATCATAAACAAATAAAACTTTACAGCTTGTCTGTAACTCTGTATAAAATCAGTAGGAGTTTTTCATGGTACTTCCAATTGCCACCTCATAATACACAAGAATAAAAAAAAATGACTTTGTCATTTTATTTATATATGATGAAAAGGAAGTTAATCCAATCTTTACATTTTGATGGGAAACTATTTTTATGTTAAACCCCTTATAACTGGTAATATAACCAGGCCAGATTTTATAGTAATGATTGATTCATCAAGGCTGAAACAGCTTTTCAAGCCTGTTTAATAACTAATTTAAAAACAAAATATAATATAATTCTATCTTTATTGGATTTTGGTGTGTGAAATTATCGATTTAGAAGAAATTCTACTGGTATCATCACATCTCAAAGAAATACTTTTCCCTTTTTTGGTATTTCTGCATGCACTAGACTTAAAATACTGCCCAAAATGTTATTGGTTAAAGCCCTCTCAATTTCTACTAGACTCTCTGAGGGAATAAAATGCTGGCAGATTTTCCCAAAACATTGTGGTTCAGGAGACTTTCAGAACCTATGAGAGCAGAACTCGTGTGGATCTCAAGAAAACTATACAGCACTCCTTTTGTTGGCAGATCAAGTTAATGCTTTGAAACTTCAACTTCCTGGCCTAAATAGAGCTGCGTGACCTTGCAGAGAGGGCAATCATAACACAGCTAGTACTAATGGACTATTTAGCAATTACAATCATTTCCATGAAAAGACCTGAATATGTTCTTGGAAATTTCTGGTAGCTAGTCAGCAATGACCAAGGTGAGTAACATTGCTGAAATACAAAACCGCCATCTATTTATACAGGGTCCGGCAGAAAGGACGGACGGTTTTTAAAAAGTTATAAAACAGTTAATTTTTACTCAAAAACAAATTTATTTATGCAATAAGGTTCACAAGAAAATAGCATTTGAGACAGTCAAGTGTGGAAAATAATCTCAGGCATGTGGTGGCCGAAATCGTTGATGCAGTGCTGGAGGCGTTCTTGGAAGTTCCCATAGACTCTCTCCGACATTGCTCCCTCAACTTGGGCGACTTCCACGGGAATTTCGTCCTTCAATTCGTCCAGAGTTCGGGGCTTGTGTCCCAACCTGACGTGTGTGGTTCCAGCAGGATGGCTAGAGTATACGGACACAAGCTCCGAACTCTGGACGAATTGAAGGACGAAATTCGCGTGGAAGTCGCCAAGTTGAGGGAGCAATGTAGGAGAGAGTCTATGCGAACTTCCAAGAACGCCTCCAGCACTGCATCAACGATTTCGGCCACCACATGCCTGAGATTATTTTCCACACTTGACTGTCTCAAATGCTATTTTCTTGTGAACCTTATTGCATAAATAAATTTGTTTTTGAGTAAAAATTAACTGTTTTATAACTTTTTAAAAACCGTCCGTCCTTTCTGCCGGACCCTGTAGTTGACTGGAAGGCAGATAAATAGTTCATCAATACGAGTGGTGCTATATTAGTCTGTCCTACAAAGCATATACATCGATCTAAGCCATCAGGATTCCTTCTCTACATGGTAAACGGTACTCCTATTTCCATATATGGTGGAATTTGTCAGCGGTTGGGTTAGTCCACTCTATGCTGAGCCAAAGAATGATGGAGTAATGCGACTATGGAGATTATGGGTTGTTAAATTCTAATGAGAGATTTTAATACGAAATATTTTCATGAAGTTGGAAGGCACTCATGCCTTACTAGCATATTCCCATAGTGCAGATGTTTCTAAAACTGTGATTATCATACACTTTTGTTTGTTTCTGTTCCAATAAATGTGCTTTGGCTTGGAGTCACTGTACTGAGAGGCCATGACTTCATCTTGGTTTTTTGGATGACCTGAAAATTGGATCGGAGGATAAAAACATAAGAGTCCTTTCTGAGACTTGTCAGAAAAACGACACTTTGTGCTTCTGAATAATCATAATCTGCTACTGTTTATGTTCAAAGAAAGTCTGTAAACTGCCACATCTATGAGTATCTGCTTGGTAAACTTAAATAGACAGTTCAATACAGCATGTAACTATTGACTTATTTTTCTTTCCCCATTTTTTACACTTGTATTTTTCAAGACTAATTCTCTCACATGCCTTTTACCATAATATTGACGAATATATTCAACACAGAGTGTGATATGTATGCTCTCCTCTTCCCTTCAAATGAAAGAAAACTAAGCACTTTTCATGAACATGAAGGCATAACTAAGATATTTGAAGTCCAATAACAACGTCACAAATCAGTCCCCTGCATTCTACTATGAAAATATAATACTCAAACATCTTTTAAATCCAAAATTCTAAATGGGTATTGATAAATTTACAGAAAAATATAAATATAGTGCGAAGTACAATGCTTTTAAAATAAACAAAAACAGAAAATAATTTATAATTATTATATTGCAGAACAAACAAAATACATCAAATTACAACAATTAAAGTACAAGCATGTAGGATTTGTTGATGGCCAAGGTGTAAAAATAATATAATAAAGATTAAATAGGTACAATAATTCAAGAAGTAACAATTATAATAAACAGTAATAAAAAGGTACTCTAAAAAATAAACCATATTGTATTAAAAAAAAAAATAATAAAAAATCGAAAATTGTATGTAAAATATTAAAATGAGGAGACAAAATGACATAAACCTTAACCAATTGCATTTTCGTACTCTCTTTCATTTTCATTGCTTTTATTGATCAGGTGAAGTAAATTACTATCCCCAATAAACAAGTTGATATACGCTAATACAACCTATGAGACTCTCAAGTAATTGCAACCAACATATTATTAAGACAAGTATTCAACTTCTCATTTTTTATTCTCCAATTAAACATTCATTCCCTCAAAAACCTCGCCAAAAGTTTAAGAAAGAAGAGTTTTTTATAACTATTTTGGGAGGCTCAATAAGCCAATAGTGATTGTCTGAATTTGCTAGTAAACAATCTTGATTTATCACATTAGATAAAGTTTGGTGTAAAGATGGGCACAGTGGACAATGGCTTAATGGCTGAGGTAGGTTCTTTAAATAATAATGTCAAACTCCAGCCTATATGCCTTCTCTTTCCCATTCCAGTAGTATTGGGATAGCCCATGAATAGTTCACGGGGCTTTAGTAATAATGTAAGGTTCCAATCTGGGATTCCACATTATATATGATTCAATTCACACTAAATTTTATTCATATGCAATAGACATTGCACAAGCCCTTAATATGGATTGTAATTCAGTAAGCTGAGTGAATAAAGAATTAGAAAAAACTTTATTCTCTAAAGCCAAAAACATGCCAGTGAGTATCATAAAGAAAAGTTGATATCTGAGCAGTTGAATTGATAAGTATCAAAACTAAATAAGCAAAATGAGATATTTTTAACTCATTTTTCATTTACCAACTGATACATCGCAACGAAGATGAACCTACATGATATAGAGATAAGAGATAGCTCAGAGCACTTGTTACTCAAATAGAAGTACTTAGGTTAAATCTAACTAGTCAAAGGTAGTATTTTTTCTATAATAGGCCTCATCTGATGAGGATATTAAATAAAAGTTTAAATAACTTTTTATTTTCAAGCAAAAATAAAATTTCCCACAAGTTATTAGTATTAGTACATAATACATTCAAGGATAAAACCTTAATTTAGTGTAGAGAGAGGTATGTAAGCAGGACTCTCAGCTGGCAAGTAGTTTGCCTTTAGCTGCATTGACACTAAAGTCGTAGCCTTGAAAGTGCTATACACTATTAAGCATTCTGTGAAGAATAGTTATTTTATTTTTAAGTAATAACTTGCCCAGTTAATTCAACAATATGATTTTACATTTATATAAGAAATACATGAATACAAAATAACTGACTTTCATTAGGCAAAATCTGTAAAAAATATCTAAATTTATTCCAAAAATAAATCAATAAACCTTTGGTGAGAAAGTAGAAGTAGTCAATTTTTAAACAACAATAATGTATTAATATATCTATAAAACAAATATTTTATCCTAATTTATGAGATCCATAACAAACAAATTATAATATGAGTAAATCAAAATATAAACACTCTATTCTGCGTAGTCAAAACTTATACAGATATAATATTCTGATAGCAAAATTTGAGCAAACAACTGGATAAAAGATTTTTAAATATGAATTCCATAATTTTAAACACAAAACCTCCAATTTCTTAATTGTGTCATACATTATAACAAATTATGTCTTTTGGTAAATATATCTTTCATTAATATTTTTTAATAAGTCGACAATACTAATTTCCTAACAGCAAGCAATCATACCAAGCAAATAAAATTTAACAGTAAAGTTAATTTATAATTTAATTTCATATATAAGTAATAACTTTCTTAAATTTTTAAATACATGTTCAATTCTTTTGTAATCATTCATTTCCAGTCAGAATTCAAATCATAATAAAATCCTAACTAAAGAAACCATATAATTTAATACCTAAGACGTTTTATAAAATATATTAACTGAAAGACAACAAATTTAAAGAGCACTACTACTTGTATACTGCCACAAAAAAATGGTGCCAGTTGAAATTTGTCTATGAGTGAGAAAAACACGTAAATAAAAAAAAATGTAAACTTAAAATGAGTAATAAGGGTTTTTTATTTGAACGAAAATTCCGAATTACAAAAAAGTAATGAAACAAATAAAATCTAGTCTGTGGAAAGACTAAAGGGCTTGCCCCAAATAGTATTTTATGAAAGACTAAGGTACGCAAATAACTTTTCTTTCCCAAGCATTTAATCTTATCTTGAGTTTTTTAATTTCTCACTGAATCGGTTTCGTTATTTTTAAACCTGATAATGTTACTTGAATAGATTATTGGCTATTGAGTCAACAGTGTACAGACACTGGTAGGTATTGGATTAGTCCGTTTGGTACTTCACTTTTATAAACATTTCAATGCTAAATTAGCAACAAATTAGAGATGTTCACTTCCATAATTTATTTTGCATGCCAATTAGGCAACTGCATTAGTATTCGATGTTTTATACCATTGAGACAATTTTTTTTCATTGTTGTCGTTCCTTTATGCTTGAAAGATAATATTTCCAAATTGATATTCAATTTCCTTTGATTATTGGTATTCTCTAATTTTAGAAATCTGTATGCCTAGTGGCGTACATTCAATAATGGATAACTTTATATATACTTCTTAGATAATCAAAAATTATATTAATGACTTTTACAAAGAACGAGAATACATGACTTTTAACTGACTAACTATCTCATAGTTATTGTAAGTGCTTTACATAAACATAATTGAGCCAACTAACAGTCAGCAAAAACAACAAAGCAGTTTGTTGATCATCTCAATTGTTGTTTTAACAAGTTAGGAGCCTTTTTGAATATATTTTAAAAATAAATTAGAAAAAAAACAACATGCCACCATCTTTAATTAAGTATTCAGTATGCAACAGGAAATCAAGTCTAACAGATTGTTCAAACTCAAGTTGTGCAGCAACAGAATATTTCAGTAATAAGATGTATTTTTATTACAGTATATGAAATTTAAGAAGAACAAAAAAAGAGTAATTATTAACCCTTTGTTTTCCATGAACGTGTATTCGTTTGGGATTTAGTGCCCCACAGGCAAGTATACACGTTTACTATCTCACACTTTTTCCTAATTCAGTACTCTTAGTGTTTAGTCATTAACAGTAATCTGGCAGATGTTTTTCGCCCTAACTGGTAGTGTAGGGTTATTGTTTTCTCAACTTTTATCCTTAGAGCTGTCCACCATTATTTTTGACCATTTGTATACCAAGGACTCTTTTCTACCTGAATTTTCCTAAAACTAACAATTATTGGATACTGAAACCATTATTAGTTGGACCGCCTTTGAACTAGTGCTCAGTTAAACAGTAGTTATGATGACAAATAGTTCAAATAAAATATTTAAGGGTGCAGATGATGCATTTAATTTTCTTAAAGCCTCGAAAGTTTACAATCCAGTAAACCTGTTCGATTAATCAAAAATATAATTATTGCACATATTAGCTACATGCGTTATTGAATAAACTACCTTAGTAGTTTATTGAAGTAGTATATATAAACAACTGGTTACATATAAAAAATAATGAAATACAGGTAGGTAGATGGGACGAGAGTTAATGAGGCAAGTATAGACAAAAACACCAGTTAATTTAATTGAGAAATAAATAAGGAGAACATAAAAGTATGTAATGCTGAATGTTAGACTGAAAATGCCAAATCAATAAGAAAAAGAATGCTAATTTATTATATGTATTGTAATATACTCATGAATGATGTTCAAAAATGAGTATATACTTCTTCACAGATAACCATATTTTCATGGATGAAGAAACAACAATGTTTAAGTATATTAGTATATCCACTTACTATTTTTTTAAAACCTAGGAGAGAAATTTATCTCCGGGAAATAAAAATATATTTGTATTGCCCAATGCTGCAAACAGAAAATATTAACTGTAAAAATATTTAAAAAATAAATTCAGTTTCATGGATCTTTCAACTACGTGATTAAAAGAAATTATGATTTTCAGTTTTTAAAGAATTAGAGGGATTTAGGAATCGAAAATCCCTTAGTTTATAAAAAATGAATTTATTAAGATAACAGTAAGTATTGCATTACAACTGATATGAACATAACATTATAAAGGCCACGAAATTAGTAGTTTAGAGGCAATGGACTGTCAATTTACAAACTTGAACTGTTAATAGCATTTTGTGTTTATTTAAATGTCATTATATTCATGAACGCTAATTGTAAATATAAATAACAGGTATAGTGGAGGTATAGTTGATTAACTGACTTAATTCAGTATTATAACAAATAAAAGCAATGACTCCTTGAAAAGCTTTGTATTTCATTAATTTCTATTTTAATAATATTCAAAGGAGTCAGAGAAATATACCTACAGCATTAACTGAATGAAAATAGAGGCATTTAAAGAACATTCCTATTTTTTTTTTCTTTTAAAGCAGGATGGTCCCAGAGAAATATTTGAAATGTCTTCTTTATAAAATTTGCCATCAACATGTCTTCAGTAATTTAATAGGATCCACCTATAAAAAATTATTGAGCTTTCATTAAGCTAAACATATAAGAACTATAAGTTAAAACAAATAGAACTAATAGAACAACCAGAATCATGAATCTAATAACAATACAACAAAGTAATTATAGTTATGCAAGACATTTACTAATTTCTTACTTTTATATATTTAATCATTTATTTAATAAATTAACTTTTACATAAAAAGATATACCTATATGCCTCAAACAAATCCTACATAGGTTGTAGCTTTTGTATTATTTAGCAATAATAAGTTTACATATTTTATAACACAAATAAGGATTATTACTGACAAACACAATTATAGAAGTAAATTTAAAATTAGAGGCTTGCATTATCAACGTATAGGACACATTTGGTGCTTTCCAAATTTACAGATCACATTCATTAAATTAAGAGATAAGTCCCCTCTTACCCTTCTTACTGAAGTGACGAACAGCAGGTTTCAACTGATTAACACTGAGGTAACACAAAGAGTGCCAGGTGCAATCGCATTAACAGACACAAGACTATTCATTCAATTAACACCATGCAAAAAAAAAATAAATATATACACATTATTTAGCACATACAACGAGGTGGTCATGCACTATGACGGCACCTTCATGCAAATTACATGAACAGTAAGCGTTAGTTCTAACACTCACCTTGCGCTATGACTCAATAGGATGATATTTCTGTAATACATAAAACATGACTGTCTGCAAAATTGTATTTATTTAAAGAAAAAGATGTCTACTAAGAGAAAAAGAGAAGGAGAATATTAATTATCTTAAAACAAGAAATAGGGCATCTCTAATTATCTAAAAACTTAACAATTAGAACAACTATTAAGATGGATTAATTAAGAGTCTGTGTTATTTAAAAAAAAAGAGTAATTAACTTTCAAAAAATATGAAATAGCTGATTTAAAACTTGTATAAATAAATATTAAGCAAGTGACGAGTGTAGAAAACCTCTCAAATTGAATCTTAATAAATTATATAAAATAATTCCAGAACTTCATATTTGTTTCTGATTGCGTATATACAAAAATGTGATGTTGTTTATTAATATTATCTAAAATTATAATGATGTAAGTATTATTAGTTATTAGTTTTAATGTCAATATAAAAAAATTCAGAAGTCATCACTTTCTCTGATAAAAAATAAAAACAATCGCTTACCATGCATTAGAATTCTTTTTTGTTTCAAGTAAGACATTCTATGGTAACTGCTCATAGGTGTTAAATAATATATTAAAAAATTAAAATAAAGAATTCAATGTTAGAGGATCATTTGAAGTTTTAGTAATGAGTAATATTTGTTTCTTACATTCATCACATTGACCTTAATGGTTTTTTACTGATGTGTTGACATAATTTCTGGCAAAGGAATGATTTTTGACAGAAGTCTACTACTAACATGCACTTTTCTATATTCCTTACATAACTTCTAGAAAAACTTTAACACAATGACTACAGATGTCGACTACATACTGAGAAGATCTGCATATTCTTGAGAACTGCTTTTTATTTTTGATTTTCCCTATATCTTTCTACATAAAAGCCAAGCCATTTCAATTATATTGAAAGCCTCAGCATTTCAATCATATCTGAATATGTTCGTACATTTAGGAAAGTGCTGCTTTCTCAATTTTTGTTTGATTACTACTTAAAATATTCAGCATTGGACACCTTCTCAGTCAATGTATTAAAGTACATTAATAGCTCTATACCTACCGAACTTAATAATAAAAAGAAGTCAGATATATTTACATTAAGAGAAGTAAGATATTAAGACACCCAGTAGAATAATGTAACTTCCAAGAATACGACGAAATTAAACGTTTTTCAATTTGTAATATCCACATTAAGTCTTTTAATTTTAACATTTTCTATGAAAAATGAAAGTCTGTCATACAGACACTCCATAAACTAAGATTTCACACGCACAGGAGTGATGCATGGTGATGTCATCCAACATCCGTACAATACTAACAACCATCTTGGTTAAATTAGTCTATTTCTCCATTACTATATGCCCTAATGCAAACATAAGCATCACATGAGATGTCAAGTTATATAATAGTTTAAAATGAATAGTACTTGATTGGAGGATACTGAAAGTTGAAAATGTTAAACTATAAATATCTCATTAATTTTTGAGAAAAATGTAAAGACAACCAACTCTATATCATCTTATCGATAAGATTAGATATTTAAGTTTTCTAATGTGACCCAATTACCCTTAGTAGTAAAAAGTGGACGTTAATAAATAAATAATAGGACACATAATAACAGAAATATTTAGATTTACGAGCTTTAGATCTTCATAATGTTAAAATACATATCTTGTAATATATGAGTGTTGAATCAACAAATTAGTTCTAAATTCAACACCTATAAAAAAAATAAATGGAAATTAAGAGGGACTTTAAAATAGTAAATTTATAAAACGGCTAGAACTTGAGGACATAGTCTCTCCTAGAAATCCTCTTTTAAGATGTTTTAAAAGTATACATCAATGTGGAACTCTACTGGTAGCTATCCATCACCGAATATTTTTGGGAATATATCCCAGTGGTCCCTCTCCCTCTCCTCCTCTCTCTCACCCGTTATCCCAACTCTCATAGTCTAAAAGTATGTTAAGTTACACAAATATATTTAGAGAACCTTTGATTGTTAAGTTGATTGCACCTTAAAAGGTTGACCTAGAGGTTGTTTCTGAAAGGGGCACTATTTTAAGTAAAAAGGATAGGGCGGACAATCTGAAAGAAGTCCTTTGAAACATGGTCTTTGTCCCAAGTGGTAACCACTTTACAGAAAACGTGGGTTGAACAAGTTTATGACAGAAGCAGTTGATCTCCATTTCAGAATATATCAACCTGAACAATCTTAATATACATAATACCCTTTTGCAAGGCATTCCATGAGTCATCTCACAGCCAGTGGAGGTTTGACCTCTCTGCCAAAGGTGTGGCAGGGAGATCGATGCACCAGACCATGAAGTCAGGAATTGCACACATATCATGTAGCTAGTTACGAGATGACAATACTGGGTTAAGCATAAAATAATAGAGCTTCAAAGGGCAAATGGCTTTATGTGCACGGAAGAGGTGGAGTGGATGACAAAGGGTCAATGATATATGCTGATGTCAAAGCCTTTGAAAAAAAATAGTAATAAGATCTAATTGTAGATACTACAATCAGATGAGAGTAATGAACCAAAACAAGCCGAGAAAGTACACAAAGCAAAGAAAAATATATAGGAAAAGTGGATTTAAATATTATTTCAAAAAGTTCAGGGAACAATATGGTGAGCATGAAACCGAGTCTTAAGCTTGCCGTTTAATGCACAAGGAACAGTCCAAAAACATACCCTTAAATTCTTCAATAAGCTGGGACTAGGCAAGAAGATACTTCAAACCATGAACGAAGGTATGCACTTTCTTACTCAAGTGATGTTTACACGACATTATGATGCTAATCAAGAGTAGATTAAGTTTCAAGTATTGTTGTCATAGGGATTTTACTGAGGGAAAATAGGGAATAGAATGTGAGATGACATCATCTTAGAGTCAGTCCAACATGTTGGAAATCTGATTAGTTTATGCAGCTCCTCTGTAAATTATTATTATTATATTTTTTTTCCATATGAGATAGTAAAATCATCTGATTCTTGAACTTGAATACAGACCCCTGACTAGGCAAGTACTCTACTCAACATGCTGCAGATTCCTTCAAGGGAAATTCAAATATTTGCCTCTCATCAGCAACCAAACATTACCCCTCCCCCAGTAGCGGTTTGAAGAGGAGACAACTTATTGCTTACATTTAGGTGTAATCCACCAGTAACGTTCAGTACTGCATTTTCAAAGAAACATGCGCTGATAGCCTCAAAAGCCTATACAGTGCCATTTGTATCTGTATTTAATGCCTTCACGATCAGGATTAATCCTAGTAGCCCTTGTCTGTTGGATCCCTGCATTTGTCCAGAAAACGTATATTTTCAGAGCTCTGTATCACACATGGCTACATGTGTAAAAATATTTTCATTACTTGTGACATTTTTTATTGGATCATTTATGGCAGTAATTATCCAGCTGAATCTAAGGATATAAATAGCAAAGAGAATTAAATATTATGGAATTTATATTTCTAGAGCTAGTTATTATTGAAATAAAAAGAGGTTTCACACAAATTGTGTCTTGTAATGACACTGTAGTCAAATTGCAACATTTAAATATTGTATGAAAGAAGATTCAGATTGAAGAAAATCTTTTCAGAAAAAAATTTAATCTGATTTTTGGTTCATAGTCATTTTTATATTTTTATTTGAAAGAAATTTGGTCGTTTTCTTTTCTATAATTAGAAGTGAATTTTTAGCCCATTAAAAATATAATGTAGGGCAAAATCAATTCCATATTTTACATGTTAAAATATTTGTAACGTGGAACTCAGTGCCACATGTGCCTTCAAATGTGACTGGGATGGGTGTGCCTATGCCAGGGTTAAAGCAGGCGACTTCTTCAAAGTGAATTACAGCTACGTAGTAGCTTAGTTGGTAGAGTACTAGCCTAAATAGATAGGAGTCTCAATTTCAAGTCGCAGACAATAAATATAACATTTCTCTTCTTTAAAAAAAACAAAAAAACAGTTACTAGGCTACATTGAAGATTTTTAAAATTTTAATGCTTTACTGATGAAATGTAATGTAATTAAGGGTTTAAAACCAAAAACACATGGACAATTTAAGAATAATTACTTTTTTTAATATTTTCAAAAATAAATTCATTTAAGAGCAGCCACCACAGTGAAAAACTATGGTAATTTATGTTTATAAGGAAAAATTAAGCATGCCCGTTCCTACACTCTCACTATCATATTGTCAAATAAAAATTTACAGTTAATATTTGAAGAATATTTTTACAATGATAATTTCTACACTATAATATTCAATGAAAATTTATTTTTTTCTATGGATAGCACAATTATCATTATCTTTGTAATAAAATTAAGTTATAAATACTTTTAGAAATATAAACATACCACTCGAATTGAATCTGACCAATCATGAAAATGCTCTACTCTATTTAATGAAAAAAAAACAAAACAAGTTTATCGGCAAAAGACAAAGTAAAAGTTCAAGTGCTTAATCTGAAGCAAAGTGGCCAAGAAATTCTGTAGGAAATATTTCAAAACCAAAAAAAAAAAAAAAAAAAAAAAAAAAAAAACATGAAAAAAACAGTATGCACTACAAATAGGAAACAGATTATTTAAATAAATTTAATACAAATGTTTATATGAAGATATAAAACTCTTATTTACACTACCCATAATAAATTTTAAATGTATTTAATCTTTGAAATGCAGGCAAATAAGTAAAGAGTGCAGAAGATCTTACCGCAGAAGACGAGTTATATAATTTGGCCAATTGTCTGGGAACATGACCAGGAAGAACCCTATTGATATTAATATTATACCAGCCAGCTCCATATCCACAAAGGTTGCTCCATATAACACAACATCAAGAGCTGCAGAAAAAAAAAAGCATCGAATTTTTAACTGCCAAAAAAAAGGATGAAATAGTAAAGCTATGTGCAAATGCATACTTGTCTAGCGCAAATAATTTATACTAGACTTCATGTGATATTCCCTTAAGGAAAATCAGCTATTAAGGTAGTACTCATAAAAAATTTAAAAAAGGACACTTCAAACGTCCATCAATCCTTAAAGGGAAGACATATTTACTATTTATCACACAAATATATATATATATATATATATATATATATATATATATATATACGAAGCTGCCTGTGTTCTGGCGAGAATTACACCCATCTCATTACTTGCAAATCAACAAATAACACAATATTTATTACTACATGAAAACACACATATATAAAACCTTAACTCATCCGACATTGAAAAACCCTTACATTAGTCAAAATGGACACATCCTGCTATACACCCACACATAGAACTGACTCCAACTCACACAACAGAATTTCAAATCTACACAGACGGAGGTAAAGACAAAAAATATGTAGGATGCGCTTATATTGTCTTTCATAAGAATATACTCACTGACGTACTTAAATACTGACTAGGACCTTTATGTACAAACAACCAAGCTGAAGCGCTTGCATTAATGAACGCACTCGAATACGTAAAACTAAATAATGAACAAATTACAGAAGTAACTATAAACACAGACAGCAAGGTAACAATACAAAAACTATTGAACACTGACATACATGACCCATTGACAGAACAAAGTAGGCAACTAAAAATAGACATTCAAAACAACAACACAAAAATATATTTGACTTGGGTCAAAGGACATGCCGGACTTTACGAAAACGAATTAGTTGACAAAATTGCAAAAAATACATCTAAGGACCAAAACATTCCCATACCAACCTAACAAAACAAAGTCTACAATACACGTTACGCACGGACACAATAAAACAGTGGCAGGAGCGATGGAACAAAACAGAGAAAGGCAAGCATTTAAAAACATTCATCCCAAATATTGAGGAATACCTAAACACCTGTACTGATACTGACTATTACTCTACACAAGTACTCACAGGACACGGGACTACTAAATCTTATTTACATAGGTTCAAAATACTAAATGACAAAAGCTGCCCCTGTGACAGAACGAGTGAACAGACTATAGAACACCTTATCTACACTTGCACACTTACTACACAATTACGAAAGACACTCCAACAAACACTTCTCAGAAACAAAGACCAGTGGCCAATGGATTTAAAGAGTTTGTTTAAAAAGTACCCATTAGTATTTAGGCATTTTTCTAAAACCTTAATAGAAACAGCGGACGTTTTAAACACCGTACTTAAAAAATAATATATTAAGTCTTCCTTCCATTCTTTTTTCGTTTTAACGCCTACATCAAGAAAAATGCATTAGAGTGAGTGGCATAACTTTCTGAATGAAGTTAAATTAACATGTTTTTGGATTGTTTCGATTTTTCTTATTATGCGTACTAATTTTTCATCACTTTGATTGTTTGTTCTTTTATTATGAATATTATATTTTTTTTTTTTTTTTCATTTTTTTCTTTTGTTTCCTTTTCTTTTCTTTTTTTTTTTTTAATCTCAAGAACAAATGTATGATCATCATTTCTTGTATACAAAACACGATGTATTATGAACATACATGTTATATACTGTAATAGTATGGTACATGTAGTAAATAAACGCCCTTTGTGCATGGGTAATGTGCAAAGGAAAATATAAATATATATATATATATATATATATATATATATATATATATATATATATATATATATATATATATATATACATTCTAATTTTTATTTATTTATTTAAATCTTTCAATTTAATACAATATATTTCTCTTATTATCACTCTAGTGGTCACAATTTTTGTTTAATTGTTACAAAACTTGAAATATAAGTGTAAAGAAATGTGTCTGATCTACAAAAATCAAATACAATTACAAAGATTGCTATTGGAATACAAATTGCTATTGGAAGCATATAGGGAACATGCTCTATCAATAAAAACATGTGAGTACTTGTTCTGACACCATGTGTTTTTGACACCAGTGACAAAGAATGTGAAGGGAGGCTAGTAGTAAAATACAAAGACGTTGAGGCATATTGGATCAAGATTCATGCCACTCTCAAGTTGGGCTCGCCGAAACCTTGGGAGTGATCCAACATAACAACCCAAAGCACAAAAAATCGTGGCAAAAGACCGGCCAAGCATCAACTTCAACTGCAAAACCGAATTTCATGGCAAGAAGATAATGCTGTGCATCTGGTGGGTTCAGCTCAGAGCTATCTACCATGAGCTACTCCAGCCTAACGAAACCATCTCTGGGGAACGCTACCAACAATTGATGCAGTTGAGTCAACCATTGAAGACAAACACCCACAATATGCCCACACTTGACAAAGTGATCTTCCAGGATGACAACACTTGGCCGTATATTGCAAAAGTTGTCAAGGACGCTTTGGAGGCACTTTAATGGGATGTCCTGCCCCAACCGCCATATTCACTAAATAGTAATTCTTCTGACTACCACTTGTTTCGGTCAATGAGTCGTGGCCTGGCCCAGCAGCACTTCATAACTAACAAAGAAGTCAAAGCTTTGGTTGATTCTTAGACCGTCTCAAAGACATTTTTTCAGTACGGAATCTGGATGCTGCCTAAATGATGGGGAAAAGTTCTAGCTAACAATAGACAAACTTTGAATAAAATAAATTTTACCTATTTCTGTCAATTAAGTTTCAATGTTACAAAAAGTTACAGTTAAGTTTAATAAGCTCCCAATGGAAATAGCTTCTGAATTGAAAAAAAATAGCTCTGCCAACCACTCAGAGCTGAACAGATACATAGATATATTCTTCACCAGAAAAAAAAAAAATTACTGATGTATATCCGAATATAACATATTAACTTTATTGCAAACTATTTACTATATCTAGCACTGCAATTTATAAAGAATCAGAATAATACATATTTTAAAAACTCAAATTTTAGTAGTTCAAAAACTAAAGAAGAGAAGGGGGGGGGGGGTATCAACAGAACGTATTTGCATATATATCACAAAGTAAAAGCTTAACAGACATATATATATATATATATATATATATATATATATATATATATATATATATAATTTTGAACGGACCTCATTTTCATCATCTCCTTGGTTGGATCAATGGGCATTTTTAAGAAATTTTCTTGAAAATCGTACCATGAGTATGATCTCAATAGCCGATTTCCCTAAGGTGAAATATGCTAAAAGAAAATCCATGTCCTCATATGACTAGAATATCTCTGAATAAAATTAAAGAACATGATGATCTGAACTTGTGCCACACCCAGCAAACATGACCTCACTCCTCTATTACTAGTTTTACTAAATGGCTCATTTTCTTGGGGGGGGGGAACAGTTCAATAATCAGGAGGAAGTCGAATATGGAATTTGCAAGTTCTTCAGATCTAAAGATAAAGACTCAACAGCAAGGTCTTGAACTGTTGGCTGGTATGTGGATCAAGACAGTCTAACATGAGGGGTTAAAGTTTAAGAATTGAGCTATATTTTGTTATTTTCCAAATAGAAATTTATTATACTGTACAAATACTGACAAAACTATTGTATCATCTTCTGTACAAAATTGGGCTTCTTGAAATATGAATATGCTATTCCATTTCAAGTTTTCTAGCTTCATAATCTCTCTTTTTAATACAAAGAAGTATTTCTACTCTTGAAATATGCCTTGTATGTAATTCATTACTTCCCATCATTGTCTCCTCACTTTTATTTTCAAATTGATGGCTCCATTGTTGGAAATTGTGTTAGAAGTAAGTATTCTTTGCTCTAAGTACTCTTTACTGATTCATCTATAAACTTATCCGTTCCAAAACAAGATATCTTTGCATAATTTACTCTTTTCCTATACCATCAGCTAATTGAACCGAGCTAAAACCAATAAACCATCCGACTCACACTCGGCTTTGTGCATCAGAATGTGACAGGAGTGTTTGGAACTCAAAAAAAGCTAAAATAATGCTTTTGGGAAACCTTGAGTTGTGGCTTCATTCACTGTTTAAACAAATCAAATTTATTTAGTGACAAATTGTCTGAATAAAATCTCTTAGCTAGAAAAGAGTGCTAACCTTGTGGTTAACTGTAAAATAACGAACACTCGTGCTGTCATTACAAGCAACCTTTATTAACTGACTAATAAAAGATAAACGAAAATATGTTTAATATAACCTTCACCACAGTAATCCTTCCTAATAAGGCCTTAGGTATATAATAAAAATAATAATTTTAATATAAAAAATTGAAAAAAATTTTTTTTATTTCATTACCTGCGGAAACTGGAACAGCTGTAATGAGACCCAGAGTAATAAAGAGGTCATAGGTCCAAGCAACACTAAAATTTCCAAGAAGATTTGCAGCTGAAAATTCAAAAGAAAATATCATTGGACCAGTTGAAAATACTCAAGGAACTTTAAAAAAAGCTTTGCACTAAGTACTCTTTACTGATTCATCTCTAAACTTATCAGTTCCAAAATGAGATATCTTTGCATAATTTACTCTTTTTCTATGCCATCAGCTACTTCAACCGAGCTAAAACCAATAAACCATCCTGCCTAGTATTAAGTATCTATAACTTACCAAGAGAAAGACTTGCAGCAATTAAAAGAGGAATCCATGGCATATGCTCCCATATCAGAATTTCAACACCAGTGAAGTAAAGCGCAAGAGAAATAGGCCAGAATAAAACAGCATTGAAAATTCCTATGAGAGAAAAAAAGAGCCCAATCTGTCCAAAGGTAACATCACCAAATACACGCTTGAAAAGTACCTAAAACATTTTTGGAATAATAATTGTAAGAAAAGCTGACAGATCTACTACAAACAGTAAATACCAAATCATGTGCTAATATTATTACATAAATTAATAAGTCTCCCAACAAGCTTAAAACCCCGTAGAGGCATAAATGGTTAGATATTGGTGTAACTGATTGGTAGGTGAACACTATAGGGTATAAACTACTCTCCTGATTTATTCTGCCCAGTACTTTTATTAGGAATGAGTTAGATCAGATTAGATTCAGGGAGAGCTCTGGAGTCCTTGAGGTCCTATTGTGCAAGCCTTACATCTCCATTCTGAGTGACTCATTCAGAATGGCTTTTAATTCCTTATAAAGTCAAGGTATATCTTACCTGTGGCTTCCTTCTTACTTGACTCACCATCACCATGTCCAAAGTACCTGAATCTTAAATTCTCCAGTATTCCGCATTCGAGCATAATGCGCTTAGGAGTCTCCTCCACAGCACCTACATATTGGTGTTTCACTGATTTTGATGTTAAACAAGTATTTACTCATCTTCGAGAGCCCTGATATCACTCCCAATACATCTCTGAGTTCCTTCCTATACAGTCTAATTTCCTAGAGATAAATTTCCCTGTTTCTGCTCTCCTCAAACTTGATGTGAGCTTTCATATGGGTAACCTTGTATCTTTCCCATACTTTTTTAAATTCTTTATCGAGTTTTTAAGAAATGATGAAGATACTCGGATAAAGTGTACTGTTCCAATGGGGATTACACTTGACCCTCTCCCGGGCAATTTATCTGCATTTTCATTTCCTGGGATACTCTGGTGTCCTGGTACCCAGTATATTGTCAGCTCTTACGTCTTGGAGCAACCCACGTAAACATTCAGATCATTTGGCTGTTTAAATCTGTCCATTTTCAATTGGTAGAGTCCATATATGTCCACCTTAAACATTTTCTCAAGTACGAGATTTTCTGCCATTATAACCGAAGCCATGTTGTCCCGGTATCTTCCCAATGTTTTCCAACATCCTCAGGAAACCATTCCGTCCGGATAAACTATGGAAAACCTTCATTTAGAAATGAGTTACCATTGATAGATCAAATTTGAAATCTGCTGTTTCATGTAATAACTGCAAAAATAGAAGCCATCATTTCATTACAATATTATTACAATGCTCCTGGGTCTCAGTACTATCTGGAACCTTGGTCCTATGAACTGTAGACTGTGGGCTGCCATAAGTTCTTCCACAGGAGGTCTATTCTGAACTTCAGAATTTTAGAAATTAACAATTTTACAACTAAGAATCAATATGGAATGAGACTAAAAGAAAAATCTAGAACTATAAATTTGTCTACCAAAAGATCATTATTCCTATAAAATTCATAAAAGTGGAAAATAGCTGAAATGTGAAGGTTTCTATAAATCTCAGAAGAACCTTTAAGTTTAAATGAATGGTTGAATTTAATGGAGGTTAACAGAGAATGGAGAAGAGGAGAGTCCAGGATGTTCACCACCAACCTCTGAAAAGAAACTGATACTGGTGAACCATTATACAGATGCAACCCCATGTAAATATGATGTTGAACTGGATCTTCTTTTCATCAACTTTTGAAAGCAGACTTTAGAAAAACATCTGTGTCATGTGCATCCCCCCCCCACCCATACTCTTGGATGATAGGTGTGAGTTAATCTGATCCACATTTACACAAACTGTGTTCTCCAATTACTAGCATGAAGCCATCCATAGTCGTGAGTTTGTTGCACTCAATCACCAATCCTAATTTTTATCACCCATTATTTCCTTCGGTGAACTAACTCTTTCATAATCCATCTCTGGAATCCGCAACTGTAAATATTAAGTCTATTTTTCATCAATTTTATCTTATTAAAAACCACTCATTTGATTTAAGAACAACAAATATAACTCTTAACAGAGTCCCCCAATGTAGATTAGTTCATATTTCATTCTAATGATTTTTAATTAAAATACTTCTTTTATTATTATTATTATTATTATCCAATTAGCCTTAGTAACACAAAGTGGATGTCAATACAGTAAATTATTACTTTTTTTTTCATTTTTTCTTTGTGCACTGTCCATGCACAGAAGGATAATAAATTATTATTATTTATCAATGCCCACTTTTTGCTACTATGGCTAATTGGGATGGGTAATCTACAGGTTACCATCCTTTTCTAGCCAGGGTGGGACTAAGGATTTTATTTAATAAATTCCTATTGCCCAGATGGGAATCGAACTTATCACTCTAGGTTTACCATGTGAGATTAAGGCCTACACTTCAACTCACATGGCTAACTTGAGGCCCCTACAATAGATAACAATACAGGGTGATTCAAAAAGAATACCACAACTTAAGGAATTTAAAACTCTGCAAAGAAAAAAGGCAGACCTAATCACTATCTGTCGGCGAATTAAGGGAGCTATAAAGTTTCATTTAGTTGCTCATTTGTTCGCTTGAGGAGCTGTTGACGAGGCGTCAGTTGATGCTAAGATGGTGACCGCTCAACAGAAAGCTTTTTGTGTTATTGAGTACGGCAGCAGTGAATCGACATTTGTTCAGCGTGAATTTCAAACGAAGTATGGTGTTCAACCTCCTGATAGGTGGTGTATTAAATGTTGGTATAAACAGTTTACAGAGAATGGGTGTTTGTGCAAAGGTTGTGCAGCCCGTGACAGAACACTTCATCACTGGTCTCCAAGAACCCCTGACCTTACCCCCTGCGATTTTTTTCTTATGTATGATAAGGGTATGTTAAGGATATGGTGTGTCAGCCACCTCTCCCAGCCACTATTGATGATTTGAAACAAGAAATAACAAGAGCTATCCAAACTGTTCCGCCTGATATGCTACAGAGTGTGTGGAACGAGTTTGATTATCGGGTTGATATTGCTCGAATGTCTGGAGGGGGTCATATTGAACATCTCTGAACTTGTTTTTGAGTGAAAAAAACAAACAATGTTTCTTTCATTAAATACACATTTTTAAAGTTGTGGTATTCTTTTTGAATCACCCTGTATTATTATTATTTTCAGAGCTGTTCTTATATCTTTAGGATCAGTAATTATACCCAATCATAAAGGAATATGTGCAAAACAAATGTGATTATTTTAGTCATAAAAATGTGGTGTTTCATATTATACTTCAAAAAATAAAAATATTCATACGTGAAAGTAATGACATACTTTATATACTGCTGATCCAAATGCAGATGCTGCAGCAAGGACTACTCCATTTAGAGTTGGACTTGTGTTGATGCCATCCATATAGGCAAGAAGTGCTGTACCAGTATCACATAGTATTACAGCCACAATCTAAGAAAATACATAGTTTTACCATTTTTTTACTTGTTTGCATGAAATATTTAAATAATCTCATTAAAATAACTCTAATTATATTAATTATAAATGAAAAGTCATTTATTTCAAAACTAAACTTGATACAATGACCATGAAATGCTGACATGTAACACATTGATCAAATCTAAAAATATCTCAAAATTTTCACTCACTGTAGAGCCAACAGACAATCTATAGATAGATGGATAGATAGAAACATTGACATCAAAACATTAAATTCAAACTGATCTTGTTTTTGGCACTCATTTACTGTGATTCTCAAATATTCACAACTAGCAAACCTAACAACTAAAAAGAGCAATAAAAAGAATACTAAAAACATATATTGTTTGAAACAACAATGAAATTCCTATTAATAATAAGTTACGTTATAAAAAAAAATTACACAAGTAATTTAATGTTATAAAAACAACATGGAGTATAATAACACGGTACAAAATGTCAATTTGAAAGACCCTAGATGACCTGATTTGACTACTTTAATTTCCAGGCACAGCAAGAAGTCTAAATGCCTTCCTTTATTCTGGGTATGCAATAGAAACACTTCATAGTCAGCATTCTCATGGTCGTTTTCAGATCAGTGAATATAAAATTCACTGTCTTGGCGTGCCAAAGTTCTTAATATCCAGTTTTAAAATTCACCAGGATCGAGTTCCCTTTCAGAAGACTATTGATTGTCCTTCACTTCTACCAATAAACCACTATTAAGACTTTAATTGGAAGTAAGACATTTATTTTAACATATCTTCAAATTTATATTTTATGTAATAATTACTTTTGACACAGCTAATCAAATTTATTGAGATGATAGACCTTAGTTACCAACCTAAAGATGCCCCAGGGCCAAATATTTTTTAAACTGAAGACCTTATTATTCATGACTTACATTCTTTACTTCAAGTCAAGGTCTATGACAACAAACAACCTATGAATATAATTTTTAAGAAAATAGAAGAACATTGGGATATTATTTTAATCCTTACCCTTACTCCAACAAATTGTTTGTGTAGAATAACCCAAGAAAGAAGGTATACAAATGCAACATTTGTTGCAAAAAGTGCCATGACATCAGTAGCAAAGAGTATACGGAGGGAGTGAATGTATACATAATTGGTAAATACCCATAAAATGCAGAAGAGACTACATCGGCCCATAAAACGCCCTATAAAATTACATCATTATTAAATAAATTAAGAATTGTGTGCATATATTAATTTAATAATGTAATAAAATAATTAACATCTTGAGATAATAGCTTACCAAAAGAAAATCCTTTTTCCCTAAAGTTTTGAATGCTCTCAGAAAATACATCGGCAGATGTTTTGCATCGTGATGCCACTCCTTGACAAATAAAATAGATTGGGTAAAAAAGAACTAGCCAGTTTGTAATAAACCAAGTTGTAAAGAAAGGGGCATTGTAAGTACGAAGAGGTGTGGTCTGAAAAATTCAATATAAAAAAAAAAATTTATAAAAAAGTTGTTGAAAAACTCATTAATGAATTAGGAATATATATATATATATATATATATATATATATATATATATATATATATAAATTTAAAGTAGTAGGTAATAGTTGGGTTTCGGCTAATAAAGTTTTCTAAATTCTTCTTTTAGAGGATTTTTTATTTGCTGACAGTTTCGGGCAACCGTTGGTTCCCTTCTTCAGAGCTGAACAATGAAAACGAACAATATAAATATACATTAATGAAATAAACGGAGCATATTATTATCATCATGTACAATGGCCGTGAGTTGTATTTTATAATGAATATAAAGCAAAGTAGGGTGGGGGTGGGTATAAACACCATAACAGGAAATGAAGTGTACTAAATCTAAAAAATAAAAAAAAAATAAAATATATATGATAAAGTACATACCAGTTTTTTAATATGGGGGAAGAGCAGAAAGCACGAACTGCATACAGTGGAGACTACATTATGACTGAGGGAAAAAATGAAAAAACGGAGGTATATGGGAAGGGGTTGGGGAAAAACCAAGGGAAGGTCAATGAGCCTGTAGTATTTTGAAAATATGTGCATATGTTGGGGATATTTTTTGTTTGTCCGTTTTGTAGTTTATGCTGTTGGGGTCTATGTTGATATGCATAGTTTCAGAGATTAGGCGTTTGTGGTGATTTTTTTGTGTATCAAGTATGGATGTTGGTTTTTGCGAGGGCGAAACTGTCTATTTCTTCTTTATTGATAGTGCGTTTGTGTTGGTATAGTCTGTTTTTGAGGTGTTGTTTGGTCTCTCCTATGTATACCGCATTACAGTTTGGTGTCGAGCAGGGGACTTTGTATATGGCATTGATGTTTTGTTCAAGGGGCAGAGGGTCTTTGAGTTTTGTGTATAGTGATTTGAGTTTGTATTTAGTCGTGAGTCCTAAATTAATTGAGGGAAATGTGTTTTTTAAGGTTTTATTTATTTATTCAGTGACATGTTTTTGGTATGTTATGGAGCGATAAATGGGAGTCGAAGTGTGATTCTCGGTGTATGTGTTTGTGGGTTTTTTATGGTAATTTTTAATGATGTCGTTTATCAAGGCTCGGGGATATTGGTTATTTGAGAGGATTTTTGATAATTTTTCTATATTTTGGGGATGAAATTGAGGATGGGATATGGAGAGGACTCGGTGTATGAGATTTTTTGCCACATTCCGTTTTTGGTGGAATGGGTGTGCTGAGTGAAAATTTATATATATATATATATATATATATATATATATATATATATATATATATATATATATTAGTTTCTAAAGAAATAATCTTTTCCAGTGATAACTCGCTAATGGAGAGAAATTGTTTCTGGCTGGTTTAAAAGAAAATTTTAAAATGTTTGTTTCTGTTATTTTGATGTTTATTTTCAAAGTAAAACCTGTTTCGTTTGTTGTCACTTAAAGTATTAAGTTTTCTTCATCCTACTTTAAGAAAAACCTACTGGAGCACCCTCCCCTTCACCGACATTTTTTCTCCTGAATCTGGCTAGATTAATTTTGTGTGGGGTCTATGTGTGTGGTGTGAGTGAGTATTGTGTATGTGAACGTGTGTTTGTGTTATAAATACAATTGGAATTTAGGTTGAAAAAGCTTTTCATTATCTCCATTTTTCTATCAACTATTAGGAACCATGCAGACCATTTGTTGAGTGACAAATGCTCCACATACTTCTGATGATTGAAGCTACCACGGAACTGATAAGGGGTCAGACCATTTTTTGATTTTGGCAAGTTTCAGGCATCTGCTGAGTCTGAGAAAAAGAACAAACAAAATAAAGCTGCTATGTTTTGATACTGATATGTTTTGGATGTAAATCAGTAAAGAATGCTTTTAGGGAAAGGCTCTAAAATCAGTGATTGGAAAAGAACCATGAAGACCTCTGTGTAGAAGAATGGTGAGGGAGGTTGAGAAAAATTATGAACAAGGCAGTACACATAATTTGTAGTTCGAAATTGTTAACAAGGTGCTGAGCCAGCAAAATTGTGAAGAAAAGGGACTCGTGGTTTGATTATGTACGTGAGGAGGGAATAAAGGAAACTAATGAAGCATGTCTGAAAATGCTACAAAGGAAAATACAAATTACATACAAACACATAGTCGAAAAAGAGAAGAAATACAGGGAGGCTGCTCTAAATTTTAACTCATTCAGTGCCAACCACACGACAGTTGCATCAGCCTATGCTTCTCTGGGTGGCTATTCATGCAACGGCCCGGCCCGTCTACTATCTGGCCACAATTTTCCCCTTGGTTATACAAAGTAGACTCGTAAATGAGGTCACAACTGATTGGGTTAAAAGAAGGGCTAATGGTGCTAGAAAACTTGATGTGGTAATTAGGATGCACATAGGAAATGCAGAAGCAATTTTGAGCTTCGGGGAGTCAGAAATTCTAGAGCAGGATGAAATTCCTCCCTAAATTACAGAAGTTATCAAGGGGAGGTTTCAGTTGATTTTGACCTATGGGCCTAAGAAAAAAAATTAAATGGAATGGGGGGAGGGGGTGAGTATTGTAACTATACTTAAAAAAAAATCTTTCCATCTAGGTATTGAACCTTCCCTCTCTCATTAAAAAAGTACAACCTACTTGTGAACCACCTAACTATTCTGTAAAAAAATTTTTATTTACAATTTCAATAAACTCGCTTTGCTTCCGTTAGAAGTTGTAGAGATTTCTGTGTCTTCTGGTAGAATTGGGCAGGAAGAGATCTTAGATAGATCAACTTTATCTACTTTCATAAGCTGTTTCTTCTGAAGTGGCTGCTAAGTTCACATTTCCTGTAATAATTCTTTTCTTTTATTCCTTACCTCTGATCATTTTTTTTAAGCTCTGCCAATTCACAAACAAAATTATAGAATTGTTAAATGGCTCTAAAAATTTACATAAAATGTTCATAAGTTAATCTCTTTAAGTGTCATAAAATATACTAAAATGAAACCATCTTTAGCATACCTGAATATAAATAAATGATCTAACTTACATAATCTGTTACATTTGTTATGTTGTTAGTTACAGGTATCTTTGCTGTGGGCAAGTACATGTATTTGATTGAATGTGTTGCACCTACCCATGATGCTGTAACACATATAGTTACACAAATTCCACAATAAATCTGAAACAGAATAATAAAATATGCTTTGCTAAAAAAAAACACATTTATAAAGACACTTTTCTTTTATTAAACTAAATTCATTATAATATAAACCATTAAATTATTTTTAAAATTGTTTCAAAAATTATTTTGGCTAAATAAACTAACTGCTCTTTTAAAACTATCTCCATTGATCCTGTGTATATAAGCTGCTTTATTTTGTTTTAAATTCTTTATACCTGCAGTAAATTCAAAAGGAGTTAAGATAAGGATGTCATATTCTGTTGCGGTTCTTGAACAGATTGTTTATATGTCGCCTTTGTACATTAATGTATGTCATTGGATCATCATTTTTAATTAATGTATTGAATAAATTAAGTACTCGTAAGTTTCAGTCAACAATGAAGGGTAATTTACATTCTCTTTTTTAGCAGATTTCCCTTAAGGGAAATCAGTTATTGAGATCGTACTCATGACGCGATTTTCGAAAATTTTCTTCAAATGTCCATAGATCCTACCCAGGAGATGACGAAAATGAGGTCTGTTCAAAATTATATATATATATATATATTTGTCTGTTAATGCTCTAGCGGTCGCAATTTTTGTTTGATCATTACAAAACTCGATATTTAACCGTTTTATGTAAAAAGACAGATCAAGTTCGTTAATGGCTGAAATCGGACCAATGGGAGTGGGGTTTAGAGCGGGGGATTTTCGAAAATTCAAAATATCTCCGTTATTATGCATCGGATCGAAACATTGTATAGAACCAATCTTATTGCAAATTAAATTTACTATAAATATTGTTATATACATTTATTCTCTATCTTGAATATTAACCGAGATATTTGCATTTTTATGAAGTCTGTGGTTGGGTATACTTCGGATTACGTCGGCCATCTTCGTCATTTCTCCGCTCAGGCGGAAGCTTCTTCTAACCTGTCGTTTCTAACCTTACCTTACCTTCCTTACTTTGTGAGATTTATGCAAATACGGTCTGTTCATCCACCACCCTCCTTCTTTAGTTCTTGGACTACTAAAATTTGAGTTATTAAAATATAAATTATTCTTACAATTCAGAAGCCGTTTCAGTTGGGAATTTATTTCAATTAACTGAAAGATTTCTCATTATCTAATCACGGTAATATGCAGATTTCTCTATTGTAAAACTTCACAGGGGAAATCTGCTTAGTTTACGCAGCCCCTGCGTGACGGACTTTTTATTGTTGCAATAATTTTAATAATTTATTTTGATGAAAATTTGAGGGTGAGCACCAATAGTGGTAAGAGTTTGATTTGTTGAAGTAATTTTTCCAAGGGTTAAATATATATATTTAAGGACTGAGTCCGTAAAAATTTGTTTAAACCGTCTTATTTAAATACATATACTATTTTATTTTTTTTCAATGACTTTTCTTAATATAGTTAATTTATCATCACATCATGACTTTGGATTATAAAGTCTTTATTCCAAGTTTTTCCATTACAAACTTTAGAAGATTTATTGCATGATTTTGTTAGAAGTTATAAAATTCAAGAATATGTGCCATTATTCTTACTATAATTCTTATATTTTTATTGTATTAGACCTACAACTAGATTTCCTTCAGTGGTTTGTTAAAATTAGTCTACACAAATTTATGTAATGTAGTATGTATTGAAATAAGCCCAATCATTGCTCTTAAAATTAGTTTTGCAAATAAACCATAATTATTGTTATTGTCGTTTCCTATGGAAGGATATTTAAAAAACTCAAAGTTAAATAGTCAGAATAATTTCAATCAATATTGCTTGAGCCTTGTGATCAAACCTGGACTAGCATTGGTATTCATTAGTGACGAGTTAATTGCTTGATAAGTACCTCCAGCATTGGGTCTCAGGCACTCTTTTGAACATCACGCCATAATGTGGACCTGCAGTTGCTGTATTTTATAAGAATTATTTTGTGATCTTTAAACTTTTGTTTTAAATTAATAATGTTTATACCAATATTTACAGTTACCTAAATATATAACTTTTCCTTTAGTTTAAGGACCTTCAGTACAGCCTTAATAGCTAATTGATTTCCCTTAGAAGAAATTTAATAAATCATATTAAAAATGTTATCAGAAAATGGACATCCATATACTCTTCCTACAATGCAACTCAGTCTGACAACCTTGAACACTCCCACCCTCTCCTTGGAATAAAATCACCAGCAAATTAGACTGGGCATTTTAAATATTATTATAGCTGATTTTCTAAACTTACCTTTTTGGCAGACTTCGAACAGCAAGCATTAGTACACTTTTTTATACGACCCACATTTGCTTGTGTTCGTTGTGGGCTGGCATCTGTTCCCTCTTGTTGGCTCCCACTCACTACAAAATTCAAACATATCATGAACAATTGGTTTCCAGTAATCTGTAGCTAAGAGATGCAATAGCATGGTCACATATGAATAAAGAATACAATAATATGAATATACAAAAATAATTATCTGAGCCTTGAGCAGAGAATCCAAGATGGTAACAGCCGAAGTGGTCTGTTTTTAAATAATAAAGCATTTTTATTCAGAATTTATTACTATCATAGCACACTGCACTGTTCTGATGTAGATAACAATAAAAACCATAACTTTCATTATATTTTCAACCATTGAAATTGTTTCTATAAAAATATGGATGTGGCAAAAAAAATTAATATGGTCATACTGTGAGGAGAGAGCTGGAAGAGTGAGACCATAGAAATTCAAGAAATATTGCAGAAGAAATCGTAGACAATTAAAAACCAGAGAAAATCATAACTTTTAAATTGTTCTAAGTGTAAAAAATTCTGTAATTACTATAAATTTCTAAAATACTAATGTTCAAGTTAGCCACATGAACCATTTATTTCTTTGCTTTAGGAAGCAAATATAAACAGGAAATAAAATAGTAAAGTTCTTTAACAAGAGAAAAATTGAGAGCAATAGGAACATACTACATAGAGGGCTGGTAAAGAGATTCTGAATGTAGTAGGAACCCAAATAAATGCAAGACTGGTCAATAGAGCTGCAAGGAATGCCTGGGGAAGAGTAGGAATTGAATACTAACCATAAATGAGAAGGACCCTCATAAGTATAAAGAAAGCATGCTCACTCAATGGACAGACATAGACTTGGAACTTTTCAAAAAAGAGATACTTTGCTGGATAACATCTATTTGTCGTGAAAAAACTGATAAAGCAAAAACCTTCTCAGGAGCTAGGAATTTCGCAAAAAAAAAAAAAGGTGACCACTTCAATTTAAGCCTGGAGAACATAGGATAGGGAGCAGAAAGATGAAAAATGCATCAGGATTGAAAGTTTGGGACTGGTCAAATAACAGCATAGGAATAGTTCAAATTACTGAATAATAATTTTCAAATATAAATTTTATTACACAGCAAATGAAAATATTCACAACTTCCTAAACTAATACAACAATTTTATACAATTCATAAATACAGCATATTTTAAACATCACAAGATGTGGAACAACGAAAGAAAAAGTCTTGCAAGTAAATTTAATTTTAAATATTAAAATAATACCATATAAATGTTTACTTTGGGTGCCCAATAAAAAATATACTGGCATTCAATAATATATTGTATTACAGAAATTTTTATATAACGTTGGGTTTCTTAGAACTATATTTATTAGGCATACAATACTTTCTCTTTTCTTGCCTCATATATCTGGAAAACGTTACCCGAATCAGTATGTTGGAGTTGGGGCTGGGTTGAGTTTTGGCGAGTGAAGGGGCCATTGGGAACAGAGCCTTGAGAAGTATTGTCTGTAGTCACGACCAAGTTTGGAGGTGCTCTCACCCTATGGGGGTTGAATATTGTAGGGATATCCCCTTCCCCTCGCATATCAGTGCACCATCACATCTGCAACAAAGAGATTAGTTGTTATTTATACATTTATTAATATGTAGACTTTTCTAAACTATTTAAATGCTTGGTGAAAATTTTTTGGGAGAGCTCTGGGAAATAAAAGTCCGTCACGCAGGGGCTGCGTAAACTAAGCAGATTTCCCACGTGAAGTTTTACAATAGAGAAATCTGCCTTAGAACAATATTTATAGTAAATTTAATTTACAATAAGATTTATTCTATACAATTTTTCGATCCGACGCATTTTAGCAATGTTATTTTTGAGCTCTTAGGACTACAGTATAGATACTGGAAGTTGCCAAGCATTAATACAAATTATTGTGACGAATTACAAAATTAGAGCACTCTGTTTAAATTTATTCATTTATATTTATATTAAATAAATTTTATATATATATATATATATATATATATATATATATATATATATAATTGTAACCTGTCTGTACATTGATTTCTTTTCCTCAAAATTTTGATACTTTTTCGTTTCACATGCCATAGACACAATATCTGCAATTTGTTGCTTTAGTGGTGTCTGTTTGTTACCTTTTCACGCATAAACAGCTGAATCGAATTTCATGATACTTGGTATGTATATTACTACTAACCCAACTTAGACTTAGGCTATATTAATATTCTTTGAGACGGACAGGAGTGGGGGTTGTAAGGAAAGCCTGAAATTAAAAATAGCAATATTTCGTTTCGTATTGCTTTTTCAGCAAAATTGTACATAACAAATGGTCTTTATTTTGTTATTTAGAGTAACTTTTATTATACAGTTTTGTCGTATACTGAAGTATAAATGAATTATATGCTAAAAACTATACTGGGAGGCAACAATATTATTTGGCACAAAAGACTCAACTGAACTAAATAAAACTGTATGTAATTTAGTACTAAAGCCTCCCTAATTATAACCTACATTAAAATTTCTAGGTACGGACAGGAGTGGGGATTATAAGGGAAGCCTGAAATGAGAAATTGTGTTATTTTGTTTCCTATTAGTTTCTTGACAAACATGCACATGACAAAAGTTGTTTATTTTGTTATTTAGAGTAACTTTTGTTGTAAAATGAAATTATTTTTAGGGTACCACTATTGTTTAATTCCATCAGGTAGATAAATTAGTAAAATAATATTTTGAATCAATAATTTGAGGAAAACAAAGTTGATAACTCTCATGCCAGACTGGAAGTTACAGAGGCTATAATAGTTAATTGAGTTTACTTATTTCCTGTGAAATGCTGGCATTACTGGTAGTGATTTCCATTGAGATTTACTATTACGAATATAACCTTATCTACAAAACTATGCTTAAAATATGTGTGCTCAAATTAGTTTTTGAGAGGAAATATGATAATTATAGATGATATTTAATTGTAATAAATGCTATCCATGATTGTGGTTTGAATTATTCAAAAACGGTGAGTCAAAAAGTGGATAGAGATAAATTAGGAACACATATTCATTTATTCTTCAAAACTAAAATTTCTATTCTATTAGTCCCCACAAGTTACTCTTTAGGATTGGATATTTTCGAAAACCAATATTTCATGGAGGGAAGTATAATTGTACACAATGAAGTCTTGCTATAAAAATACTATCATTAGTCAGTCAAAAATGATTTCCCCCGGGCATTGCCGATACCTTAGCTAGTATATATATATATATATATATATATATATATATATATATATATATATATAATTTAATACTTTAACAGTCATAATTTTTTCACATATTAGCTATTTGTATTTCTTAGTTTAGGAAAAATAAAGACTGGAATTTCGGATGATGTCATGAGTGTGGCATTTGTTCTCCAGAGCTATTTCCCAATGCTCCTAGTCGGGAGGTGAAAAAAATCTGTTTAATTTGCTCAGCAACTATTTAATTGACTTTTATTATGTGCCTGAATGATAGAGTCTTGTACCTCCTCAGCATATTTTATTTGTGATAAAACTCCAAATGAAATAACATCATAAATTACTGGTCTTAAGTAAATGGAACAATAGACAACATTTTTATAAATGCTCGAATAAACAATAAATACTTGTCTGTATAATGCAAAATACAGTCATTATAATTATGCTTCCAATCTAAAATCTTAATAATCAGAATTACTTGGAAAAATTTAATTAAATTAAAAAATACATAAATTGTTCTATAGTGAAGATCGACTTTTATTGTAACCTTTCTGGATGTCAATTATGGCAGTGGTTTACATAGACCAGCTGATTAGAGGAGGCCATCTTGATTCTAGTTGTTAGAATGTGACTGCCCCGGCAGAAGGTGCACAGGACATGTAGTCAAAGAAATATTAACAGATTATCTTGATAGGGTACCTAAGATTGAGTGAAGCATGCAGCTGTAATGCACTCATATACTCAGAAAATGTGTTTAATTCTTTGGCCTCCAGCCTATACACATAAGTAAGTAATAATTGATAAAGTGCTTATCTTAATAATTAAGTATTCTACACAACCTTGACCACAATAACTTTTTTTTTACACGTTATTATGACAAATAAAAACACATACTTAATGCCACACACCATTTTCACATTAATTATATATTTTTTTGATTTAGCAGGAACAACCAGTGCAACTGTTTTTTTTTAATGGTTTAACGTTGATTAATTCATACTGGCTAACACCTGTCAAAAGTCAGTTTATGCAAATTACCAGCTATGGAGGAATGGCTATCTAACAACACTGACTTCGAGTGGAATTTTCTCCCACTCATGCCAATATTGGTGTGAATGGAATCCCCCCCCACTCATGCCAATATTGGTGGGAATGGAATTCCCCCCCCCCCATGCCAATATTGGTGTGAATAGAATTTCCCCCCATTCATGCCAATATTGGTGTGAATGGAATTTTCCCCCACTCATGCCGATATTGGTGTGAATGGATTTTCCCCCTAATCGTGCCAATATTGGTGTGAATGGAATTTCCACCCACTCATGCCAATATTGGTGTGAATGGAATTTCCCCCTACTAATGCCAATATTGGTGTGAATAGAATTTCCCCCCACTCATGCCATTATTGGTGGGAATTGAATTTTCCCCCACTCATACCAATATTGGTGTGAATGGAATTTCCCCTCACCAATGCCAATATTGACGTGAATGGAATTTCCCCCCACTCATGCCAATATTGGTGGGAATGGAATTTCCCTCCACCTATGCCAATATTGGTGTGAATGAATTTTTCCCCCACTCATGCCAATATTGGTATGAATGGATTTTTCCTCATGATGCCTTATTGTTGGATGATCTGATGCAGAAGGCAATGCAAGTTCTTCAAAACCATTCCTGTGTGATGTATCATATTCCTTTGTTCGTTCTCGTGAAAGTCAAGTTACCTGGTCACGAGACCAATTACCAGGTATAGCCTATTGATACAACTTTCATGAACTCTAAGCTGGTAAAAAGTGGGAGCTACAATCGTTTTTAAAACGTTCTGATATTATAACAGGGCATTCAATAGTTGCAGGAATAAGATGCTTATATGCCTTGCACATAGGCCTCCACTATAAGAGAAGCTCGGAATGAGGAAATACACAAATTGGGCATCATATTAACAGGTATTTATGACAGTGAAATGTGGAATAACACCACTGAAATAGGAAAGCCCTGCTGATTTGGAAGAGAAAGATTCTAGGTGCAATGGAGAAAGGAATACCGAACTGACTTGTGAAGTGTGCCTGATATCATCTGTGCTATGAAAGACAAATCACTGTGGTTAGGACAAGCCAAGAGAATGGATCCCATCAGACTGACCAGGAAAACCTTATTTAGTACACCTGGTAGGATGTGGAAAAGGCTCAGTCCCAGACATATGTAACTTAATGGAGACCTAGATGATCTGAAATGAGGACTACTGGAGGCTGGAAGCCTCTTATTAGAAAATCTTTTCTGCTGACTGGATATTCGTCAAGATGTGGTTAAGTGTGAATTCTAAACGCCTTTAATTATTTTCAATATTTATTTATATGTTGTCCATATTTTCCCATTTCCAATTATTTAGCACTGTGAGAGTTAGCAGTACAAGTGATACAAGGCCACTGTAAGCCATTCGTAAATTGAAAGCCCAACAGTAAGTAATTATTCTAGTGATATGGGAAATAATCCAGTTCATCTAACTACAAGGCAGAGCAATAATTTTTTTTAAATAAAATTAATTATACAATGTAACAATACTAAGTTCATTTCATATAAGAGATAGGAGCAAAAGCTGGGAAAATAATAATCCTATTTATACCAATTCATAGAAGATAAATATGTATATTTTTTTTTTAATAAAAAAAAGGAATCATCCTAGGATTTTAAGTTTGATTCTATTGCATTTGAAATAATTGGATATTTTATTCTTTCACAACAACAATTATATTTTATTTTTTCTCTGTTACTGATTTTTTTAACTCTTATTTTTATTATATTCTATTTCTTCTCTGTTGCGTACTACTTATTACTTATAGTGTCCACACTATAAAGTAAAAATAATTTCACACATTTTTCAAACACTTATTTGCCCTAATTTAGAATATTTTAAAAATTAAAATGTATTTCAATAATTTTATCTCCAAGTATAAGAAATGAAATATTCTTTTAAATAACAAAACATACAAATATATTAGTATAGTATATAGCTATTTGAAGATACTGTATCTGGGAACAAGTATTGTGTCAAATTACTCTTAGTGAAATGGATAAATTATTACAATCAATAATAACTTAAGAACACCAATACATAGAAAAAAATTAATTGTAATAAAATAGGTTATTTAATATTTTAATAATTAGTATAACTAATAACAATCTTACAGTTAATATGTTAAAGCTTGTCTCCCTTGTTGGAATTTGTTGAAATAAGAGTTTCAGAGAGAAAAGGATTACTACATAATTAAATTAGGAAAGCTGGAGGAAATAAATAAAACCACCCCCTCCCTTACAGAAATAAAATTAAGGTCATCACTGAACGAGCAGATATGAAGATTAGGAGCTTAGACAAGCTGACAGCCTTTGACTAATGGACTTCCTTTAAAATGACTAGAAAGAATGATGGCCTTCTAAATATTCCTTGAAGGTCAAATTATAAAGAAAGTAAAGCCAAAAAAAATCCCATTTCCAGAATATTCACGAAATAAAAAAGAAAATAAATACATCAGAAAAGTTCAATTTTCATAATACATATGACATAAAGAAGATATGTTAAGTACAGACTACACAAAATGAGATGAATGCCCACTGTTAAGAATAAATGGCAAACAGAATTCTTTCGGGGTACAATGAAAGAATGTTTAGAAATAAATAAATAAATTAAATAACGTAATATATTCTTAAAAATCTTCTATGATGTTGGAATATGCTCCATCAAGCAAAAAATATGTCTATTACTGACGAGTGTAGTAGAATTTATGGAACTACAGCATTATTGGATTGAACGACAAGCATTTCTTAAAATTCTATATTATATACTACCAAAGAAGAAAATAGTATTTAGGAAATTCAAAAAGTGGAAAGTGGTATATTTATCAACATTTAAATGAGTTACGTTGCTGAAATATCAAATCGCGAATAAAAATACAGATTACAAATATGCTCCAAAAACAAATAAATAATACCTGTTATATCTAGATCCATAGTTGGAAGAACGAGGAAGGATCGTTAGTAGAAACATGAATAATAGTTGTAAAAAATAATGTTTACGGGAAGCATTTTAGAGCGGGGTCGATGGATCTCCAACTGTTGTGAATTATCAAATTGATTGGTCTTGCAGAAGAACGGCGCATGTCAAGTCCTAATTTTCCCGCGCCGGATTTACAGAAATTAGAACATATTTCAAATGCTTTAATATAAAACTATGATCAATTATTGGTACTTTTAATTATAAGAAATGTCCTAATAGTTATTCCCCATTCATAAAAGTGAAAGAACTCAGTTATATTTCCAACACGAATATAACTCTTCCCCCCCCCCTTCAAAAAAAAAATTGTATTTCGGTGCTTTTTACATAGGATCAAATGGCATTTTATTGGTAAACGAATGGCACGATTCGAATGGAATTAACTTCAATCGCAAATACGTTTGAAAAGTTCTTAATATTTCAATGGCTTGACTTCGAACTACAGTAACAATCTACTTCTGGGCCACATGCCAACCGAACCCCCCCCCCCATTCAAACAAATCTCGTTAGATAGAATATGGTTAATCTAGAATACCAGTTATTGTATATAACACTATATACCAAAACTTAGTCCCAAGCTGGCTAGAAAAAGGTAACCTGTAGATAACCCTTCCCAATTAGCCATAGTAGTACAAAGTGGACGTAAATAAATAAAAAAATATAACACTACGTTTTTTTATCTATATATATATATAAGAAAATGAATGTTTGTCTGTATGGCCTTTACAGAATCGTAAACGGCTGAACCGAATTTTATGAAAATGTATTACTACTAGCCCAATTTAGACTTTAGGCTATATTAATATTCTCTGAGACGAACAGGAGTGAAAAGTTGGACGTAAATAATAATAAACATAAACAAGAACAGGAGTGGAGGTCATAAGGGAGGCCTGCCATTAAAAATAGCGATATTTCGTTTCCTATTGGGGTTTCGGCAAATATGCACATAACTAAAGTTGTTTATTTTGTTATTTAGAGTAATTTAAATTATTACACTTTTGTCGTATACCAAAGTATAAATGAGTTATACCCTAAAAACAATAGTGGGAGTCAACGATTTTATATGGCACAAAAGACTAAACCAAATTAAACGAAACTCCGTATGTGATTTTGTATTAACACCTCCCTCATTATAAGCTATATTAAAATTTCTAGTTACCAACAGGAGTGGGGTTATACGGGAGGTTTGAAATATAAAATCGCGATATTTCGTAATCTATTCATTTTTCGGCAAACGTGCATATAGCAAAAGTTGTTTTGTTATTTAAAGTAACTTTTGTTATATGCACTTTTGCCATATAAGAAGTATAAATGAGGTATACACGAAAAAGTATAGGGGTCAATAATGAAATAGGACACGAAAGACTAAATCGAAATCAACGGAACTCGGTATTATTTACTATAATAATATGCTAATCTATGATTATGTTATATATAAGAAAAGATACATGCACAGGAAACTGGTAATATAAAAATATTGTAGAATTAAGTACCTAACAAATACTTTTATTATTAACATACCCCCAGCACGCTGGACTCGGGTGTAAATCATAAGCATTGCAAGACGTGAAAATGTAAAAATATTGTACAAAGTAAAACCCCAAAAAAATATCATTATCATTCAGCCTCAAGTGATTTCCTGGGCGAAGCTGGGCACCTTAGCTAGTTCATAATAAAACGTACTATTAAACGAAAATTAATGTTTATTCGTTCCGAATCAAGGCTTTGATAATGTAATATAATCACAAATTCAAAGAAAATTGATAATGTAGGTAAGTCTGTTTTAGGAAAGTAATCAATTACGTAGGAAATATGAATATATTACTATTTATCTTATAATACCACTTATTTTTTTTTTAAATAAAAACATTTTATGTACTTGGAGGGCACAGTAAGAAACCGATAAAAAATTGCGAAAACTTCATTCTTTTTGCGGATTACTTTGTAAGAAAAAATGTTTCTAATAGTTAGTAGCTCAGCTCATTCGCGGAATTTTCTTTCGGCCTGAACAGTACTAGGTTGACTTCCTGAATGCTTGTTGGAAGGGCTGCACAGGTTCTGCCGTTTAAATGCCAATCAATAAGTTCAATTTTATTGACCTTTTGGGCCACGAAATTGGGTCCTACACCCAACAAGTAGAACTAATGAGGAGTTCCATAAATGCCGTAACCCAAAGCCCAGAGGCTATGTCAGTCATCTATTTACTCAGAAGCATCGGCTAATTCTGGGCTGTCATTAAATAACTCTTACGCCATTTCTGTTAAGACATTATGCTGCTTCATTCTGTCCTTATAACTCTTACCTGCGACATCCCATATCTCAGGTTAATCCTGACCATGAAAAATTAAACACTTCTTAACTTGACACGTAGCACACGATGGAAAAAAGTAGAACAACAGCCAACTTCCAAGATATTTAGATAATTTGAACTTCCAAGCAATCAGTGTTTTTAGCAGATTTCCCTTAAGGGAAATCAGCTATTGAGGTTATACTCATGGCGCGGTTTTTTATTTTCTTTCGGGTAATCTCCAAGCCCGAAAGAAATTACTGCGTTACCCGACGGGAGCTTCTGGCAGTGTTGGAGTGCGCCAAGCATTATCACAAATACTTGTATAGTCAACGCTTCATCTTAAGAACAGACCACTCCATACTACGATGGTTTCTGCAGTTCAAGAACCCAGAAGGGCAGCTTGCACGATGGATTGAACGTCTATAGGGCTATAACTTCAGTATCGGGTATCGAAAAGAGGGAGGGGGAGCACAATAATGCTGATTTCGAGACGGCCATGCAACGTAGAATGCAAGCATTGTACAAAAGCCGAGAAAGAGGAAAGCGTCATTAATGTGAGACTTAACCATATTAGCTCAGGTGAAGACTGGTCGAAGGCTCAGAAAGATGACCCTATTCTGGCGAAGATTATATTGGCCAAGGAGGGCAACAGAAGACCGACCTGTAATGAAATATTAGCAGAAAGCCCACTCGCAAAATCATACTGGGTCCAGTGGAATAGCCTAAAATTGGTAGATGGCTGCTTATATCGATCGTTGGAGAGTACCGATGGCAAAACCACAACTGACCTAATTGTCGTGCCAACTTCCAAGACAAGTGAGGTAATGATGCAGTTCCATAACGGTCCCAGTTGCGGCAATCTGGGCATTACAAAAACCCTGGAAAAGATAAAACAACGATTTTACTGGGTGGGATGTCAGCAATCTGTAACCGATTGGATAGCCAATTGCGAGCAGTGCATTGCAGCCAAGGGCCCAAGGAGAAGAAGTCGTGGCAAGCTTCAGCAGTACAATGCAGGTGCTCCTTTCGAGCGGATAGCCATCGATGTTGCTGGTCCATTTCCTGTCAGTGAGGCTGGAAACCGGTATGTACTAGTGGTAATGGATTATTTCAGCAAATTGCCCGAAGTGTATGTCATTCCAAACCAAGAGTCCAAAACGGTCGTGGATGTGTTTGTAAATAATTGGGTGTGCCGATACGGGGTACCAATAGAACTCCATTCTGACCAGGGGCGAAATTTCGAATTGGCCATATTCAACGAGATGTGTGACTTATATAGCATCAAAAAGACGAGAACGACACAGCTTCATCCACAGTCTGATGGCATGGTTGAAAGATTCAATTGGACACTGAAGGAATATCTCAGAAAAGTGTTTAGTGCACACCAAAGGGATTGGGATGTGCATATACCAAAATTTCTACTGGTATACCAGTCAGCCATACATGGTTCCACCTCACGTACTCCAACGAAAATCCTATTTGGAGCAGAACTAAAACTGTTTAACTGTCCCCAGGCACAAGAAGATCTGAATGAGGTTCATGAGTTTGACGCAACCGTATTAAAATGACAAGTGATAAGATGATATGATGATGACAAGTGGTATGATCGAGCATCAAATACAGAGGGATTTACTGAAGAACAAATGGTTCTACTATTCAACCCACAACGCAAGAAAGGTTTATCCCCTAGATTGCAAAAGACTGGGAGGGACCTTACAAGGTGATCAAGAGATAGAACGGCGCACACTGGGGCAAGTGTGGAAAAAATTCGATTTTTCGAAATTTTTGAATTTGATCATCTGGCTCCTGATTCTATTGTACATTAGCCACTGCATCTCGATATAGCACAAATTTCATCTGGACTAATGTTTAGCCCCATTTATTGAGTGTTAAATTCAAGATAGTCGAAGTTTTGGTTAAATTACAGATAACTTTCAGAATTTGGTATATAATTAAAAAAAATAGTGAAATAATTCTAATGTTTTATTCATGTTCTAGGATGTTTAAATATGACACACATAAGACGAATTGGTTAAAAAAATATTTTTCGTCACGTAACTAGACCAAAGTTAAGAGCTACCATAAACATTTTGAAAAGGTATTGCTACAAAAAAAGCTCCGGTTTCCTCCGGGATGGGGAACTTATTTTCTCAAAATAGACGTGTTAAAGTAAAGATTAAAACAAAAATCATCTGCCTTTATCTGCCTATCCGATCATAACACCGTAAAGAAAGGAAAGGATCAGAGTAGGCTTCTGTTTGTTGCACTGATTTTTCTATAATTGCAAGGTCACAAGAGCAATAACGGGAGTCGACGAAACTCTAATCCACCGGATCGCTACCATTCTCGAAGTAATAAATAGCAATGCAATAATCGACCCAGAAAAATTCCGACTCTTTTCAAAAGAAACAGCTGAGATGGCCATTGAGAAGTATTCATGGTACTATATGCCATCCACTGTGCACAAGATTTTATTGCATGGTGCTGAAATAGTACAGAAGTCGATTCTCCCAGTTGGAATATTGTCGGAGGAGGCGCAAGAAAGTAGAAATAAGGATTACAAGACTTTCAGGATCAGAAACTCGCGGAAAATGTCTCGTATATCTACCAACGAAGACGTGTTCCACAAGCTACTGGAGACTTCAGATCCTTTTATCACGAGCATGAGACCCGAACCAAAGAAAAAGCACCTGGAAATCAGTGATGCAGCTAAACAACTTTTAACATAATTTCCTTCAATTTGAAAACGTAAGTTTCATTTCAATTTGAACAAGCTTTGACTTTGAATTTCTAGTTTTATTATTTACGAAATTCTCCAGTCTTTTAAACTTCCTTGAATTTTTATTTGTAAGCATTATTTAACTACAATATACACTCAAAACACTTGTTTTAACTGGTTTTCATAAGTGCAACCTATTCCGAAAATTTCCGAAATTTTTATCTTGCCAATAGGCTTTTATTTACTCATTAGTTATTTAACTTTCTTCAAAATTTCAATAAACACCATTGAACTTAATGTATTTTTTTATTCTGAGTCGAATGAAACCAGCCCCAGGTTTCTATGTTAATCCGTTTTTGAGATAATGAATTTTTTCCGCTTTTTGACCATTCGGCCCCAGTGTGCGGCGTGGTTTACAGGATTCAGTGATACCAAAATCCGAGGTCTAAAATAAAAGTGGTACACCTAGAGCGACTAACCAAATATGGCAAAGGCGATATTGAGCCTATCGGGAAGAAAAGACTTAAGTGGGCGGCAGTGTTGCAAAAACTATGAAAATGAAAAATTAAACAGCGTTAATCACATATTTAAGACGTACGAAGTAGATGAAAGGAGCCGTAGTTAAGAATTATTAACCAACTGCTTATAAAGCTTGTGTGTTTAATTTTACAATCTAAAATGTTTATTACTGATTTTTGTAATAAATGTAACAATATATATATATATATATATATATATATATATATATATATATATATATATATATAATTAACAGTCCCCAAGCGAGAACCTTACATACATCACAGTTTTTACAAAGTGAGTGATCAACCCCCATTATCCAATCCCAGAGGGCCCCATTGTACCCGGAAGGCCTGTGGCCAGTTCTCACTGTCAGCCTGCCTGTGGCCAGGAGCTAAGAGGGTCATAATCGATAGTCATCCCAAGGGGTTGTTGGACTTAACCCTAGTATTACCGAGCTCTCCCAGGTCACATGGATTACCAAGGGGGGGGCTCCTCGAGCCCACAACCTTAAAAAACCTTTTATTTTGGTTCTATAATTTTTTTAAAATTTTTATTTCTATTGGATTATGTTTAATGAACGTTTCTTATGACACCTGTGAAAAAAAAAATTAAAAAAAAAAAATGAAATACAAAAATAAAAATAAATTAAAAAAAAAAGTTCGGATGGGGAAAAAAGGATGACTTGAAATTAAATGTTATTTTATTCTACTCTAAACATTGTTAGAATAAAAAGTTATCTATATCTAAGTTATTATAACATTATAATAGAATAATAATTTAAGAAAATATAATTATCAGATTCGTAATGCAATTATCGGTGCTTTTGCACAATAATTTAACGAGCCCATACGTCAAAAAAAATTTTTTTTCTCAACATAGAAATTTTTTTATTTAATTTTATTGTTATGCCCTCACTCTAGGATGTTTTTCTGAGGAATACATAAAATATCAAAAATATCCCATTAAAATTGGGTGATAGGGAACAAAAACAAAAAGTTGTGGGCTCGAGGAGCCCCCCCCCCTTGGTAGTTCTAGGGTTAATACACCTTATAGACTCCCGATGATCTTTAAGCACTGTGACACTAGCGTGCTCTATTAGCAAGCTCATGAACTAATGGTTTCTCTTGTCGGGATCCAACCTGCACCTATTTTTATCTTCATCTCCCTGATGGTTGTTGTAGATATACCCATGCCTTAACCCGCATGGCCATAAGTACTATGTATAAATATATATATATATATATATATATATATATATATGTGTGTGTGTGTGTGTGTGTGTGTGTGTGTGTGTATGTGTCTTAAATTTCTACTATTACTTTTAGAAGCAAAAGGACAGGGCATTCAAGTTATGAGATTCAGGTTTTATTCATCATATTCATAATTGTTCGAAATAGGATTGTTAATTCCAGGGGGGGATATTCATTATGCATAATAATTCCTCATTGTCACATCCTGGAAGTACGCCTTACCTCTTTTCTCTGATAATCTTATCAGAATAATGCAATGTCCCCCTCCTTGTCGACATTCTTACTTGCAACATGTAAGTGGGCAAGAGTGGAATTTACTCCATTTCTTTTTGTTTTATTTTTGGATGGTCTGATCCAGAAGGGAACGGGTACTGATAAAACACACACATACACACATCTATATATGTATATATAAAATTGTAACCTCTGTCTGTACATTGATTTTTTTCTCGAAATTTCACGATAACTTTTCGTTTCACATGTCATAGACACCATAACTGCATTTTGTTTCTTTGGTGTCTGTTTGTTTGTTTGTTACCTTTTCACACATAAACGGCTGAACCGAATTTTATGAAACTTGGTATGTGTATTATTACTAACCCAACTTAGACTTTAGGCTATGTTAATATTCTCAGGAGTGGGGGTTATAAGGAAGGCCTGAAATTAAAAATAGTGATATTTCGTTTCCTATTGGGGTTTCGGCAAATATGCACATAGCAAAAGTTGTTTATTTTGTTATTTAGAGAAACTTTTGTTATATACACTATCGTCGTATACCGAAGTATAAAAGCATTATACACTAAAGCAGGGCGGGAGCCAACAATTTTATTTGTCACAAAATTCTCAACCAAACTAAATAAAACACTCGGTATGTGTATTAGCGCTAACGCCTTCCTTATAATAAGCCATACTAATATTTCTAGGGACGGGCAGGAGTGTGAGTTATAAGGGAGGCCTGAAATTAAAAATAGTGATATTTCGTTTCCTATTGGGGTTTCGGCAAATATGCACATAACAAAAGTTGTTTATTTTGTTATTTAGAGAAATTTGCTCAACAATTCTTTTCAATATGAACTACCAGGTACCTCACCTGGAAAAATTAATTCAAATGTATGATAATATTTTGTCCTTAATAATTCAAATCTATGCATAATGCACAGGAAACGGGAAATATGACAATATGGAGGACAGTGAAGTCTTACATAAAAATGAAAAATAGCAATATTTTGTTTCCTATTGGTTTTTCAGCAATTATGCACATGACAAAAGTTGTTTATTTTAAGTAACGTTTGTTATGTTCACTTTTATCGTATACCAAGTATAAACGAGATATACAGTGAAAACTAAAACGGTAGCCGACAATTGTATTTGGCACTAACGATTGAATGGAACTTAACAAAACTCGGCATTTGAATTAGCATTAATTCTTAAACGATTATAAGCTACATTAAATTTTTTATGTTGAAACGGGGGGGGGGGGGTTATAAGAGAAGCCTGAAATAAAAATTCGCGATATTACATTTTCTGTTCGGTTTTCAGCCACTGTTGGTCTTTGTACCGTATCAAGGGAAAGCAAGTTTAATTCAAACATAGTTTGGCAGAGAGAATACTTTCTATGATTATGAATTATATATATAAAAAAAAACTACATGCACAGGAGATGGGAAATATAAAAATATTGTGGACAGTGAAGCCTAAATAACAAATAATTTTATTATTAACAAATCCACAGCAACGACGGGTATACATCGGGAAATGTTAAAATTTTGTGGAAAGTGAAGGCTTGCCAAAAAAATACCATCATCATTAAACCTTAAATGAATTCCCGAGCGAAGCCGGCCACCTTAGCTAGTATATATATATATTATATATGCGTGTGTGTGTGTCTGTTAATGCTCTAGCAGCCGTAATTTTTGTTTTATCAGTCCTAAATTCTATATTTAAATGTTTTGTATAAAACTAATGGTCAAGTTCATTAATGACTGAAATTGGACCAGTGGGAGCGGGAGCTTATAAAAATTCAAAGTATCATTGTTATTATGAGTCGGATTACAAAATTGTATACAACCAATCTTATTGAAAATTTATTTCTCTATAAATATTGCTACATATAATGAATATTAACTATATGACTTGAATATTAACTAAAATATCTCCAATTTCTATAATATTTTCTAATTTTTAACCTTAAACCCCCACTCCTACTCATGTCATATTAACAATTAAGATGTTATATCATGAAACATTTTATTGGAAGCTTAAATAACAAATATTGTTTTTAACTAACCTATATTCTGTGATACGTGCAAATATATAGTGTGTTGACGTCATCAATTAAGAGTTTCCACTCTTGACTTGGACATGTTTATTTGATCTATACTCAAGATTTAACCGTTTCATTAAGTTCTAATGTTCATATTTATTAATGGCTGAAATTGGACCAGGAATCTTGGGGTGGGGGGAGGTTAGAGGAGGAGAGGTACAAAAATTCAAAAAATCTATGTTACCATTAGGAAAAGAGAATATGTGGTGAGATGAGATCATGTGTCATACCAGCACTGGGAAATCTTAGTTTATGCAGCTTCTGTGTGACAGACGTTTTTTCATTCTGGGCAGTCAGTAAAGCAAAGTTTCAAAACAAATATCACAGAAGTCATGTAATTGTTGTTAGGGTCTGCGGCTTTCAATAAGGACCTTAATAGTATAACAGTCCTTATACCTTTATAATGAGTAGACTAAAATTCACATAATTTGGCATACATTTTACATTATAATTATTGATCATTATTAATAGTCACTTCAATAAAATGTATCATACCATTATTATTTTGTAGAATTAATTGACAGTATAAAAATAAATAAACAAAATCTAGCATTTTTTTTCTATCATATTTTATTAAAATAATTCTATTTTTAAAATTCACAACCAATTATAAGAAACACACATAAAACATAACAGATAATATTTACAATTTAGTCTTAAAATGTGATCAATGTCATATCACATATGTATGTCTTATGAAAATATATGTATACATATATATTACATTCACTAATAATAAATCAATTAAAACAAGTGAAATTTTCACAGAACAGGGCAAAACGATAAAATATTTAAATTATTAAATAAATTAAGGCTAAAAATGTATAAAAAAAAAAAAAAGTTTCTACTTAAAAACTATCGCTTATAACGTGTCCCTTTCATAACCTGTAATGCCTTTTGCATTAATGGAGCTTTCTTCTTTTTCACTGAAAAAAAACATACAAAAACAACATTAATAAAGAATAAATTACTATTATGCTAAAGTGTAAGCATATTTCCTAGTTATATTGATTTTAGGAATAAATAAAAAGCCGTTAATATTTAAACTTAGCTCTCATCACTTCATTATCTTGTTACCTGCTTTTTTATTATTAAAAATAATTAAACAGTGAGTATATAAGACCAAAACTTAACATATTTATAAAATATTCCTATAAGCTAGGATAATATGCTATTCTAATGAGACCTTAAATCCAAAATACCTAATGAAAAGCGATCAATTTTGTAAGCCTAATTATAAAATCGATAAATACAAGAGACAGAGATAAACACCCCTCCCCAATGCCTGAAAATAGATTTCATAACTTATTTATTTCTCATAAAGTTCTTCACGCAGGGCTGCATAAACTAAGCACATTTCGCAAGTGAAATTTTAGAATAGAGAAATTTCAAGAGAGCCGTACAGTTACTGAAACGGCCGAACTAGCTAGCCGGAAACTCACGACTACAACCGAAGTTAGCCGATCTCATCATGTCCTTTAAGCTCAATAAAATGCAAATATCTCGGTTAATATTCAAGATAGAGTATAATTGTATATAACAATATTTATAGTAAATATAATTTGCAATAAGATTGGTTCTATACAAATTTTTGATCCGACGTATATAACGGAGATATTTCGAAAATCCCCCCTCCCATTGGTCCAATTTCAGCCATTAATGAACTTGACCTTTATTTTTACATAAAATTTTTAAATATTGAGTTTGGGAACGATCAAGCAAAAATTGTGACCGTTAGAGTGTTAACAGACAAATATATATAAAAAATTTTGAACGGATCTCATTTTTGTCACCTCCTGGGTAGGATAGATCGACAATTGAAGAAAATTTTTATATTGCGTCATGAGTACGATCTGAATAGCTGATTTCCCCTAAGGGAAATCTGCTAAAAAAGGTGGAATTAAAAGTTGTTACTCAAAGATATATTTTTAGATATTTCAAAAAGAGGAAGCAAAACAATTTATGAGAATACTATCAGACTTAATAAGTTTGTATCGATATGATATTTATTGTGATTCAAATTTGACTATTTGAATGAAATTTAGAAAGTTTAGTTCCATATAATATAATTACGTACAAATAGTTGGTGATGGGTGGTGAGCAGCAGCCCTAGCTTCACGGGGAGGTGTAGGGACAACATCTTTGGCAGACACACCAGGTGTATTCCCACCCACTACAGCCTTGCTTATTATCTCCTGTTTAGCTGGGTTTTTACTAGATGATGTAGAACTGCCAGTACCATATTTAGCCTGCAAATAATTAGAATATTGTTTAAACATTTCTTGAAAAAAGTCTAAATTAATATTGTCATTCAACCACGCCTCAAGATGATATTAACACGTTCGCTGTTGCAGTCTATATATGATATACTCCACCACCATCTGCACCGGTCCCCGGCGTCCAATGTCTCTCCTAACGTTAAAATCTGTATCGGACCCCAGGACCGATCTAGTTTTTGAAGGTAACGCTATCTCTTGAAAATTCTAGTGAACTAAATGAATGAATTAGCAGAGCCATCAGTACTCCAACCCAAGAACTAGCACTAGCAAAGCCAGGAGCTGTCCCCGGCGTCCGATGTCGTCTACAACTAATGTACATTTTTTATCACATTGTCAGCTGTTATTTTCAATAAGCACTCTAAACTCGTTAGCTCTTTTAGGTCAGTAGTTGAACTAGAACATGAGGGCAAATAGTTCTTGTCAGCAAAACTATCGTCACGAAGTCGTTTCACTCTCACTTTTACTGCTGTCTGCAAGAGTTACAGATAGTCCATACTCTACTAATTTCCAACCACAAGACATATTATGTGCAACAAAACGGTAAATGAGCGAATGAGGGGCATGGAAAGTAAAACAGATTCAAGTCAGTTCATTTTTGACCAAGTTCTGACTGGAATTAGCATCAGGCGCCAGGGGGTGGTGCCATACCCAATTCGAGTTTCTCTATTTCTAGACGGTTACGGTCCCCGGCGACCTACAGTATTTTTCTAGATTAACTAAAGCTACAGGTTCTAGGAACAAATTACATCCAATCCCCTTTAAAATATCTCTCATAGTAAGCTTGCTACAGCCTCTGTTTTCTGGAGTAGACTGAAGGAGAGGGGACCCGTCCTGATAGACTTGATGACGAACGGACCCCGGGGACCGATACAGCAGCGAACGTGTTAATAATTAAGAAGCAATTAAACATTAGGTAGAATATAATACACTTCTCACCCAGAATAAGCTTTTAAGTTAATTGTAGCATATAAATTTAATATCACCCAGAAATATCTAGTGTTGCTTCAAACGTGACTAAAGAATGATACTGTTATTTCTTGAGGAGAAAATTCACATATTCATCCATTTAATAATTTGAAATAATTAAAAAATTGTAATGACAAATGCTTAATAAACATATTATAACACCATTCTTGTGGCTGCCTTAAAGTGAAAGTCAGCAAATTTGATTAATTATTTTAAATGAAATCATGGATATTGCACTAGGCGGTAAAAAAAGATTAGACTAAAATTGAGTAAATTCCTGTGCTGAATGAATTTACGAGTGGTGATTATATGTCATTACGTTTTTTAAATCATCCACAACAAAATTAAAATTATTATTAATGAATACCTGCTTTCTGGCTACGTTTCTCGGTGGTTTGACAACAGCATCAACATAGGCCAGCTTAGCTTGCCTCACAGGAGTCGATTTAGCCATTGACTGTGTAATGTTAGCAGTCAGAGCTTGTAACTTTTTTTCTCGTTCTTCAAGACACCTCTGAAAGAAATTAAAATATTTTAGCTTACATAATTAATCAACACCAGGGTGATCTTCCAGCAAAGACGTACTTCATATTCAAATCTGAATATTTGTTTCAAGATTAATTTGTAATTAACGCTCAACTTTTTTCATATGTTCAGTGCCTAGGCTATAAGATTTAAAAATGTATGAATAATATTAATTTGAGACAATTGATTGAAAACAAAAATAAATAAATAAAAAGCCTGGAACCCTTGTAAAATTAGTCGTAAAGAAAAGTTTATAGGCATATTTACTGTATAAATCTATTTCTTCTGAGTACGTTTCCTCCTGTCACATGTCTGTTGTTATGACAATAGGTCTTAAAACGAGCTCAGTCAAGGCCACCTGATAACATTAGAGTTTATGGTAAACATTTCCTCTGGATAACCATAAAAATGGTCGAGTTGATATAAGACTTCATACAAAAATTAATCATGCCATCTGTAAGACCATTTGCTAACAGAATCACCTTACAGAAAAAGTTGCACATCAAATCAGGGTCAAAGAACCCTCACAAAGAATCTATAACCATTTTGGTTTTATATATTTTAGATTCAGTCTGTTATAAACTGTTATTGACTTGTGGTTAGAGAAAGAACATAAAAAAACATCGAATCTTTATAAATATAAATTATTTTTTGATAGTTTTAGTATTTGAATTTTCATAAAATCATTTAATTATTTAGAATCAATAAGTTGAGTTAAACTGAACAAATAAATACTTTAAATAATCAATTATTGGACTAGGCTGTTATTCAGAATGTACCACTATCTCTCCCTTGATTCAGTTTCCACATATACTTCCAACTACTTTTTCATATGTTCTTCACAGTTTTACGACAAGGGTCACCAATACAAAACATTTTTTCACAAAAACTTTATTGATACTGTCCTATATGTTTCATGTCTTAAATTCTACCTCTTCAGGGGATATCCATTTATGAAGTGCTCGTTCGAAATGACCTCCCCAGTGAGGAAGGGACAGACGCAACTAACAAGCACTTCAGAAATGGATAGCCCCTGAAGAGGTGATATGTAAATCACGAAACACGTAGGGCAGTATCAACAAAGATTGCGTGAAAAAAATGTTTTTTATTGGTGGCCCTTGTCATAAAACTGTGAAGAACATATAAAAATATTGGATCCAGAATAAGAACTACTTTTTCTCTTAGTGTCCCAGTTATTCACTGGTACCTGATGATGGAAGAGAAGAGCAGTTTATGAAGGCAGTGTCCTTTAACTAATGTTCAAAGACGTAGTGGTAACAGATTGTAAAAAGGACTAGGTTACAAGAACATAAAATTTAACGACCGAAACAATAATATTTTGCTCACCTAGTGATCTCGTATGTCCTTGTTATACTAATTAACACATTGACAGCTGGTTCCGAAATAATATCGAACCTAGTGTTACCACCTAGGTCTAATACCTGTCAAAGATGATACTTCTTTTTACTTTACAAATAAGTAATAAATTTGAATCTTCAACTGGCACTCAGTAAGAATTTGAATTCTGGAGGAGGGATAGGACGAATAGTAAATTGTAATTCTATAATTTATTTGTTCTCAGCTTTAGACATGTGAGTTAGTGTCGGTCTATTTATTACATTTGGTAAAATTAAAATTATGGGCTCAATTCCCCCATGGGCATCTATTAAGTAAGCATTAAATAAATCCTTAACTTTACTCTGGGTTAACGTGTGGTTACCAGTAAGCTGTCCCAAGTAGGTTATGCAAAGTGGGCATTATTTTAAATTCCCAAAACTAATTTAGTAGTGAATGTGTTTAGATTAAATTTACACTCTACTCTTGTGAGGGTATTAATTTAGTAAATGCCTACTTAAGCTAAGGATGCTTTCATCCTTTTCTGTGTATGCTCCCTCTGATTAAGAATTCAATGGATGATGGGCAAGCCAGACAAAAAGGCATTTCAATATTTCACTTATTATTGGTTTTGTAAAAAAAATGTATGTGTGCCAAGGTAACAAGTTTCCTTTTACTATATAAAGTGGCATTCAAATTCTACAATTCACGTTGAAATAAGACCAATAACATACCAAATAGAGTTCTCTCCAAGTCTCCAGGTCTTGTCGTTTTTGACTTCTAAAGTCCTTATTACAATGAAACTTCCAAAGTTCATCAGTGTCTTCAATCAGGTAAGGATTGAAATGTTCCAAAACATATAGCTGGTCAGCATTTAACTTTTCCAACAATGGTTTGAGGAGATTATAAGGAACTCCACCCGTATATTCAACAGCTGGCAAAAATAAAATAAAATAGTTGACTATTTTAAATTTAAACTATTTTTACTTAAATAAATATATATGGTAATAATGTATTTACATAAATGTTCATAAAAGAGAAATATATTTCCATAATGAAATTCGTTTGTTGGGATACTTAATTAAAATATTGTATATTGGTAAAATAATGCATTTGATAAAATAATATTTTATAAAGGAATGGGAAAATGGTTAATTAACATATTTATTTTTATATACATCTTTCGTAGAATCAGTGGCAGTGTAAAAATTTGGAATATTGTAAGAAGACAAGTGCTGATACTGAGTAAGAAAACTGGATACAAAAACATTCCAGAACTTTCCTTTGCAACTGAGATTCTAGCAGATAAAAGTGTTTAGCTGTGTTACAGGAAGAAACTATGAAACCATTGTCAGCAATGTAACAAGGAAGACATCTGAAGATGAAATGTGCAGAGGGGGGGGGAGGATTAAGAGTATGAAATATTTTGAATAAAAATAAAAAAGGTGATTTCAAACTATTTTTCTCATTGATACAGGGAAAATAATTTATTCCCAAGAATACTTCTTTGTACTATAATGTTCTAATCACTCATAAATGAGTCATGGACATGAATCATGCTCTCTTTTAACTCATACAAAGTAAACTATTTTATAGTTAGAAAAAGTAAGATATATAATGATACAAACCATCAATGTTATCATATAATAGCTGAATGCATAAACTAAAGAGAGATGGAACAGTACTCTGATATACTTTGTTTCCAGAGTACACCTTTGTCCTAAAATAAAAATTCACATAAGTAATTAAAAAACGACAAAATATATAATAGTTTAGTAATAATTATACCTTAAACAAAGTATGAATATTTAGGTTTCAAAATAAATTTAATTCCTCTAATGCGCCATTAACTTGTCAAATCCCCTTTCTTTACTGAAGCACTTTAAACTACTCTTAAATTCAAATATACTGACCGTTGATTTTTGGTCGTCATAATTGTAAACATCTCCTCCTCAGTCATTAATTTATTAGCAGGCCTTCTTATATTCTCAGGAATATGAGGAAGAGGTTTATAGTTCGGATTTATTTCTGGAAGAGTGCTGGAAATATCTATATCCAAAGCTTCCAGTTTTATTTTCTTTGTAAGAAGTTCAGGAGGCTGAAAATGAATGTATTTATTAGAATGAATGAAGTAGTATTCAACAAGTAATGTAGCAACAACTAAATCCCTTAAATAACAACATTATGAAGAATATATAATAATTTAACGAGATGTTTAAGTGCCATCATCATTTTTTTCTCCATCAATCTAGACATATTATTACCACCCCAATCTTAATCACACATAATCTCAATACTTTGTTGTAGAAATCTCTTTCCTCTGAATCGTGAAGTTTGTACATTGCAACCAACTTTATTATAATACTTGGCAAAGATATTATAGATATGGATGCTATTGTTGGAGATTGTGATAGACAATGATCTTCACTAAAGTATAAATCATTTCGATAAAGCTAATATAAGATGCTTCTGATATAAAAAATGAAAAATATGTACACATATTTGTGGTCAAAATAATCATCTAAGCCAGGGGTCTCCAAACATTCCAGCCTTAGGGCCATAAGGATTTCTCCAGTAAGTTCCGAGGGCCAAAACCATATTATCATTGTTGCCTAATTTGTAAGTTATTATATACTGAAGTTAAATTTTCTGCATATTATACTTGTCTTTACTCATTACAACTCTGTGTTTCTTTATCCAACTTATCACAAAAACAATAACAATAAGCCTACAACAATGTTATGAGTAGTTAGCCCATGACCATATCAATGTAGATGTCATATTAATAATTATTCAACATAAACTTAGAATACTTCAGTAAACTAAATTTAATTTGCTATAAAAAATATGTTCTCTAAAAGGAGTTTTCAAGTATGCTAGCTCTCCGCGGGCCGGACAAAATCTGTCCGCGGGCCGGATGTGGCCCTCGGGCCGTAGTTTGGAGACCCCTGCTCTAAGTCATGAAGGAAATAAAAACGGTAGGTCAGCAGACCTATAGCAAATGATATTGGATATGGGCAAATGAAGATGCGAATGAGAAATGCTCATTTAAATAGGTTTTCAAATCTGCTACTACAAAAATTGTTGTGAACAATATTCTAATCTAGGACTACCTAATTATGGCAGTTCACTGAATATTGCATTCCTATATATAAAAATAAATAAAAAACGAACATACCTCAACAAGTTCGTCAATTGTTTTAGGCTTTGATGAAGACGATGCTGTGTTACCGAGTTTCTTACTGCTCGATTCAAGCTTTGTATGGCCACTAGAACTAGAATGTGAACTATGACTTTTAGATTTTTTAATTGAACTACCACTATTGCTAATGCTAGAACTACTTGAAGGCTTCTTCTTCTTCTTTGGTTCACTGTAGCTATCCATTCCCAGAAGAGCATCGGCAAAACTTGCACCTGAAATTCATAAAAATAAAATGAATATATATATATATATATATAGGAAATTGTTCTTTGAAAAACTGTGACAAATAAGTAAGTGTGTCTATCACCCACACAAATCTAAAATTAGGGTATGCTCCTAAACATTCCAAAGAGCACATCAATGGCCCAGTCAATCAATCAAACTGCCCCTAAACTCATAAATGGGTGAAATGGGGCTTGTCTTTTTATTATAAATTGTCACTGATGGCACCAATCTCAGACTGATAATTGGGCTGATGGGTATAAACGAGTTGATTATATTTTTCATTTGAGTATGCAATACTATATCAATTACAATTAACTAATGGCAACACAATAAGAAATTTACAAAATAGTAGACAAATATATTAAATGCTCTAATGGGAACGAAGTAATAACCTTCAGCGGAAATCTAACTGATAGTTTGTTTCCTCAACAGAAATTGGTGACCATCTATGATGGTCTTAGTGTCTTGATTAACATTGAAAAATGGGTTTGATTCTCACAAAGACAAAGAAAATTTATTTGGTGATGTACTTAGTAAATAAAGCACGGGAATGAAAGCTGTTGGTCACTTTCAATAATATATTTTACGTGACATATTTTAGTTACGTGACATCCTCAGTCGAGAGTTGATCTATCTTCGTTCACCTCATCTAGCAGAAATTGAATTCTCTTATAGGTAAACAGAGAGATGAACTTAGGACTAAAGATGTAATTGGTGATAAAATATAACTTCTAAAAAAACATACATGTTGATTTTTGAAAATAAATTGTATTCCCTGTTATAAATGGATTCCACAACCTCTACCTTAACACAGAATCTGAAAAAGTGTATGCACCTCCCGATAGCATTATATCTTTATGCACACACAATATTTATTCCAATTTTCTACTCTTCTATATATTTCACTTTAACCTAAAGAGACCATTGATTTGCATTTATAACTCTCTCTTTTAGAATATATCTTCTGATTGTCAAAAGACCAGTCATAAATAAGATGATAGTAAGCCTGAAGATGCAAGGGTAAAGGAAATGTTTGTCAGTCTAAATCTAGAAATATTTTTTCAGTTATGTCCCATTATGAATTTTATTGTATAAAAGTTAATTAATGTAACAAAATCAGCCCATGAACTTAATTATCTAGAAACGCAGATATCAAATTTCACAACTACTTAAAAGTATGGGGAAAATGAAAACAGAATGGGCAGGGAATCTTAAATGAATCCAAAATAAAGAAAGTTAAACCTAACATTTGAAATAGGAGTTTATAAAATAAAATAATACATTACCTGATTCACTGTCGATGCTCCCATCTTCATTTCTTTCTATTTTAACATTTTTTGTAGAAGGAATAGACTTAGGAACAACAAACTCATCTTTCTCCTTTTTAACATTTTTTTCATTTTCTTTTATTAATTCATTATAATCAGGAGAACAATTTGTTTTGCTACTAGAATGTTTGTTACTTTTACTATGGTTGTTTTCTTTATTTTTTTCCTTCTCTTTGGATTTATCTTTTAGGTCTTTATGCTTAACATGGTGTTTCGAGTGACTAGAGTTCTTATGAAGTGAAGATTTATGTTTTGAACGATGCCTATGATCACTAGAAGAGCTACTGTCAGATTCAACGGAGGAATTTGAATTATTACTCTCCTCGTCAACTTCTCTCTCTGAATTGCTATCCTCAGTATTTTCAGCTGCACTTACTTCTGATTCTTCGGAGCTACTGGATTCATCTTCAGATTCTGATTTTATTTGTTCCTTCTTCTTTGATGAAGATGAGTGATTTCTGGAATGAGAATGGTGTTTTTTATATTTTTTGTGAGGAGGACTTTCATCAGAATCAGATTTACGTTTCTTATCCTCATGAGACTTATGATTTTTTGGTGGGATGTCTTTTTTCTCAGAAACATGATTAGATGAACTATGAGACTTTTTGCTAGAAGAATGTGATTTGTCATTAGATTTATCATGTGGTTTATTACTATTACTACTGCTATATGATTTACTTTCAGATTTATGAGATTTACTAACAGAGTTATGTAATTTACTTTCACTGTGATGCTTCTTACGGTCACTACTATGATTTCTACTAGAACTTTTTTCCCTAGAACTATGATGATCAATTTTATGTTCAGTCTTAACTGGTATGGTGGGGGCTGGTGTAGATGGCTGAGGTGGAGGAATGGAAACTTTATCTTCTTCATGCCTTGTTGGCATTGTTTCATCCCCCGATTCTTCAGCAGCAACCATAGCTTTCCATTTTGCAACCAATGCTTTTGCTGCCTCACCAACATCACCTTTGTATTTTCTTAATGAATTGACGCTCCTTCCAACTCCAGTTTCCTGAAGGTGTTCTACTTTTATGGGTAGTACATAAAGCCTCTGGATGCATCTTATCATCTATAAAATATAAGCACACAAATTAAAAATGGTATTAGCCAGAATGAGCCACAGAAAGTTTAATAAAATGTCTCTCTAAAGACTTACCCGCTCAGAATTGTCTGGGCACCTTTCTATATCCTTTTGGTAATGCTTTATTTGATCAACTAAACTTTTCCCAGACATTTCGAAAATTATGTATTAGACAGGAGGCAAGCTGACAAGCATTGAAGAAAGTGTAATTAACCAGCTTTCATCAAAACAGCTGTTGATAAATGACCAACTTGAAATCAGGTAGATGAAATGAACGTTTCTTGCCTATGAGATGTTTTTGAAGCATCGTAAACAAAAATTCGTCACGAAAACAAAAATCTATAGTGCCATAACACTAATAAACTAAATAATACAGTAGAGGCTATATCAGCTGTTACTAACCACACGTTAAACTTCTCTAAACTTTTAAGAATCGAGAACAACAAAGAGGTAGCATGATTAGTTCAGTTGAAATGAGTAGAAGATTGTTTCATTTCGTAATTAAATACACAAATCGTTGCCCTCAATTAGCCTTAGTTGCAAAGTTGCAATTGGGCGTTAATAAATAATAATAATCGTTGCCCATCGGATACAAATATCGTTTGATATGAGACATTTCACTACTATAATAGTGCACTCTTGTTTTTTATTCAAATATTATCAGGTTATGGTCATTGCTCCTTCTACACTACTCTATGAATAATTTACAAGTACTACGGAGAGTATTCAGCTGAAGATAAAACATTTAGAAGACAAGTCAAACTGGACGTTATGGGAATATCTAATTTGAGCTTTATTGAGGAGTGTTCCAGGGAACATGGACATCGTGGAAGGAATATTATGAAGCCTGAAGAACCAGGTACAGCTGCTTCAGAAGATGAGGTAGCTATTTATAATTCAAGGTAAGAAGCCTAATTATTGCAAGGCTGTTAGTAATACTCTTTTAATTCTAAAAGCTCACTAATCCCTAGATTATTTAGAGAAAGCCATAAGATACAATAGTGCTTGTGAATCCTTGGAAGCGCTTCATAGGCTGTTCGATCACCCTGATGGGGACAACATATATAATTTACTTCAGATTTTTTTTTCTTTACTATAAAAGTGAGAGATAGAATCACTTTATTGTACAAAGTTATATACAGTTTGTGGTGCTGCTCAATTACATTGAGATGCTGACTCACAGCAACTGAATCAATTCCTAGGACAATACCAATACTAAGTAAAACAATACATATTGTATCTAGTCAGCTCAATAACTAAAATATTTAACACAGTTAAATTTAAAACTATTATTAGAATAACATGATCCGTCGATCTATAATAAGATCATAGGTCAAAGTTAAAATTTAAATATATGGTGGGAAATAATTCCCAACGTATCAATAATGATACCCTCGACGAAGGTTTGAAGAACCTTCTTGTCTATTCCCATCTCGTCAAAACATTTCTGGGTAAGAAATGATAAAGTTGATATTGGTGGTGGAGCCATCTATCGAAGCAAAAAAAAATATGTCGGAGCCCATGTGTACAGATTACATTAATGCTCGTGTTGGCTACCTAATAAGTGTTACTGGCTGAATCTCTCAATCAACACACGCTTTCCCACTCCTCTGAACCTTCCACGCTACCTGATCAGGCACCTGCCTGGAAGGAGTCAGTATCACTCTAGCTCTAGGACCTGCACTCAGGAACTCCTTTCTTCCATTTGACTTCTTGCAACACTCACTGCCTGGACCTCTCATCGAGGTCGGCCCGGTGACATTGAGTACCCATTTCGAGGTGTGGCTACAATGTAGGAGGCAAAAGACTAAGGACACTGTTCCTACGGTTCCCCTACACAGCGGGGGCTTTCTGCTGCATCCAACGTGGGGCTGACGACATACACTTGGGGAGCAGCTTCTAGGCAGCAAGGCCATTGCTGTAATGAGGATACTCACCACTTCGCCGACAGAAAAGCTGCGACACCAGGGACCGTATGTGCCAACGACAGCAGAGGGCAGTCTACACGATGACGAGCGACCACAAAGTGGATCGGCGCGTTTATTGCTGGGGGTGGTACCTTCACAGCTGAGCTCATGAGAAATCCTCTACAATGACGACCACTGGTGGCCACAGCACCATTCTCAGCCCTCATCGCAGGGGACCTGCCACCACCACTGCTACGACGAAAAGAAGCGAACACAGCAGGGGGCACACGCGAACCAGTTGCGAGGAAGGAGCACCAATGCTGCTGCACTAACAGAGTATGTCGTTAACTGAGAAGTCTTTACGGTTTGAAACAAATTCCGCGATGTCGGAATAAACGCTATGGTAACTTTTTACATTGTGTAAAGAGTGATGCAGATCATTGTTTATCTATTAGGAATAATGATTTTAAGAAAATCATCATTGCTCAATATGTAGATGATGGAATGGTCGCTGCCACCGATGATAGTCTGTTGCATTCAGACTGTTGAAAAAATCAAGACTACTGAGAACCCTGTTTCATATTTTTAGGATTTCAAATCAAACAAATGGTCTTGTGGTTCTATCAAAGTTGATCAAAAAGGATGCACAGAAAAAATTTGGATGGAATAATTGTTAGCCTGTTTCGTCTCCAATGCTGAAAGAGAGTAATAAATCAAGGAAAGCTTGGACTAACGAAGATATGAAGATTTTTCCATATAGACAGACGGTGGGTGCATTAATGTATCTCATGACGGGAATACGATCAGACACAGCCTATGAAGTGGGTGTTGCTTCCAGGACACTGGAGAAACCTTGCTGACACCAGGATTTTCCAATACCTTATGGGAACAACAGACGTGGGGCTAGTGTACCAATGAGGTTACACAGTGTCATCCTAGAAGGCTATAGTAATGCTGACCTAGTATGAGATGGTATCACTGGTCGCTCAACATCAGAGGCTGTATGAACCTGTTCCGAGACGGCAATATTTTCGGGCTGAGCCAGAGGCAACCTTCGTTGGCAAATATGCACAACAGAAGCAGAAATCGTTGCAGCCAGCGAAGCAGCAAGAGAACTAACCTAGCTGAAGAGGCTCCTTTCATGTCTACCTGAGCTTCAAATTTTTAATGAAGCCGCCTGACTCGCACAGAATATCATCCCGCTGTTTGACGAATTATATAAAAACAAGACACTTTTTTGTCAGAGAGTTGGGATTAAGAAGGAAAAATCGACGTGAAGAGGGTTTCTGGTAATGACAAAAACATTGCATGAGAAAGTTGCAATGGGCTGTGTAAGAATTAATGTAGGTATGAAGAAAATTTTGAAGAATAAAATCATTCATTTAACAATGAGGGCGTGCCAAAGAAAAAGCGGCCTTCAGGTTCACAAAAAATCCTGCTTGGACTATAGGAATTTATTGTTATGAAATTAAATAAAAACCTTGGTCCTACCCTACCTATATTATAGAAAAGAGTAGTAGCCTATAGACAACACATCCCAGTTAGCCTTAGTAACACAAAGTGGACGTAAATAACATTAAAAAAATAGTATTATTTTAATGAATTAATGTACATTTAAATAGCTGTTTTAGTAGATTTCCCTTAAGAGAAATCAGCCATTGAGGTTGTAGTAATGACGCGGTTTGTGACAAATTTCCTCATATGGCCATCGATCCTACCTAGGAGATGGCGAAAATGAGGTCTTTTCAAAAATTGTTATATATACTTGTCTGTTACCTCTATAGCGGTCCCAAGTTTTGTTACTAAACTCGATATATAAGCGTTTCGTGTAAAACTATAGATAAAGTTCGTTGACAGCTGAAATCGGAGTGGAGGGAGGGGAACAGGAAAATTGGAGATACCTCCGTTATTATAAGTCAGATCGGGCGAAAGTGTAGTTTAGCCCCCCCCCCCCTTGGTGGCGCACTTTTCAAAATGACGACCGCGGCCATTTTGTTTTCTAACTTTATCTTTTTTAACACTTTAGGCTTTAGTGGCCGCATTCAAAAACTTCCAAAATACGCCATCCGTGGTTTTAACCGAGGGTAGGGATTTTAATTTTTTTTAACTCTCCTAATTTTTTGGATCTAAAGACGGTGACGAAACAAGATGGCGTACGTGGGGACTAAACTACACTTTAGCCGTCGGATCGAAATATTGTATAGAACCAATATTAATGCGAATTTAATTATCTATATATGTTGTTAAGTACGTATTTTCTCTATCATGAATATTAACCGAGATCGGGCTAAAGTGCAGTTTAGTCCCCACCTACGCGGCCATCTTGTTTCGTTATCATCCCCACCCTCGCTTAAATCCACCGATGGGGTATTTTGGAAACTTTAAAGGGTTAAAAAATATAAAGTTAGAACAACAAAACCCCCACCCTCGGTTTTAACCACCGATGGCGTATTTTGGAAATTTTAAAGGGTTAAAAAATATAAAGTTAGAACAACAAAACCCCCACCCTCGGTTTTAACCACCGATGGTGTATTTCGGAAATTTTAAAGGGTTAAAAAATATAAAGTTAGAACAACAAAACCCCCACCCTCGGTTTTAACCACCTATGGTGTATTTTGGAAATTTTAAAGGGTTAAAAAATATAAAGTTAGAACAACAAAACCCCCACCCTCGGTTTTAACCACCGATGGCGTATTTTGGAAATTTTAAAGGGTTAAAAAAGTTAAAGTTAGAAAAACAAAATGGCCGCCGTCGTCATCGTGCGCCACCAAGGGCGGGGGGGCTAAAATACACTTTCACCGGATTTTTTAGTTTTAGCAGATTTCTCTTAAGGGAAATCAGCTATTGAGGTCGTACTCATGATGCGAGTTTCCAAAAATTTCTTCATATGTCCATCGATCCTACCCAGGAGATGACGAAAATGAGGTCCGTTCAAAATTATATATATATATATATATTTGTTTTTTAACGCTCTAGCGGTCGCAATTTTTGTTTTATCGTTACCAAACTCGGAATTTATTCGTTTTATGTAAAAAGAAAGATCAAGTTCGTTAATGGCTGAAATCGGACCAGTGGGAGGGGGGGTTTAGAGGGGGGATTTTTGAAAATTCAAAATATCTCCGTTATTATGCGTCGGATCGAAAAATTGTATAGAATAAATCTTATTGCAAATTCAATTTACTACAAAATATTGTTCTATACATTTATTTTGTTTCTTGAATATTAACCGAGATATTTGCATTTGTATTCTGCGTGTGGTCGCCAGTAGGCTATGTTCGGACTTTCCGCCGAGAGCTCGGGCGGCCGTTTCCATAACTATTTGTCCCTCGTGAATAGGTTTAGAGGTTAAGTTAACTGTTTTTTGGGGCTAGAAACTACTGGGTTATTACGCCCTAAATAATGTTTTAGGTTTAGATGTTCCTTACTACTACAGTTGTTATTAAGCAGATTTCTCTATTGTAAAACTTCACGTGGGAAATCTGCTTAGTTTACGCAGCCCTTGCGTGACGGACTTTCAGCATTCAGTAAAGCCCCACTCCTACTTAAGTCAGTTTAAAAATATGCTGTTATATCATGTAGCACGTTATTCTAAGCTTAAATACCAAATATTTTTTTCAATAGATCTTTATTATGCGAGATACCTGGAAATTCGTAGTGTGATGACGTCTCCAATTAATATTTTACGTTCTTAACTCGAAAATGTTTATTTGATCTATACCATACTCGATATTTAACCGTCTCAGTAAACACTAAAGATAATGTTGTTTTTTATTGGCTGAAACCGGACCTGAAATAGGAGGGATTTGAAAATTCAAAATATCTCAGTTATAATGAGTCGGATCGTACTGGATGATACAGAACCAACCTATGTTATAGTCTTGGTATGCTACTATTGATGCTCAACATATGTTTTTCAATACATTTTTTCGTAATTCAAGTATTCAGCGAGTTTTTTGTGTTCTTGTTTTCAGCCTTCGGTACCCCCCCCCCATTTTCCCCTTTTACTCATCGTTTTTATATTGAAATATATAATGTGTGGTGAGATGAGATCATATGTGTGTTATTCCAAAACGAGCGAAATCTGTTTAATTTTTGCAATCCTTGTGTGACGGACTATTTTATTCTTTAGGTCGGTTGTTTGGAAATAAGTAGTTTTGTGTTTTGCTGTGATAGTTATTAAAAGTTGTTTTTTATTGTGAACCCCTAATTTTTTCTAAAAGTCTTATCATGTACATATTTATATGTTCACGGCAAAAATATTTTATTATTGAATATAATTAATTACAGGAGAGTTTTTTTTTCTAAAAAAAACATTATTGGTCTTCATTACGAATGTCGTATATTATCTCAGACCTAAACCAACTTGTATGAGTTTGACTAGGAGTGTCTGGAGGGCGCGCTCACAGTGATTCCGAATGCTTTCATCACGTACTTGTGCGAATCGGACTGAAACTGCCATCTTCTATTAGCCTTCCTTTCTTCTATTTTAAGTGACTTTAGGGTGAATTTCGGTAGTTGTAGTGGGCCTTCACTTGACTTAGGCGAGCGGTATACTTCAAAAATTATCATTTCATTTATCTAAAACCACCAGAACTTATTTCAGAAGATCAAAAATCACTATACTGCTAAATGTGATAAGGCTGTCAGTTAAGGTTGCCTTCGTATAAGATCGGAAACATTCGGAACCCAAGTGTGTGCGACCCGCAAACCCTCGTGTTCGTCTTGTTTGGGATTGCTTACTCTCACTCTCCTTGCAGTTTCTTTGAGTGAAATTGGCTTTGTTTGGGAGTTAATGTTTTTTGATGGACTATGGTTTCATTATTAGTTTGTGAAAAGTAGTTACTTAATATAAGTGGCAACTTCGTTTTCGAATTCTTCAACAGGACTTTAGCCAGGTGAATTATGGTTTTATTTAATTTTGTATCATTAGAGTTTGAAATTGATTTTCAGTAGTGTTTAATACGTTTTACTAAGGAATGATAAGGAATGCTGCCCTCTTTTTTAAGTTCCCTTCAGAGATTCAACATCTGACCATCTGGGTAGTTTTGAAAGGTTACTATTGCATTCCTTTTTGAAAATTTAGTTAGAGAATTTGGAGGAATTAGGAAGAGAGGCGCAGCATATTGCATCTTTATCAAAGATGTGTTTAATGTGTGTCACTTTTTTTGACTTTTTAATTGATATTCACAAATATGTTCTGGTAATCATTTATTTGAGAATTATTTGCGCAAGTACCCATAGCAAAGTTCATATATTCTACTGTTTTGGTAGCTTCATTCAGATTTGTTGCAAATCTCTCTTGGCTGGTCTGGTAAATGTTTTCTTGATGGTGACCTATTAATGGTTGTTAGCCTGGTGAATATGTTAAACTATTTATTCTTATATACGGTATGGTTCCATTTTTGTTTGTCATTTGTCTTTTCATTTATCTTTCTTGATTTTTTTAAATTGATGGTGTGGGCACTTTCATATCAAATAAACGCACCTATTTGACCTCAATATCACATATTTTGATGAAATGGCAAGTAGCTAGTCATTTCAGGTATGAAAAACACAAAATTTTGTTGAATTATATTAATTTTTACAAAATATGGTTTTGTAAAACTGATAACAAAAATGTAAAATTACCTCATAGTCATTTGAAATATTTATTTCCTTATTAGGCCAGAGTATTTAGATAATTATTGTTTTCTAGGGATGTGTATGATCTTTGCTATGATGTATTAGGCCCTATGGGTTGTAGTTTTCTGTTTTTATACGAAAAATGATATTAAATTAATAAATCTGATGTGGGCACCACATTTACTCCTATTGATTGAAATAAAGAAAATTGTTGGTTGCATTTCATTTAAAAGTGATAAGCAATAATTTTGTTTCATTGTTTCTGATCCTTTTGAATTCTGAAATATGAAATTTTTAAAGTTATTTATCGTGAACCCCGATGTCCATTGTATCGAACCATGTTTGTCAAGTGACGTACATCGAGGTGTTGATGATGAACATGAAACTTTTAAGAACCTTTTAAGAATTTGGGAGCTCTACATCATTCTACAATGTGATTCGTCATGGTGAAAAGTTCACCATATGACCCTAATTCTTCCGTAGTAAGTTAAGGATAGCTCATTTTATGTCACGAATATCCAAAATAAATGAATAAAAAGACATGAAACAACTCTGTAGCAAGGAAGTAATTTTAGGTTATTACCACTTGTCACTTTTCTAATTTTGTATAAACAGCTTAAAGTATTAATGGGGAAAATCGAAAATGCAGATGTGATTAGGGTAGGTTTAGGAGACTGTGGAAAACCACAGATCTCATTTATTATATAAAGCAGCAGAAAATGTTACAAGATTCTTCTTATAGAGCAAGGTGGTTTTTATTACAAATGATATTAAATTTATTTTGTCGAAAATGAAATATTAGATTTTCATTTTTTAGTTTTGAGGTTTAGGCCAACTCCACTCCTCAACTTCGATTATCTCAGTTACTACACTACATATGTGTAACTTATTACCATAAATTATTTAATAAGGCTTTTAGTGAGACAACCTTTGAACTTGTGTGTCATTCTAGTTCCCTCGCTATTTTTCTTTCAGAGCTATAACAAATTATTTTCCATGGTGGGAGGGGTTATAGAAGAATCCATTTGGTTAACGTAGATAGATCAACTCAGGACTGAGGTTGTTTGCACTAGTGACTCATGATTCATGTCTTAAATGTATCAAGAATATATTTTGTAAAATTGTTTATGTAAAATCTTAATTTCTCATATAACATTCCATCTGAAAGATATCTTTTTTTAGGAAACAGGTCTTATAAATGGCGAGTACTCCCACACAAATGTTTATTTAAGCACATGGTATTTCGGCATTAATGTTCCATCACAGCTGCTAAGTAGTGACCCTAAAGCTAAGTAGAGCTATAGTAGTAGTCTAGTCTTGGACCTAGTTCCTGATTATGGCAAGCTAGTGCCCAAAAGCCTCGTGCTTAAATAAACATTTTGGTGGAAGACTTTCTGTGTACAAAGCTTGTTTCCCAGATCTGTACTTCCACATCCAACACCATACAAATTATGTATATTTTTTAAAAATTTAGAATGAAAGTACTGCACAATAAAATAAGATGAATGGATTACTATGGTTATTTTATTATTATGATTGTCATTGCAATGACTCATCTAATGAATGAATCTAGCTCTGAATGAATTTTTATTTTGAATAGTTCATGATTTCATAAGGTTAGGCCTAGAAAAAATGTTTAAATACATTTAGAAATTGTGGCAGACCTAACATTCATATAATTTGATAAACAAATCTTTCAATTAAAATGATTAAATTCTATTGTATGTATTGAAAAGTTTTAATTCATTTATATTTCACAGAGAGCTACAAAATGGCGAATCCAGACGATACTGTGGTGTGTCCTTACAACATGGCTCATAGCATTGTTGCGAGTCGTATGCAGTTCCATCTTAGAAAGTGCCGGTTACAACACCCAGATGCTGTAAAAGCTGTTTGCCCTAATAACAGTACTCACATCGTTAATAAAGTAGAGTTAGATGTAAGTATTAAAGTAATTGTGTTGTGTCTGAAAGATTGTGTGTAAATATTATGGTCCTCTTTATTTTTTTTTGAGTACTCCTGAGTGTTGAGTTCAATTCCTTTTAGGGCAAGGGAATTTATTTGTAGATAGATCATCACACAAAATCCTTAGTCTATCTAGAATAAGATGGCCGAGAGTCGATAACCCGCCTAGCTGAGCCTTATTATCTATGAAGAAAATACATAGAAACAAAATATTATTATTTTGTTTCTATATAATTTCTTCTCACTAACCTTCTCAAGCCCATTGTTGTTAATTTTGGTTTACAAAATTCTTGATGACACATTTCAATAAAGATGATGGCAATAAATAAGTTATAATATTGATTGATGGGGCATTCTCCTTGTCCATATCATCAAGAAAATTAAGAGTACTCTTACCTAGTTAAATTTTGATAAAACTCTGCAGTTTTGTTACTCTTTCTAATTATCAAAGAATGCCAAATTTTCAGTTTTTCCATATTTTATATTAAAATAGCACTTTTAATCTCTGAAGCTTTCATTATAATTTGTATATCTAATAAGAAAGATTGTATCTTCAATATTTTCCGCACAAATGTTATGAAAATTTGGAGTATTACCAAAAACAAAGTTCTGATTTCTAAAAAAAATATTGGACCATTCAAAAATGATGTTTTAACTGTTTTTTATTCTCCTTTATTATGAAAATGCTGATTTTTAAGGTTCATTTTCCTCAACATTGACCTTAAGTAAATCTTGGCATTGTTTTGTCCATATTTCAGCCTTATAATAACTTAAATAAATTCACAAATTACCTCTCGTGGCTAGGGGTTTGAATTCACCCAAGGTATGCTCTCCCTGCTATAAAAGGTTATTATCGGAACCACAGCCTGAAGTTTGGTGCTGTTATTGCTAGGTGGTAGTACTATATTTGTTGCCAGACCCAAGTAGTTCTGCAAGAGAGTCATTGAAGGTAAAGTTGATATTTCCTAACTGATTATGTCTTAATAAATAATGACTTTAGGCTCCAGCAGGCAACAACCAAATTCCATAGCAAAAAATGAGTTAACCAAAGTTAGTGGTGTACAAATTGTAGATTTTGTTGTGTTTCGGAGTAAACTGGGTTGCTGACTTAAATGCAGACCATTTCTTGTTTTTTCCTTGGTATAGGCAGCTCATGGCACTGTGAAAGAGATAAAACAACACGAAGCCACTCTGTTCTTATATGAATAAGTTTTAGAAGAAAACAGTAATGAACATTTATATGGGAAAACTCTTAACTCAATGCCACAGCAATGGACCAAGAGGACCTTTGGGCAAAACAGGATTAGTGAGCTTAAGAACTGTGATAAAAGTGAGGTGTGGGGTCATCAAACAGCCACAAAAATCACCGCTGGTTTAAAAATGGATGTGAGGAGACTATTGCTAGTTAGCCTATAGGAAGCTACAAAGAAAAAAATGAATTACGAACTAGGCATACTCAGAAAGACTGTTGCTCAAAAGAGAGGGTGTTTGAGTCTACAAAATTTAAGGAGATACATGATAAATTTCGGACATTAGAGAGCCAAACATTGAGTTGTCAATAGCCTAATGCAGGAACTCAGTCATGGGATTGCATTCTGTCTACATTGATCAAGGGCATGCTAGCAGAAGAGAGCAAGCGCTGGTGGAAGATCAAACGTAACACTGTACTGATGGTCTTGTATTGCAAGCCTGATCATCTGTGATATTAAGGCAGGCTGCACTCGCTAGGCGATATCCAGAGGATGGGTCCCAATAGGCTACCCAGAAAAAATGTATAGTCCTACATTTTTCTGGTTAGTCTATTTGGAAGAATATATTTTGGGTGAATTCAAACCCCTAGCCACAGGGGCTTTATGGTCCTCTAAGTGAAATGAGAAATAGGGTCTGCCCCTAAAAGTCTTCTTGGCCATAATTCATTTTTGCAATTAGTGTAGGAAGTCTTCACATAATGTGAGTAATTGTCTTTTGCCAATGTCACTCATATTGCTATACATCATTAGGAAGCTCATGTTAAACATTCTATATAAATGTTTTTCCATTTTATAATTCCAAAATGGGAAGAATGGGAGAGAAGCAGGCAATTGAAACTTGAAATTTGTCTTACCTCTTTATATATTCATACCAATACATATTTATTTGACATTTTTTCAGTCGATATAAAAATATTGACACAAATATGTTGCTTCCCTTATTGTTGGGGTGAAATTATTTTTTACTTTGAGAATTGTTTTTCCGAATATAGTTTGTTTTAATGTAAATTAAATATAAAATAAGATTTGGACAAAGCACCATTGCTAGGGTCCAATCTAAATGCAATTTCATTCTCCCCTCCTTCTCTGACCTCAAATTATTCATTAACTTGATTAAGAGATACATCTATGATATTTTTTAATATGACTTGGTTTTATTTTTGTTTATTAGGTTATGTTAATGTTGGAAAATGAATTGAGTGTTTTTGAAATATTTTAACTACTAACCCTAAAAACGATGTCATTTTTGTTTCAGTTTCATTTACAGTGGTGTAAAGATCGAATCACTTTTGACAAAATGGTTTGCAAAGTTGGTACAGAGTCACCTTATGTAAAACAACCGACATATATGCCTGATGCACCTAAAACTACATCGACGAATGAAGAATGGGGAGAGGAGGTAAATATATTTCTTTTATTTTGATTTAATTCAATATAAGATTGTTGTAATAAACATATATCCTTCATTGCAAGAAAATGCCTTGAAATTAGAATGTTTCTGTTCAATATTATGTCATAACATTAAATAACTAAAAATATCCAGCACTTGATTCACAGTCTAAAGTATTAATTAACACTTAAGCTATTAGTGTCAGTTCAGAACAAACAATAAATTGAGGCTTACTTTAATTACCCTTATGATTAGCCAATTAGTTAGAAGTATGTGACCACAAGATGAAAGTTAGGCTTGGATCCAGGGACTCACTTGGCATCAGAACTGCTCCAAAATACAAAAGAAAATTATAATGTGATCCAGCAATATATCTGTTTTTGTGTTACTAGGAGGCAAATTGTTATTTTCTAAAAATATTTCTAATTTCACTGTGCTTTTTTAAACCCACTGCTTTACATTTTCTTTTGACACCTCTTCAAGAACAAATCTTGAACCATAAAACCTTAGGCAGCCTCAAGACCAACTTTGTCGATGCTGATTCAGTTTAATAAAGTGTAGAGAAATGATAGTGTTTTTTTTTTGGAAATTTACTCTATCCTCCTAGTGAAACATAATAATATACAAATACATTCTTCATAGTTCAGTTGTAAGGACCACCAATAAAAACACCATTCTTTTCTCGCAGACTTTATTCAAAATTGTCCTTCATGTTTTATGGCTAACTACCACCTCTTCAAGGGTCATTCAGTTATAAAGTGCTTGTTCCATCTTACATTCATTGGATTGTTTCAACAAATGTAGGAGGAAATGAGCATAACTGAATGGCCCCTGAAGGGGGGTGGGGGGTAGTTAGTTAACACGTTCGCTGCTGCAGTCTATATACAATTTACTCCACCAGTAACTGCATCGGGGACCGAAATAGTTTTCGAAGTTATCGCATTTTCTTGACAATTCAAGTGAACTAAATGAATGAATTAGCAGAGCAATCAGTACTCCAAACCTAGAACTAGCACCAGCAAAGCCAGGAGAAGTCCCCGGCGTTCGATGTCGTCTACAACTAATGAACATCCCCGTTAAAATATCTCTCATAATAAGCTTGCTAGGGCCTTCGTCTTTTTGGAGTGGACTGAAGGAGAGGGGCCCGTCTTGATAGACTAGATGACCATCGAACCCCGGGGACCGATGCAGCAGCGAACGTGTTAAGCAACGAAATATGTAGGGCAATTTTGAATAAGGTCTGCGGCTAATAAATGTTGTTTAATTGGTGACCTTTAAACTATGAAGAATATATGAGAATATTTGGCCCAGACTAAGAAGAATATAAAAATATTTAATTAAAATTTAAAAGTATTTAGGAGTTTTCAAAAATTATCAGCATTATTTGTATTTTTCAGCATTGATGAACCTTTTGTAAGCCTCCTCCCTACTCAACTCAAATTGACAATAGTCTAATATATTATATATTCCAAGCTTAAATATTACTCTATCATTCATTGTGTCTGTTTTGAGTTTTGAATGACTCAGTTGCTTGTATTTTTCTTCATTTATTTATTTTTTTTTTTTTTGTTTTGCTAAAGGGATGTAGTTACATTATTTTTTTTTGTAATGTGCAGGTTATATATGGTGGTGAATCAATTTTAGAAAAAGTTAAAGAAGTGTCACTGAACAAACCAGCTCTTCATAATAAGATCTGTGCTCCGAAGAGTGAAAGAAAGGCCCACAAGTTGGCAGAACGACAGAGATTTCAGCAGGTTCTGGATACTACTGTCAAGACTAGCACCACAGATTTACCAAGACCCGTAAGTTTTGTTTTCTACTTTTTCTAATATGTGGGTAAAATTTACACGGATTGCTTCAACTGAATTTCCCTTCACAGAATACATTACTACTGTAGGTTTCATGCTTTGACCTTAGTCTTGGATTAAGATAAGTTCATTTTGATGGGTATGTCAGAAACACCATGTGATTCGTTTACGTACTTGCAGAATAAGTACAAAACAACTCACCAAAGTCGCTTCAACCGAACAAGTCAATTGGTGCATAATCGTATAATGTTAAGTTTTGATCCCATTTTCAGTAATGTTATGTTTGGGCAACTGTGTTTCGACCTTTTGGATCTCTTCAGCTAGGTGTGTGCTACTTGAGAACTTTCATGCTAGGACAAAGTTGAGTAAACGGAAAAGACTTATAGTCTAGTCAAAGATATTTTATTAAGAGATTATTTGGCCTTCCCCAAAATACGCCTAATTATGCACTTTATCTGGAAACAGAAGAAGCACCATTATTTATATTTACCACTTCACTTCACTCGAAATACATAGTTAATGTCTTGAACTCAAGTGATGATAATCTAACAAAGAAACTGGCATTCAAAGTTTTAACATAAAAAAATAACTTATTTGTCAAACAGTAAACCTTCGTACAGATTAATTGTTCAAAATCCCCACCAAAGGAGAACAAAATTGTGAAGAAATTACTGTTGCAATTACAGTCAATAGAAATTGATAAATTTAAACAAAACTTTGCTGGTCCACAATTCCATGATCTAAACAATGTACTCTTATTTCATTACCTAGCATTAGAATAACTAAAGTAAATAATCTCCACTATATCAGAGCAATAGCCAGAACCAGGACAGAAACTCTCAACTTGAATCAGAAGCCCATCACATTATTCTCTGAGGCGAAAGGAGTGGGGGCTATAAGGGAAGCCTGAAATTAAAATTAGCGATATTTTGTTTTGTATTGCTTTTTCAGCAAATATGAACTTAATAAAAGTTGTTTATTTTGTTATTTAGAGTAACTTTTGTTATATACACTTTTGTCGTATACCGAAGTATAAATGAGTTATACGCTAAAAACTTTAGCGGGGTCAACAATTTTATTTGGCACAAAAGACTCAACCAAACTAAACAACTCTGTATGTGTATTAGCATTACCGTGTCCATGATAATAAGCTGTACCGACATTTCTAGGGACGAGCAGAATTGGGGGTTGTAAGGGAGGCCTGAAGTCAAAAATAGCGATATTTGGTTTCCTATTGGTTTTTCGGCAAATATGCACATGACAAAAGTTGTTTACTTTGTTATTTAGATTAACTTTTGTTTTATACATTTTTTCCTATAACAATGTATGAAGCAAGTAATCTGCATAGAAATATTGATATGCTCAACAATTCTTTCCAATATGAGCTACCAATTACTCCACCTGGATAAATTAATTCAAATCTATGTTAATATTTTATACTTAATAATTCAAATCTATGTTATTTTTTTAACGCCATTAACAGATTAAACCAAGTAAAGTTTACTGACCCTATGGCCTTCTCTTCTCTCAAACATTAATTCATGAGAAACGCCAGGTTGCCTTTAAGTGTATTTAATACTTTAAAACGTGAAAATTATTTGAACAAACAGTTTTAGTATTGTGAAGATAATGTAATCAGATTTGTTAATATAATTTAATGTATTACAGGATTGTTATTCTAAATGAATAGCAGGTTGGCAGGGCTGAGTCTAGGGAGGTGCCCTTTGTCCTATCAGTTCTGCCGCTTCCCTGCTGACCTCATATTGGTCTATGTTTACATATTACTTGATGCTTATACTTTTAGCAATGTAGTGTTATTCTCAGGAATGTGAATTTGTTTAATTATCATAAATAAATAATTTAAAAGGACGAACGCTGGGGAGGTGCATCCAGTTATTTCTGGTATTTATTAACTCTGCTCCATTAATATAGTATATGATATACTTTACTGAACACACTAAGTAGCAATATGAATATACAGTTTACAATCGAGACTTACAAAAGAGTATTTTTAATAGCGGTTATGACGCACCTAAAACAGCTATCACCGCTGGGCTTTGTACTGTATCAAGGGAAAGGAACTTTTATTCATACATGGTTTGGAAGACAGAATAATTTCTATGATTATGAGTTTTATGGTCCATTACGCTATAAAAAAACTACATGCACAGGAGACGGGAAATATAAAAATATTGAGGACAGTGAAGTGTTACATAACAAATAATTTTATTATTGACAAATCCATTGCAATAACAGGTATAAAGCCTAAACACTTAGCCTGGGACGGGTAAATGTCAAAATATTGTGCCTTGCCAAAAAAATACCATCATTCAGCCTGAAATGAATTCCCGGGTCAAGCTAGATTTCCCGCCAAAAGCTAGATCGGCCGCTTTGTTAACTGTTCGGCTCTCGTGAAATTTCTCTATTGTAAAACTTCACATGGGAAATCTGCTTAGTTTACGCAGCCCCTGTGTGACGGACTTTTTAAAATCGTTTGTGCGCTTTGTTGTTGGCAAGGCAACACTGGAAGCCGACAAAAGAAGTGCCGGAGCCCGCATAAGGAGCTATCGACAGCTTCAAAGACTCGGCAAGCGATGTACAGTCTCAGTACACGTTGATGAGTCAAACATTAAATCGTTTCAACACAAAAGTTTTAGAATCTATAACTACAAAAATAGTTCGGGAAGCTAATTTAAAAATACCCGAATATTTACCCAATCGGGTATTTTCCCAGGTATTTTCCCAAATTTGGGTATTTTCCGGGTAAAATCCCATCTCTAGTCTAGACTCCGGACAACCCAACATTCAGGAATAATTCCTTGTTTTTTACTGACATCTAGCAGACACCCTTGTAACTATTAACAGTCCGAGTTTGAATGAGCGTGGAGCAGCCCCTGCTAGCGGCCGTTGCCGTAGAAACAGTTAATTTCATTATAGAAATTCATATCAACCTTTATTATAAAGAAGTAGTTAATTTGATTGTCTTTCTTATTCATCATATATTTTCCTTCTTTTTTTTTTTCAGGTTCAAAAACTAGAAAAATTTGCCCATGATGAAAACAAGAATGCTGAAAATTTGAAGCAGGTAGTAGCAAATGATTGTGAGAAGTCAGGCAGTGATTCAGATGGCCCTGGGGTTCCAGAAGCTGCTCCTGTAGGATGCTTTAAGGTGAACATATGTTTTGCATATTGTAGGGATCTGGGGTAATAGGGAGTTGAAGCTAAAAAAAAAAAAAATATCCATAATCAAATCGCAAAGAAATTTAGGAAGGGATTTACCAACAATCAACTTTTGATCCAAATTAAATAAATATAAATTTATTCATAATTAAAGAATTCACCAACATTAATTTTTTTAAAAATTATTTATTACCGTCCACTTTTTGCAACTAAGGCTGATTGGGACAGGTTACCACCCTTTTCTAACCAGGGTGGCACTTAGGTTTTATTTATTGAATTCCGTCACTAAATAAATTCCTTTGTCCTGGCGTGAATCGAACTCACCACTCTAGGTTTACCATGTAAGATTAAAGGCAATGCTTTAACTCACATGGTTAACCTGTGCCCCTCACCAACATTAAAAATTATAGACAAAATGAGAGAAACCCACCTTTTAAGATTTTAAAATGGAGACGCCTATTTCTAACTAGAACTACGTTATTAAGATTTAAAACTTAGCTTTTTTAGTGTAGGCTTGACTGTGTGAGTGCAACAGCTGAATGCTGACATTTGACTGATTTAAGTGCTTCACTGAATCCTGTTTATAGTCTCAGCTCAGTTGGACTTTGTACTGGTCGATCAAAATATGCTCAAAATGACTCGTTAAACGTAGTTTTATTATCATAATTCATCTTTCCAATTGTTCAGTGCATTGAATTCAAGAGATGTGAATATTATTATAAAAATATAATGAAGTTAACTACCAAAATGCCAGACCATATGGGGACTTGATCCCAAAATTGGATAACAAGTTTTTTTAGGTAAAAAATTCTGTTTTTTACAGTAATATTCTAAAAGAGCTTTTTGTTGGCATTACTCAACATATATAATATAAAGTCATTTATGAATGGTACATATAATGCAATCTCAGATTCAACATCATATTCATTTCAATTGCCTAACACACAATGGGGCTGTGTCACTAAGCAAATTACTTCACACGCTGGTATGCCACACAACCGATCTCATCTCACTATATATTGCCTATTTCTAAGTAAAAATCCGGTGATTAGAGGAGTGGGTTTACTGAAGGCTGAAAATAATGAAATATTTGAATTATGAAAGAAAATGTATAGAATAACACTTGTTGAGCATCAGTACTTCTTTAACATTTTTTGATCTGAATCATAATATAAAGATATTTGAATTTCTCCCCTAAACCATCTCCTCTCTATTCCAGGGCATAATTATGGCCTTAAAAATATGAGCTTTTGTGGTGAATAAAATTGTTATTGAGCAAAGCATAGATGAAATCAGCATTTTTGAGTCAAGAATGTAAAATTTTAATTAATGACATCATATTTGCAAGTATCATAAAAAAAAGGTTTTTTGAAAACAATACTTGGTATTTATGCTTGGAATAAGACTTTTCATGATATATTGGCTTATTAACGTGCAATGAGTGGCGGGTTTACTGAAAACAATATTTGAAAAATAAAAAATATCTTGATTATATTCAATATAGATAAAACGTCCATAGAACAGATTTATAGAAAATTAATTTTGCAACAAGATTGGTTATTTACACTTTTTCAATATGACAGTAATGGAGATATTTTTAATTCCCCCCCTCTAAACCCCACTCTCCTGGTCCAATTTCACCTGTTAACAAATTTGATCTTTAGTTTTACAAAAGCTTATATATATATATATATATATATATATATATATATATATATATAAAGTAGGTAGGACGAAATAATGTAGGCTACGCTTCCACTATAATAATTTAATAACACGGCAAAGCGCTTTCGATGCTGTGCATCATCGTCAGTGCCCTGTTGACACACACAATAATAGTTACAATTTACTATAAAATATTTTTTAGGTACATATAACAAAAAACTTATTTTTCTTTGGGCTAAAAACATATAAAATTTAACGTGAAACTAAATAAAATATAAAACATTTCAATCAACAATAATAGTTACAATTTTCTATAAAATATTTTAGGTACATATAACAAAAAACTTATTTTTCTTTGGGCTAAAAACATATAAAATTTAACGTGGGACTAAATAAAATATAAAACATTTCAATCAACAACAGTTATTTTTAAATTAGGTTGGTACAAATAGACAGTTAAAGCTAACTGAAAGAAGCCCTATATGAACAAAGACGTTTTACAAGACAAAGAAGAGAAAGGGAGACAAAGGGGACTTACCAAAGGTTTTCGATGTTGACCTGTCGGCTCTTGGAGCTAGACTGGCTTTTCATTCCAGCTAGTTGAGGTACAGAGGCTGTTGGAACAAATTTTAGAGGGCAGACATCTTCTTTAATATTAATGTTATTCTTTGCCGTTAGAAGGTCCAATCTAATCTCTAGTCCCTCAACCCTGTCCATTTTCCTTCCCTTAGGTAGGTGGTGTAAAACTTCCAAATGTAGAGATTCCTGGTCATGATTTTCGGCCATTAGGTGTTTTTTCATTTCACTTGTTTTTGTGGTGAAATGTTCTTTAACCCTTGTTTTTATCTTCCTGCCACTCTGCCCTACATATGTAGCTTCACAGGAATGGCAAGATATCCGATAGACGCCAGACTTCTCCAGAGCGGAAACAGGATCTTTGGGGTTGGGGAAGAGATTTTTGAGGGTCTTCTTGCTCCGGTAAGCTGTCTTGATGCCTGCTTTTCCCAGTAAGTTTCCTATTTTCACTGAGAGGGGTTTAATGAAGGGGATGCTAAGTGGGTAGCCGGGATTATCATTCCTTTTGTTGGTGGGAGTGATTTGTAACTCTATATCGGTTTTTCTTCAGAGACGTTTTTCCAACATTCTGTCGACTAAGTTATCAGTATATCCGTTTTTGAGAGCCAAGTATTTGATAAAGGATAATTCTTGGTTGAAGTCATGTTCAGATAGGGGGATATTGATAAGGCGGTCGATTAGAAAAGTAAATCCCGACATTTTATATTGAGTGTGGTGGTAGGAGTCGGCGGGTATCATGATGTCACTCGTACTGGGTTTTCTGACTCCTCCCCTCTCTTCTTATTTGGAGATCAAGGAAATTTAACAAGCCCTCTTTTTCAACTTCTACTGTGAACTTAACAGATCTATGGCAGCCATTGACATAATTTAAAAGGTCATTGACTTTGTCTACGCTACCCTCGAAACTTATGAATATGTCATCCACATAGCGAACATAAAAGTTAATTAAATTGTAGTATGGGTTTCTCGGTGACATGATATATTTTGTCTCCAAGTATTCCATAAAGAGGTTAGCTGCAAGAGGTGATATTGGAGAGCCCATGATCAAACCTGTGGATAAGGTGTAAAATTTATTTTGGAATTTAAAGTAATTTTGATTCAAGCAAAGGGCCAGCAGATCTAAAATCTAAATTATTATCTAATCTAAATTATTATAGTGGAAGCGTAGCCTACATTATTTCATCCTACCTACATTAGAAGTCACTTCCACCTGCCAGAATACCAACTCAGTATATATATAAAATTGTAACCTCTGTCTGTACATTGATTTTTTTTCGCGAAATTTCACGATAACTTTTCCTTTCACATGTCATAGACACCATAACTGCATTTTGTTTCTTTCGTGTCTGTTTGTTTGTTTGTTACCTTTTCACGCATAAACGGCTGAACCGAATTTTATGAAACTTGGTATGTATATTACTACTAGCCCAACTTAGACTTTAGGCTATATTAATATCTTCTAAGACAAATAGGAGTGGGGGTTATAAGGGAGGCCTGAAATTAAAAATAGCGATATTTCGTTTCCTATTGGTTTTTCGGCAGATATGAACATAACGAAAGTTGTTTATTTTGATATTTAGAGTAACTTTTGTTATATACACTTTTGTCGTTTACCAAATTATAAATGAGTTATAAACTAAAAGCTATAGCGGGAGTCATTACTTTTATTGGGCTCAAAAGACTCAACCGAACTAAATAAAACTCGGTATGTTTATTAGTGTTGACGCCTTGATTTTCATAAGCCATACCAACATTCCTAGGGACGAGCAGGAGTGGGGATTGTAAGGGAGGCCTGAAATTAATAATAATTATTTCCTATTGGGGTTTTGGCAAATATGCACATAACAAAAGTTGTTTATTTTGTTATTTAGAGAAATTTGCTCAACACTTCTTTTCAATATGAACTACCAGGTACCTCACCTGAAAAAATTAATTCAAATGTATGTCAATATTTTCTCCTTAATAATTCAAATCAAATAATGCACATGAGACGGGAAATATGACAATATGCAGGACAGTGAAGTCTTACATAAAAAAATAATTTTATTATTAACAAATGCCAACAACGGGTATTAACCCTAAACGCTGGAACGGGTAAATGTCAAAATATTGTGCAAAGTAAAGCCTTGCCAAAAATATACCATCAGCATTCAGCCTCAAATGAATTCCCGAGCCAAGCCGGGTATCTGAGCTAGTAAATTTTATAAATTACAATTCGCACAATATTATAAATTAATTTTATATACTTATAAAACATGATAAATAATAATTGCTCAGCATTACATTTTTAGACTTGTTCTAAATGTATTTGCTAATTTCTACTAAATGTTGTCTATTTCATTCCAGGATAAAGAAGGGACTTCACAATTAGGAAGTAACCAGCCAGCTAATTACAATGGAGGTAGAGATCCGAAGAATCCATGGGGTTCTGCAAGAACTATAGAAACCAGTTCCTTTGGCGAAATAGTAGAAAATGCTAAAGAAGAATCAAGGAATAGCTTCATAGCGCAGAAGCCAAAAGATGAAAACCGAAACAATCTGAGTAAGAGTGACAAACCATCCTCCCAAGCTTGGGGAGGTTGGTCAGTGCCTGCTACTAATACTACAGAAAATGCCTCAAACTCATTCCAGAAGTTGAATATAAATGATCAAAGAGATCCTGGGAACCCTTGGAAGTTGAAAAACATAGCTGCTAATTTTGATGGGCCTGTCAACAATGATTTCCCTATTCTACCTATGTCTGGGAAAGGCCGTGGCAGGAGAATGCCAAAATAAACTACTAATACTAATTGAGAAACTCCATCATTGGAAATTTATCAGTTTTAATTTTGATCCTCATACAAAAGTGTAAAGGTTAATTGAGGTATTTGATGTTAATAGCATCTCCTCATTATTGTTATTGATTATATCTACATTATAGAATATGTATATTTTTATCTTACATATTATTCTATAAGTAGTAGCATCTTCTAATTGTTATTGCTTAGCTCTACATGATAGGATATGTATATTTTTTTCTTTTTTATTATAAGTATTACATGTCCATTGTCGACTTGGGGTAAATGTCATTGTTATATGGGTGGTAAATTTCTTGATAAGACTAGTTATAACTCGTATAAATTGTTTCTCATAAATTTGTATTATTTGACGTACATTTATTTTATTAACAAATCCTGAGAGATATATTACAGATAAAAATTTAAAAGACTATTTTAAGAAGATTTTTAATTTTTAAAAAATGTGTATCACCAATACTATATTAACTTTCAAAGGTGACTGATCTGCTAACATTAATTTTAAAGTATATTATTCATCTAGTTAAGGTTCTAAGGTATTTTTTGTGCTATCATATCTTTTTGTCATTTTATTTTCTAGATGTACGTAGCTAGCAAATACTCCAGAGTTAGACCAAATTTAATGCGGAAATTTGTAAAGTCTTTTCCAGTTTTAAAGTAAACTTTTACTTCATGTAGGAAGAAATTGTAACTGCAATTATCGTAGAGTTCCTGCAGATTATATTTATATAACTTCCTTATATTCAGAGAAAGATAGATTTCCCTTTAAATGATTTTTTTTTTTTTTTTTATGACAAAATGAGCATGTGCAATATAAAAGTAAAGAAATATTTCAGTTTCTTCTTAAATGTGAAAATAGCTTTCTGTATTAATGAACTAAAATTCAAATGTCATTTCTCATACTCTTTAATGACATAAAACTCATTTATAAAACACATATAGTTCTGTTAAAATTGTGCAAATACTTGAGTGCTTTACCATATAGAACTAAGTTATAGGCCGACAACCAGGACAGAATGAAAATTTACACTAATTAGCATCTATGATTCAATTTTTAGATTTTTAAAAAGTTGTTGAATTACTTATTGTTGATACATGATTTCTTGTTACTTAATTAATGGCTCATGTCTATTAACTTAAAGACAACTTCTTAATGTGAATCATAGTCCATTATGTATTATATATAAAGATATTGATTAGAACTTGTATAAAAAGTGTACAAATAAATCTGTACAGAAATTATTTTAAGTATATCAGTAGAATATCTCTGATGTATATATTTAAAAATCACTTGAAAAATTATATATTTGTGTAAGTATTAGAAAATAAATGATTTTATGCTAATTTCTTGTTCATATTCTTTCTCCATGTCTCCAACAGGGATTCCATATAGGGAATAACCATGTGTACAGGTCCCCCAAAATTAACACTTTAATTCTTTATGACATTTTGGCCTTTTTCAAATAATTCCATAAAATAATTTTACATTTTCAACATAAAATTATACAATTTATAAGCGTGACAATATACATATCATAACAATTGTTTTCAAAGATTTCCCTTAATATATATATATATATATATATATATATATATATATATATATATATATATATATATATATATATATATATATTGTTGCGAAAATTAAATACATGAATAATCCTTCAGAGAGAGAGAGAGAGAGTCGCGTATTTGGAAAGTGTGATGTAGATCAAAGAAGCCGACAGAAGGTCTAGTTCCTTATAGACCCGCCCAGCCCAGCGTCGAAGGGTCCAGACAATTCCCCTTTGATGTATGCCGACGACCTATATAAAGAACCAGCCAGCCGCGAGCGAGTCAGTTTTATTCTCACCTGTCTTGATGTTCACATCAGTGCTACAGTGCGACTTAGTGCAGTGCGGTAAAGTGTTTTTATAAGAAGAACAGTGTTGTGCCGTGACTGTAAGTAACAGTTTAGTGCTGTGTTTAGGACAGTGCAGTGCCGTCTTTCTGTGAATTTCAGTGACCGTGAGTGAATTATTGGACTGTGTATTCTGAAGAACAGTGAAGCTGTCAGTGTATACTGTGAGTAGTAATTAGGAATAATTACCAAGTGTATTGTGCAGTGATAAAAACTGTGAAACTTGCGAGTATTTAATTTTGCTATCCAAAAGAACAACTCTTATTAAAAACGTTTATTACTGGTTTTGGTAATAAAACGAAACAATATATATATATATATATATATATATATATACACACTAGCTCAGATACCCTGCTTCACCTGGGAATTCATTAGAGGCTGAATGGTGATGGTATTTTTTGGCAAGGCTTTACTTTGCACAATATTTTGACATTTACCCTGTCCCAGTGTTGTGGGTTTATACCCGCCGTTGCTGTGGATTTTTTAATAATAAAATTATTTTTTTATGTAAGACTTCACTGTCCTCCATATTGTCATATTTCCCGTCTCCTGTGCATTATGCATAGCTTTGAATTATTAAGGTCAAAATATTAACATAGATTTGAATTAATTTTTCCAGGTGAAGTATGGAATTTATGGCAGGGAGGTATGGTAGTTTTTATTGGAATGAATTGATGAGCATATCAATATTTCTACGCAAATTACTTGCTTCATAGATTGTTTCCGAAAAAATGTATAAAATAAAAGTTACTCTAAATAATAAAGTAAACAACTTTTGTAATGTGCACGTTTGTTGAAAAAGAATAGACAACGAAATATCACGAATTTTTATTTCAGGCCTCCCTGACAACCCCCACTCCCGTTTGAACCTAAAAATTTTAATATAGCTTATAATCATGGAAGAATTATTGCTAATTGACATACAGAGTTTTGTTAAGATAGTGCCCAATAAAATTGTTGGCTTCCGCTATAGTTTTAGTGTATATCTCTTTTATACTTTGTTATAAGACAAAAGTGAATTTCACAAAAGTTACTTCAAATGAAAAAATAAACTACTTTTGTCATGTACATATTTGCAGAAAAACGAATAGAAAAAGAAATACCAATTTTTTTAAATTATTTTCCCTTAATATATAATCACATACCAAACATTGTTTTCATTTTACTTCTACTTTGTGAGATATATGCAAATACATACTCTTGACCCCCCCCCCTTCTCTTGTTCTTGGACTACTAAAATTTGAGTGATTGAGATAAAAATTATTCTGATTCATTATAAATTAAGTACTAGATATAGTAATAAGTTTTCAATCGAATTAATATGTTATATTCAGATATATTTCAGTAATTATTTTTCTTTCCAGTGAAGCATATTTCTATCTATCAGAGTTAGCTCATGAGCTCTGAGTGGGGTTGGCAGACCTGTTTGTTTACAATTCAGGCATTTTCCGTTGGGAGGTAATTAAAATTGACTGAAAGATTTCTCATTACTGTTTGTATTTATTCACTTAATATTCATGGTGGTGTTACCAGTATGTAGATTTAGCTATTGAAATGTATTTATTTTACACAGCCCTTGCGTGAATAGCTTTTAGTAGATTTCCCCTAAGGGAAATCAGCTATTGAGGTTGTACTCATGACGGAATTTTTCTTCAAATGTCCATCGATCCTACCTAGTAGATGACGAAAAAGTCCGTCACGCAGGGGCTGCGTAAACTAAGCAGATTTCCCACGTGAAGTTATACAATAGAGAAATCTCCATAGGAGAGCCAAACGGTGACGGCAAAGGGCCGAACTAGCTTTTCGCGGAAAACTCAAAAATCCGTTATCGGCCCAAATTTCATAAAAATGCAAATATCTCAGTTAATAATCAAGATAGGGAATAAATGTATATAACAATATTTATAGTAAATTTTATTTGCAATAAGATTGATTCTGTACACTTTTTCGATCCGGCGTATAGTAACGGAGATATTTCGAATTTTCGAAAATCCTCCCCTCTAAACCCCCCCTCCCACTGGTCCGATTTTAGCCGTTAACGAACTTGATCTTTCTTTTTACATAAAACGACTAAATATCGAGTTTGGTAACGATCAAACAAAAATTGCGACCGCTAGAGCGGTAACAGACAAATATATATATATATATAGATATATATATACAGTTTTGAACGGACCTCATTTTCGTCATCTCCTGGGTAGGATCGATGGACATTTGAAAAAAAATTTCGAAAATCGTAGTATGAGTACAACCTCAATAGCTGATTTCCCTTAAGGGAAATCTGCTAAAATGAGGTCCGTTCAAAACTGTATATATATATATATATATATATATATATATATATATATATATATATATATATATATATATATATTTGTCTGTTACCGCTCTAGACGTCGCAATTTTTGTGTGATCGTTACCAAACTCAATATTTAGTCGTTTTATGTAAAAAGAAAGATCAAGTTCGTTAACGGCTGAAATCGGACCACGGGGAGGGGGGGTTTAGAGGGGAGGATTTTCGAAAATTCGAGATATCTCCGTTACTATTCGTCGTATCGAAAAATTGTACAGAATCAATCTTATTACAAATTAAATTTACTATAAATATTGTTATATACATTTATTCTCTATCTTGAATATTAACCGAAATATTTGCATTTTTCAGTTTTCAGCCATCAGCAAACTGCCACTTCTACTCATGTTACATAAACAATACTCTGCTACATAATAAATCACATTATTCGAAGTTTAAATACCAAAAATTGTATTCAGGAGACCTTTATTATACGAAATACATGCAAATATGTCCCGGTGCCCCCCCCCCCTCCGTCTTAAGGTTTTGGACTACTAAAATTTGATTGATTGAGATAACAATTATTCTGACTCATTATTAATTACAATACAAGGTATAGTAAATAGTTCTCAATAAAATTAATATGTTATGTTCTGATCTATTTCAGAAATTGTGATTCTTTCCGGTGTGATACGGGTAGACCCGTTAGTTTACTTTTCTAACCTAATGCTTCCTGTCGGCAGGTTATTGAAATTGGATGAAACATTTCTTATTTCCGTTAGTATTTATTCATGGTGCTGTTGTGTTAGCAGCATGTAGATTTATCTATTACTAAACCACGAGGGAAATCTGCTTAGTTTACGCAGCCCCTGAGTGACGGACTTTTTATATAATTTTTCTATATATATATATATATATATATATATATATATATATATATATATATATATATATATGAGTCATAAATTACATATATTCCTTATGTTGAACAAAGAGCTAGAATATTGCCTAATTTTACTGCTCACTATAGGCTACTCGTACTAAGTGTAAATACATTATTGTCATTAATGAAAAAAATATATTGACTCATCAGGGGCTTCAACCTGAGCATCCGGGCTAACTAGGCCAGTGTTCTATCATATAAACTGCTGATTTGAGTTGCAGTGAATTTCATGGCTGTCGTCCATGGAGTGAATGTTTTATGAATTATTATTACCAGTGAGTTTGATAGAAAAATTAAATTAAATTATTCATAATGTCCAATTTTTGCAACTAAGGCTATTTGGGACGGGTTATCTATAGTTTACCACCCTTTTCTATCCAGGGTGAGACTAAGGATTTTATTTAGTGAATTCCATCACTAAATAAATTTCTATTACCCAGGGCGGGAATCGAACTTGCCACTCTAGGTTTACCATGTGAGATTAAAGCGTCGCTTTAACTCACATCTAACCTGATGAGCCCCAGATAAAAAATATAAATGAAAAATATAAGGAATAATCCTGGAGGAAATATTTTATGAAGTTGTAGAATGAAATTTCTTTCTTATTTCTTACATTATTAAAGAAGAACCACTTGAAAAAATAATAATTTATTTTAAAAAAATGCTAAGAAACAAAAAAAAAATATTACAACAAAGGTTTTTACAACTTTATTTATCTACTTTTTGGAAATAATCAGATATTTTCCTTTTTAATGGAGCCCGAGGTACATTGTAAGAATTGATAGCAGCTCTATAAGCTTTCCATCTAGCGGCTTCAGTTTCGAGGCACTTTTTCCTCCCTTCTTCTGTTGTCAAGGAACAAGTCTCTCCAGGAACAGGCTCTTTTGACTGTTCCTTTCCTCCCCTGTCCTCTCTATCAGTCTTCTCATTATTTGTTATTTCTTTTTGTTCATCTTTCTGATGGAGTTCCTCTTTATTTTTCACAAGGTCTTTCTTATCAGGATGTTCCTTTTTATCTTGATCATCATTTTTATCCAGACAATCTCTATTTGTCAGCTGTTTTGGAACATCTGTAAAAGAATAAAGACAAATTTTAAATATTTTAGACATATTTTTAAAATTAAATGTCTAAATCTACATAAAGAACAAAAATAAATAGTTTTCTGTTTATTTTAGGACTACAGCCCTGTTTAGGAATTACATATTTTTTGTTAAATAAGCATTTATTTATTATTTTATACAGTGTTGCGATGTTGATGATTCACACTCATTAACATGGTTTCTTGATCCAAATAATATAATAAACCAGACATAATTTTTCAAAAGAAAAGAAAAAGATTTGTTAAAATAATATGAAGAAATTGACATAATTTAAAATTAAATATAATATCTTCATGAGAGTATTTCAGGGGAATTTATTAGGGGGTTTATAAGAACTCATAATGATGCTTGTTTTTCCCACTGTGTACTTCATCCAATTTGACAGCAGATATGGATTCTAATGTATCAAAACAATAGGCGCTGAGATATAAATTTATGTCCTAAGCAGAATTATGGAAAGCAGTTGAAGCATTGGTGATAATAGGAATCAGTGTAAATGTAGATCTGTATACTTCTCAGTGTCTAAAATAATTCCATCACAAGTTTAAAAAAGAAATAATAATAAGTTCATTAAATTTCAAATGAATACAGGATAATTTTTATACCCAATTAAATGAAAAGGTCTCTCTCAAAACAGGTTTCATATGACATAATTTTACAAATTTATTTTACTGAGTAAAAAGGTCTATTCTGAAGTAATCTGACTAATGCTGTTTTCCTTTGGTCTATGCTTAAACTTATTATTATGTACTCAGATGATGAAAATTGAAGTCACTCGAAGAAAGTAGAATAGGGTCTACCGAAGGACTGAATATTTTTTTAGGTTTTCAAAGGTTTGTACCTTTCTACTCAATGACACATTGGAACACAATCTATGACACTACAGTTTTTTAGCAGATTTCCCTTGAGGGAAATCAGCTATTGAGGTTGTACTTATGACACGATTTTCGAAAAATGTCTTTAAATGTCCGTTGATCCTACCCAAGAGATGAAGAAAATGAGGTCCGTTCAAAATTAGATATATTTGTCTTATCATTAACATCTCGATATATAAGCATTTCATGTATAAACTTTGGTGATCAAGTATGCTAATGACTGAAATCGGACAGGAGGGGGGAGTAAGGGGTTTAGAGGGAGGGAATTTTGAACATTCAAAATATTCCGTTATTATAAGGACAATCTAAAAAGTGTATATAACTAATCTTATTGCAAATTTAATGCTCTAAAAATGTTATTCTCTGCTTCTTTTCTGTACATGAATATTAACCGAGATATATGGATTTTTTAGTTTTTGGCTTTTAATAAACCCCCACTCCTACTCATGTCATATTAACAATAAGCTGCTGTATCATGAACCACGAGGCTCAGGTTAGCCATGGGAGATAAAGCGTTGCCTTTAATCTCATGGTAATCCTAGAGAGGCGGGTTCGATTCTCGCCTGGGCAAAGGAATTTATTTAGTGACGGAATTCAAAAAAATGAAATCCTTAGTCCCATCCTGGCTAGAAAAGGGTAACCTGTAGATAGCCCATCTCAATTAGCAGGAATTGCAAAAAGTGGACGTTAATAAATAATTAAATTAATCATGAATCACTTCATTCCAAGGTTAAATACCAAATATGTCTTTCATTGAACTTTTACTTTCTGAGATACATGCAAATATGTTGTGATGACGTCATCAATTAAGAGTTCTTGTTCTTTACTCAAAAATTTTATTTTACCTAAACCATACTCCATATTTAACTGTTCCAGTCAACACTAAAAATGTAATTGCTATTGGCTGGAATAGTGGGTGTTAATAGAGGGGGAATTCAAGAAATTTCTGTTATTATAAATCGGATTGTAAAATGTATAGAATTAATCTAGTTAAACTATTGATGCTCTACAATTGTTGTTCTATACATTTTTTTTTTGTGACTCAAATATTAAGAGAGCTATTCATACTTTCTTATTTCTAGCCTTCAGTAACTCCCCCCACCTTCTACTCACCATTTTAGCAGATTTCCCTTAAGGGAAATCAGCTATTGAGGTTGTACTCATGACGGAATTTTCGACATTTTTCTTCAAATGCCCATCGATCCTACCTAGTAGATGACGAAAATGAGGTCCGTTCAAAACTGTATATATATATATATATATATATAAAATTGTAACCTCTGTCTGTACATTGATTTTTTTCGCGAAATTTCACGATAACTTTTCGTTTCACATGTTATAGACACCATATCTGAATTTTGTTTCTTTCGTGGATGTTTGTTTGTTACCTGTTTATTTTGTTATTTAGAGTAACTTTTGTTATATACACTTTTGTCGTATACCGAAGTTTAAATGCGTTATACGCTAAAAATTATAGCGGGCTATATATTTGTCTGTTACCGCTCTAGCGGTCGCAATTATTGTTTAATCCTTCATATTTAAGCGTTTTATGTAAAAAGAAAGATCAAGTTCGTTAACGGCTGAAATCGGACCAGTGGGAGGGGGGGTTTAGAGGGGAGGATTTTCGAAAATTCGAAATATCTCCGTTACTATACGTCGGATCGAAAAATTATACAGAATCAATCGTATTACAAATTAAATTTACTATAAATATTGTTATATACATTTATTCTCTATCTTGAATATTAACCGAGATATTTGCATTTTTCAGTTTTCACCAAACCGCCACTTCTACTCATGTTACGTAAACAATACTCTGATACATAATAAATCACATTATTGGAAGTTTAAATACCAAAAATTGTATTCAAGAGACCTTTATTATACGAGATACATGCAAATATGCACTGGTGACTCCCCCCCCCATCTTAAAGTTTTGGACTACTAAAATTTTATTGATTGAGATAACAATTATTCTGACTCATTATTAATTACAGTACTAGATATAGTAAATAGTTCTCAATAAAATTAATGTGTTATATTCTGATATATTTCAGTAATTGTTTTTCTTTCCGGTGTGAGGCGGGACCCGTTTGTTTACATTTCTAACCTAACGCTTCCTGTAGGCAGGCTATTGAAATTGGATGAAACATTTCTTATTTCCGTTTGTATTTATTCATGGTGTTGAGTTAGCAGTATGTATATTTATCTATTATTAAACTTCACGAGGGAAATCTGCTTAGTTTACGCAGCCCCTGCGTGACGGACTTTTTTTTTTTTTTTTTACATAGAAATAGAGAATGTGTGGTGAGAGACCAAAAGTTTGTTATACCAGCACATGGAAAATCTGCTTGAGATACATAAAAGAATGAATAAGATTACTAAAAATAATGTTTTTCAAAATATGAGTACTATGTACACATAATACATACATACAAACCTCGTAACTTTCGAATAGCGCAATATATATGCTCATATAGAGTTGAGCTTTTTTCTTCCTGTTGCGAATATGAGCTTAGTACTTTCCACAATGTACCTAAAATAAAAATAGGATTATATATAAATGTATAATGAGAGGGTTGGAGGAAATGGTTCGGAAAAAAAAAAATAAAGATTTTTCCATATTCACACTTTGCCAAGAAAATATCATTTACAAAATCTTGCATATTATAGAGAACAGAATCTGTGAATGACTTTAAAAGTTATGGAATAAAATACAACAGCACGTTGTATTGGTAAGTATTTTAACAGATTTCTCTTAAAAGAAATCAGCTATTGAGGTCGTACTCATGACACGATTTTTGAAAAATGTCTTCAAATGCCCATTGATCCAACCCAGGAGATGATTCAAAATTATATATATATATATATATATATATATATATATATATATATATATATATATATATATATATATATATATATATATATATATATATATATATTTGTTCAATGACTCTGGGATGCAATCCTCATCACCATCCCTTCCCATTCCTTTATTTCATTCTCAATGTAGTTGTTCCTTTGAATCCTTAACTGAAAGTTTGTTCATACATTTTATAATTGTTCCCATTTTACTAATTTAATTTAAATCTAAATGAACTTTTTTTTATTCCCCTATGGAAATATTTTACACTTATTTTAACAAATTCCACATCATTAGCATTTTATACAGTATATAATTAATTTTTTGAATAGAAACTAATGCAAAACTTATATTCTACTGATTTGTTTTAACTATTTGAAAATTTAAATACAATTATTTGTTTTAATATTTAAAATAACTTTAGAATTAGTTAGAGATATTTCTTATCAATTAAATATTTTTTAATGTATAAAAAAAAAGTTATTTATCAACGTACACTTTTTCTAAGTGGAATCAATTCCATGTGACTCAAAGTACCGATGTTGAAGGTTAAAGCCAATGTTGAAGCCGTTATGTAGGTTAAAAAAATGATTTAATAATATTTGTGTGATTTAGAAATTAATTTAAATTCCAAGAGGGGGGGGGGGAGTTAGAGATGTTAGAGGAGGTAAACCAACCTTTGTTTTGCCAGACCTAAGATGTAAACAAAAGGACCAAGATCAAAACATAAACAACCTGTTGCAGATAACAGACATGTAAAACATGTCAGCTGTACCCAATAATCAGCTAGTTACGATGGTCTCCACTGAAAGGTATGACAACAATACTTTCTTTAATTTGTACACAGAAATAAAAATGACAAGGGAAGACTATACATATACTCAAAATGGTTTGTTTAGACAAACCATTAAAGGAAGTTCCCATCCAGCCCAGAGAGCAAAACCTTGCTTGGATTTGACAAGGTGAAAGTATTACACAAGGAACCAAAGTGTAGTAAGAGGAAAATTCTGAAAGCAATGTACATTTCCAAAGACCTGGAGAATGTGGTCAATTTTAAAACAGACACAAGGAATTTAAATACGTATTATGCTGAAGTGTTTGAAAAATTAAAATAATTTTGGCAAATAAAGGTAAAGATATTTTAGGGAGGAAATGTAGTTATTATTCTTAAGTGATTTAAATGTTTTGACTGTGATCATTTTAAATAACTATTAACCTTTTAATTTTTAAGTTTATGGATTTATAATTGCCTAATATAGTCCAGGATTTTAAGATTGTTATATATGTATGAGCTAAGTTAATAACGGCACAGCACTAAATGAGGATTATAGAACCTACCTGTTAAGAGATTAGATATTGACAAATTACCTCTTGGTAAGGTTTAATAAATTACGGAGATTTTTTATTACGTGGACTCATCAGTGAGTATAAAAGTGACTGAGAGGAATAATTTTATAAGGTTTGTTAGAACTCTATGTATCTAAGAGAATTATGATTTGCCTTAATGGTTGTGAGATAAAAAAAATTGTTACCCTGTATGTTTTTAGCATTGTTAATGCCCAGGAGGGCGAAACGTCTGCGATTCTAAAATAAGGAGAATAAATATAGCTTTTTGAGACCTAAAGATCCTTTCTTTTGTCCTGAAGTAACAATACTTTCTTTAATTTGTACAAGGAAATAAAAATGAGAAGGGAAGACTATATACTGAAAATGGTTTATTTAGACAAACCATTAAAGGAAGTTCCCATACAGCCCAGAGAGCAAAATCTTGCTGCAGCCAGGAGAAGTTTATATATTGAAGACATCTCATAAAATCTAGTTGGGTTGGTCCCTAGATTTTCTCATGTAGTAAATTAGTGATTAGTAAATATTTGATAATAAAATGAATTTAAACTAACCAACAGTTGTTGAAGTTTCCAAGAGGAATGACCATATTTTATGTATGTCGTCTCTAAGAGCAGTGTCACCAAATGTGAAGTAAGCTATTGTTTTGCCAGCAACAGCAGTAGCCATTAGCTGTAGAAGCGATTTAAGACGTGGATCACCTCGGAATGCACCACAACCCCAATTACCAGTTGCTATGCCAGCTCCATTACTTCCACCAACAGAAAATCCAGCAAATGCCTAAATAAAAATCCAATTTGTTATATTTATAAATGTAATAATAGTAAATACAATAATTCTAGAGTTACAGGGATAGAGAATGTCCTATAATTTCATTCAATCTATATGTTTATAAAATTGTAGCCTCTTTCTGTACATTGAATTTTTTCTCGAAATTTCACGATACTTTTTCGTTTCACATGTCATAGACACCATAGCTTCATGTTGTTTCTTTGGTGTCTGTTTGTTTGTTAACTTTTCACACATAAACGGCTGAACCGAATTTTATGAAACTTGGTATGTATATTACTACTAACCGAACTTAGACTTTAGGCTATATTAATATTCTTTGAGACAAACAGGAGTGGGGGTAATAAGGGAGGCCTGAAATTAAAAATAGTGATATTTTGTTTCGTATTGCTTCTTTGGCAAATGTGCACTTAACAAAAGTTGTTTATTTTGTTATTTAGAGTAACTTGTGTTATATGCACTTCTGTCGTATACTGGAGTATAAATGAGTTATGTGCTAAAAACTGTAGCGGGAGTCAATAGTTTTATTTCGCCCAAAAGGCTAAACCGAACTAAACAAAACTCGGTATGTGTATTAGCACTAATTCCTCCATGATAAGAAAATGTACCAACATTTCTAGGGACGAGTAGGGGTTGTAAGGGAGGCCTGAAATTAAAAATAGCGATATTTCATTTTCTATTTGTTTTAAGGCAAACGTGCACATAACAAAAGTTGTTTTTTGTGTTATTAAAAGTAGCTTTTGTTTTAAACATTTTATCCTATTACAAAGTATAAAGCAAATAATTTGCATGGAAATATTGATATGCTCAATAATTCTTTCCAATATAAACTACCAGATATCTAACCTGGATAAATTAATTCAAAAATACGTTAATATTTTATCCTAAATAATTCAAATCAATGTTATTTATTTAACGTAATAAATAACATTGATTCCACCAAGTAAAGTATACTGCCCCTCCCCCTTCTCTTCTCCCAAACATCAATTCATGAGAAACGCCAGTTTGCCCTAAGTGTATTTAATACTTTATTTATCCTGATAAATCGGTCCTGATCCGATTTCAGCCTTTAACAAACTTGATTTGTAGTTCAATATGAAATGCTTAAATATCAAGTTTGGTAATTATCAAGTAATAATTTCGACCAGAAGAGCAGTAATCAATGAATATAATTTGAATAGACCTCATTTTCATCACCTCCTAGGTAGGACCAATGGATATTTTTTGAAAATCACAAGTATTATGATATGCGTACAACCTCAATAGCTGATTTCTCTTAATTTTAAAATTGATTTCCGTTTGCCATAGTCTTGACACATTTATTCAAGAAAGAAAATTTATAACTTTCTCGATCCATATACCATGGTTCATGGCTTGAAGTAACTAAGAAAAATAAAGATAACTTTTATTCAATATAATTCAATAAATATTAACAAACTTTTTGAAGTATTATAACCAGGCAACAAATATTTTATAAAGACTTCAAATTATAGTCTACTTTGACAATAAAAAAGAAGTCAAACTTCCCCCAACTTTGGAAAGTTTCATTTTGATGAATTTTAAGGTTAGGTACCTTGTTGAGCTCTCTATTGATTGACTCTCTGCTGTACTGGTCTTGGGGATTGGCAAAGTATGTAGCATCTATTGCTGCAACAGTTGTTTCTAACCTACGCCATCTATCTCGCTTGGTTGTGTCAATGAAATTACCAGACCATTCAAAGCTATCTCCATATCCCTCATAAGAGTTAAACCTTTCACAGCCTGCAAAAAATGCAAAAGCACTAAATTTAAAATTGATCTTCTGTTTCAGTTGAATAGACTTTGTATATTTTTCATATATTAAAATAATAAATAAATAATACAGTATTTTTATTCTGGCCCACTGAAGAATTTAATGATCCCATCAGGGATATAAAGTCATCTAAGCGCAAATCTTTACTTCTTAGATCTCAACCTCAAAAATAGCATCTCTCAGAAAAGAGCGTAAAAATCTTTTCTCAGGAAACCAAACAGTCAACCCTGATTAATTAATTTTTAGGAAGATGGAGAATTAGTGTTCTGCCCTAACTCAAATAGATTAATAAAAGAACTAATATGCTATGCAGACAAATAGAGACTTAAAAGACTTGCTTGACAAGACAAGCTTGACAGTTGCGCTGTTGGACAATGGGGATGAGTTACCATAGTTTGCATACTCTGTAGAGATGAAGATATACATTAACCGAATCTTTAATAAATCATTTGTTATGAGTTGGCTGGCAAAGCCTCAATTATTTATTTATTGTAAAACTGGGTCACTATTCTTTTCAGGAATTTGTGCTAACCTGCCAATATTTGAGATAAAAGTTTAGGAAAGTTGTCTAATAGAGAAAAATTATTGAATCATTCTCATATTTATATTTAATCAAACAGACATATCGGTGGATGAGGTACCTGTAATTATTAGAGCTTCAGTATCATCCAGAGCTTCAGTAAATAATCTTGAGACAACCAATTCTGGGCAAATAAGAAACTTAATCTCTTCTTGAACAGAGCCTCTACCCAGAACACCACCTCCAATAAATCTGAATAAAAAAAAAATTAATAAAATAAATAAATGTTTCAATTAAACAATTTTATTTATTGAATGCAGTAGAAGAAATTCATAGTCGCATTAATTACCATTTTCTAATATTTTATATTAAATAAACATGAACTAGGGCTCATTTATATTCAGGTGAGTGCACAAATTCACTGATTCAGGCAACATGTAATTCAATTCGAGAAGTGGCCTAGAGAATAATGTTTGAATTAGTAATTACATGAACAAGTGACATAGTGTGCTATCTTGGGTAGTCCCTATGTCCCAATCCATTCCAACATTTTTCTCTTTAAAAACAGTTACAAATTAAGTAGAATAAAATATAAGTATTAACATATTTACGAGAGTTCTTATCTCCAGAGTAATGAGAAAGTACATAACTTCTCCATTTTCGTAAGATTTACTATTCTGATGGGACTCTCAATTACTTGGTTATTGTGTTTTAATATAAAATTAATTTTAGAGCATCCATAGCCCCTGAATAGATAGACATACAGAAATAATGGAAACAAATAATGCGTTGTGTGTGAACATGTCAAAATTATATCACAATTTAATTAAGCATTAAAATAAAAACAATGTCACAATTCTGATTTAAGATAATAAATAGTACACTAAGCTGCAAAGGGGTTGTTTTCAGAAAAAATGAAGTTGATGTTTCATTTTGGTACTTTTGTTGGAAAAGAATCGGTGCAAGGAATGGCTGTAATTACAGAAGATTAAGTTCTCAAAGACACGGATGTATCTACGTAACATGTGACTTTTGTTATGCAAAATTTAATAAAAGAAAACTACTTTTAACATAATTACCAACTAACTTATTAGCAAAATCAATTTCTAAGAGGCCGCTACCTTCATCCTCAATTGTACCTTCACTAGAAATATACATTTTTGGCAGTGTCTTATCAATAGATGACCATACAGGTAGTGAGTTAGGATTTATATGTCTTCTTGTGAATGTTATAACACCATTTGGTCCTGGAAATGAAATAAACATTCAGTATACTTCAATAAGATTCTATTAAAATAGAAGATTCATGGCAGGGAATAATATTTTAGCCTGTTTGACCAAAAACTGTTTAAAATCAATTATCTGTCAGAATGAACATAAAGTAAGGAATTTGATAAGTATGTAAGCAGTACCTGGTATTTTAATAATTTACAATAATAGTTATCAACTTTTCATGTAATGCTCCCAGAATCTTTTGCTGTTAGGTAAAACAAACAAATCCGAAATACAAATATTCCAAAAATCTATTTTGAACAAGAAATAAAAACTTTTTGATAGGTAAAACAATAACCTCTACAAGAATCGTATTCAATGGTACTCTCACCACGAAAGCACTATAGTAGCCAATCAACAAAATGGTATAAGAAGTTTTTTATATAAAAACTTAAATTATTTATGCATATGCAAAATGAAAATAGAAATTCAAGAACATGAAATTTCAAAGGTAAATAGAACATTAAACTTAACTAGCAATAATATAATCATGCTAAGCTGTAAATAGGAAAATATTTCTCGTTTGAAAAGAAAATATGAAATTCTTATCATAAATTAACTTAAAAAAAAAAAACAGGGTTCAGTTAATGAATATATTCAGTTCAAAACAGTTTTATAGATAAACATTATGGAGAGAGGGTAATACTAAAGAATAACCCAATAAAGGTTGCAAATATTAGATAATGATTCACTCATATATATATATATATATATATATATATTGTTTGCGAAAATTAAATTCATGTAAAATTAACAGAAATAGCCACGTATTTGGGAAGTACGATGTAGATGAAAGGAGTTGACGGAGGAGGATCTGGCGCCGGCAGCATCTGGATTGTTCCAGACTAAAGAGTCCAGTACCTTCGAGACCGCGCCCACTGATGTTGCCGCTCCTCTATATAAGCATGTGCAACTCGCCCGACAGTTTAATTTGTTCTCAGCTGTCTTCAAGTGATCATCAGTGCGTTCAGTGCAACAGTGCGATTTAGTTGCAGTGCGGTAAAGTGTTTTATGTGAAGAACAGTGTTGTGCCGTGACTGTAAGTAACAGTTTAGTGCCGTGTTTAAGACAGTGCAGTGCCGTTAACTTTGCGAAGTGAAGGACAGTGCAGTGCCGTGCTTTCGTGAACTTCAGTGATCGTAAGTGAATTATTGGGCAGTGTAATCTGAAGAACAGTGAAGCTATCAGTGCATTGTTAAATAAATTGTGCAGTGATAAGAACTGTGAATCTTGTATGTTTGATTGTGCAATCCAAAAGAACTCTAATAAACAATGTTTATTACTGATTTAGTAATAAAAACATAACAATATGTATTAAAAAAAAGGGAGCACTAAACTTTTAACTAAAAAGAGCAGTGAGGATAATTTTCAATATTTAATGTTTTCGTCTCCTTTATTCTTTGTTTTTTTTTTATATGTATATATTTCTGAAAAGGAAAATCCCTAGCCCAGGCTGACAGAAAAATTTGTTGTGTGCATGATGTAAAGTGCAGTGAATTTCATAAGCTATACCTAAATAACTGAATATTAGAAATTAGTAAATATTAATGTTAGCAACTCAAACCTACTATTAAGAAAAAACAAGTTGACCTACGCTTATCACATATTCTCCTGAAGTAGTTCATAAAACATTTCATTTTTTCTTGTACACTGGTAAGGGATCCACATTGAAATAGCCTGAAAAAATACAGTATATAAGTCAAATGGAAATGATTTTTTTTTTTTTTTTTTTATATCTAATGAATGAAAACTAGCCTCGGATGGAAACATTGAAAATGGTCCAGAGTGAAATAAATGAAAGTAAGATTGACTGAAAAACATAAGTTATGATAGAATTATTCAATGTGCCTAGCTTTATACTTGCCAATATTATGATTAATTTTTTAAAATAATACTGGAAACAATTTATTTATGGATTTCAATATTAGCCTAGCAGGGCAATACAAGACTAGCAGGACAAGTTTGTTATTGGCATGGCCAATACTTTCAGCTATAACAAAATTCTTCTCAAAGTTTAAAAAGTCCGTCACGCAGGAGCTGCATAAACTAAGCAGATTTCTCGCGGGAAGTTTAACAATAGATAAATCTACAGGCCGGTAACACAACACCACCGCGAATATTAAGTGAATAAATACAAATAATAATAAGAAACCTTCTGACGGAAAGCATCTGAAATGTAAACAAACATTTCTGCCAACTTCTTAACAGAAAGGAAAACAATTACTGTAATATATCTGAATATAACGTATTAATTTGATTGAAAACTATTTGCTATATCTAGTACTGTAATTTATAATGAAATAGAACAATTTTTATCTGAATCAATCAAATTTAAGTAGTACAAAAATTTAAGCAGGGGGGAGGGGGTCACCAGAACATATTTGCATGTATCTCGTATAATAAATGTCTCTTGAAAACAATATTTGGTATTTAAGCTTCGAATTATGTGGTCTATTACATGACTGAGTATTGTTTATGTAACATGAGTAGAAGTGGGGGTTTGCTGAAGGCTGAAAACTGAAAAATGCAAATATCTCGTTAATATTCAAGATACGGAATAAATGTATACAACAATATTTATAGTACATTTAATTTGCTATAAGATTGATTTAATACAGTTTTTCAACCCGACTATATTAACGGAGATATTTCGAATTTTCAAAATTCTCCCCCTCTAAACCCCCCGCCCTTCCCCTGGTCCGATTTCAGCCATTAACATACTCTTTCTTTTAACATAAAACGGCTAAATATTGAGTTTGGTAACAATTAAACAATAATTGCGATCGTTAGAGCGGGAACAGACAAATATATATATATATATATAGTTATACAGTTTTGAAAGGACCTCATTTTCTCCTGGGTAGGATCTATGGACATTTGAAGAAAAATTTCGATATTCATGTCATGAATACGACCTCAATAGCTGATTTCCCGTAAGAGAAATCTGCTAAAAACAATGTGTGGTTATTTAATCAGTGCCTTTGATATGGATTTGAGAAAAAAACAAAACAAAAAAAAAAAAAACAGCAGTCATTGGCACCAAAACAGACTTCAGGGTGATGTGTCCCAATCTGAAAAGATGTGCAGGAATATTTTTATTACTATATCAGGAATTATTTCTTACTTATTTATACTGAACGCCACTCAGCCATTTAATGTTAATTAAAAATGAAAATTGGCTTAAGCATATTTAAGTCCCCCTTTTATAATTATTTTAAAAGCATGTCTCGAAGAATAGATATGTTCTTTCTATTTACTTGAACAGTGAATAATTGATCTTTATTAAATCTGTTAGATAGACAGTTGGTAGATCCTTCTATTTCTACACTTTTGTGTGTGATTCGGTTGGAGACATTTATTTGGAGCTTCCATTGCGTGTACTCTCTCAACCAAACAATGACAAAATAAAATAATTTTTCAATCCTTTTATAAACATTACCTCCATCAAGTTACAAACAAATAAAACAATTTCTATTCAGGATATTACTTGCTGGAAAATATTATTATTGAAACAAGTTCTGACTTCAAATAAATTTACCTCATAAAATTTATTGTTGGATATTTGCTGTATTGTGTGGTAGAATTCCTTCGTGGAAATGTGGACAAAAATGCATTTGCAAGAAGAATTCCAGCCTGTTCTTGGCTAATGGATATGCTCTTGGATTCTCCTCTTTTTAAAAAAGGAATCCTACCTCTGAAAGCTGTTTCTATTTCTAAAGCAAGGCTAATAATATCGGGAAGAATATGTAAAAAGAAATATGAACTTTCCTCTTCGATGAGTGTCTGAAATAAATAAAAACAAAATTGTACATCAACAAAACATGCAGTCACGCCTTAAGTATGAGTATTACTGGATTCCTATTGAAATTAATATTAATATCATATAACGAAAAGAAAAAATATTTTGAGAAATAAAACATTATTAAAAAAAAATGTACTTACCTCTGAAAAAAATTCATGCAAGGCATCAAATGACCACTTTTGGCAATTTTTAGAATTGTACGAAAAAATAGCTGCTTCCAGATCTTTACTACTTTCAATTGGTCTACTTAATGAATCCTTTATGAGTGCCCAACGTGGTTTGAGTTGGTTCTAGGAATAAAATTAGTAGCAAATTTGAGTGTCATAGTAAATATGGGAATTAAAGTTAAGGAAATATGGTATAAGCTATTGAGATAAAACAACATTACAACTGAATAAGATGCTACATTTTAGTTTTTATCTTTATTATTATTATTATTTATTAAAGTCCATTTTTTAATACTATGGCCTTTTCCAGTGCCTATGGCCATAGTGCCACTAAACATTTCATTTAATGAGTTCATCATTAAATCCATTCCTATTACCCACGCAGGAATAAAACTCGCCTAGGTTAACCAAGTGAGATTAAGACCAATGACTTAATTCACTTAGCTAACCTGAGTCCTTTTAGCAGATTTCCCTTAAGGGAAATCAGCTATTGAGGTCGTACTCATGACGCAATTTTTGAAAAATTTCTTCAAATGTCCATCGATCCTACCCAGGAGATGACGAAAATGAGGTCCGTTCAAAACTATATATATATATATATATATATATATATATATATATATATATATATATATTTGTCTGTTAACACTCTAGCGGTCGCAATTTTTGTTTAATCGTCACCAAACTCGGTATTTAATCGTTTCATGTAAAAAGGAAGATCAAGTTCGTTAACGGCTGAAATCGGACCAGTGGGAGGGGGGGTTTAGAGGGGGATTTTCAAAAATTCGAAATATCTCCGTTATTATGCATCGGATCGTAAAATTGTATAGAACCAATCTTATTGCAAATTAAATTTGCTATAAATAATGTTATATACATTTATTCTGTATCTTGAATATTAACCGAGATATTTGCATTTGTATTCTCTATGTTCGGACTTTCCGCCGAGAGCTCTGGTGGCCATTTCCATAACTATTCGTCCCTCGTTAATAGTTTTAGAGGTTAGGTTAACTGTTTTTTTGGGGCTAGAAACTACTGGGTTATTACGCCCTAAATAATGTTTTAGGTTTAGAGGTTAATTACTACTACAGTTGTTATTAGGCAGATCTCTCTATTGTAAAACGTCACGTGGGAAATCTGCTTAGTTTACGCAGCCCTTGCGTGACGGACTTTTTTATCTTTAGAATAGTTATACTACACACAATTATTGCATTATTTATAAATAAAACAACAATATCATTTGACATTATATATATATATATATATATATATATATATATATATATATATATATATATATATATTCATATTCCATACTCTAATAATACAAGCCTTTTTTGTCTACAAAATCCTGCAATAAAATTTTGCTTAAATATTTTTGTGCTTCCTAAGCCAATAAAAATTTTCCTTTAGCCCAGAAATCTTAAAACATTGTATATCCTCTGATATCACCATTTACCAGATAAACTACAATCATATTAATATTTTCATCCCATAGTACTCACTAAATCTCCATAAAACAGGACAGAAGTGAGCAAAAGGGAAACTATCTGTGAACACCCACTAACACTTGGACCTGGTTTTTGGCATAATTTTTTGCAAAGCGATTTTTGTTATATTTTTATTTGGTTGTCCTCAATAGCTATTTTTTCTCAAGGAAAATTGTTAAATACACAACAAACATTAGAAATTGAAACAGTACAAAAAGAAAAAAAGCCTATCATGCAGGGGCTGCGTAAACTAAGCAGATTTCGTACATGCTAGTTTAACATACTTTTGATCTCATATCCCAACATATTCCCTATTTCTATGTAAAAAACAGATGAGTAGAAGGGATGAACCGAAGGCTGAAAACAGTATGAATAACTCACTGATTACTTAAATTACAAAAAAATGAATAGCGCAACAATTGTCGAGCTCAGTAGATTAACAAGTTAGGTCCTATAACATTTTACGATCCAACTCATAATATATTTTGAATTTTCAAGTTCCCCCCTCTCTTCCAGGTCCGACTTCAGCTAATAACAGTTATGATCTTTAGTGTTGACTGAAACAGTTAAATATTGAATATGGTATAGACAACTAAACATATTCGAAACAAGAACAAAAAATTTTGATTGATGACATCATTATACAATGAATTTGCATAATAAAGGTCTCTTGAAAAAAATATTTTGTATTTAAGCTTAGAATAAAGTGGTTCATAATATAACAGCTTATTGTTAACATAAAATGAGTAGAAGTGGGGGTTTACTGAAAACTAAAAAAATCCAAATACGTTGGTTAATATTCATGGCAGAGAAAATATGTAATAACAACATTTAGAGAAAATGAAATTTGCAATTACATTGATTCTATATACTTTTTCAATCCGATGTATAATAACAGAGATTTTTTCAAAATTCCTCCCCTTTAAATCCCCCTCCCACAGTTCGATTTCAGTTGTTAACGAACTTGATATTTCTTTTTGCATAAAAAGCAAAATCATCACTAATTCCAGCATAAATATAATAAAAATAGCAATATAGTAGGATGAATAATCTTACCTCTGATGCAGGAAAGAGGCTCTGCAAGGAGTGAGGCATTCGAACATGGAATGCATCCCACGCATCATTACGAATTTCTGGGTAAGGTGATGGTTTACACCCATCCACTAAGGGCATCTATAGGAAACCAATTATATTAATAATGATAATGATAAATTACATGAATTTTGAAAATTAAAATTTGAAATAATAAAATCAATATTTTTATAAGATCCTTACGACTTAGAAACTAAAGTTCATTAGTGGCACACAAATATCCAAATTTACAGGGAGCAAGCATTCAAAATGATAATGGCTAAATGGTAGAAGATTAAAAATGAATAATTGTAATGAAATAAATATATTAACTGACAAAGACATGTAACAGTTTTGGTGATACAAATAACTTTTAGAGTACCAACTCTAGATGAGTGACATATTGTATTACTCTTAAGTTCGTACAATCTCTGAAGAATGTGATATACATTTTTTTTTTAATGTAAAGAAATTTAAGAAAGCATTCTATGAATTCAAAGTATTCATGTTGAAGCATATGTCTTAAAGGTCTACGTGAATCTACTGTCTTTGATTAGATTTTCATTTAGGCACTGGAAGTCTTGATCAAAGAGGAAGAACAAATGTGTGGTTACTAGAGACAATTATTTATGAGGTTCCTCTAAATGCATAATTAACCACTATTTAATTTTTCTGCAAATAGATTGACTCTAAATGATTCATAATGTAAGGATAAGGTTTATAACGATCAGAAGTTTGTATAGACATATGCTCCTTAACAACTATAAAATTTGAATATATGAAATATTTCCATTTCATTGCTAAATTAAAAGTAAGATTTCTTTCATATAGGGTACAGAGAACAAAGAAATATGAGGCACATTACAATGTGCAAAAAAACATGTATTTACCTTAAAGAAAACATGATGTGTAGAACACGGGCGGACAGGGAGGAAATTTTCAAAAATACTTTTTTCTTTGATTTCTCGCAATGGGACACCTCTCCAAGCAGGTTCTAAAAATAGGTGAAAGTTACAAAATTAAGCATAAACCACTATGGTGTTACAGAGAAGCTATATTTTCTATATGTGTAATATATTATTTATTCCATAAGTGACTTCTACCATGTGCTTCTTAATTAATTTGTTTAAGCATTAGAACTATTAAAATAACTTTAGATTTGAAAAAAAAAATGTCCTTAAGTTAAATATTTAATTTTTTTATATCAAGTGAAACGTTTGGCGTAAAGGAACAACCAAACATAACAATTTCCTTTTAATCGCATGCGGCTTCAATAGATATGTTATATTTTATTACGTAAAGTGCCATTTTCAGACGACCGTTTTTTAAATGTTATTTGCTAACGTCCACTTTGTGCTACTGAGAGCAGTTGGGACAGGTTACCACTCTTATCTGCCCAGCGTGAGACTAAGGTATAAATTCCTATTGCCCACAAAGGAGTTGAACCCATGAACTGAGATTTATCAAGTTTGTTAAAACCATCACTTAAACCCACATGACTAGATTTCAAAATAAGATAGAAATAAATTTAATAATTCTAAGAATAGTAACGGAGCATATGTATTTTGTTTTATGAAACAAGTAAGTTGCACTTAATAAAATTGTAGTCATGAATACAAATAATGTAAATTTTTCTTTGACCTTGTACACGTTGTTCTCCAGTTATGAAAAAGGTTTTCATATCATTCCATCTCAAACCATTAGGAACTTTTCAATCACTGATGGATAAGAGATCAATGTATTAAGTTTCATTTATAAATGCCCACTTTATGCTCCTAAGGCTAATTGGGATGGGTTATCTATAGGTTACCACCCTTTTCAAGCCATGGTGAGACTAAGAATTTTATTTAATGAGCTCATTGCTAAATGAAATCCTATCGCACAGGTGGCAATGAAACTTAAGACTCTAGGTTTACCAAGTGAGTTTATGTAATGATACTTGTCAAAAGAATATGAAGAAAACGTCATAAGGAATTATACTGGTAAGCTGTCAATATAATGGAATAATTTATTTAATTCGTAAAGTAATTTATTCATCTTATAAAGGATTGATAAGATAATGCAAAATTTTATGAGTTACCTTCAGAAGAAACGTTATCTTCACTAACATTGCTGTCATCAAACATATCTCCAGAAGTATCAAATCCTGCCATTTTAACTTAAATATAAAGTACAAGTCTTACATATTAATAAGTATAGAAAATAAGAACTTAGCATTTAACATGGATGATAGTCATTTTTAAAAACATCAACTCTGCATTGGGAAAATAAATGTTTGGTGAATCATGTTCATCCAGTAATTTATTTGAATTCTGCCCTCACTGTTAACATTAGCTTAAAAACAGATTCAATTAACAATTAAGTGCTGAGACAATCGTGAACGTACGATCAACTACTATCCAATAGATAAAATGTAATGTGTATAGAGGTATGATGCTTATAGTCAAGCTGTGACGTCATTTAACTATTCCCAAGTCCTGCATATGGGTGTTCCTGAGTGCAGGGGGTCACTTGTTTTCGCCGTTTTATGATTTTTTTCAACTTTGCTTTTATTCTTATCATAGTCAGAATACACTTAGTTATTCGTGCAATTGAAATTATGAAGTTGAGTAAATCGAAATGACCAGTTCAAGGGTCAAAATAAAGTTTATTTGTTTCGTTCCCAAAGTTCTAACAATGGATTCTTTCTTAAAACTATGTTTGATAACACAACTTCTTCAATGCTCTACGGTTAGTTACCATCTAGACGTCGGTATTTTTCCTACTTGAAAAACATAAACTTGTGTCGCAAAACTTTCTTCCTATTAACCCGCGTGAACTCGCGTCGTGATTTTCTCAGAAACACAGATTTGTTTTTGGCGTCAGTTGGCTGGTTGAAGGGGTAGGAACCATGTCGCATACAAATTCTATTGTTAATGTTTCAGGTATGAATTGGGATCAAAATCAGATTCAGGTAAATTTGGAATGCATAACGAATTTAAATCATTCCAATTTAACAAAAAGAGGTATATTGTCCATATCTCATAAAAGTTTTGATCCAATTGGTTTTATTTATCCAGTTATGCTATTCCCAAAGATACACTTGCAACGAATGGGGAAGAAAAAGATGGATATTGATACTATTCAATGATAAGAGATTTTATAAATTGGTGTCAAAATTTATCATCTCTTGAAAAAAATTAAGATTCCTCGGAGGACAGGGAAAAGTTTTTCCAAAGAGATTGGTTGTTCTGTTCATACATTTTGTGATGGCAGTTAAGGAAGCGTATAGCACAGTGTTTCTTCTAAGGATAGAAAGCGGCGATGATGTAACTGTAAAGATGTTAGCCGCCAAATCCAGCGTCCCGAATGGCTGAAGACATCTAGTCATGATATGCCTTTGGCAGTGATTGAAGAGCTGATGCCTGGACGAAATGGGAGGACGTTACATACAAGTAAGAAGATTTTAGTCTCATGATTTTCATTTTAAAATGTTCACCTTTTGTTAAAAACAGATGTAATTTTCAAGAAAGCAGTTTTATATTTTTAATGGTGCAATAAAGTAACTTTGTACCTAGGAACAAACTTTTTTTAAAATCTTTTCAATTTCGTAATAAACCTGGTGCTCTTTCTAGATTGAGCTAAGGGGGTAGTGGTGGCATCAGGATCCATAAGGAAGCCGGCGAATCTTGAAATGTGTAAGTGTTTCTCTTATAGCGAGTACTCGAGTTCCACTTTATTTCTATATGTGTTTTCATGTTTTATTTTTTTTTTCTTTTTAGCAAAAAAAGGTACAGGACATTGTATACGACTTACCTCGAGATCTACGCTGGACGAAAGCCCGGGAGTGGAGAACAGTATTAGTCCAGGAGTCACGAGTTTAGCAAAATACATTTTGATCACTAAAAAATAATTTGTTGTCTCTTCCTTTCGTAAAACAACTTCGTGAACATATAAAACTGTTTTGGTAGCCATTAGAAACAACTAGAAAGAGATTCCTCCTTTATTTGTTCAGGGAATGTAAAAGAAACCTAACATTTTTGGTTTCATAACCTAACCTAACGTATTTGTTATGTCTACATTCCAAAAAGATGTTGAAAACAGGAGGAATGCAAAATAGAATAAGAGGCAAACACCAATTGTTTAAAACAAAGGAGAATTTTTATAAAAGAATCATTACTTCATTAGAGATAAGATAATTATTTCCAGAAAGTTGAAGTGAATTGCTGGAGTTGATTGCATTGAACGAGAATATCAAGCAGGAGTCGGGGGAATTTTGTCTCACGAGAAAGAATAGAAAGTCCGTCATGCAGGGGCTGCGTAAAATAAGCAGATTTCCCGCGTGAAGTTTAGCAATAGAGAAATCTGCATACTGGTAACACAACACCACCATAAGTAAATACAAACGATAATGAGAAATCTTTCAGTTAATTTTAATAAACTCCCAACTGAAACGGCTTCTGAATTGTAAGAATAATTTATATTTTAATAACTCAAATTTTTAGTAGTCCAAGAACTAAAGAAGGGGGGGGGCTGATGATCAGAACGTATTTGCATAAATCTCACAAAGTAACGAAGGTTAGGTAAGGTTAGAAACGACAGGTTAGGTTAGAAGCTTCCGCCAGAGCCGAGCACGGCCGAACTAACCCGAACAACACCCGACCACAGACTTCATAAAAATGCAAATATCTCGGTTAATATTCAAGATAGAGAATAAATTTATATAACAATATTTATAGTAAATTTAATTTACAATAAGATTGGTTCTATACACATTTTTGATCCGACGTATGGTAACGGAGATATTTCGAATTTTCGAAAATCCCTCCCTTTAACCCCCCCCTCCCTCTGGTACGATTTCAGCCATTAACGAACTTGATCTGTCTTTTTACATAAAACGGTTAAATATCGAGTTTGGTAACGATCAAACAAAAATTGTGAACGCTAGAGCGGTAACAGACAAATATGTGTATATATATATATATATATATATATATATATATATATATATATATATATATATATATATATATATATATATATATATATTTGTCTGTTATCGCTCAAGCGGTGGCAATTTTTGTTTGATCGTTACGAAACTCGATATTTAACCGTTTTATGTAAAAAGACAGATCTAGTTCATTAATGGCTGAAATCGGACTAGAGGGAGGGGGGGGTTTAGAGGGGGGATTTTCGACAATTCAAAATATCTCCGTTATTATGCATCGGATCAAAAACTTGTATAGAACCAATCTTTTGAAAATTAAATTTTCTATAAATATTGTTATATACATTTATTCTCTATCTTGAATATTAACCGAGATATTTGAATTTTTATGAAGTCTGTGGTCGGGTATAGTTCGGATTAGGCCGCCCCCCCTTCTTTAGTTCTGGACTACTAAAATTTAAGTTATTACAATATAAATTATTCTTACAATTTAGAAGCACTTTCATTTAGGAATTTATTTTAATTAACTGAAAGATTTCTCATTACCTTTTGTATTTAATCACGGTGGTATTGTGTTATCAGTATGCAGATTTCTCTATAGTAAAACTTCACATGGGAAATCTGCTTAGTTTATGCAGCCCCTACGTACGGACTTTTGGTTATCAAGAGCGGTAGAGAGTTCTAAGAAAATGAAACGTTCATGTTTAAATATGTGGTTTTAGGAATACTCATCTCCTTGTTGTTTTTAGCAGATTTCCCTTAAGGGAAATCAGCTATTGAGGTTGTACTCATGACGGTATTTTCGAAATTTTTCTTCAAATGTCCAACGATCCTACCCAGTAGATGACGAAAATGAGGTCCGTTCAAAACTGTACACAGGGTGTCCCCAAACCCAACGGCCAAACTTTAGGGATCGATAGAGGATCGAAAAACTAAAACAAAATTCCTCTGGCATATGCCTCGTTTCGCTTCGTTTTCGAGAAAATCACAAAAAACTAAAAATATTTGTGCAAAAACTAGTTAAGGCCAATGGAAGAGCGGATTTTATTCCTTGAATGAATTTTAGTAATAAATGTTATTCCAATACAATTACCTATTTAAAGTAGATAACATTATGAACAATAACTGAAGATTAAAACATAAAAAATGATTAATAATTTAGAAAATTAATAAAATAATTAAATATTCTTACTTGGAAAACATAAATGTTTCAGTTTTTACAATATATGGGTCTACCTTAGTGAGAAAAAAAACTCTGAAAATTTTGAAGGTTTTACCTTCTCTAAAATTACATCGTTAATTTCTAAAGCGTCAACGTAAATGTTGTTCGAAGTGCTGGCCTCTCGCTGCAATACACGCATCACATCGCGTACTCACAGATTGCACTGCATCTAAACATTGTTCTGCGGTGAGCTGGTTGCATACCATTCTGATGCGCTCGATGAGGTCATCCCTTGTGCGGACGGGCTCTCGGTAGACATTTTCTTTCACGTATCCCCACTCGAAGAAATCTCGGTCCGGAGACCGGGGAGGCCAAGGCACCGGCCCACCTCGTCCTATCCAGCGACCTGGGTAGTTGATTGAGTGCAGGACAACCATCGAGTTGAAACCAGCTCTCAAGCCTTGTTTCCAAAGGTATATCTTCCAAAAGTGCCCGTAAGTCATTCTCCAGGAATAGATGATAACTTTCAGCGTGAAGTCGAGCAGGTAAAAATACGGGACCTATTATGCGATTATAACAAAGACCGACCCACACGTTTACAGAAAACTCATGCTGGTAGTGAATTTTCACCACCAATGTGGTAGGGATTTTCATGTGCCCAAAGGTGGTAGTTTCTTTGATTGAATATGCCCGCACGTGTAAAAGTCGCTTCGTCCGTCCAGATTACTTTCGAACTTAAGTTTACAGCGTTTTGCAATTGTTCTTTGTACCAATTACAAAAATTTAATCGGCGGGGATAATCAGCGGGTATTAAATTTTGTACCTTTTGTACATGGTAAGCATGCCTGCGGTCAGCCCTTAATGTGCGCCAAATGGTTGTCTTTGGTATGCTTAGAACTGAAGCAGCTCTCCGGACGCTTTTGCCAGGGTTGGTATTCAAGTGCCTCAGTATCCTCTCCCTCCGCCTCAGGACGGCTTCCATCGGAGCCTGCATACGGTTTCCACGAAGATTACATGAGAAGGACCCAGTCTCTCGAAGCCTTCTGAAAGTGCTGGTAAAAACACCTCTGTGTGGGCTTTCTCGGTCAGGAAACCGTCTGCGATATTCCTGAACTGCCTGCGAGGCTGGATTCCCCCCAAAAAGGATTAAAATGATAGTAAACATTTTAATCCTTTCTTTTTAAGTTTAAACACTCAACCTAGACGTTTTATTGATAAGGAAAGCTTGAGAATATTCATGTTTTCTAAATTTACTCCTCGTAAATTAAAAAAATTAAGCTTACTCAAAAAGCCAATAGTTTTTTTGTAATTTAAATACATTATTAAAAAAAAATTCACTTTTTGCACAACTATTTTCAGTTTTTTGTGATTTTCTCAAAAACGATGCGAAAACGAGGCATATGCCAGAGGACTTTTTTTCTTAGTTTTTCGATCCTCTATCGATCCCTGAAGTTTGGCCGTTTGGTTTGGGGACACCCTGTATACTAGCTCAGATACCCGGCTTCGCCTGGGAATGGATTTGAGGCTGAATGGTGATGGTATTTTTTGGCAAGGCTTTACTTTGCACACTATTTTAACATTTACCCGTCCCAGTGTTTAGGGTTTATACCCGTCGTTGGCATTTGTTAATAATAAAATTAATTTTTTATGTAAGACTTCACTTCCTCCATATTGTCATATTTCCCGTCTCCTGTGCATTATGCATAAATTTCAGTTATTAAGGACAAAATATTAACGTAGATTTGAATTAATTTTTCCTGGTGAGGTACCTGATAGTTCAAATTGGAAAGAATTGTTGACCATATCAATGTTTCTACGCAAATTACTTGCTCCACTCATTGTTCCTGGAGAAATGTATAAAAAAAAAAAGTTACTCTAAATAACATAATAAACAACTTCTGGTATGTTCATAATTGCCGAAAAACGAATAGAAAACGAAATACCGCTATTTTTAAATTCAGGCCTCCCTTACAACCCCGTCCCTAGAAATGTTGGTATGGCTTGTTATAAAGAAAGCGTTAGTGCTAATGCACATACCGAGTTTTATTTATTTTGGCTGGGTCTTTTGTCCCAAATAAAATTGTTGAATCCCGCTATAATTATTAGCTTATAACGCATTTATACTTCGGTATACGAAAAAAGTGTATATAATAAAAGTTACTCTAATTAACAATATAAACAACTTTTGTTATGTTCATATTTGCCGAAAAACCAATAGGAAACGAAATATCGCTATTTTTAATTTCATGCTTCCCTTATAACCCCCACTCCTGTTCGTCTCAGAGGATATTAATATAGCCTAAAGTCTAATTTGGGTTAGTAGAAATATACATACCAAGTTTCATAAAATTCGGTTCAGCCGTTTATGCGTGAAAAGGTAATAAACAAACAAAGAAACAGACACCAATGAAATAAATTGCAGTTATGGAGTCTATGACATGTGAAACGAATAGTTATCGTGAAATTTCGCGAAAAAAATCAATGTACAGACAGAGGTTACAATTTTATATATATACTAGCTAAGGTACCCGGCGATGCCCGGGAAATCATTCTTGACTGACTAATGATGGTATTTTGATAGTAAGACTTCAATGTGTACAATTACACTTTCCTCCACGACGTAATGATTTTCCGAAATATCCTTACGGGAAATCTGCTAAACTGAACCACATCAATTTTTTAATGGTAGTTTCAACAAAAATTGAAATCTGCCGATTTTGTTTTTTGCTGCCCCGTATTGTATATATTCAACCTTATTTGTTTTTTTCGCCGATTTACTATAATTTGCGAAGATGTGAAGTAACCGGAGAGGTTACAGTGTGTATTAACATGAGAATTTAACTCACACGGATTATCTGGGCCCTCCTCTTTCCCTACATATGAAAATTTAAGTTGTATTCGTTAAGAAAGCTAGCTTCTAGAATGACTCATGTAGAATATAATCTTTCACTACGTTAAAATTATACTGATAATAGTAGTATCTCAGCTTATACTCTCTATAATTTATGTTAAAAGAAATATTAATACATTTGTTTAATTTATTGTTCATTATTATTAAGTAACGTCCACTTTTCGCTATTAAGGCTAATTGGGGAGGGGCTATCTACAGGTTATCACTCTTTTCTAGCCAGGGTGGGACTACAGATTTTATTTAATTCCTATTGGCCAGGCGAGAATCGAACTCGCCACTCTAAGTATACCACGTGAGATTAAGGCTTTAACTCACGTTGCTAACCTGAGCCCTATTGTTTTTTAATTCATAATGAAATAAAAACCATTCTCATGCTGGTAGCTTACCCTCAGAAGAATATATAGACCACTTACCTCTTGTTGTTCCTTCTAATAAGAAATAATTATATTTATGGATATGTATTGCAAGTTCATAAGGTCAGAAATAGCGTCTCGTGCCATTCAAAAAAATTCATGTATTGTTTTTTAATACATAATGAATTTTCCAAAAACCCTATTTCTGGCCTTATGAACTTGCAATACATATTCATAAATATAATGATTTCTTTTCACAACGAACAAAAAAAAGTGGTAGGTGGTCTATATTAGCAGATTTCCTTTAAGGGAAATTAGCTATTGAGGTCGTACGCATGACTCGATTTTCGAAATTTTTCTTCAAATGTCCATCGATCCTACCCAGGAGATGACGAAAATGAGGTCTGTTCAAAACTGTATAATCTATCTATCTATCTATCTATATATTTGTCTGTTACCGCTCTGGCGGTCGCAATTTTTGTCTTATCGTTACCAAACTTGATATATAATCGTTTTATACAAAAAAAGAGAGATCAATTTCGTTAACGGCTGAAATAGGACCAGGGGGAGAGGGGAGGGGTTTAAAGGGTGCGAATTTCGAAAATTCTTAATTTCTCCGTTATTATACGCCGGATCGATAATTTGTATAGAGTCATTCTTATTGCAAATGTAATGTTCTATAAATGTTGTTATTTACAGTTTTTCACTATCTTGATTATCAACTGAAATATTTGCATTTTTTAGTCTTCGGTCTTCAATAAACCCCACTCCTACTCACCTCATATTAAAAATATTCTATTATGTTATGAAGCACATTATTTGAAGCTTAAATACTAAATATTGTTCTCATTGAACTTTTAATTTTTGAGATAAATGCAAAAACGTGGCGCACGTGGGAAATCTGCTTAGTTAACGCAGCCCCTGCGTGACGGACTGTTTTCTTCTGAGGTTAGGTCTTCTGGAGCGAGGGCTGCCAGCATCTTTTAGAAGATAAGCAATAAATTTTTACTGCAAAATCTCTAGGTTTGAACGAAATAAAATTAAAGAAAGATCGTTGATTTCAGTGAAAAACCAAGCACTTCAAAATCTGTATTTATAAATAATATAGAATTACTCATCAACATGTTTACATACTTCATAGATAACTTTAAAGCATTCAAGATGACTAAGTATTTTTGCCTTTGTTACATATTTAAATTCTATATATAAATTTATCTTTACAACATTTACATCTTTACACTTGTAATGGTTTCTTACATTCGGAACCAAATAATATATATATATATATATATATATATATATATATATATATATATATATATATTTACTCTAAAATATCTATTTATATATATATAAATGAAAGAAAGGTATCTGTTAGGAAAAATTATATATTTTGAGTCTTATTTACATACAAAGAAAATTGTTTATTTACATGCCTTATTAAAATAATAAATAAATACAGAATAAATGCACATAACCGCAATTCGGCTGTTGGTAATTAGGACTTTGTGTGAGCCCTTTTTTTTAATGAACCAGTTAAAAATAGTCTGGCCTATCCATTCATCCTTTTGGCGATACTTCATTTGCCCACGCATCTGATGTAGGACATTTAAGTACTGGTAAACACAATTATTTGGTATATATTACTTAATAATAGTCATTATCAGTTACAAAAAAAAATACTATATCGAATAGAAATATATATATTTCAAAATGAGTTTGTTTCCAAATAAACGCTGTACAAGGGGAACTGATAATTGGTTTATTCAGGGGAAACGGTTTGCGCTTGGAAACACAAGATTTTTTGTTTTTTTAATAAATTTAATCAGTTTTAGTCATGTTTTCGGTTTCTTTTGTGGCCTCGCTTCTTCTTCCTCGGCGTGACTTCGCAGCTGCAACCACTCCTGACCCTGATGTAGTCGAGCATGTAGTCACTGCCTTCCGGAAAGGCGGGCGAGTCCTTGGGCTTGTTGGTAGCCTTAACTATGGCGTAAGAGAAGGAGTATTTCTGGACGCAGCGCGACTGGTTGTAGAGCCGCTTGTCGACGAATCTGCACGGCTTGTTTTCAACTCCTTTCCTACAGGACAGGTCGTAGAACCTGAAACAACAATCATGGCATCACTATTTGAAAACAAAGATGTCATACTTAAACTCTAAGGACATACATTACATAAATATATTAACATTTCCAATAACCTCGCCCTTCGACCGGAGACCAAGGTGGCGCGAAGTGAATATGACAAAAGTTACTCCAAATAACAACATAAACAACTCATAACCTGTGCGTATTTGCGGAAAACCAATAGGAAAAGAAATATGGCTATTTTTAATTTCAGGCCTCCCTCACGACCCCCACTCATGCTCCATCTGCCGGGCTGATCTGTGACGCTAAATCATCCGGGGCGTCACCCAAACGCGTACGAAAAAATTCATTCCAATCGTTTCAGCCGTCTAGGAGGAGTTCAGTGACATACACACGAACAGTGGAATTATATATATAAAGATAGTCCATTAAAACTAATAGGCACGAACTGTTACCGGCTGAGAAAATATCCTGTATAATTCCAGTAATTGATTATAGCTAGAATCTCGAACTTCTGAGCGCTTTCGCTATTCTTCAAAGTTAAAACGGAGATTGGTCGGGCAGGCCGTAGAAATATGTTAAAACAATGGGAATATAAACGGAGTGGAGGGGAGCGTATCCACTGAATTGGGAAAACAGTCATAACACCGTTAAGTAGAAACAAGTCCGTCACGCAGGGGCTGCGTAAACTAAGCAGATTTCCCAAGCGAATGTTTACATTAGAGAAATCTGCCTACTATTAGCTGTAGTAGTAACGCGTCTCTAAACCAATTCACGAGGGACGAACAGTTACGGAAACGGCCGAACTAGCTTTCAGCGGAAAGTCCCGAATATAGTCGACTTCAGCCGACCACACACACAATACAAATGCAAATATCTCGGTTAATATTCAAGATACAGAATACATGTATAGAACAATATTTATAGTACATTTAATTTGCAATAAGATTGATTCCATATGGTTTTTCGATCCGACGCATAATAACGGAGATATTTCGAATTTTCAAATATCCCATATATAAACCCCCCTCCCCTTGGTACGATTTCAGCCACTAACGAACTTGATCTTTGTTTTTACATAAAAAGATTAAATATCGAGTTTGGTAACGATCAAACCAAAATTGTGACCGCTAGAGCGTTAGCAGACACACACACACACACACACATATATACACACATATATATATATATATATATATATATATATATATATATATATATATATATATATATATATATCATTTTGAACGGACCTCATTTCGTTATCTCCTGGGTTGGATCGATGGACATTTGAAGAAAATGTTTCGAAAATTGCTTCGTGAGTACGACCTCAATAGCTGATTTCCCTTAAGGGAAATCTGCTAAAAGCCCGTCATGCAGGAGTTGCGTATACTAAGATTTCCCAAGCGTAATTTTACAATAGATAAATATACATACTGGTAACACCATCACAAATATTAAGTGAATAAACAGATAAATCTTTAATTTACAAGTTAATAACTCTACAACGGTAAGCGCCTGAATTGTAAACAAACAGGCCAGCCAAACTGAATTCTAGACCGGAAAGGAAAATCGTTAATGAGATATATCTGAATATAACACATTAATTTTATTGAAAGCTACTTACTATAGCAAATTTGTAATGAATCAGAATAATTTTAATATCAATTTCTTAAATTTTAGTAGTCCAAGAACAAAAGAAGGGGTGGGAGGTTCAATGAAAACTATATTCCTTATTTAACCTTGGGGTTCATGATATAACAGCTTATTATTAATATAACATCAATAGGAGTGGGGGTTTACTGAAAGCGGAAAACTAAAAAATCCAAATATCTCGGTTAATATTCAGAATAAAGAAAATATGTATAGAACAATATTTACAGATCATTTAATTTTCAATAAGATTTCTTCTATACAATTTTCCGATCCGACGCATAGTAACGGAAATATTTCGAATTTTCCAAATTCCCCCCCTTTAAACCCCCCCCCCCCTCCCACTATGTTTGTCTTGTCTCTAACACTCTGTAGTATGTTTACCTTTGTATTTGTGAGCCCTTCCTATACAGCTCGACAAGTGCCCCAGATTGATTGACCCCTCCCAGAGGTTCCACTATCTCCAGGGTGGAAGGGCAGCAGTCGACGGGGAGTCCTTCGCTGCCTCCTTCGTTCCTCAGGGTCATCATGTGACTTCTCCAGAGGCTGTTCACACCCTCGGTCGATCCTGTGTCAACTCCTTCGTAAGACCTGCAACAGACAAGGACAATTATATGCATCTCCCCGTAAGAGAATTGTGGTCTCATATTTTTAAACATGTACGTATTTACCACTGTCTGGGACCAGGAATGACACCCTACAGTGCAGGGTGTCACAAGAAAACTGGAAAATCAGATTTCCTTCGTCCTGCAATAGCTGACTGATCCCATATCACGTTCTTCTTCGCTCAATAAGAACCCGATGTAAAAGGATGTCAAATTGAAACTTCATATGAGATTAATACAGTTGTTTTAAGTGAAAATCGCGAACGTTAAACTGGAAATTAAGTGAAGGCTAAAAAGTCCGTCACGCAGTGGCTGCGTAAAGTAAGCAGATTTCCCACGTAATGTTACACACTAGTGAAATCTCCATACGAGTGCCGAACAGTTACGGAAATGGCCGAACTAGCTTTCGGCGGGAACGAATACAAGCGACCATAGCTTACACTTAATAAAAATGCAAATATTTCGGTTAATATCCAAGATAGAGAATAAATGTATATAACAATATTTATAGGACATTTTATTTGCAATAAGATTGGTTCTATACAATTTTTCGATCCAACGTATAGTAACGGAGATATTTCGACATTTTACAAGAATGCCCAACAAAACCAAAAGTGATGGAATAAATATATTTTATAAATACTAATTAAAATCTTAAAACATGTCATTTAAGAAACAATTAATTCAACTCACTTCTCCTTGAAGGTGAGACATAGAAACAAAAAATTATTTTGATTTTTAACTCTTTATCTCGAATACAGGTTATGTCGGCTTGATTGTTTTATTGACAAGTTATATTCTTAAAATTCATTACAAATTGAGCAGCATAGCTTCTTGCGTTATCATGATCTTCTAAGTAGGTATATTTTAAATACTTATAATATTGTACTTTTCACAAAATCACAGATCTTTTTATTCATTGAGCTACTCAGAATATTGTAGGAGCATTAAATAGCTGTGGAAGAGGGAATCACAACATTTCATAGCCAGCAAGCAAGTTGCACTGAGTTCTTGTATAAATTTACAGTAATTCCCTTCTTTAGCTTAACCCTCCTCATTTCTCATAGCTCATTCCATCTCTCCTGCCCTAATTTAAGAATATGACCCAAGGCGGTCATCCACAAAGCTCCACCAACATTGCGACATAAAGGTTGCCCTACCGTAGCATACAACACTAGTTCTTCGTTCATCACAAACGATCGCACATCTTATCAGCTCACCTGTTACACAGGGCTGCTACGATAATATCCCCTGCATCTTTCCATTATCAGAAGATCTTTTCTTTAAACTGATAAAATAAATTTTATTCTTTAAAATATCACAAAAATGGTTCCTTGTTGCAATGCTATGATAGTTTCCTAACCCAGCATTATAAAAGTACGCCTCCAAAGCAGATTTTATAGTAAGATTATGAACTAATATCATAGATTGAAAAAAAAATTAATTTTTGTGAACTTTTGAAGTTTGTGAACTTATCTATTTGCTATTGGTACGCTAGTAGTAGTTGGCCAATTCAAAATTACGTGTCCTGCTCCTCCTCTACGACATTCTAGCTCTGAAGAAGGTGTCCGAAACCGTCTGCACTAAAAATACACTAAATTATTATTTCACGGATTGAGTACTTATAGGGAAAACATTTGCGCCCGTATTGATGCGTTACTTAGAATAGGTGAAATGGTCTTAATGATGCGTTATTTAGAATAAAGGAAATGATCGTATTGATGTGATATTTAGAATAAAGGAAATGATCGTATTGATGTGATATTTAGAATAAAGGAAATGATCGTATTGATGTGATATTTAGAATAAAGGAAATGATCGTATTGATGTGATATTTAGAATAAAGGAAATGATCGTATTGATATGTTATTTAAGAAACAGGAAATGGTCTTAATGACGCGTTATTTAGGAAACAGGAAATGCTCTTAATGACGTGTTATTTAGAATAAAGGAAATGGTCGTATTGATGCGTTATTTAGAATTAAGGAAATGATCGTATTGATGCGTTATTTAGAATAGAGGAAATCATTGTATATGCACTTTATTCTAGGAAACTATTCCATAATGTAACTGATTATAGCGTCTGATTAATATTCCTTTCAGCCAAAACTCGTGAGTTAGACGAGCGCGGTAAGCGATCAAATCACGGAGAATGTGGTTAATTTTAATGTTATAGAAGTATAGTTTTGTGTGATGAAGCGAAATAAGAATGTGTTTCACCTTGACAGCCTTTGGTTTTCTTGAATTAGTAACTTACATGTCCATTGAGATTTCTGAGCTGTTCGCTGATGGAGTGTCACGTTGCGAGCCAACAGCTCGGGCCGCCAGTGTCACCACCTGCAAAAGTATAATAAAATGTATTGATTTTATGTTACTTGTCATTTTCATACATTCCTTTTCTTTTTTTTGTATATATCTGTATGGATTTAGTATAATAAAACCATTAGTATTTTAATCATATATATTTATTAATCAATCCTCTATTTCAATTTCAAATCAGCCATATTATGTAACACAAATAAACGACTCCCTTGAACAAATTAATACGTAATATCCAGAGATACTCCTTCAACACAAAATGAGGTCTTTATCCTTGTCTCAGAGTGATATTTTAATGAATTGAGGTTACCACTAATTATAAAAAAGTCCGTCATGCAGGTGCTGCGTAAACTAAGCACATTTCTCACGTGAACTTATACAATAGAGAAATCTCCGATCACATCTCGTTCGTTATCGGCACACGGTACATTTGCAAATATGCAGATATCTCGGTTAATATTCAAGATAGAGAACAAATGCTTATAACAATGTTAATACTAAATTTAATTTGCAAGAAGATTGGTTCTATACAATTTTTCGATCCGACTGGCACGATTTCAGCTGTTAACGAACTTGATCTTTCTTTTTACATAAAACGATTAAATGCCGAGTTATGTGACGATTGAACAAAAATTGCGACAGTTAGAGTGTTAACAGACAAATATATGTATATATATATATATATATATATATATATATATATATATATATATATAGTTTTGAACGGACATTTGAAGAACTATAAAATCGCGTCATGAGTATGACCTCAATCTGCTAAAAAATACAGGAACGAAGTAGTTTTTATTGCAAATATAGGGAGTCTTAATTCCGTAGGGCTCTGAAATCTAAAATAAAAAAGAATTCTGTAGGCCCTGAACTCAATTAGGAACCTGGGAAACGTGCAGAGAGTATGCAATTAGGTTCGAGAAGAACTATTGGGATTCAGTCTCGTGCAATATAATGAAGGTTTAGTGTCTTTGTAGTAGGTTCGATGGAGGGAAACTGCTATGGCTTACCTGATAGAATATGTTACAATAAATAATGGTACTAGGTGGTTTTAAACGGAGGACCGGATTTATGAATTAACATACTCTTTATTCACTACTTTATCAATTGGGAAGTTTCCGATAAACATTCGTGATCAGTGGGGATGCAGAAATTGTTAGGAAGTATTTCTTATGCCATTCTGGTTAAGGCGGACGATGCCCCAAATTATTATTGCGTGATTTCTTCGACTAGATACGCAGGAAAAGTCCGTCACGCAGGGGCTGTGTAAACTAAGCGGATTTCCCGAGTGAAGTTAGACAATAGATAAATCAACTCAATGCTGCTAACACAACACCAACGGGAATATTAAGTAAATAAATAAAAACGATAATAAGAAACCTCCCAAAGGAAAACATCTGAAATGTAAACAAACAGTTCCGCCAACTTACCGGAATTAATATCAATTACTGTGATATATCTGAATATAACGTATTAATTTGATTTAAAACTATATACTATATCTTGTACTGTAATTTATAATGAATCTGAATAATTTTCATCTCAATCAATCAAATTTAAGTAGTCCAAAAACTTAAGAAGGGGGGGGGGGTTACCAGAACATATTGGCATGTATCTCGTCGTAGTAAATTTAATTTGCTATAAGATTAGTTCTATAGTCGTATAGTAACTGAGATATTTTAATAAAATCACTGTCCCGTCCGGGTTTTGGCCTTATGTTCTTTTTAGCAGATTTCCGGAAATCAGCTATTGAGGACGTACTCATGACGCGGTTTTCGAAATTTTTCTTTAAATGTTCATCGATCCTACCTAGTAGATGACGAAAATGAGGTCCGTTCAAAACTGTGTATATATATATATATATATATATATATGTATGTATGTATGTCTGTTAACGCTCTAGCGGTCGCAATTTTTGTTTGATCGTTACCAAACTTCATATTTAAGCGTTTTATGTAAAAAGAAAGATCAAGTTCGTTAATGGCTAAAATCGGACTAGTGGGAGGGGGGGGGTTTAGAGGGGGGATTTTCGAAAATTCAAAATATCTCCGTTACCATACGTCGGATCAAAAGAATGTATTGATCCAACCTTATTGCAAATTAAATTTACTATAAATATTGCTGTATACATTTATTCTGCATCTTGAATATTAACCGAGATATTTGCATTTGTATTGTGTGCGTGGTCGGCAGGAGTCGGCTATGTTCGGGACTTCCCGCCGAGAGCTAGGGCGGCCGTTCTCGTAACTGTTCGTCGAAAAGGTTTAGAGATTCCTTACTACTACTGTTGTTATTAGGCAGAGTTCTGTATTGTACAACATCGCGTGGGAAATCTGCTTAGTTTACGCAGCCCCTGCGTGACGGAATTTTCTTTTATGTATACGGACTTGCCTTGCTGCTAGCATTATTGAAATTGTTCAGTTCAAAAACTGTACTTTCTATTTAACCAGTTCTGTTAACTAACCTGTATATAATCAGCTCTGAATGTAATACTTACTTATTTGGTCAACTGATTTTTATTAATTTAGACACGAAAAAATTGTTATACGACATTAACGGTGATTTGAAATGATCATGATGAAAGTTAGATTAAAGCGGTTTCCTGTTATTCACGAATTTAATCTTTAGTTTTGCAGAAGATGTTCAAATATCCAGTTTGATTTCGATCGCCAGAGCGTTATTAAACAAATGCATCATCGATTTACCTATCTAGCCACACACACATATATATATATATATATATATATATATATATATATATATATATATACAAACAAACAAAGTAAGCTGCTCACTTTCTTGGGGTACCTATCAAGGTCAGCCTCCTTATCTGCCTTATTTAAGGTAATTTTTTTTCCATTTTGAGTTTTATATAAATTTCTATTTTGTTGGGGATGTTGCTAAGGGAGCAGCTTAAGTCAAACTTTATTATTGTATAAATGGTAATTCACTATTCTGATGGACACTTTTAGAATATTAGTTGACATTTGTCTTATTTCTCCAGTCTTTATATTCAGATCTTGAAGGTATTTCCCAGATGACTTGGGTATAACTCCTCTTGATCAGTAATCCTTTTACTGTCCAATTTTGTATAATGTATTTCTCTTTAAAATATGGAGTGCATTGGGTGCAGATTCTTATTTTTTTACTAAATTTACTTCTTGTTGTTGTTTATATATATATAAATATATATATATATATATATATATATAATTGTAACCTCTGTCTGTACATTGATTTTTTTCGCGAAATTTCACCATAACTGAAATTAAAAATAGTGATATTTCGTTTTCTATTGCATTTTCGGCAATTATGCACATAACAAAAGTTGTTTAATTTAGAGTAACTTTTGTTATGTACACTTTTGTCGTATACCTAAGTATTTTAAACTAAACACTGGGACGGGTAAATGTCAAAATATTGTGCAAAGTAAAGCCTTGCCAAAAAAAATACCATCACCAGTAAGCTTCATATGAATTCCCGAGCGAAGCCGGGTATCTGAGCTAGTATATATATATATATATATATATATATATAGAGAGAGAGAGAGAGAGAGAGTGAGAGAGAGAGAAAGAGCGAGAGTTTTGAACGGGTCTTATTTTTCCTTCTTCCGGGTAGGATCTATAGACATTTGAAGAAATGTTCGAATTTCTCCAAATAAATCGAAACTAATTTCAATGAAATTGAAGACCGAAAAAGGGGGGTACATTCCTTTGTTTGCTTTTTGTTGTTGTAGAGTTGTTTGTTTTGCTGCTGGTTTTGGCTATCTATTTCGATTGGTGAATGTCGTTCTGGCTTAGACACAATTGCTTGCTTTGGTAGAGTGCTGTGTTTATGAAACAAGATCTCCACTAACAGTATACTTGACCTCTTTACACGACTTGAAAGTAGAATTGTGGGTCAACAAATGCATATATTTTCATAATTGATATTCAATACGTAAATATATCAAGACTTATTTTTTCCCATACTGTGACTACTTCCTCAATAACTCCTACATTCTTGAAATTTGTTACAATACAATAATTTATCGTATTTCGAAGATATAAAACTTGAGTGGGAGGTACTAGCTTTCATGCGATCAATAATTCTAGTGCAGCATGGTGTATGACAATGGAAATAAATCATTCCTATGGTATGTTTAAGAATATTTGGTATTCATTATCTAAGCTGGTGGGAACTGTCTTATTTTGCCTTACTCGAAACAATTGTCTTTGCGCACACCGCTTATTGATAGTGTAATATTCAAAAAAGTCCGTCACGCAGGGGCTGCGTAAACTAAGCAGATTTCCCTCCTGAAGTTTAGTAATAGATAAATATACATACTGGTAACACAACAACACCGTGAATAAATACAAACGGAAATAAGAAATGTTTCATCCAATTTCAATAACCTGCCGACAGGAAGCATTAGGTTAGAAATGTAAACAAACGGGTCGACCCGCCTCTCACCGGAAAGAAAAACAATTACTGAAATATAACAGAATATAACTCATTAATTTTATTGAGAACTATTTACTATATCTAGTACTGTAATTAATAATGAGTCAGAATAATTGTTATCTCAATCAATAAAATTTTAGTAGTCCAAAACTTTAAGATGGGGGGGGGGGTAGTCACCAGGACATATTTGCATGTATCTCGTATAATAAAGGTCTCTTGAATACAATATTTGGTATTTAAACTTCCAATAATGTGATTTATTATGTAGCAGAGTATTGTTTATGTAACATGAGTAGAAGTGACGGTTTGCTGAAAAATGCAAATATCTCGGTTAATATTCAAGATAGAGAATAAACCTATATAACAATATTTATAGTAAATTTAATTTGCAATAAGATTGGTTATATACAATTTTTCGATCCGATGCATAATAACGGAGATATTTCGAAAATCCCCCCTCTAAACCCCCCCTCCCTCTGGTCCGATTTCAGCCATTTACGAACTTGATCTGTCTTTTTACATAAAACAGTTAAATATCGAGTTTCGTAACGATCAAACAAAAATTGCGACCGCTAGAGCGTTAACAGACAAATATATATATCATTTTGAACGGACCTCATTTTCGTCATCTCCTGGGTAGGATCGATAGACATTTGAAGAAATTTTTCGAAAATCGCGTCATGAGTACGACCTCAATAGCTGATTTCCCTTAAGGGAAATCTGCTAAAAGAATGTCGACCTGTACGAGTTCGCGGTTTTCGGATTTATTAAAGTGTCCATCGAACCTTTAATGAATCCGAAGCATCTACTTGACGCACTTATTATTATTTTATGGGTAACTTGATTATAGACGAGGAATCGGATGATCTCAATTTCTGCGTCAGAAAAACTGAAATATTCCGTCGTCGATAGCAGCAGGTTTCATCCCTTGTCCACACTTGCGGTTTTCATTGCAGAACATCCGTTTTAGCAGATTTCCCTTAAGGGAAATCAGCTATTGAGGTTGTACTCATGACGGAATTTTCGACATTTTTCTTCAAATGTCCATCGATCCGACCTAGTGGATGACGAAAATGAGGTCCGTTCAAAACTGTATATATATATATATATATATATATATATATATATATATATATATATATATATATATATATATGTCTGTTAACGCTCTAGCGGTCGCAATTTTTGTTTGATCGTTACCAAACTCGGAATTTAATCGTTTAATGTAAAAAGGAAGATCAAGTTCGTTAATGGCTGAAATCGGACCAGTGGGAGGGGGGGGATTTTTGAAAATTCAAAATATCTCTGTTATTATGCGTCGGATCGAAAAAGTGTATAGAATAAATCTTATTGCAAATTAAATTTACTATAAATATTGTTCTATACATTTGTTCTGTATCTTGAATATTAACCGAGATATTTGCATTTGTATTATGCTTGTGGTTGCCAGTAGGCTATGTTCGGACTTTCTGCCGAGAGCTCTGGTGGCCGTTTCCATAACTATTCGTCCCTCGTGAATAGGTTTAGAGGTTAGGTTAACTGTTTTTTGGGGCTAGAAACTACTGGGTTACTACGCCCTAAATAATGTTTTAGGTTTAGAGGTTTCTTACTACTACAGTTATTAGGCAGATTTCTCTATTGCAAAACCACGTGGGAAATCTGCTTAGTTTACGCAGCCCCTGCGTGACGGACTTTTTAATCTAGCCATTAGAGCTAAGAATTAAAAATGAACGAAATGTTTGCTGATTTAAATAAAGCTGAAATTGCGGAGTTGTCGAGAATGTCTGGTATAAATAGAAGCAGGAGCAAAATGTATTATAGCAATTTAGATATTCCTAGAATTGTCCTGACGACAGCTGATACTGGCATGTCTCCAACTCGGCAGACAAGCAGGCTGCGCTGATCTTCAAATGCAGACGTCACGTTGTGCAACATTATCACCACACACTTCACTCAGCAATTTATCAAAGTGGCCAGTTATTCTCCTATTTCAACTCTTTTATATTGGGATTACTACTTCCCAATACTTTCTAGGTATTCATAATTTATTTATAAAAATTATTTGCTTCTGAAGTACAATAAATTCTTTTTACTTCGACGACATCCTTCGGGACCTTTTACCGGGTCCACTAACATACCACTACAGTCCTAACACACAAATATAAAATCTGTCATTCAGGGGCTGCGCGAACAAAGCAGATTTCCTAAGTACGACTCACTACTGATTGCATCAAATGTATTCTCTAATTCTAAATAAAATTCCGATAAGTAGAAATAGGTAGTTCTCACCATCTTGTCCCTTTCTCCCTTAGTAAGAAGCCTATGTGTATAGAAATTAAAACGTACTATGGTCATGAAATTATTGGTGGCTCAGTTACTTAGTAAAAATGAAAATAAGACTATTGGAAGGGGGGGGGGTTACTGAAGGAGGAAAATAAAAAAAAATAGTTATATCTTGGTTAATTTACGAGATAGAAAAAAAAAGGTTTGAAACAACAATTATAAAAAATTAATTCTGTAAGAAGGTTGGTTCTATAAATGTTTTTGATCCTAACCATAATAATATTTTGAATTTTCGTTTTTCCCCTATTTCCTTAGGGGCTCCTTCCCCGCGCCCCTCGGTCTGGATTCAACAAATAATTTCGAACTCTTAATTTTGTGTAAAGTTTTATGACTAGTTTTGTTACTATTATAATTAGGGTAAAGCTAAAGCCCTAATTTAAGTGTGTTACTGGTTTAAGAGGAGTTTGTTAATGAAACTAGAAACAGAATATTAAATTTCTTCTTCCATATCTGGGACAAATAAGACGTTAAGGGTCATTTGTGTCTTTTGCATAAAAACTAAAAAAAATTGTTTTTTTGCGACCAAAAACAGTAAAACTGTTACATTTAAGACCTTGAGTTCAACCTCTTTACAAAAAATTTTAACCTTTTCAGTACGCCTTCCAAGAGTTGAAATTCCGAATTTCATTAATTTCAAACTTTAATCATTGCGTTGTTTTATGCAACTGAAAATTCGCTGATTAACCAGATTTGCTCTGGTGAGGTCTTGTAATAGGTACTTCTATATTTGTTTAGTTTTATTTTGTATTTAAGTTTTTATTTTTGTAAAATAATTCTATTATACTAGATTTTTATTATTTTATATATTTGTATTTTTGAATTAATAATTTCTATTGCTAAACTGCTTTTATTTATAATGTTATGCTAAATTTAACGTATATTATTATTACAGGTAAGAAATTAACGAAAATAAACGATAAAAAAAAAGCCTTGTTACTTCAAAAATATTTATTCTAAGCGCCTGAGCACTTTCAGATTTCTCACATCATCGTCAGTGCCTTTACAATGCTAGTTTGAATCAATGATTCTTCGTGGCTCCCACAAGGAATCAAAAGATACGAGGAGTCGGAAGGAATCCTCTGCCACTTGGAATAAATATGTTTGATGGATTGAGTTCTTTCTGGACTCTTAGAAGATTCCTTTGATTTTTTGCCTGGGAACAACTTTCTTCACTATCCAGCACCTGGTTATTATTTTAGCAGATTTCCTTTTATGGAAATTAGCTATTGAGGTCGTACTCATGACGCGATTTTCGAAATTTGTCTTCAAATGTTCATTGATCCTATCTAGATGACGAAAATGAGGTCCGCTCATATCTGTATATCCATATCTCTCTCTCTCTCTCTCTCTCTCTCTCTCTCTCTCTCTCTATATATATATATATATATATATATATATATATATATATATATATGTGTGTGTGTGTGTGTGTGTGTGTGTGTGTGTCTGTTACCGCTCTAACGGTCGTAATTATTGTTTAATCGTTACCAAACTCGATATTTAGTCGTTTTATGTAAAAAAAAAAGATCAAATTTGTTAACGGCTGAAATCGGATCAGGGGGATGTGGGTTATACAACAAAATATTGTTCTCATTGAACTTTTACTTTGTGAGATACATGCAAACACGTTCTGTTGAGCCCCCTCCCCTTCTTTTGTTCTTGGATTACTAAATTTTGAGTGATTGGGATAAAACTGATTCATTACAAATTACAGCACTATCTTTAGTAAATTGTTTTCAATAAAATTAATACGTTATATTCAGATATATTTCATTAAATGTTTATCTTTCCGGTCTATCTATGTATTCAGCGCTACGAGGTTGGCTGGCCTGTTTGTTTACAATTCAGCCACTTTCCGTTGTAGAGATTACTAACGAATTGTAAATTGGCTTAAAGATTTCACATTTCCGTTTGTATTTATTCACTTAACATTGGCGTTAGTGTTACCAGTGTGTATATTTATCTATTGTAAACCTTCGCCTGGGAAATCTGCTTAGTTTACGCAGCCCCTGCGTGACGAACTTTTTGTTGTTGTCAACAGGAATGACAATGAATTACACCCTCTAGAAGCGCCTTATTCGTGCAATCAATGTTTTGGAATAAATTTATTAATATAAACTTATTTATTTTAATGATGATAATATATGTTAAATTTTGAAAAAGATTTAACTACTTTAAAGTGATAGGCCAACTGGATTAAAGGAATATGTGGTTCTATCTTGGCTCATCCTATCTATGATATTATCTCCCTAATTACATTCATCAATAGGAATGCCATATAAATATTATTTGTAACATTAAGAATACTTATTTTCTTCAATTAATCAATTAAATATTACTTAATAGCTAATAGCATAGGGCTCAATAATTAACAAGTATTTATATAATAGAAAGAGGTAGTCCTATGATTTGTATGCTTTCAAACGGCCAATTCTTGGAACAATTTTAGAACAGGATGAAAAATTAATGATAATTATAAACCTGATTTAACAGACCGTTAACCTCTTTAGAAATATTTCATCCCATCAAATCGGGGTTTTTTGTTGTAGTTGCAGACGCCATTTTTTCAGAGGTTTTAATTAATTGGCTACATTTAAATTCGACGATTTTTTTCCCAATCGCTGTTTAAACTTGACGGGCAATTAAGATGGATGACTTTTTCAGCAAAAGAGGTCCGTTTTCCCTTTCTGATTCGCACTAATGGATGTTTCATGTCCCTGACTAAAAGTAACACATTTTTTTTTTGTAAGAGTCGTGTGAGAAAATGATGAAATTCTTTGATTTTACACATTATTAGGCTCAATAAGGAAATAAACACTTGTTTTTTTAATCTAACAAAAGTATCATAACATGTATCCATGTACCTTCTTGTGTGGTGAGATTATTTCGAAAGATTAAGTGGTCTAATTTGTGATGAGATTTATGATACTCTAATTCTGGTTTGTGTCAGTGCTTAATATAACATCCTATTTAGTTTAGTAATTTATTTGCGGTCTGATAGAGTACTATTTTTAAAGTTGTTTGATGTCTTATGCAGGTTTAGCTTGATATAGATACTACGGAAGGTAGTTACTTATAGCACTACATAAAATAGAGAATTAAAATTATGAAACCAACGCCAAGTGGAAATTTTGCAAACTCCATTTATGCATCTCCCTCTTTCTAAATTACATACAAACCGAGATTAAAAATAATATGGTCTACATTTCTTAGCTATGAGATCAATTTCTAAGTAATTATTTGTACTTCTTAGTTTTCAAATGCATTTAAACCCAACTCCTTCTCATACGATTTTAACATCAATGATGCAATGCATTTCCAAAGCTTAAATACCCAATATTGTTATCAACAGATCTTTACTATTCATGAAACTAAGTTATGTGATGAAATCAACAATTTGATTGATCAACAGATTTTACTGAAGGCTCATTTCTACTCATTTTAGCAGATTTCCCTTAAGGTAAATGACGCGATTTTCGAATTTTTTCTTCAAATGTCCATCGATTGAACGAAAATGAGGTCCGTTTTATATATATATATATATATATATATATATATATATATATATATATATATATATCAGTTCAGTCCGTTTTGAGGATTGTCAACTAATCGCGATACACCTTTCTATATATTTATTTATGTCTATATATTATTTGTCTGTTACCGCTCTAGCGGTCGCAATTATTGTCTAATCGTTACCAAATTCGATATTTAGTCGTTTTATATATAAAAAAAGAAAAGATCAAGGTCGTTAATGGCTGAAATCGGACCAGGAGGAGGGGGGAGTTTAGAGGGGGAGATATTCAAAATTCGAAATATTTCCGTTACCAAACGTTGGATCGAAACAATGTATAGAAACAATCGTTTAGCAAATTTAATGTACTATGAATATTGTTATATACATTTATTCTCTATCTTGAATATTAACCAAGATATTTGCATTTTTCAGTTTTCATCCTTCAGCAAACCCCACTTCTACTCATGTTACACAAACAATACTCGGTCATGTAGTAAACTACATCATTCGAAGTTTAAATACCAAATATTGTTTTTAAGAGACATTTATTACACGAGATACACAGAAATATGTTCCGGTGACCCCCTCCCCCCCTTCTAAGTTGACTACTTAAATTTGATTAATTGAGATAAAAATTATTCAGATTCATTATAAATTACATTTCTCGATATAGTAAATAGTTTTCAATCAAATTAATACGTAATATTCAGATATATTTCTGTAACTTAAGAAGTTGGCAGGACTGTTTGTTTACATTTCACATGCTTTCCTTTTGAAGATTTCTTATTATCGTGTCTATTTATTCACTACTGTTAAACTTCACGAGGGAAATCTGCTTAGTTTACGCAGCCCCTGCGTGACGGACTTTTTGGTTGAATGGTGATTGTTGAGATTTATATTGAAAATACTTGTCTCTCAATGGATGGCATAGCTTTGTCTTTCTCTGATCTGTTTTTATAAAAGTCCATCACGCAGGTGCTGCGTAAAGTAAGCAGATTTCTCACGTACGGATATAGCATTCGAGTTAGAAAATGAAATATTAATTGATGTCATCACACAAGGACTTAGCAAGTATCTGACATAATGAAAATCTCTTGAAAACAACATTTAGTATATAACCTTAGAATAAAGTATATATAACAGCTTATGGTTAATATGATGTGGGTAGAAGTGGGGCTTTGCTTAAAGATGAAAATTAAAAAATCTAAATATCTCGGTTAATATTCACGACTGAGAAAATATATTTATAATAATATTTAAAGTTAATTCAATTTGCAATAAGATTGGTCATATAAAAGTTTTTGACCCGACCTATAGTAACGAATATATTTTAAATTTTTGAAATTCCGCCTCTAACCCCCCCCCCCTCTCCCACTGGTTTGATGTACCCGTATGCCATTAACGAAATCGATCTTTCTTTTTGTATAAAAGATTAAATATCGAGTTTGGTGACGATCAAACAAATATTGCGACTGTTAGAGCGTTAACAGACAAATATGCATGTATATAAATATAATTTTGAACGGAACTTATTTTCGTCATCTCTTGAGTAGGATCGATGGACATTTGAGGAAATTCTTTTGGAAATCGCGTCTTGGGTACCAACTCAATTGATGATTTCCTCAGATGACCTCAGATGATGAGAAATCTGCTGACAACTTGAAGAAATCCCAGAAACTCATTTCGTAGCTGTAAGTAAGGTAGGTGACGGAGAAATGGTATTGACAATGATGAACATACAGGGCAACCTATAAAATCAATGACTATTTTTTTCCCACCTCTGCCCCCGCTGTACCTTTGGGTTTCCCCATACCAGCCGTCTCCATTTAATAAGAGATATAAAATTTTGAATTGATAAATTGGGCCAGGTAACTTAGCCTAACGAGCACAAAAGTGCAACATTTGGGAGATTTAGTTTAATTCCGAAAAGTCCTAGGGGAACCCGGAGCTGCGAATCCTTTGCCTCTGTTCAAAGAAGTGGCAGCAAGAGCCTAACTAACTAGCCTACACACCTAAAGCCTAAATACTAACATAAACTCACATAAAACTTTACATATTATTTAAAAATAAATTAATTTTTACTTGTCTTTCAACACCTCTTGGGTAAAGGTCCTGAAGGCTGAAAATCTATCAGCGTCGTTTACAAACATATGGTAGCGACAGCATCGGGGCTCAAAATTCCATCCTTAAAAGCAATAACTTTAGATCGAAGGCTGAACCCGGCGATCTTCATCCGCCTCACGCATGGCACTTGGATGGCAAGGATGTCCACTTTATTCCGAGTGCTTTCGACCCTAATCAATGACTAAAAGTCCTCACTCAAACAGTGTGTAAACTAAGCAGATTTCCCGGGAGCTATAATGACAAACTGAGGTGTTGACCTCACCAATTTTCCCAGTAAGGGAAATCTTCTAAAACTATTGACCTCGGTGAAATTGAAGTCTGGAATATATCTTACGGAGGATGAAATTGGATAATTGGGCGATTGACAGCCGCAGAATTCCGATATGGCGGTGAATGCCTGCGAAACCAGTCTTGGAAGATACGGGACAAATTAAAGAGGAAATAAACAGATTTGAGCCGACGAAGGCCGAAACGGTGAAGAGAGTGGCCACCCAAAATGAAATCCAAGACTGCCTTCAATTAACCCAGCCAAGACTGAAGCTTATCTCAGCTATTAACGTGCCTTTATCGTGATGGATGGTGGTGAACCTCTTGCCAACTAGTCCTTCTTTCGACGGTGACAAATAAAATAAGACAGCTTGAATAAATTGAATCGAGAATTTCTAAACAGTCAATGAGAGGGATGGGGTTTATCCATTAAGCCGAATAGCAGTTAACATGGCTACGGAATTCTGACACAAGTGTCCATTTTTGATCTGAATGGTTACGACGGGTGAAAAAAAAAATCAGACTTGAGGAATGGCAATGATTTGGAATAAAATTGTAAAATTATGGAAATTCAGAGACTATATTCTCAGTTTTTTTTTTTAATTTTTTTTATTCCCTTGTTTTCAACAACGGGCCTAGTGGGTCCTTAAATAATTCATCCGACTAATTGTGATGTTCTAAAAAATGTTCTGGTATTTAGATATCTATATTAATAATTTTTTTTTTGATTCTCCGAACTTTGAGAGATCTTTAAAGGAGGAGAGAAAGGTATAGGGGGGTGGGGGCTAGGAACGATTTTATCCATCAACGGTTGCCTTTACTGACATACATACATAATTGAAAAACAGTTTGTAGTATGCTCTTTAGTTCAAAAGAAAATGGATTAAATTAAATATTATATGTTTATTGTGCAGACGTCTTTTGATATCTACTCCCCATATAGTAGATACTCAGATAAATACTTTAAGCTTATTAGGAGGTTTCCCTTAAGGAATTTTCGAAAAGATTTTTCAAATTTCCATCGATCCTATCCAGGAGATGGTGAGAATGAGGTCCGTTCAAAATTATATATATATATATATATATATATATATATATATATATATATATATATATATATATATATATATATTTGTTTGTTCACGTTCTAGCGGTCGCAACTTTTGTTTAATCGCTAATGTTTATTCGTTTTATGTTAAAAGAAAGATCAAGTTCGTTAATGGCTGAAATCGGACCTATGGGAGGAAGGGGATTTAGAGAGGGGGAATTTTCGAAAACTCGACATATCATCTGTATGTCAACGTATATAAATATATATAATGGTTTCCCGTTGAAATATTAATATTGGATAATCTGAAGCACTTAATTATTCATTTATTGCTTTCAAATTAGTCATATTTATTGTTCACAGCATGAAACGTGGAATGTCTATAATAAAATTTATTATCGTTCTTGGGATCAAATAAATCTAGTTTCCTTTCAAAATAAAACGATTGAATCGTCTTAGCACAAGGAGAAAAAATATGATACAATTTTCTTCACACATTCTTTTGCAATACGAAAGAATAATGTATGAAGTATTGACCCAAAGTCGGATACAATAAAGAAACTTTGTTATCCGTCTTTTTCGGCTGAAATAAAAATGGTTTTCTGTTGGTTATTCCATTCAATAGATTCAGGAGTACAATTTCCCACTTAACACAAAAATTCGCAAGTCTCTTGGAACACTAATGAAATCTGAAGTCAAAATTTGAAAATGCATAAAACTAAATAATACATTCTAAACAAAATTTATTCTTTATATTTTCCCAAAGATCATAAATCAATGTTACTGAAGATATTAACGAATATATGTTTTTACGGCGAAGTAAACCCCTACTCCAGAGCGTTTAGTAAAGTATCAAATCTCTCATACTAACTATACTCATTCCCTTAACACATATACAACAATTTTCCAATTCAATCCAAACCTTTTCATGAATCACGAATAAAGTCTTTGGCACCCGGAAGGCGGAAGCGTAAACTCATATATGTAAATAACATTTTAGCTCAAAATAGTTATTCTAAACTCAATTTGTTCTTTACAATTTTTCGATGAAACCCATACTAACGACGATATTGATGAATATGTACTTTCACTTAGAAGTAAACCTTCCTTCCTAGTTAAAAATTCGGATTTCTATGTAGCCTATGTTGTAGCATGGGAAAATTGACTCAAAAATATAAAAAATCATAGAAATCGTTCTAGCCGTTTTCAACTTATTGATTAACGTACTCGCGAACAGACAGACAAGATTTTTAGTTTTGATGTCATTCTTCGAGTGGTCTGAAAAGTAAAAAAAAATGTATACTGCCGAATTTAAATAGGATTTCAGACAAACCTTAAGAGTTTTATTTATATAGGTATACCCAATATGTATATACAGAATTAGATATAAAACCATATTTTTGGAAAATGGACAATCTACGAATATTTTCTAAGAGTGATACGTTTATTAATTTTCAACATAACTTAAGCTATTGATATTTTCTTTTCTTTATCAAAATGCAAAGAATAAAATGTTTTATTAAAGCCTTTGCCATGTCACTAAGACAAATTGGAACGGGTTGTATACATGCGTCCAACCTATTCTACCCAGGGGTGGGGCCAAGGATTTTATTCCGTGCTTTTCGTCACTAAATTCTTACTTATTATTGCCCACGCGAGAGTCAAACCCGCTACTCTAGGTTTACCAAGTGTATTTAGGCCACAGAGCAAGCCTAAGTCCTTGACATATTTCTAAGGATCAAATATATTGCATTGCCATTAATATTAAAAGTAGTAATTTTCCACTAAATAAAACGAGCTACAAACGTTTTTAATTATATTACCATTTCTTTTAGTTACATACTGTATATATTTTGATCTTTCAGTATATTTTACTTTACATGCTATATATATATTTCAATCATTCAATATATTTTGGTATATATATCATTATATTTCGATCTTTCAATATATTGTGTCATACGAGCTATACAATATCGATAGTTTTAATTGATTCCATAATCTTTTATTTTTTTTACTTATAGTTCTTTTTATTTAGTGCTAGTATTTTTTGAATTTATTGTAATTTTTGTCTTATGCATTTTCATATTTAAATTGAATACTAATATACCTAATTATTCATTTATAAAGTAGTGTAAGAAAGTAATGAGACAATTAAACTTGTATTGAAATAAATAATCTGGTTATAGGGATGCTATGAGATGAAAATCAGAACGGCTAGTTACATGTTACATATTTACATTTACATATTTACCAGATTGCATTTAGAAAAAAGAAAAACACTTTATTATACAATTATTGTAAGTGTAATTGAAATTAAAATGTTAGTGTATGAGTTAAAATGATAAGCTTCATAGTTTTCGCATGAAGGCGAATACGCTAGCCTGCAATACGCCCGTGTCCTGCTAGTGATGGATATACTTGGGGGATTTTATATTTTAGTATTTTTTTATTTCATTTTAAAGTGTCTCTAATAAAAATTTGTTTCTTACGCCTAATATCTTTTAGGGCATTGTGGGAAGTTTCTATCGTTAATAGTACTAATGGCTTAATATAAAATTATTTCCATAATAATGACTGTTCTAAAAAAAATAGTATTTTAACGTGTAAAAGACGCTTAAAGATATAATAAATCTACATTCCAAAAAGAAATAGAGCTTTCAATGCTTGATCTATTTTGTTTGGCTACGATTGTTTTGAAATGTTCTGGACATTATTTATCATTCCCAATAAACCATTTATATATACGTATGAGACTGGAGTATAAATATATCTGTTGCAGGATTCCATCAGGCAAATGTATGTATTAATACAAATGTATTAATACCTATCTTTACATGGTCCATCATTCAGCTGTGTCTTTCTAATAATGTTCAGACGAATCTCAAAACTCGTTAGTTACGCATAAATAGAATTATAACGTTTATTTTATGTGACTCATTTGTGGCTTATGTGGTGGGTTCCAAAGTAGAACTGATGATGGGACTACTCTTCACAAGAAAGTAAATTTGGATAATACAGCTGAGTATACTGAAGATGAATAGGTTATTAAGTTATAGAAATTTCATGTAGCCTCCATAGTTTTGGTATCCTGAGACGGTTCCATTTTTTTCAGAGGTCCTTAGATTAATTAGTTATGTTGATGATGATGATGAGGTACATAATTTCTCCGAAGGCTAGGGGCTTCCACAGCCAGTCCCAAGGGCGAAACACCACTTACTTTACGCAACCAGACAATTTCTCTTTGTGAGCTAATGAAAAAAAAGTAAAAGGCGGCATAACCTTCTCCCTGTCCATATATTAGGGGGTGTTAATATCTCATTTTCATCGTTATAAATAACCTCCTACAAAGACATATAATCTTATTTATGATGGACCTACCGGAGGCAGTTTTAACACCTCCAAAGCTTAATGGATTTTCTCGTTAAAAGCTCTTTCGCCGCGTTCTGTCTCTAGGTCTCAATTTTTATAAATCATTTTTTGTGAGGATGCTTCATTTATTCTCTGGGAGGAATCTTCTAAGTTCTCGTAACATCTTATTATATATGTTAATTATCCCGATTAGACATAATTGCATAAAGTGGGCGTTAATTTAAAAAAATAAATATATATGAATATCACATACATCTTCTGAAAATAAACACCCATTTTTTTCTAAATGAATAAGTTAGTACTAGGCTATTCTTAAAATATCAAGTTTTAACAGATAATATATAAAAAATAGTATTCAATAATTTGTTTGTCTATCTCTTTATTCAATTTTCAAATAAAAACAAACTAAATAATATTTAGTAAGTGATCCTATGCTTCGAACACTACTGGTAAGGTGTTATACCTACTGAAGCAGCCAAATCCATACACCTTTTTACGTTTCAAAATGAAGAAATATATTCTAACTTTTTATTACGAAATTCTTGTTATTTATTAACTTTGTACTACTATGGCTAATTGGGAATCACGAAATTAAATTTCTCATACAATTAAACGTAATTGAGATTTTTACAAAGTCGTCTACTGGAATATTAATAAACATTCATTCTGCTTGTTTTGTATTTTTTCTTATTTTCATAATGAAATATCTATTTGTAGTTTAAATTGTAATTTTGATAAATCACATCAGTCAGATAAGGTAAAAGTAAACCAGAAATCATCGGCAATGTTTTCATTATTTCTTTTGCTATGTTATAAACATTAATTATTCTACCCGTTATTCTAGATACGTTAAATGATAAACTATCTTTATGAAAAAGCAATGCTCTGAGTACGGCATGGGTTCAAAAGAAAATGAAAAATTCAGTAGAAGAAAAATTCTTTTAATAAGAAGAAACTTATTCTCAATTTTTTCTTGTTTTCAAACATACAATTTTATCATTCTTAATCTATATGAAAGTCATATTTTATCGTATTAAAAAACATACACTATTTCTTTCATATTTCCATTTCAAATAATGATTATTACCTTGTCTAATATCATACCATTAACTGGATGGTTCTGATAAGTTTTCATGTTTTTTTTTTTGTTTTTTTTAAATTATGATAACCAAATTCTGTTAAGCCAAAATTACCCTATGAGGAAAATGACTATGTCAAAATGTTCATGTTGCTTATTTTGAGATACAAGTATCTCTTTTTCCTGGACAGACTAGAATTAAGGAGATTTCCATTCAGGCATTTATTTTTCAACAGGTGTCCAGACAGTTTACTCTACACCCGGCTAAGAGTCTTGCTGACATACTTTTCAGTGCCCTGAAGATGAGGTTATGCTTTGAAAGAGCTAATATATATATTGTGAGGGATTGGCCTTTTATTTAAGATACCAAGATGTATTGCTCTTATCTCCAGGCCATTTCAATATCCAAGATATTAACTATCTTAACATAATTGTGGAAATCGTAATTGTGATGGTGTGTGTGCGTGTGTGTGTGTGTGTTAGAGTTTATATATTTCAATTGATAAATGTCTAAAGAAGTTTCCCATTCCAGCTTCAAATTTTATAAATGAGGAATCAATTAAATAAGACATGTTTACATGTTTTTGTAATCTTCATAACGATAATTATTATAAACAGCATAAGCAATATTTGAAACATTCGACTTCTAGCAGCCCAGATGTTATTAAAGATTTTGTGAGCACAATCCAAATATTGGTAGTACTATTTCATGCAATGTTGTTGAATATATCTTACCGCAATGATGATGATGATGTTGTAGGCAATGCGCATAGTCCCTAGCGCTCACTCATGTCGTCCGTACCCCTGAAAAACCAGAAGGAGAATAACTATTAAAACAAGTCGCTGGTCCCTTATATAGCTTCAGACAAACTCAAAAATACTGAATCGATTCGTTTCATTCACTCTTCTTCTTTTTCCCCCCTTTTTAATTGAGGAGATCTTAATTGAAAAGTAGGTGTTGTACTTGAAGAAGTGTAAACTAACATTAAGGAGCCGTAGGCCATTGAGAAGGGATGTTTTTTTTAGGAGTAAAATATTTAGACTAATTTAATTAGTTTTCAGCGTCAGGGAAAGGCCTTACAGAAATAGACTTGATTTCTCTGGCTCGGGAAAATGTTAGGGGTGAATTGAGTTTATCGGAAAGAGATAAAGTACAATTGGATCCGATTAATTGAAAAGAGTAAGCAAGTTTCAAAAATAAAGCGTCTCGTGTCCAATGAAACTTGTCTCTCTTAAATAATGCACTAATTAGTTCTTTGGGGGAGTTCAGTGAGATAATTACTGACGAAAATGTGCCTCATTCCCCTCAAAACAGCAGTCTCGAATAATTATACTCAATTCTGTAATCTATGAAATAAATGTTGGATGTGCGAATATATTTTAATTCAAATTATCAAATGTAGATATTATTTTATTATTAGTTGAATTTTCAATAATTAAATCAACGTGATCAATGTATATTCTTCATAGGTTTATAGGGTTACGAATAAAAAATATTTTCGCGCTCAAACTTCATTCATACTGCCCTAGCTGTTTAGTGGTTTACATAATACCTTTTCAGGGGCTATCCATTTCTGAAGTGCTCGTTTCCCTCCAGTCGCAACGAACGTAAGCGAGCACTTCATGAATGGATAGCCCCTGAAGAGGTGGTGTGTAAAATACGAAACATGTAGGGCAGTATGAATAAAGTTCGAGGGAGAAAATGTTTTTTATTGATGACCCTTAACATAAAACTATGACGAATATACAAAAAGTCCGCCACGCAGGGGCTGCGTAAACTAAGCAGATTTCCCACGTGAAGTAATACAATAGAGAAATCTCCATACAAGAGCCCAACACTTACGGCAAAGGGCCGAACTAGGTTTTGGCGGGAAACTCAAAAATCCGTTACCGGCCCAAATTTAATAAAAATGCAAATATCTCGGTTAATATTCAAGATAGGGAATAAATGTATAAAAACAATATTTATAGTAAATTTAATTTGTAATAAGATTGATTCTATACAATTTTTCGATCCGACGCATAATAACGGAGATATTTTGAATTTTCCGAAAATCCCCCCTCTAAACCCCCCCTCCCACTGGACCGATTTCAGCCATTAACGAACTTGATCTTCCTTTTTACATAAAACGATTAAATTCCGAGTTTGGTAACGATCAAACAAAAATTGCGACCGCTAGAGCGTTAACAGACAAATATATATATATATATATATATATATATATATATATATATAAAATTTTGAACGGACCTCATTTTCGTCATCTCCTGGGTAGGATCGATGGACATTTGAAGAAATTTTTCGAAACTCGCGTCATGAGTACGACCTCAATAGCTGATTTCCCTTAAGGGAAATCTGCTAAAATATTGGGCCAAGAATAAGGAGATCAATGTAAATCTTACGAGTGTAATTAATACATTTTTACTTCAAATACAATGTCAGCTGGTGATAAAAAGTCCGTCATGCAGGGGTGACGTTAACTAAGCAGATTTCCTCGTGATGTTTAACAATAGATATGTCTACATACTGCTAACACAATAACACCGTCAACATCAAGTGAATAAATACAAACGATAATAAGAAACCTCCCGACGGGAAGAACCTGACACGTAAACAAACTCGTGTGCCAACTTCTCACAGGAAAGAGAAACAATTACGGAAATATATCAGATTTTATTGAAAACTATTTACTAAATCTAGTACTGTAATTTATAATGGATCAGAATAATTTTTATCTCAATCAATCAAATTTTGGTCAAAGAACTTAAGAAGGGGGGGGGGTCACGACAACATGTTAGCATTTATCTCGTATAATAAAGGTCTCTGGAAAACACTATATGGTGTTTAAACTTGCAATAATGTGGTTTACTACATAACAGAGTGAACAAATGTTTATGAAACATAAGTAGAAGTGGGGGTTTGCTGAAGGTTGAAAACTGAAAAATGCAAATATCTCTGTTAATATTAAAGACAGAGAATAAATGTATAGAGCAATATTTGTAGTAAATGTAATTTGCAATAAGATTGGTTATATACAATGTTTTGATTCGACGTGTGGTAACGAAAATGTTTCGAATTTTCGATTTCAGCCATTAACGAACTTGATCTTTCTTTTTACATAAATCGTTTTTAAATATTTAGTTTGGTAACGATCCAATAAAAATTGTGACCGCTAGAGCGTTAACAGATATATATATATATATATATATATATATATATATATATATATATATATATATATATGATTCATATTATTTAGAACAGAACTCATTTTCGTCATCTCCTGGGTAGCATCGATGGACATTTGAAATTTTTTTTCGAAAATCGCGTCATGAGTACGACCTCAATAGCTGATTTCCCTTAAGGGATATCTGCTAAAAGTCTGTCTTCATCAGAAAAGGTTTGCTCCGCGTGCTTAGTTCTTTCATCCTCCATTCCATTTCCCGACCTTCTTCAGTCCCTAAAGTGGGGAGTGTCAATTGAAGGCTTGTGCCTCCGAAAGTGTTAAACACTCAAATAAAGCTGTCTGAAGGAGACAGACATCTTAATCATCACCAGGCTGTTGCATGCAGTCCTTCAAACACAACACAATGCAGTTGTGAAATGCAATATGTTAATAAGAACTGAAAATGCAATAAATAATGACCTCAACTGTATAACCATCATACGTATGCATATATATAAATTGAGGACCTTAGTTATGGTTGCTTATTGACGTAATGAACATGAAAGCATGACCAATAAATATGTTCCTAGAGTCTGTCACTACATAAATCATATATGTATACACAAATAATATGATAATATTAATATCATTGGAAATTTTGATACCTTTGATGTATATACGACAACTTCAAATATAAAAGTCCGTCACGCAGCGGCTGCGTAAACTAAGCAGATTTCCCACGTGAAGTTTTACAATAGAGACATTTCACGACAGCCGAGGAGTCAGGAAACGGCCGAACTAGCTTTTGGCGGGAAAGTCACTCTCGTCCGTTAGCCAGCCAGATTTCATTAAAATGCGAATATCTCGGTTAATATTCAAGATAGAGAATAAATGTATATAACACTATTTATAGTAAATTGTATTTGCAATAAGATTGATTCTGTACAATTGTTCGATCCGACGTATAGTAACGGAGATATTTTGAATTTTCAAAAATCTTCCCCTCTAAACCCCCCCCCCTCCCACTGGTCCGATTTCAGCCGTTAACGAATTTGATCTTTCTTTTTACATAAAACGACTAAATATTGAGTTTGGTAACGATCAAACAAAAATTGCGACCGCTAGAGCGGTAACTGACAAATACATATATGTGTGTGTATATATATATATATATATATATATATATATATATATATACAGTTTTGAACGGACCTCATTTTCGTCATCTACTCGGATCGATGGACATTTGAAGAAAAATTTCGAAAATTCCGTCATGAGTACAACCTCAAAAGCTGATTTCCCTTAAGGGAAATCTGCTAAAAGTATTGGACGGATAGTACGAGCTAGTGTGAATTTGTTCTTGCATTTACTCTTTTGCTTAAGTTAATTATCTTTTATTAGTTCAGTATTGAGTGTTTGCCACCTTCAAACGTATCTCCTCTTCAAATAGCTATATTTTATTCTTTTTATTAGCAGATTTTCCTTAAGGCAAATCAGGCTTTGAGGTCGTACCCATTGCGTGATTTTCGACAAATGTCAATCGATCGAAATAAGGCCGTTCAAATATATATGTATATATATATATATATATATATATATATATATATATATATATTTGTATGTTAATGCTCTAGTAGGCGATATATAAATGTTTTATGTAAAACTAAAGATCCTTAATGGCTGATATCCCACCCGTGCGAGAGGGGGGAGGTAAGGGGATTTAGAAAATTCTTAATTTCTCCGTTATTATGCGTCGGATCGAAAATTTGTATAGAATCAATCTTATTGCAAATGAAAGATTCTATAAATGTTATGTTTTTTTTTTTTTACTATCTTAATTATTAATCGAGATATCTGGATTTTTTTATTTTTCGGAATTCAGTGAACCACCACTCCTACTCATGTTATATTAACTTGCGTTGCTCCACAATTCTTCTAGCATACATTTTAAGCAAGTTATTCGCTCCCTTTAAGTTAAACCTCTACTTTTACTCTTCAAATTTTCACTTTGATATAAAAAATATATGGGGAGCGGAGATCAATAGTGTTTCCTACCAGCACGTAGGAAATCTGCTTAGTTAACGCAGCCCTGTGTGACGGACTCTTAATTCCATTTTCAGTCTCTTTTTCATAATTTTACTCGCAAGTTTTTCGGTCTAAAGATTATTGGCTAACACATGCCAAATATCGAAAAGTTACAAAGAAGTTGTACCCAGAATTCGCCCTCGTCTCACGGAACTAGTTTTTAACTTCTAAGCGTGCAACAGAAAGTTTAAATTGCTTTACTAAAAAACTCCAAGGATACTATAACCAAGTAGAAGCGTGAATGCCCTATTCTACTCATGTACTATTCGTACTCAGGCCATCAATCCAAGGGACCAGGACTGAAACTACACTTACTCCCAAGAATTTAAGACTATATTCTAAATAAAGACGCTAAGGATAACTTGATAATGTAGATACGGAGAGAGAACAAAGCATTAAGTTGGAAGTCGGACTGATCTTCACCTCTAAAGTCTAGGTATAAATATTCAAATAAGGCGCCTTGGGGCCCTAAAAGGACTAACATCATGGAGGCGGGGCCCTTCCATCTCGGCCAACAACTTAATCAATAGACACGAATCTAAAACTATTAAATCAAACCAAATGAGTCGAACCGACAAACACCCATAGTTCTAATCGCTTTAATGTTTTTTTTTTTTTTTGTTTTTTATTTTTATTTTCCACGCACTAAAGAGCTTGTTCCAATCTAAAGAAGATTAGTGTATAGGAATTTGATCATTTCCAACCTCAGTTCAGTTATTTTGACGTTGAACTTTCTGCAGATATAGGTTAGAAAAGCCATGTCGAGTTAACATATAAGTAGTTGCTAATAACCTTCCTCCATTGATGAATAATAATTCACTTCCCAATTAGCCATAGTAACACAAAGTGGACGAAAATAAATATTATTAACATTGTATTCTTCCATTAGCTAGCGTCTACAACATATATATGGTTTTTGTGCTTAAACCAACAATAACATAATGGTATTTGGTGAAATATTTAACTATGGTTAAACTTATCTAACCAAACTTCAGAGATACCTGGAAAGCAAGTGAAACAAAAAATATCACTGTTCTTTACTTATAGAATATCTTACTTACAAGGGGAAAAGATCATGGAAGAGAGTAATTTCACAATGAAACAGCCAAAAGAGCTATTGTGTATATCTTCACACTTTCTCTACAAACTTTGGCTTCAGAATAAAAGTCCGAAACACAGGTTAAATACATGATTAGGTCGGATATCTAAATCCAGATGCATTAATACAATATTGTGGAGCATAAAATGTATGTTTCGATCCCGATTTTTGTCCAGTGTTTTTCAGGCGCAGAAAAGTGGCTACACATAATTTAATTTTGGTACGTACGTAAATAAATATAATTATATACAATATTACTCTTATTTAAGGGTTTTATTTGCTGAGTTCGTCATTAAATAAACTCCTATTGCCCAGGCCAAATTCGAACTCGCCAATCTAGGTTTACCAAGTGAGATTAAGGCCAACACTTTCTCACTTGCCTAACCTGAGCCCCAATATATTCAACAAATAAATGTAATTAATTCATATTTATTTATTGAAGATGCCGCTACATTGGGAAGTCCGACATGCAGGGTCGGCGTAAACTAAGCAGATTTCCTACGTGCTGGTAGGAAACATTACTGATGTTATCTCACCATATATTTTCTAATAGGAAAACCAATCCTATGAGGGTAACAGGAAAGTACGAATAATTTGTTTAATTTGTAAGTTACAAAAATAATATCCTATCCTAATAATATGTAATTCTGGAAAAACACAAGTTTAACAAGATTAGTCCAATAGAATTGTTCGATACTACTCATATTAATGGAGATATTTTGAATTTACAAATTTTCCTCCCTCGACCCCCCCCCCTATTCAGGTCCGATTTCAGCCAAAAACGAGTATAATCATTAGTATTGTATACGCCTACGTATCAAGTACAGTATAGATCAAATAAATATTTCCAGGTTAATAATGTAAAATATGAATTGATGATGTCATAGCACAAGGTATATGCACGTATGCTGCCAATTTCTGGTACTTAAGCTTCGAATAAAGTGGTTCATTATATAACAGAATATTGTTTATGTGACATGCGAAATAGTGGGGGTTTACTGAGGGGTGAAAACAAAAAAAAATGCAAATATCTCGGTCAATATTGAAAATAGAGAATGAATGTGCTTAACAATATTTACTGTAAATTTAATTTTCATTAAGATTGGTTTTATTCTATTATTCCATCTGACGTACAGATGGAATTTTAGGATGGCGAATTTGTGAAATTTCCCACTAACCCTTCCCCCTTGCACTAGTACGATTTCACCCATTAACGAACTTGTTTCGAATAAAACTATTAAATATCAAGTTTGTAAATGATCAAAAAAAAAATTGCGACTGCTTGGGCGTCAACACAAAAATATACATATATAATTGTGATTGGACCTTTTTCGTTTTCTCCTGTTTAGGATTGTTGGATGTTTGAAGAAATTCTCGAAAATCACGTAATGAGTACCTCAATTGCTGATTTCCTTAAGGGAAATCTGCCGAAATAAGTAATTTATCGTTAATATGAATCGACTACCTGGGATAAATTCTGTGCAAACCATAACACTAGGGTAAGCCTTAAGAAATGGCATTCTTTGATTAATAATAGAAGGATTAGTTAATAATGATTTGATTATTCAGGTGGCTTTGATTAGTTATAAATGAAAGTGGCTTTCTCAGAAGGCCGGAGCAGAAAGATGTATCAGTTAAGTGAAGGAGGTTTTGTTCGGTGTAGAGGCTGATAGGGTGTTATACGGGCTCGTTAAACGGACATCATGAACAGACCGCGAATATTTATATACGACCGGTGGTTAAGCGAATGCCCGCGAGGGGTCGTCTCACCAGTGTATTTAACTCTTTCTTTCAGTCTAAGAATCTCCATCAGACCTTTGAAGTATTATTTTTTTTTTTTGCTGCATCCTTTTTTTTTCCATTTATAATTCTAGAGTATAAATTTGAGCGTAAGATCTTTCAGCGCCTATGTATTATTTTATTACCCAGTAACCCTATCCTACAGGTTGTAAAAGCAGGCATAACCAAGATGGAGCAAATCAAGTAATATATATCCATCAATGAATGATTCTACTTCATATATATAAAATAAGAACGATATCAAGATGAAGCCTATTCCTGTTGATATTAATGTTCGTATTTATATACATTATACAATCCTTCAGTGATCGGATACATGGCTTCATTTGCTCGACCTTGTTTACATCTGAGTTTAGTACCAAATAGTAAAAATGGAATGGCATAATTTACTGAAAATACTTTAAAAGAAGTTAGTCAATGACAAATACTGAAATGCATTCTAGGAGTCGAACTCCAAGGTATCCTATTGGAGCTCAAGAATACCCACATATCACAAAGCAAACACATTATCATTTGCACAGATTCTTTAGGTTCCCTTCAAACATTACAAAATATTTAAAGAAATCATGCAATAGTACGTAAAATGAAACAAGATCTTATCAGTCTATATAAAACACACTAGATTCTATTGGTTACCGGACACGAAAACTTAGGATTGAATGAGACTGCTGACTCAGGGCCCAAAAAAGCAGCTGAAAAACTTGAATATGAACAATTAGACGTATTGCATGAAGACATTTTAAGACAAACAAAACATCTCATCTTAGATACATGGCAAACCGACTGGACTAACACAAGTTATGACAATAAACTGCGAGCTATTTAGAACACTATTTGCATGTGGTTATCAAGTTTCAGAAACTCTAGGAGAGAAGAAGTAGTTCTCTCGAGACTTAGAATCGGCCACACCAAATTAACACACTCAAACATAATGACAAAGACTAACAGACCCCCTTGCTCAACTAGTTACATTCTCTTCACTCATTCATGACAACCTGTAGATAATCCGTTCCAATTAATCTTCGTAGCAAATAACATAATATAATTTATAGATATTATTTAATGTCATGAGCGAGATATTGTATTAAGCTATATTCAGCTGTTTAATGCCCACATTTCGCCTCGTAAGTATAAAACTGGATTCGGTCTTTTTCAAAAGCTATTTGTGGTTTTTCATGTTCCATTCAGACCTATCATAGTTCTCGCTAAGGCTATTTCGATTTAATTATCCCATATCACTTTGGTATGTAGCCTTTTACTACGTGATGACTCGGATTCCGACACTAAAAAAAGCCATAAGTCCGGCCTTTATTTAGATAAAGTTGATGATGATGTTGGATGTGCTGTTTTATAACTTTGAACGAGTCACATAACTGATAAGGAACAGCAATTATTGAGAATACGAGAAGGAAAGGTGAGATAAGACAAGTAAAGACATCACAATTGTTGTTAGTTTTCAGGAAGTAATACAGTAAAAATACTGCTACTTTAGTAAATATATAAATATAAAGGTTTAAATTTTGTTGCTCAACAGTAGGCAAACTAATTTCATGATTTTCCAGCAAAATTGATGGCTTATTTTATGGGTATCATATATACACACACACACACACACACACACACAAAAAAAACTATTTTGGGCCAACATTCTATTACATAAGGTCCATTTCAAAGAATTGTCCAAAAGATTGTTAACATGAAGATGACATTTTTTGTGAGTTGCTATGAAAAGAAAGAAGTCCTAATGTAAAGAGGTAAAGAATTACTTGTGTCTAGAATATTATTAAAGAATTATTCTCATTTCACCAACATTTCAAAATAACTGTTTTGTAATAGTTCCAATAATAACTTAATTCATAATAATTTATTATTAGTTCACATAATTCCATTTGTACAACTTTTAGCATTTCCTCTACAAACCCTTATTGGATTCACTATACCTACAAATACATTCACATTTATGAAACACTTCAAAAGTGATATTTTTATGTTGTGGGTCCTACCTTTAGAATTTTCTAGTTCTATGGTGAATTAGAAAACCGTAGAATTAGAAAATGAAGAAAAATTGCCTTTTCTTGAGCTTTTAAAAATTAAAAAGGGCAATAATAAATTCTGCCACTCTCTTTATAGAAAGCCGACAGCTATAGGTAGGTAGATATCTGTAAAACATCTAAAAGTATAACTCCAACGATTACAAAAAGGGAAGTAACAAGAATACTCAGAAAAATAAAGAGAAAAAATATGTTACTTATTATCAACATAAATATTTTTTTTTTTATTTTTTATTTATTTATGCAAGAGCACCCGCATATTGGCGATTTGGCTGAATGTTTCACAATGTAAAATGAAAACAAAATTATAGGTAAATAACAAAAACTGAAATAACAAATAAAAAATTAAATACAAAAAATAATCATGAAATACCATCGCTATGGGGTATAAAACTAAAAAAATAAAATAATAATAATATAAATATACTAGTATATAGGAATAACATATTTTTTCCCCCCATCAACATAATTATGAAAATTCTCAGGTTAACCCGTTGAGCGCAGTCATCCTTCCCTATGTACAGGGCATCCGGAAGACTCAAAAATACTATGGAGATATAATTTACTAATAATAATGAATAATGGTAGACAAACAAGTGTTCGTTCTCGCCAATTGAAATTAGACGAAACAAAATGTTTATATAGGCACTTCAAGGCAAAAGATTAGCTCTAGACGCCCTGGAAATTAGTAAGAGAAATAACACCACGAACGGTATAGACGGACTAATATATTCCGATAGTTAAAAATCGAGGCACATGATTATTAATTAAATCGAGAAAGTTTAATGTATCCAAACTAAAAAATGGGAGTCAAAGATGGTCGTTGTACCAACGAAAATTTGCGAATAAAAGAAAAAATAATCAAACCACTGGAGCAGTTTGCAAATTATTTCACCATAAAAATATTTCCCAGCGATGTAGCCGAATATTTATGTATATATATATATATATATATATATACTATGTAGAAATTCATATTTTTTAAAATAAATTTCTTAAAGTAGCAAGCATTCACTTCAATTATGAATAGTATTATTTTAACTCAAAATTCAGTATTGTTATTCCTAACTCGTCCCTTAAAGTATTGGTTTAAGTTATTATTTTCTTTTTAAAGACAGGTGTCTAATAAACTTGAAGGGCAGTTCAGAAAAGTTAAAGAGTTTTTAAACTAAATAGGCCCTTCTGAAAATAAAGGCACAGTGCTCCTGGAATGGGGTTTAAAGGTAATAAAGAACTTAAGAGATATGTCCTTAATATATTCTTGAATTGTAAGAATGTTATTATGAACAGACAGTTTGTAATTTAAATGGAAATAAATACTCCTGTCAGTATAATGATTTCACACTGTAGTAATGACTCGGAGAAATATCAATGCCAAACGTAGAATTAGTGTTGGTGATTGGCTGTTGCGAAAAATGCTAATCTCGGTGTGGAGCGTGTGGAGTAGAGAAGGCGATCTTATCGAGCTGCACCTGAAGGACATCATGAGATAGAGGAGGCGGTGTCCAGGCAATCACTATGGAGTATGCGCGGAATGGTGCTAACAGTGCACTAGTCGCGCAGGTATAATTGTTTCAAGCCACCGCCCCACAACTCACTCCTCAGATATGATCACCTCTCACAATCCAAGTGAATAAATAATATCTTCCATGTTCCTTGACACCTGTTAAGGTCTCTGCTTATCGCCTAATCGGTTAGACGAATGTTAACAGATACGACTTATTTCGCCAAATTTACATCTCTTATGTCTTGCATACTAGTGCCCCCTACAATGTTTCTCAGTAATTGAGCACTACTAAAAAATTGTGAGAATTTAACGCTGTTCTAATTAAAATCGAAAACATATATTAGAACCTGGTATTTAATAAATACATGAAATATGTAAAGATGCTTTTATTTTTATTTTATCATGGGCACTATGCACAGCCAGTACTAATTAATATTTTTCAATATTTCTATATTAGTGAGTAAAACATATTTTTCTAATATGCAAAATATTGTGAAATGGCAATGCCTAATCATAAGTGACTGCTTATGGCCATTCCTTGCTGACCCACGGACACTTAATGACAAACAAGGACACACCGACTTGTAGACATTGTGACGAAACTTTAACTGTGCATCACATATTGACTGACTGTCGACGAAGAGACAATTTAGACATTCCACATGACTTACAGGAACTTTTGACCGATAACAGTAATTACATAGACTCAGACATTAAACACCTAAAAGACATTAATATATATAGTACACTATAATCTACAATTCCTACACTCTACTCTTCACTTATTTCCTACATTAGCAGGCTCTATACACTTTTATTTTTGTTTTGGTTTTCCTTTTCCCTTTTTTTATTTATTTTTTTTGGTTATCCATTTTCTTTATTTTTTTTTATTTATTTAATTTTTCTTTCTAAATTATACTTAGTATTCACTCCCTTGCGAAATATCTAAACGTGCAAAAGTTTACCTTCAAGTTTACAGTTGCGTTGAACTAAAACATCAATCAAAAACCACTTCCTTAGTCCCACCCTGGGACAACTGGCTATGTAGCCTGTAGATATCCCGTCTCAATTATCCATAGTAGCCGAAAGTGGACGTTAATAAATAAATTAATTAAAAAAACTTAGTTTTAATCATTGGATTAATTTTTTCATTTTAAACTTATTATAAATGGCAAAATATTTATTAACGCCATGAAGTTATAAATTTCGAATTTTATCTATTATTAACAATTACAAAGAGAGTACAATCTCGAAATAAAGTGGGTTAGGTAATCGAAATATTGCAAATTCATTGGTCAAGTTGAGAGATGTCACATCTAGCTCATTTTGGCATATTTACCCTGCTTAGGTTTGGCAGATATTTAATCTCAGTACATTGAGTAATACCTAAAAAGTATGATCATTCAACGCTCTTTTAATTAAAATGGAAAACATAATTACAACATGGTGTGTAATATATACATGGAATATGTATACATACTGTCATTTTGTTATGGGCACTAAACAACGTCAGTAGTAATTATTATTTTTCAATGTTTTTATATTGGAAAATAAAATACTCTTTTCTCTAATATGTAAAACATTATAAAATGTAAATAAATGTTGCCTTTTTTACAGATTTATTTTACTGGGGGTAATTAGATCACGGTGATAAGCAAAAAAATATCTTCATGGCTAAAGATTTATGTAGTACTGCATCCGTCCTGGGAATTTTCAATAGAACAAACAGAGAAATCTATAATTACTACTAAATATTCATTATCTTTGACTAATGGTCACTCATTCATGTAAATTAATTTTTTTAAACACATATTATTTGCTTCCTTTTCCTCATTCAAGAACATTGTTAATTAAAAGCCTGAAATAATAAAGAAAGTAAAATAAAAATTTAAACATTATTCGTATTAGACCTGGAAAAATGTTTAAGCTAAGATTATAGAAAGGAATTTTTGTGTCTTTAATGAAGAATATTTGTGGAAGAGGAACATTAGATAAATTCTGTACAAAGCTATGAATTATGATATCTTTAACATATAGCAATGCGTAATGCTGCTTTATAACAGAATTAAAGATGATTTCATGAGGCATTGTTGCAATGAAAATGTCCAAGATGGCGAAACGTTTGTAGCATTGAATAAAACTCTCCAAATGAAATTTTAAAATCTTTTATTGGCGTTATCCAATAGATATTGAATTTTGTGTGCTAACTAATTAATAATGAACTAAGAATTGGGTATAAGAAGTAGGTAATCCTAAATAATTAATTTAAATTAATAACAATTGACAGTTTATACTTTAGTGTTTTATTCCCTTCCTTTGGATATATTTATAACGAGTCTTCAATTTTACAACTCCGTTGAAATAAAAACCTCTTAGTTTTAAATATTGGTTTAGTATTTTCATAACAAAGTGAGTTGATATAATATTTATAAAATTATAAATCGAATTCCATCCATTATTAAAATTTCGAAAGAGACTTCAATCACGAGATAAAGTCAATTGTTTTCGTTTTGATAATCCAAATAATGAGAATTTAGTTTAGTCTTCGGAATCATAAAAATACTTAATAGATAAACTCCATAAATAAATTACTGCAAAGAATATATTGCGCTTTATATTCTTGAACTGGCTGCACTCAATCAATGTAGGGATTTCATTTATTTTTATATAACGGTATTTCCAATAGCATAACGGATGTCATAAATTATAACAATAAACTGCATCAATGCCTGACAAGAAATATTGTTTGACAGGGATAAATAGAATTTAATGCAATTTTCACTTTTGAGATTGATAGCTCCATTTATTCGTTTGAAAATGATGATTGTCAGTACAAGAGGCATTTTGATTTGCTATTGTTGCAAGGGACGGACGTGTGCACGACAAAGAGTACCACCGATACAAATGAACAGAGAAGGGACGCATATGGCAAAATGTCGTTAATCTCATGGTAAACCATCTAATATTTTATGTATCTCGCACAATTTGATGCCCCTAGTTTCAGGGAGCCATTTGAAATTTAAAGCGAGTCGATTGCAAAGGGGAATTTTTGCAAACATCAAATGTATTCCATTTTCTGGCCGATCCATCAAGCCGTCCTAAATCGCTGAAGGCTTTCTTTATTAATGAATTGCACAGAGCTACCTCAAAGTATTACCATTCCATAAATTACCTTGTCCTTCCATATTTATAATAAATAATTAGAGATTGTTGATATTCAATGACCTTTCCTCTTTTTGTGCTGCAAGTAATGAGAAAAATGCTAAGATGCTCGGAAAAACTATGACAATTGGTTGTTTCATATAGTTGATAAGATAAAAGAGATTATAAAATTCTTCCTCTTTAGCTTTTGTACCTATTATTTCGAATAGTTTACAATAAAATTCAGCTGAATCAGTTAAATTCAGCATGCCAAAAATTAGGAACCGGAAAGTTGAGCAGTATGAAGGGAGGAGTACTTTGGTATATTGATATATTGCATTTAACATATGATAAAAAGACACATGCCAAAAACAAAAGAATGAATCATTGTATTGTATGACGATGAAATTAAGTGTTGTGTTTGAATATATTACATTGCTAACGAGGATTAACAAATAATGGGAGGACGGAAGAAAAATAATCCTCCAAATGATACAGTTAGTGTAAAAGAAAGAAAAAATGTGAGTATCCAAAATTGTATTGGTTGTGTAAGAATAATCATTAAAAACTGATTGAACTATTTTTTAAATGCAATTACATCAGTATTTTTTGTGTAATAATATTCTAGATGAGGAGCGTAAAAAGGCTATCCTCTTAAATTCATTCACAGAAGATACTTTTAGGGTAGTAAAGAATTTGTTAATACCTGTCTCATCATATGAACACCTTTAGAAGTTATTATTGATTTTCTTGATTAACATTTTATGTGTAGGAAATCCAGGTTTGCTAACAGATATAAATTTTACGATAGTTTTAAAGAAATGAATGAAAAAGTTAATGATTGGCTAGCCCGCATTACTGGCGCAGTGGCTGATTGTGACTTGGGGACTGAACTAAAGGTGGTACACTTCGTGACCGTTTTATCATGGGCTTAGGAAAAAGTAAAATTACGTAAAGGTTGTTTGAAGAAGACGCAAAAACGCTTTTCCAGTTTCTTTAAAGGGGGAGGGGGAGTTGTGGTATATTGGCATATTGTATTTAACAGATGATAAAAAGGCACATGTGTAAAACAAAATAATGAATCAGTATGACTATGAAATTAAGTGGTGTATTTGAATATATTACAATAGCTCTTATAGAACAAATGATATGAGGTTTTAAATTAGATAAATGATTTCTTCGTAACTTGTCCATTTGTGGTTAAACAAATTTAATTTTTTTACTTAGATATTTTCCACAATGAAAACAGGAAGCTCTCATCATAGCGTAGGTGTTCTACATAACTATTGACCTGAGGGTTGTTTCACATTGAAAAGACTTTATTTTGATAAGGACCGAAGAACAAAAAAAACATTTCAAAGGGGTAGTATTTGTTCTATTGTTTCAATAAAACGTTTATTGGTGTCAAATAACTGAATTCCTGTTTTTATGGAACTTTTTCAAAATGGAGGAATCGATGTCTTAGTCTAAGGTTTTCCCACTGCCAACAGTAAGATGACGGCTGAAGTAGGAATAGTTTCGATTCCCACCAAGAGAAAAAATAAGTTTGCCCGGATATAATTTGATTAACAGTAATAACAATGAAAAAGAAAAACAATAACAAATAATCTATACGGTAGTTATGTTGATAGGCTTAAATATCTTATGCAAAATTAATTTGTTTGCTAGAAAAAGAATGTTAATAACCCTCACTTTTGTTTGAGTCCATCACCCCCCCCCCCATACAAAACGGAAAGTCTGCGCTTGCGGTCAATTGTAGTATTTGATAGATTTTGAAATTTTTAATATTTGAACAGCGTTTATCAATGTGTCTTGGAAAATTATTTCCCTTCGTTGTGTTAATATTTTACCTTGCTTTTCAAAATAGTATTAAAGTTCGATAATACTAATTCGGTTCTTAGTTTTTACTATAAAAAAGATTTTTTTTTTATTATAAAGCAATAAATATCTTGCAAGAAGAAGATAAACTGTTTCTAGAGACTATTTTAAAAAAAATATTAGATGGAGGAGGTATTAGATATGAATAATCTTAAATAACAAATATCCCGCTTTCTACCTAAGCTGGATATCCGATCTAGTAGATTACGCTTTTGAAGTTGTTTACATATCTGGATTAACCTAATATAATGCATCGCCTATAAATTTATACAGGTATGCTCTATGAATTATTTCAAAATCTTCCAAAGGAACCGCCCTAAGGCTAACGGGCGTAGAAAAAGTTGATTTAATATTTATAAGAATCCCGAATTTGTGTTGACGCAAACGACAATAGCATTAAAGTAAATGGGTAAGTGGCGATTTAGAATGTTGTAATCATATCAAGATTAGTTGGGCGTCATTTTTGTTCACCGAAAAATAAAGGAGGAAGTAATAAGCCAATACACTTTCATGTTGCAATTGTAATTCCTGTTGGAGTTTTTTTCACAATCCGTTTTCTATTCTAGTTGTCATCAAAACAACGATTTCGAGACTATTTCTTAAGCGCTTGGAACGTAGTAGTTCGGGGAAGCGTACATTATTGAATCGGAGGGAGGGAGAATTTCGAATTTTCTAATTATACGTCGAATCAAAAAAGTCCGTCACGCAGGGGCTGTGTAAACTAGGCAGATTTCCCTCGTGAAGATTAATAATAGATAAACCTACATACTGCTAATACAACAGCACCGTGAATGTTAAATGAATAAATACAAAAGGTAATAAGAAATCTTTCCCCTCCCGTCGGGAAGCGTTTCAAATGTAAACAAACAGATCTGCCAACGGCTCACCAGAAAGAAAAACAATAACTGAAATATATCAGAATATAACATATTCATTTTATCGAAAACTATTAACTATACCTAGTACTGTAATTTATAATGAATCAGAATAATTATTATCTCAATTAATCAAGGTTTAGTAGTCCAAGAGTTTATTTATATTTATAGTACATTTAATGTGCAATAAAATTGATCACTTACACCTGATACACTTTTTGACCCGACTTATAGTAACGGAGATATTTTGAATTTTCAAAATTCTCCCCGTCTAACCCCCCCCCCCCCTGGTCCGATTATTGTGTAGTTACTGATTTTGTCATTTCTCTGAGCAGAAAATCAAAATAACATGTGTTTCCACAAAAGACCAAATGAAAGGTACTTACTGCATGTGGATTTAATATAATTATCCAACTTTAAAAAGTCATCTACTCATATGAGATATTTATACCATAAATATTTATCTGGGCTCTGGGTAGTCATGTGAGTTAAAGCGTTGACCTTTATCTCACATGGCAAACCTAGAGTGGCGAGTTCGATTCTCGCCTGGGCAAAGGAAATTATTTAGTTACGAAATTCACTAAATAAATAAATCCTAAAATCCCACCCTGGCTAGAAAAGGGTGGCATCCTGTAGATAGCCTGTCCCAATTAGCCTGAGTTGCAAAAAGTGGACGTTAATAAATAATAATATCTGCTCATGTCACTTCGTCATGAATACGTCTCAGCTGAGTAACTACAATCTATTTAGCCAAATTCATTTTTGGGAATGAAAAGAGCTGCCTTAGCACTGTTTGATGGCGAGAATAATGTTTTTCTTTTTTAGCAAATTTCCTTTAATTGAGGTTATTAAAATTCCTTTAATTGAGGCTATGTTCATGACGTGATTTTCGAAAAACAAATTCTACGTCTGGTCTCCGTAAATCAAAACGTTAAATTTATTTCGCAAATTTTTGACAATTTACACGAAAGGTGTTTTGTGTTACGGCACGTACGAGATTTTCCCCTAATATGAGAAGAGAATCATATTAGAATAATCTGGTTTGTCTGCCGCATAAGATGATGGTCCCCTCGTGGATTCCTATGAAATATTGATTTCTTTGAGGTTTGACGGCCTTCAAATGAATTCAGAGTATAATGTGTGAGATGTAAAAGTGTAATAAAAAGAAAAGTGACGTGAATAAATTTTCATAAAAACTGGGCCTGTCTATACGGTAATCCTGTGTTAACATATTTCCAAACTGATAATAATACCCTTATGTTTCATGAAAGGCATATTTTCAATGATTGTAGGAAAGTAAACAACCATCAACTTTCTTGATAATACTTACATGCTTATATGTGAGTGAATTATAAGTGGTGATAAATCGACTTTAAAAAAACATTATTTACTGCTCAATTAAAGAAACCAACATCAATAAATTGCTTTCGTCGAGCACAGGTTTTTGACTTCCGGGATTTTATAGGGTTTAGTGCTGCTTGTTTGCTTTACCGACAGGACGAGTGAATGAATAACTCGCGTTTGGATTAGCGAAAGCTAATTTTACATAACAAACAAATACGTTTAAAATGATTATTAAAGGGTGCAGTGAGTAGTCATTTGTATAAAGGCGGTGATCTTAATCTTCCTAGTATATTTAGAGTTGGAGGTTCGATTGACGTCGCGAGTGTGTGTGAAAGTGACAGGGAATCCTTGGTTCCAGTAACATCCTTGTAAAGAGGGCACTGATGATGGAGCGTATGCTCTGAAAATGGTCTGTCGCAAAGAATAAACAACTGTGAAGGAAGTAGGCCTTTCTCTTCTTACCTGAGATAATAATTCCTTCACCATCCAGTATCTCAAATATGGAAATCTGGTTTAAATAAACTTGCATTAAGAAATGATTAAATTGACACTAACGTTTTTTAAAATTTAAATTAAAGAATCGACGTATCCATTATTATCTATTATTATCAATTTTTTATTTAGTTTAATACACATAAATTTAAAAATATAGGAAAAATAAATTACAAAGCAATGACTACATTTTCTTCAAAATTGCTCAGATAGCGGTGGGGATTTCGACTACCTTGGGCACAACTGAAAATACTACTATGCTTTCTGCTAATAAAATGACAAGGTCATTACTATGAGTCCAAAAAATAATCAGGGCACGTCGAAAAATATCCTCCCTTTTTTTTTAGTAGAGCAACTTCCCACTTTCGAGAGCAACTCTGAGCTCTTAATCAACCTTCCGGCGAGTGAAAAAAATTAACTACTTGATCATTAGTGGTCCAACCAGTACGTAACAGGTGGCGTCTAAAAAAAGGTGACATTTTGATCGTGACATTTTCTAACGATTATACTAAGTCTAGAAAAGTTGAAATTTTGATTGTGGGGTGTGGCTGACCCTCCGAATTTACACACGTATTCAACAATTAAACTCGAATATATATCACCTTCTGGTAGTGGACAAAATTTACCAAACTATTATTTAGCAAATGGGAATGAAAAAACAACACACTTTTTTCAGTTGGAGGCCAACTTTACACTTTAGACCCCAACTTTGAAGCCTTATGCCTCCCTTCACGCTGCTGGAAGAAATGTCCCTTATGAGGTTATTAATACACTTTAGACTACAACTATTAAGTATAATATCATTTCCGTCTGTAAAAATTAAGTTTGTCTTATGTTCATACGATTAACGAATGAATTGGGAAAGAAAAATTGTGTGTGTTTGGCAGACCCTCACCTTTTTAAATATATCCAGTTGGTATAATATAAGAACTAAAGGTCGGTCGATCATTAAACGATATACTTCTATATTCTGGACCCAATATTATTTATATATTCTTCATATTGTATGGCGATAGTCTCTAATAAAAACATTCTTTTTTTCAGAAATGTATGTAGCAATTTATAATTTTATTTAATAAATATATCATAGACGTAGGCACCTACTAATACAATATATAGCAAAAGAATTATTAAGGGATTTGTTAAATTAATGTTATTAATAATTTTTATATTTTTTAAAAAGGCATAGCCCCTGAAGAGGTGGGTTATTAACCACGAAACATGTAGGGCAGTTTCAATAAAGTTAGCACAAAAAAAAAGAAGTTTTTTATTGGAGACCCTTGCCATAAAATATAAAGAATATTTAAACGATATGTTTTGGATTCTGTTTTAATGAGAGGCATTGAACACGGCAGTGACCCTTCCAGTTGCTGGAAAAAATGAACTTAATAAAGTTGGTAAGATGTAATCAGACGAATTTCTAATGAAGGACATCAAAATATTGACAGTTTTCGGTTGTAGGTGGTAGTGTGAAGTTATCATCCCCACACCCCCCCTCACGTTGCTTAACATTTCTCGTCTGAAGAAAAATATTTAAAAAACATGTGTCTAATGGACGTCTGAACCATTTGTTGTATGGTTACGGGGTAATTTTAGAAAGCATATTTCTCCACATTATGCCCACATTCATTTTATTATTTTGGTTATAGTCAAAAAAAGATGTCCGTTTGGTGAGTAAGGACTTTAATATCAACTGTATTAACATTAAGAGAAGTGGTACGTAAAACATTACATCAATTAAAAATATACATAATTTTTAAATGATCTAGACATTCAACACATTTTTAAACAAACCAATAAATGCCTTCAATGACGGCTCCACGTCTTAATAATTAATGCTCCAAGGTTGAGGCATGACGAATTTAATAAAGGCAAAGGAAGAAAAACTGGAGAAAGCAAAATTTAAGTGCAATTTATTCTCAAGATCAATTTCGATTTGCATATTTATAAAAAGAAATTCACAATAAAAATATTTTAAATTTTGTTCATAAAAGGTCAAACAAAGAATGATTTCATCTTACCGACCTTTAAAAAATGATTTATATATTATTCGACTGGGAAAGTTTAAAGCTGCCATCGGTCAAGATCAAGGGACCATTTATTAATATATGAAAAATGGTGGTTTGATGTTGGATTATAAGTGGCCTCTGGTACACAAATCCCCTGATGAACTACGGAATGTCTTGTGGTTACTTCATCGTTGGCATTGTGTAGTAGTTAAAGAATGCCTCCGGCTCTGTTTAATCGTTTAGGCAAGCTTTGAATGGCTGGTCGTTTTGTTACACATGTTGACAAGACATTCCATAAAAAAAATCCCCGTTTTAAAATGGTGGTTTAGCCTTGTCAAAAGATTTATCCGCTCTTGTCCCTACAATGGCTTTCCAAACAGCTTGAGGAATGAGATGGATCGAAGGAAACACCCCTCAACAAACCCAAGCACGTTTGACAAAGGTGTTTCTTCTTGAGCAAGTGTTTTGCTGATACTTTATTATCTTAGCAATATTTTGTTTAAAATTGATTGTATGCCAATTGTGCTTACTTATAATTAACAGGCTTTTGAAGTCTTTAAAGACTTTTCTAATTTACTTCTTGAAACTTATAAATAAGAATCCTTATAAACAACTGTAAGTCTCATTTACTTCCGAGTAAACCAAAGATTAGTGATTGCTCAAAAAATTGTTATTGAAAGTTAAAACTCATTTCCTCCCCACTACACTTTTATTGTTATAAACAGTAACATTTTAGCAGCACACCTATTCTCTTTAGATAACGAAAGAAGACATATATAAGCCATGATATGAATACGGAGAATGCGTGTGTGTGTGTGTGTGTGTGTGTGTGTGTGTGAGTGTATATATATATATATATATATATATATTTGTAGGAAAGATGCTAACATTTCTCGAAAATTACGTCATTAGTACAAAACCACAATTGCTGATTTCGCTAATATGATGAGAAATAATTTCCATTATATGGATGAGAACAGAGGAGGGCCACCAAAACATTTCTCGAAATAGTATTAGGAAAAAAAGTTCTTGATTATTGAATAATAAAATTAAAATTATTCAATTAAATTACTTATTAACGTCCACTTTTTGCAACTAAGGCTAATTGGGACAGGTTATCTACAGGTTACCACCCTTTTCTAGCCAGGGCGGGACTAAGGATTTTATTTAATGAATTCCGTCACTAAATAAATTCCTATTTCCCAGGCGGGAATTGAACTCGCCACGAATAATAAGTAGTTAAAAAATATAAGGCAAAATATCAGATTTCCTATAGAAAATATTCATGACAACATATGGTCTTATTTTTTTTTTAAACTAAGTTAATGGAAGAATACTTACCCTCAGGTGTGGAGATATCTCGCATTACGAAATAAGGCCCTCCACACAGGTTCTGAAGCAGATATCTGAAAAAAAAAATAAAATAAATGTAAAATAGATTGTAGATATTATTTAATGAATGCCTAAATTATACTACTACCCTCAGTTTAATCACACAACATTTACCAGATTTCTCTTAAGGAAACACTGAAGTCCAGTTATATCAGTTATTGGCTAAATTGGACCTGCAATAGGAGGAGATTTGAAAATGTCTAAATATCTCCGTTATTGTACGTCAGATCGTAAAATGCAATAGAATTAATCTTATTAATATATTGATGGTCTATAGTTGTTGATTTATGATTTTTTTTCAAAATAAATATTAAGCGATTTATTCGAACAGTCTTGTTTTCGGTCTCCATGAAACCCTCTTTTCTACTCAACGGTTTTTTACATAGAAATAGAGTATTTCTCATAAAGTCAAGTAACAGGCCTTCATAGGCATATGGGCCAAAGCATTATTGATATTATTCATGAAAACTGACATTAACTTAACCTACGATCGTTTCGAGTTCATCTCAGCTCTTCGTGAAGTGGTTTTCTTATAATTGACATCATGTGCGAATGTAATTTTGAAACCTTTAATTTTAGAACGTTTATAAATTAATTTCTCATGTTTCATGCATTGTCGCGCCCATGCTGGTTCATGTGCTTCTGCCATTAGGGAAGGTATGAAAAAATAATATGTTCCTAGAAATACAGGGAGACAATTATCGCAAAATAATCTAGAACTGCCCTGGGAGATTGAAATCTTAATTTTTGAACAAGTGTCTTGAACCCAGACTTCATTATTTGAGTTCTATCCGTTACCTCGGTACTCAATCAACTTCGGGGGGTAACTGAAACTATATAAGGTAGCGATCCTGATTATGTAATGCCAATACAATACTGCAGGCTATAATGCGTCAAGCAGACCACTACGTCCTAATAAAATCATGTTGCTAGTTTCTGGCATTTATTGGGCTATTCAGCCAAATATTTTCACCTTCAAACTTAGATTATATATATATATATATATATATATATATATATATATATATATATATATATATATATATATATAATTGTGTTGATGTTTTCGACCAGGTTATATTTATATATGGTGTTGTTATTCTTTTTGGAGTTTTGATCAATGTTGGTGAAAAAATCTTAGTTTATGCCGATATTTCGAGAATCTTTATTTTCTCTTCTTCAGGGCTGTAAAATTACAGGTACTACTTTATAATATTGCACATTGTTATTACACATTATTGTAAAATGGTGTTTTTTTTTCTTATTATTACTTGCCAAGACTAAAGATACCTACAAACTAATACACATGGTTATTGCACTAGAACTAGGGTTATAGTAACCTTCCTTGTTTCGTTTACACAGCAGAGTCACAGCCTTTTGTATGTTTTGTATATCTATAGTATATTGTCTTTGTTGAACTATATTATAATTGTTGTACTGTAGTTGTTATATCATGATAGAATTATTTGTTAAAACAGATAAAAATAGTTCTATCATGATATAACAACTACAGTATATTATATTATATTAAATTATAGAAAGATCATTCTTCTCTCGTGTGTTTTTGTACGAAACTAGCTGTCATTTATGTACAGTGTATTTCCTACAGTCTTCAAGTCTTTAAGAGATATTAGACTCCATAGCATTTCAATAGGAAATTTACCACAACATAAACCAATGCCATAAATGGTTTTAATACCTACAAATAGCCTTTTATAGGGAAAATATCTCTTTGGTCTATGTTGTTTTCATTTTCTCCTGCCATAACGTATCTCAGAGAACGCATCATTAGTTTTCTTCTCTTAATAGTTGCAAGAGATTTCTTGCTTTGTTGTTCGAGATAGAATATATTCCCTGAACATAGTTTACAGAACTATCATGTGCTTTTAAAGACTACTCTACGAGCCCTCCAATAGATGTTGTATATCGTATACTTCTTTCAGCCATTGAGCACGACATTTTTATTACTCTGCAACACGGGTACAACATTGGGCTTGCGTTGAAAGTGAAACCATGACTTTATTCAAATAAGGCCTAAGTACTCCAAGTATCCTTCATGTATGCTAAAGCCTAATGAACTTTCATGATCCTAAGACACGGGGCAGTGGACATTAGCATTTGATGTGTCTGCGGTCGGTACATACCTGTAAGCGATGCACATAGTCTGCATATAATTAATAAAATTATCATATATTCCGAATGTAGTCCTTCCGGGCCGACGACATGCCTCCTTCCAAGACTCGCTTAATATCTGGCACAGATTTCGTTATCAAAAATGGACTAAACTTTCGTCATTTATCTTTCATTAAGAGACTTAGAATTGCCACATCTCCCATGAGATAGCGCAATCGTGACTCGATAAAGTTGGACACATGCAAGCATGACCTTCGACTTTTGATTGACAAAATAATTAGACTTTGATGAAACTCTTGGAAACCTTCAATATTTCATACTTTTTAATAAACCTCACATGAAAATAACATTTGAATGACACTTCATAATAAGCAGCAGTCAAACATTACCTTCAACAGATCAATACTTTTAGACAGCTCGAATGAATTTGATCAGACTCCATCAAAACTTGATGACGTGATACATTATAACATACGGTTTTCAAACATATCTTAAACAGATTTATACCAATGGAATTTGATCAATCAGACACAAGGAATCCTTCAGGATTTCATATTTTATAGTTAAATACATTGACAACTTTCAAATGATTTGTATGGCTGAAGATTCCATAGAAATGCCAAAATAACTCGCCCACGCGCGGCACGTATTTGCATTTATCTCAAAAAGTAAATGTTCAATGTGAAATATATTTGGTATTTAGGCTTCAAATAAAGTGCTTCATAATATAACTGCTTATTGTTTATATGACATGAGTCGGAGTGGGAGTGGGAGTGGGGTTTACTGAAGGCGGAAAACTAATAAATGTACATATCTCGGTTAATAATGAAGATAATGAAAACATGTATATAACAACATTTATAGAACCTTACATTTACAATAAGACTGATTCTATATAATGTTTCGATCCGCCTCATAACAACGGAGATATTAAGAATTTTCGAAATTCTCCCCTCTAAACCACCTTTGCCCTTATTCCAGCCGTTAAGGAACGTGATCTTTCTATTTGTATAAAACGATTATATATCAAGTTTGGTAACGGTAAGACAT